>JAKLMJ010000016.1:0-600000 GCA_022813475.1 Pseudopyrenochaeta terrestris
CTAACCCTAACCCTAACCCTAACCCTAACCCTAACCCTAACCCTAACCCTAACCCTAACCCTAACCCTAACCCTAATTCCTTTACTATTTATAAAGGCTAGTTAGAGTATTATATAAGTTATAATACTTTTACTTTTATATATTAAATTAGCTCTATAGTATAAGTAACTTTATATTTAAATTCCCCTTATTTAACTACTTAGCTAAATTAAAAAAAATTTAAAATACTACTCCCGATTAGTATATATAGACTTGCTAAATAACTAGAATCCTGCTACTAGAATCTTATTAAATTCTGGCCGTATACCCCCGTACTATACTAGATTTAGCCTAGTTCTAGCTGGAATTCAATTGAATTCTATACCTCCTATTAGTTAGGTCGCACATGATGCCATATCGAGGCAATGGTGAGATTTCGCGCTCCGTTATGCGTAAAGGTCAAATGACCAGCTCCGCTTGTCATCAGTGTCAGGAACGGAAGACTAAGGTGATACCTACTGGGCAGCAGTAACGCGTAATCGCGGTATTGAATAAAGCTAATTCTTATCGTTAATAGTGCTCCGGCGATTGACCTACGTGCATCGGATGTCTGCGTACAAAAGATTTCTGCATTTATGATACTGACAAGGGCAACACACGAGCACAACAACTACGAATATGTCTTAGTTCTGCTCTCATGGAAATCGCACAGATGAAGCGTTTCATTCATGGCCTACAGCATAGATCAGAAGCCGATGCTGCATATTTGCTTGTACGATTACGCATGGGCGATGGAGTTGCAGATCTCAGCAACATCGAGTCACTGCGCTCGGGTGAGTATGTACGACCCATTCGAGCCTATTGGGTGAACAGAATTGACGTCCTCAAAGGCCGTCGCCGAAGTATGTGCATGTCTCTGCGGCTCTTGTGCACCATACTATCACCAGCACTCAAGAGTCTCGGATGTTGCACTTCCGCGAACCTGTCCAGACCCATGCTGGCCCGCCCTACCACCAGAATGCAGCCCAGTCTTGCGCTTCACAATAACCAATACCGCTCAGTACCGATCATCTTTCCTATTGAGTGTGAAGATACCGCTACCCTCCACCTGTCTTTATGCTCAACGGTTTCGGAATGTTATTACGCTTGGCAGAACCAGGCACGCGCGCTATTTTGCTAAAATGGCTTGTTAGGTCTGTTGACTTGAGTGACTACCGTCATGTGAGTATGAAGTCGGGTAACCAAGAGGTCGGGTTCGTACTCGGTGGAGAGGGCACTGAAGCGTGAGGCAATGTAGAGACAAAGGTTTGATATCGTTGTATACCAAGCAGTCACTATGAACATTGAGTTGACCACAAGGTATCTTAAGGTATCTTGAAGTTTTATATACTAAGAGATTCGTACTGTAGTTACAATGATCAGTGTGATCAGTTGTGGTCAGTGCCGCTGAGCGTACTGATCAACTGATCAGTGTCACGTGACATGCACCGCGGCCGCGGCTGTGAAGTCGTTTCCTCGGCCGCGCAGCTTCTTCGCGCGGTTGTCACTTTTCCACGACCGTGCTCAGTTCTGCGGCCGCCCTACACTATGAGGTGTAGATCTCAGAACCGGCAGTGCATGTTCGTAACATGGCTGTCTGAAGGTGTAGTTTTCCGTTTGTGGGCTTGTCAAAGATTTGTGGAGTTAACGCCATCCATGGATCTTCGGAGACTCGGGTGGACGGATATTCACACGGGCAACATCGACTGTGTCCCTGAACACAATACATGCATTTTCTCCAAGCTTTGACGATCTGATATCATATACAACGCGATTTGCTGACAATTTGCTGATGGGTCGCATATTCCATAGTGCCGGACTCGTTCGACGCTTTTCTTGACTTGCATGACATGTGACGGTGACCAGGTGCATAACCAATAAAGTCCATCAAATCGCTTAGTAGCACTCAAGTGAACTACATCCACGTTATAGTCGGTCGGCAGGATGTGCGTGCGACGTGACAGTGGCGCAATCCTTCCAACGAGCCCTCGGGCCTGTCGATGAGCTGAATAGTCTCGATATCTCTTTCGTGCCCGGGACGTGTCGTCTAGCAGACTAGACTTGCGCACGATTCGGAACCAGAAACACTCAGATCTTTAAATCATATATTGTCAGCCATTATTCGAGTCTGACAGCCAGCAGCGTATCTAACGTACATGTCTCCATTCGAAGCTTTTCTTTCGACTCGTGCTCATCCGCAGAAGGACTTTCTTCCGTGCCTTCTTCCCAGTTTTGATTTGTTCGGCGGCTTCCGCCGCTAAGCCTGGGCCATCGGACCCCCCGCCGATGTGGTTCTGCAGAAGTCTGGGGTACGGTACACTGATGCCTAAAGGTGGGGTGTTAGAGCTATGCTAATACACTACCTTCCTTGTTTAGCCGAGTTGAAGCGACCCTACAGAGTTCAAGCAACTATCTCCCGAAGTGCAGGTCCTGTAGCATGTCCTACAGAAAATTCGATATTTATCATCTCCTTCGCCTGCGCACCACGCAATTGTTCCGCTTTATGTTGTTCTATTGTCCGGGACCGCGAGCACATGCCTGTCTCGTTGACTTGCAGCGGCTTTTAGGTCTGATCTGATCAGACATCCAAAAGCTCAACACACACTACGCAACAAGGAAAATGTAACCTAGTAGCGAGAGTGCTATTGTAATTTCACGCTGACGGGCTGAGGCAACTGGGCTCGTAGGATGCGCTTGACCTAAATGGGGAGATGCAGCGGGGCCCGCTGAAATCAATGGGCCCCGAGGCAGAATCATGTATTAGGCCCCTACGGGTCATATTGGCAAGGCACGCCAGGCCACTGCGTGTAGGACCAGATCGCCTCCCGGAGCGGCAAAACCCCGCACGGCGGACCCAAGAAACCCCACGGGAGTGTGATGGGGAGGGGGAGAGAAGATGGAGGTAGAGGAGGAGGAGGTGGCGCTTGTGCGGGGAAGACAATGCGCAAGAACACTGAGGACCTCGAATGGCAGTGACCTTTATCGTAGACACAACAGTCGGCATTACTATCGACAGAAGCAAAGACCCAGGTCAAGGAACCCCATCAATTATGCATACGTGCAACAAGGCACGGCGGCCAGACTACCCAGACATGTACATGACAGCATGACGTCCTCGGCGCCACCACCACCACCACCACCACCATCGCCGCCACCATCATCGAAGGCATCTCGCGTTGACTGCACGGTTTGCAGCAAGACATTCGCCCGTCCCGCTCATCTCCAGAGACACCAGGAAACCCACCGCTCGGCGCCGCGCTGGTCGTGTCCCCACTGCGAGAGCAGCTACACGCGCAGGTGAATAGCAGCGTCCGTGGCGATCTTGCAATCCAAGCATGCTAATCTGGCAGCGTGTAGAGATGCCCTCAATAGACACCTCCCTCGTTGCACCGTTCGACCAGGTCTCGCGGCGGCCGAGCTTCGTATTCCATCCGCACGCGTCAATCGCTCATGTCAGGCCTGCAGCGAACGCAAGGTCCGCTGCTCGCGGGGTCACCCGTGCAAGCGATGCGCAGGCATAGGAGTCGCTTGTCATTATCTGCTGCACGGCACAGCGACCCAGCACAGTAACGCCGCTCATTTGCCTACGCTGGGTTCTAACATGTCCGTGTCCGCGGGCATGGCAGCGAGCAGCAGTGCAAGCACCGAAGACACGGCCGCTTTCTCCGTGGCCCCGCAGGATCACCATCTCTCTGTCAGCCCTGATGAGCAGCTCGTCCTCTCCGAGATCGAAGGCCTCAACCCATGGCTATCGTGGGATTGGGATGAACTGCAAGGCGGTGTTCTCGAATCCATTCCTTTTACCCCCACCTTGCTGAGTGGGTCTACAGACGGGGCAGTGACCGATTTCGGATCATCCGCCAGTCGAGGCGCCAATGTGAGAGGAAGCGTGGCCGACATCATCAATGCCAAAATTGACCCGGTCGAGAACCACCGTCAGTGTATCCTTGCCTTTCTAGAGCGGGCGACACCTCAACTTGGAAGCGGCGGAAACCTGCAATGGCTCGCCCAAGCACACTTTCCCCTCCTTCTCAAGACATACTTCACGCGGCATCACCGCCACACACCCATTATCCATCTTCCCACCTTTGACATCGTCGCCTGTCCCGCCTCATTGATTTTTGCACTAGCTCTGATCGCAGCTTCATACATACCTAGCCTCGGGTTGCGAGCTCGCAACCTTCCTGGCCTTGTAAAGTGCGCTTACCAGATGACTGTGGAGTCTGACGAGGTTGGGCGCCCTGAACAGCACTGGACCTGCTTTCCAAACCTGCTAACGTCATACAGGCACTAAAGCACGGTGGCCCCGCGAAGCTCGAAACATTGCAATCGCTCGTGCTTCTGGCCATTCTGGACCGACTGATGATGAGAGAGGCGCCCTTCGAGCAGCACAGTATCAGTTTGGCAGAATCTGCGCGTCTGGGACGAGCGGCCTATATTTTTGACATACCATCAACCCCACTAAACGTGTCCTGGCGTGAGTGGGTTGTCATGGAGTCCCGCCGAAGGTTGGTAGAGCAACGCCGCCGACCCACCAAGGATTGTAGTTGACCCCCACACGTGCTATAGGCTTGGACTCGTTCTTTTCGCGTTCGATGCCTTCATCTCCGTTCTTCACGATGAGACTCCCAACGTGCGTGCCGACGAACTCAACTTGCACTTTCCCAGCCCGGAATTCCTGTTCACCGCAACCTCTGAGGCGGAGTGGAGGGATCTGCAACAGCTTCATGGTCACGATCCGACAACCGCTTTGACAGTATCATTCTTTCTCTCAAGTCTATTCCATGATGCAGATCACCCAGCTCCGCTTCCAAGTACTTTGATGGGAAGATTCGTTCTGCTACACGGTAACAAGCGTCCAAAACCATTTCACCAATAACCACAATCTGACTTTGATCTGCTAGGCATCCTGCAACGTTCGTGGAGAACGAAAAGAGTGATATTGGAAAACACAGAACACATGCTCGACCCAGCATTTGGCCCATACCTAAGAACCGAAGAAAGAATCATCCACAACTCTCTCCGTCGTTGGCGCGAAGGCTGGCCCGAGACCCTTCTCGATTTCAAGCCCTTCCCCGAGTCTCTATCCCTCTACCAAGACCGCGCGGAAGCGTACTGGTATCTCGCTGGCATCATCATACTACCATCTGTCACTTTGACGCTGCCTTCAAAACCGATGCAATCCCTCGGAGCGTTGTCGGTTCAACATATTCTCGAGCGTTTGATGGTACTGTCCGATCAAAGCTGCTTGCAAGCTTTGGGCGATGATTTCAATGCTACATACAGCTTGTGTCGGGACAACGCTCTCACCCTGCGACTGGGCGCGCTAGGTGGACTTATATACCGAGAAGTGGATGCTACCAGAGCTGAGTTCGATGAATGACGATAACAGGCTAAGCTCATGCAATCTTACGGACCGATCGGCCCAGGGTACGAGTTCATAATGAAATGCAGATGCGATATCATTACATCAATGTGTGTTTAAAGTCATGTTTGCGTCATGTAAGTAAATACTAAAAAGCTCTGACGCCCCGTGACACGGATAAGATGCACCCTTCAGCACACAATTATCTCCTCATGATATAGATATGCAAGCTTTCGCGATATTGAACCCCGCGAAAAAAGCGTACAAGTATTTCCAAGAAGGCACGAGAGGTACACAAAGTTATCACGACACGTTGATGTATGCAGATTTGAGTGGTTTGATTACTGTCCATTTCTCGACACACCGATTGACTGCAATTTATTGATTACATTGGAATTCTTCTACCAGACTTGCGGGCGAGTTGCATGTTGAAAGTCGCACAGCAGCGTATTCGATTCCTGCTCTTTCCATCACGCCTACCCGATCCGGTCTGACTTGCGTCTTACGATTTTGACATGTCGATCAAGATCTTGACCTCAGCGCCAGGGTCGTGTTGTAGTTTCAGTATACCGTGAGAGACGACTTGGGACAAAGCAATCTTGGAAGTCACCATGAATGCTGGGTTGATGAGGCCTAGAGGGAAAAACGGTGTCAGTTTTAGCGTCAATTCGAATGTGATGCACTCCAATGATGACGATGAAGAACATCCGAGCCTCAAACCACTCACCTGATGCAATTGCCTGAATCACCTCGTCGAAGTCCTCTCGAGTGTAGACTGGACTGCCCATATACCGTTTCTCGCCTAACGTGAGAAGATTGGGCGAAAGACTCGCTTTGCTGCCCCAGATGGCAATATTCACCACCGTACCACCCACGCTCACAGCCGAGAGGCATGTATCTAGCGTGACCTGTTTGCCGGCCGTGTCAAAGGCGACGTGCACTCCGCCACTGTCTTTGCACAGACGCGCACAGGCTACTGCTACGTCTTCGGTCGCGGGGTTGAGGAAGTGATGCGCTCCTGCTTGTCGGGCGGCGGCTTGACGATCCACGTTCACGTCGGCTATGATGATTTTGGGGATTTTGCGAGCTTGCAGGGCTTGCACTGCGCAGAGGCCGATGGGGCCGGCGCCCATGACTAGAGCTGAGGTTGTGTGCTCTGTTATGCCGCGTGTGACGGCGTGCCAGCCGACGGAGAGCGGCTCGACGAGGGCTGTATCGTCCATGTCAGTCAAGGTTAGCTCCCTGCCTAGAATAAAGTAGTATAGCATGTTCACACACCTGCAAGCTCGAGAGACACGTTTGACGGCAGTCTTCGAGCATTCTCGGCGTCGACGACGATGTGCTCGGCGAGGCCTCCATCGCTACCTATGAGAGGGCAGATAGTAAGTACTGGTGATTTGGTTTCTCGCATCGCGAGCAGGGTCAATCACTCACTGAGACCGTAGAAGCCTTGTTTGGTGCAGCAATTCGGACGATTCAGCTGGCAGGCGTAGCACTCGCCGTCCGATATTATGGGTTGTATCGCAACGCGATCGCCGACATTGACCCCGTTGACAGCATCGCCGACAATCTCGACCACGCCGCTAATCTCATGGCCTAGAGTTATCGGCGCGCTTTGTCCAGTGAGAGGATGGCTTTCTGTTGGGATCATAGTCGCGCCCCGGGCGTATTCGTGTACGTCTGTACGACCACGATCAGTGCTCAGAGACTCTCTTCATTTGCTGTAGACGTGACGAGAGGCAATGGTGGTTTTGAAAGGAGCAGGTACGAACCTGTACCGCAGATGCCAACGAATGCTGGTCGGATGCGGACTTGTCCTGGGCCAGGTTCTGGTGTGGCGATTTCGTTGCAACGAATGTCCTCTTTTCCGTGGAACTGGATAGCTTTCATTACTGCTGTTGCTCGCATCTTTGTCGTTTCTGTTGTTATTGTTGTGGTAGTCGTCATGGTGGTTAACAGACTGGTTGATCGCAGGTTGGTTGGACGCTTGACTGAATGACTTTTTTGGAACTTGGAGAAATGAGCAGCTCATATTCGCCTCAATTATTTGTCCAGAATCATAAACTGCATCCAGGTCTGACCCCGCTATACGAGCCGAAATGCGCTCTTGGTATCGTTAATAACATCGGTGGTACATTCCGATTGTGGCTGGTGGGGAATTGCCGGTACCGTAGGCCCGGTGGTGGGGAAGAGCCGTCATACACATCGCCCCACCGCAGTAACATCTTGAGGGAGAGATCGGAAGTACGAGCACTCACGAAAATGGATTCGTGTGCTGATTGTATTAAATCCTCCTGGCGCTGATGACTTCGTCGCTTGATAGCATTACTAGACAGACGAGAACTTGTGAATATACTTTCTACTGCTGGTCGCATTGAATTTCCTCAGCACTGATAAAATTAATCTCGAAGATGTCGATGAAATCCATAGACGAGCAGGTCGATGTACTCATAATTGGTGCCGGCATCTCAGGTATCACGGCTGGCATCGACATGCTACGCGTCAACAACAATCGCAAATTTGTGATCCTGGAAAAAGGGCATCGCGTTGGTGGCACTTGGAGCGACAATGAATATCCGGGTTGCTGTTGTGATGTTTGGTCGCACTTGTACTCGCTTTCCTTCTCGCCCAACCCAAATTGGACTCGCGAGTATCCGACGCAACCAGAGATTCAACAATATCTTGCCAATGTGGTCAATGAATTTGACCTGGAGCGTCATATCAGCTTTGGTAGCGAAGTTGAAGGGTGCAGTTTCGATTCAGCATCTGGAATGTGGACGACTACTGTTCGACGTGGAACTCGGTGCGAGGCGCAAGAGATTCGATCGCGGTTTGTCGTCTCCGCCGTCGGTCAGCTCAGTCGGCCGAACTATCCCAAGATCTCTGGATTGGATGACTTTGCCGGCAAAGTCATGCACTCCGCTCGTTGGGACAAGTCCTGCGATTTACGTGGCAAGCGAGTTGGAGTCATTGGAAACGGTAAGACTACCCACCACCTCATTGATAGAGACAGAATTGTCGACAAGGTGCTGACACTATCTCAAAAAGGTGCCACTGCTATTCAGATTGTACCCGAGCTTGCAAAGATCGCGAAGAGTCTCGTCGTCTTCCAACGTTCGCCCAATTGGATGACTCCTCGGAATAATGCCACCATACCAATTTGGCGGCAGACCGCCTACCGCTACGTACCAAGCCTTCGCCAGCAGTACCGTGCCAGTCTGATGGACATCCGCGAAAAATTCTGGAAAGTGCTTGTGGACACAGACAGCGTGGAACATCAATCAGTGAAAGAACTATCGATACAGATGCTCAACAGTCAACTCCCAGGCGCAGATAAGGCTGAGTTGCGCAAGGCATTGACCCCGAACTATCCGCCTGGGTGCAAGCGTATACTCATTAGCGACGACTACTATACAGCACTTGGGAAGCCCACTGTGACTCTCGAGACTGCAGCTATCGTTGAAGCCACATCCAGCGGTCTTTCTGTCTCGGCGGGATGGAACTCTGCTCAAGATGAACATGAGGCGAGGGAACACCCGTTGGACGCAATAATTTGTGCTACCGGATTCCAGGCGACTGAGTTCTTGTCTCCCATGCGGGTCAAAGTGCCGGACCAAGACACGCTCGCCGAACGCTGGCGTAGAGGAGCATATGCCTACAAAGGGATGACCGTACCAGGCCTACCCAACTTTGCTATCATGTACGGCCCCAACACGAATCTTGGCCACAATTCCATCATACTTATGATCGAAGCTCAGTCTTCCTATATCAATCGCCTCATAGGGGCTGTTTTGAAGTCTCCGAGTGGTCTCAATGGCAACCCATTGCGCATTTGGCCCAAGGAATCAGTCACGAGGGCTTGGAACGAGAAGCTTCAAGCGTCGCTCAGCCTGAGCACTCTGGCCAGCAGCAAATGCAGTTCTTGGTACAAGTCTGAGACTGGCCTCATCACCACAAATTGGTCCGAGGATGTGATCGAGTACCAGCGCCAGGTCAGCGCCATTGACTGGGATGACTACGATGTCTGGGGTGATGGAGCGGCTGAGCTGCGTGCGGGAGGAAGCATTACTTGGCCGAGAGTGAAAGAGGAGTCGCAGCCATGGAAATTTTCTTCACTGAGCCTCTTATCTTTCGGGATGATGATCAGTGTGCTCGCTGCTGCGAGATTGATAAATGATCAGATACTGCCCCGTTCATTGCTGCTGTAGACTTCTATATAACAAGCACAAAATTACCAGTTATCTTGTATGCCAATCACAAGGCCCCATTGAAAGTCGTACATATGCAGCATTTGTCAGATGCTGTGACTGCAATGGCTGCGCACAACTCTGCACATGCTCTCTCAGTGGCCGTTTTCGTGTTTTTCGACTCATGCCCGTCAGTATGAGCGTGACATCCGAGCAGCGCTGATCAATCCTCAGTGGGAGACACATGAAGTCTTGAGGTTCACAGTAGCTGATAAGAGCATCGGATCCATACATCAATATGCACACTCTCGAGCTAAACTCTTCTTGTTGGACATCTCGGTTGCTTTGCGGTGCCTTTTGAGGCGGAGTTGCGACGAAGCAGTACGGTTACAAAAGGAAGCATTGAAACACTGATACATCGAATGGGTTCCTGCTGTCAGAGAGAATAAATCGGGGTGTAATCAGGAATGGATGCATACTTCGGTTTGGGGGCTTCTATCGTGGTGGCAGCATGATGCGCCGTGCCAATGAGATCACACACCAGTTATGCTGGTCCCACCTTTGCTATGAAGCCTTCAAAACACATTCTCGCGGCAAAGGCATAGGCAGGCCTCGCTATAATAATGGTTGGGAGCGGCTCGGGACCGGTTTGAGCAAGCCGCCATAGCTCTCTGAACTGTGTGACAGGCTCATTCGTAACTGACACCACCGAGATATTGCATTCGCAACTTGGACTCCGATAGTGCCAACAAGCTCTGCCATGGCGCCTATGCTACGAAACGGGCAGCTAAATCGATGAAGTGCAAACGCAAGATACCGTGTACGCGGTCTAGAAGCAGGCATCGTCAACATGCTTTTGCTTTGCTCTGTGCTTTGTGGGGATTCCCCATGGTGGATTCCCATGGATGTGCGGGGGCAACGGCAAATTCTCGCTCTATTTTGGCATACGTGGAGTGGGCCAAAATGTCTCACTGTCGTGATACGCCATAGACACGGTCGTTCTTCGACAAATCCCCATAGGATGGCTGCTACTACCGACATTCGCGTCAAGACGGTGTGTTCCGTTGCGGCTGTCAGTAATCCAAGAAGTGGCAGGTTCGCAAACCTTCGTCTGCTCCATCGGCTCACAGACCCTCACGTGTAGCCAAGGCCACGGTATTGACTTCCTTGCTCCTCACCTATGGTCTCGCCCACTAACGGCACATCAAGTCGGTTCATTTCTCTGCCAATAGCTTGCACTCTGCAGTGTGACCTTCCACGTGTTCGGGTTTCCCCACAGATTCATATGTGATTGGGCACGTGAAGGTAGCACGACTTGCGATTACAAAGAGCTTCCCGCCGACCGCACTGCCTGGCTCCTTGTCCTTATGCCACAGTTCAATCACCTTCAGACCGCCACCAATACCATGCTGAATACCGTTCAAGTAAGCCAGCCCGCCGTCCGTAATGCGGTGCAAGACGTTACAGGAGTCGAACTAGTGCCGGGCACTGAGCTCATGGATGATGGTCAGTACCTGGAGACATAAAGCAATAGTCTAAACCATTAGTGCTGACCCGTGCGCCAGTCGGGGATATCCATCTCAAGCATACCGGCAAAGCGACATTGCTGCCTCAACCAAGCGACGACCCAAACGACCCACTGAACTGGAGCCGTACATGGAAGTGGCTCACGATGAGCTCCATGGCCATCTCGACTTTCAACTGGGTCGCAAGTCCCCTGGCCTTGTCTCCGCAAGTGCCCTTCTATATGAAAGCCTTTGACTCCACCTTACCCGCCGTCATCAACTTCATCGGTGTCTCGATTCTTGTCCTCGGTTTCACCAACCTGATATGGGTACCTTTCTCCCGTGGCTTCGGTAGACGTCCGATGGCACTTATCACGACTCTAATCACTACAGCGTCTTTCATCTGGCGGGCGAAGGCCACCACCTATGAGTCATTCCTCGGTGCATGCATACTCACTGGCGTCGGTGCTGCCCCTGGCGAGACTTTGGGCCCGGTTCTCGTCGCTGACGTTATGTTCCTCCATGAACGAGGTTGGTGGATGGGGGTGTATCAATGGGCATTTTGGAGCGGTCTTATGGTGAGCCAGGTTTATTCTGTACCACTCGCGTTGTACTGATGTAGATTCAGATTGGACCAATTGTGTCCGGAGTAGCGTCGGACGATTATGGCTGGCGAAGTTTCTGGTGGATCTCGACAGCAATTTCTGCTTTCACGAATATATGGCTACTGTTCTTCCTGCCAGAAACCAAGTGGGATCGACGAGGTGAAGCTGCAGCCCTGAGTACTACCCAAACTGGCTCTTCTCAGCCTGGTCTTATGGATGAGAAATTGCCAGCAGGCCCAGCAGCCATCGAGCTCGACCGCGTCGAAGAGGCTCGTCGCGAGGTTACAGGCCCGAGCGTTTCACAGCTCGATGTCAAACTGTCTGGAAAGCCCAACAAGAACCAAATGCTGCCCATCACGGCTTGGAACGGACATGAGCCTATCATCGGGGCGATCACACTGCCCCTCAAGCTGATCAGATTCCCGATTGTGCTTTGGGGAGCTCTGCAATTCAACTTCTCAGCTTCCTGCGTCTTGATGATATCAATCGCCCAGTCTCAAGCATTCGGCGCAGAGCCATACAATTTCACCCCAGCGCAAGTTGGTTTTACGAACTTGGCCATTTTTCTAGGCTCGTCAGTCGCTCTACTTACCGCTGGTCCGCTGGGTGACTGGATCTCTCGCCGCGCGACGATCAGGAACGGCAATATTCGCGAGCCGGAGATGCGTTTGCCCGCCATGATACCCTTTGCCGTGTGCCTTCTTCTAGGAGCCATCGTTCTCAGCGTCGGGTTCCAGTCTGGATGGCCCTGGGAAGTCATTGTCATCGTAGGTTTCGGCCTGATAGGAGTGCAAGCGGCGGCCATCTCGGGTATCGCCATCAATTATGTTGTGAGTGGTTGCCTTCTCTTCAGGCTGAGGATAATGCTGACGGATCTACAGGTGGATTGCTATAAGCCCGCTGCCGGTGAGTTCCTCGTAGGGGCTACCGTTGTCAAGAATGTTTGGGGTTATGGCATGACCCACTTCATGAATAATTGGATCGTCGAGATCGGGTACATTGGTCCCCTCATGTTCATCGCGGCTCTCAACGCAGCCATGCTGCTATGTGGTGCAGTCCCACTGTACTTCTGGGGCAAGAAGGTCCGGCGGTGGTCCGCTGGAAGCTCTGTACACAAAGTGTCTTGAGCGTGGGTTCGGCTCTCGTGGTGGCTCACTGGGTTGTGAGAGAGGATAGGGTTGAATGTACATGTCGAATCGTCAGGATTGACGAAAAATTGATCTTTAGTATCAAAGATCTTTTTGGTAATTATCAAGAATCTGCCGCATCACTTCTTCGAGGGATATTACAGTGCCTTATGGCAATACACTCGAGGGCAGACGCGTACAACCAAGCGGAATGCAAATACATTATCAGCATTGTCTCCAAGGCAGACATCCCAGAGTCGTAGACTTTAGCTATTGGCATGGGCACCGAAAACATGTCGGATCATTCGCAAGGGTTTGAGTTACCTCTGTACTATCCTGTTCCCATCGTGATGCATTCGGGTTGCTGATCGTCGGTGTAGGCTCCGCGCTGCGATACATTTCTCACTTCCAGGGACTGCATGCTGCTGCCACGAATACGCCGCGTACCTTGCCTTGCGAGTGCATTGAAACAGACCAACAAGATATTTGACATCGGCGTATTTGACATTAGAATCATGAGCAAGGGTGGAGCTAATCAGTCTATTTTATAGTGGGGTGGGGATGAATGCTTTTTAGTGTGTGATCGAAGGAAAGAAGGCAGAGGTGTATTTCTTTAGTGTTGATTTGGCGAACGAAAGGCTTGTGGGCGTGAAGTTTGCGAAGGAGCCATGAGTTTTCTAGCTATATATAAATATATTAGCTGCTTATTATACTATAGTCTCTATATATAAGAATGTATTAATCAATAAGAAGTAGCTACTTAAAATATAATTATAGTCTAGCTTTCCGAGTAGACTAATACTTATTGTTTCTTATAGTAGAGATTACTTTCTAATTATTAGCTTCACTATAAGCACATTTTAGAAGAGCGTTAGTGTTTATAATTATAATAATTAAGGTGAGAAGAGAGAAATCGCAAGCTAGAAGAGATTAAGATAGAGATGGCATTTAGGGATGTACAGGTATTTGCAGTTATATAACGATTCTCCTACCTTCTCGCTTACTTACTCCACTCGGAAACGCCTTCTCTACTGCTGTTTTATCATACGCATTAATTCCAACGAGCTCCTGCCTCTTTGCCATCCTAAACATCATGTTAGGCGAGAACGGATTCGGGCAATTTTCTCTCGTAAAGCAGTGGTTCGAGCAGCAGCTGGCCGTCAGGCAGATGTCGTTGGGGTCGTCGCAGCCGGCATCGACGAAGCACTCGTCCGCGCCCGTGTAGCACACGCCCGAGGCGTAGCACTTGCGCTCGCTGCTCGTGGCAAGCGAGCAGAAGCAATTGGCCTGGTCGTCGGTGTTGCCGCAGGGGTGCCCGTCGCCGCAGGTTGAGGCGATGTCGCTTTCGTTAACAGAGCAGATGCCATTTTGACAAGATTGGCCGGAGGGGCACTGGGTGGATTAGTTGCGCGATTGCGGACGGGAAACGGGCAATGGAATGCTGTAGATGATGGCGGCAATTGGAAGGCGGGAGATGGGACGTGAGAGAAGAGAAATACGTACAACGTTTCTGCACGAGCCGCAGTTACTCTCGTCTGTCTGGAAGTTCACACAAGTCGAGCCGCACAACGACGGCGTCGGTGAAGCGCATGCTACAACCACACGTCAGCTTGGTCTGACAAACTGATCATCAACATGCAGTACTTACGGCAAGTCGTTGTTGTAGACGTGAATGTCGTTGTTGTCGTAGTTGTCAGCGTGAACGTGGTAGTTGCTGCAATCTAGCCCAACGTCAGTAGCCCGCAGCGGCGACGCTATCATCCAAGACATACCCCAATGGTGTTCGTGCTTGTAATTGTAGTAGTCGTTGATATGCGAGCATCATTCGTCGTGGTACTGATTAACACTGAAGTCAACGTCGTCTTGACTGTCGCTGTAGGTGTTGCAAGAGAGAGGCAGCCGCAAGCCGTCGTCAGCAGCGAGCAAGCAAAACCTTTGGAACCGGACGGTGCGCTTGCACAGTCCACTGGTATAGGCGTGGGCGTGGCTTTCGTGGTTGTGACTGCGACTGCATTGCGGGCATCGAGATCCCGTGCCAGGCGAGCAGCTGGCGCTGGGCAGACTGTGGTGGTGGAAATGCTACATCATTGGGACGTCAGCTATGGGCAAACGAATGATGAGAATCGGCACGACGACGCACGCTCGCGTCGTTTCCATCGAAGTGACGGTGGAAGGCGCCGTTAAAGTTATGACCGCAAGTCCTGCATCCACGATAGTCGTTGATGTCGTCGTTGTAGTCAAGAGGGTCGAAGTTCCTGACAGCATGGAGATACTGATCGAAGTGTCCCAGGCCCTATCCTCACCTGTGGACATGTGCCATGTATGAGCTTGTGGCTCACCTGTTACGCGTTGGCGCTACGGAGGTAGGCAAATATCATGCAGGCAGGGGATCCGCTTCGATGCCGACCGTCCGACGACGTCTGCGTGGAGGCGGCCACCACTGCAGAGGTGACACTCCAAAAAAACAAAAGCGGTGTCTCTACTATGTCAGCGTCCCTCGAGGTCGACAGAGGCATTGCTCCAACTCCGCCCTCTTAGATCTGAGAAGAACATCTTTAGAAGCGTTTAGAATGCATGAGAGCAAAGGCCTTGGATTTTGCCGCTGGAGCTACCTACCATCTGCTAGTTTAGCAACTAAAGACAAAAGGGCTCCAAGATGCGATTTCGTGTGCATAGTGACAGTGGTGACGAACGATAATTTTCTCGTTCTAAGCATACCGTCGGTAATAGATCTGTTCTTGTTCCAAGCCCATTCAAGCTACTCAAGAAATGCCGAGGCTGTGCAAGCTTGAGGCTGTACTGTATGTGACTAGCTATCTCCCCCTCCACATCTCCGCCGACATGCAATATCTCTGAAACCTTCCTTCCTTTCTAAGCTCTCCGGAGCCGCAAAATCCACGGCGGCCACAAGTAGCTTGGCCGTCAAAGTACCCTCCGGCCTAATTAATCTTTGCCTAACAGTCGATCGCTCATGCGAAACATAAATATCAGCAATAGTGTACTTTTGCAAGGTGAGCTTCTCTGCGTTTTCTTCACAACTCAACGTGACAATGCTGACGCCGACTTCTCTTCTGGCCCTGACAGCTTTGTTCAGTCTCCTAGCCAGAGCCGACAACCCTTTCGTCCAGACCTTGTTCACGGCGGACCCTGCACCTCTAGTATACGATGGACGCGTGTACGCCTTCTTGGACCACGACAACACTGGCGCTACCACATATGACATGACCGACTGGCGTCTATACTCCACCGCCGACATGGTCAATTGGCAAGATCATGGTTCGCCTCTGAGCTTGAAAGACTTCGCTTGGGCGAGTTCGGATGCTTGGGCTCCCCAGATCATCAACAGAAACGGCAAGTTCTACTTCTACGCGCCTGTCCGGAACAAAGACGGCTCGAACAGTATCGGCGTTGCAACAAGCACCAGTATCACCGGCCCTTACAAAGATGCCCTCGGCAAGCCACTGGTCGCGCGCTCCGAGATCGACCCCACCGTCTTCATCGACAACGACGGCCAAGCTTACCTCTACTATGGCAACCCGAACTTGTATTACGTCAAGCTGAACCAAGACATGGTGTCATACAGCCAGGGCCCGACCCAGATCACTCTGCCCAGTGGAGCTGGGTTCCAGGAGGCTCCTTGGGTCTACAAGCGCGGCAGCACCTACTACGTCGCCTACGCCGGTACTTGTTGCTCCGAAAACATCCGCTACATGACCGGCTCCAGTCCGACAGGTCCCTTCACATACAAAGGTGTCATCATGCCGACTCAGGGCAAGAGCTTCACGAACCATCAGGCCATCATTGATTTCCAGGGCCACTCGTACTTCTTCTACCACAACGGCGCGCTCCCGGGCGGAAGTGGATATCAGCGATCGGCTTGCGTCGAAGAGTTCAAGTACAATTCCGACGGCTCCATCCCTACCATTCAGATGACTACGACTGGTGTGGCACAACTTGGTACGCTTAACCCGTACATCCGACAGGAGGCCGAAACGATTGCTTTCTCAGCAAATGTGAAGACCGAGACTTGCAGCGAAGGCGGCCTAGATGTCACAGGCATTCAGTCTGGGAGCTACATCAAGGTCAAGGGAGTCGATTTTGGGAGCGCTGGGGCCAAGTCGCTTGCTATTCGTGTTGCTGGAACGGGGAATGGCTCGATTGCTGTCCGCCTCGGAAGCCAGAGCGGCACGCAGGTTGGCATATGCAGTGTCACTTCTAGCGGAGGAGCTCAGGTGTGGAAGACCGTCGACTGTGCGATCAGTGGCGCAACTGGCACAAGTGATCTGTTCTTTGTTTTCAGTGGGAGCGGCTACAATTTCAATTATTGGCAGTTCACTCAGAAGTAGGATGTAATTGCCAGACTTGCTAGCCCATCTTTCTATCAACATCTACTGCGCGTCTTTGTTTACTACTTTACTCTTCATATAGCTCGCCACCATTATTGTGCGTAATACTGCTACCCCAGAAGGTATCACCCTCAAACAGTACATCGTCTGTAAAGTCTGACTTTGAACTGCGTCACGTTGCAGTCTATCCATTACTCCAGCAAGCAGTACTGGTATACCGCAAGATTGTACATGCAATCGCTAAAAATTTGAGTTAGCTTTAAACGATTTGGTCAACAATATCAGAACAATGGATTGCCAAATCCGCCTCAAATAACGCGCAAATCACTCAAGACTGCATCCATGAGCCGCTTAGCTCCTCTAAGAACCTAGTTGATCAGATCCGCAACTGCGACAGGACATCGATGCTCCTCGACTGCCCCGACCATCTCAAAGATCTTGCTTCTCGGTGATCTGACCGCTACGTACAGCGGCCTCGATGGCCCTCGCCACTCTATCTGTTTCCACTAGCTGCACCCAAGATCCAATGTCATAACCAGCACGACGAGATTGATCAGCCAGCCACTCTCGAATCGCCTGATTGGGCCAGACCGTGGCCATGTTGCGCTAGGGCATAGCAAGATTTGCGGCCGTAAGGGGCATGCTGCTTTGTGCATGAGCCGACGGCATTGCACTGGCTGCATTGGTAGGTTCCCCAATTGACATGATCCTTGGGAAACCATTAGCTGTGTTGACTCAAGATAAGCAGGAACGTTAACACACAACGAAGGTGTGAAGGTGAGTATGGATGAGCACTAGCAGTACAAATATTTGGTCTTGTGGAGGCGGTTGTGGAGTAGCGTAGGACAAAGCTGTCTAACATGACAGAGCACTGGCGGCAATGGAGTCTTATATACCACTTTCTGCACCAATGTGCCACGCGCTGTAACACATCTTGCTGATAGCGAGAAGCTACGGTCAATGGGTCGCTTGCGCCCTGCCATGCGCAACCATCTCGTGTATGAGCGAAAGACCCGCAAAGTTGAACGAAGACCTCTGATCGTGGAGAGTGCTAAGACTGGGGGCTCATTAATTTATTGAGTGCTGATTGGTCGGTCATGATTAGATCGCCACCAGCGCAAGTCTCGCATATAAGGCACCAAACAGCTCCAATCAAGTCTGCCGCCACAGGCTCACGTCCGCATATAAGGCATCAATCAGCTCTATCAGGTCTCGCTCATAGCGTCCCGATTAGGACTAGGATGCTACATTCCGCACATGTGGTGCCATTCAGCTCCAAGCTCCGTCGCACTGCATCTCGCAAATCCAGCCTCCCACTCACATGGTGTGAGCATTCCGACGATATATCGACGAATGAGAAGCTGATCTAGTAGCCTGCCTGGCAAGCATCGGAAACGTCTCATGATCTCATTGAGACGACGCCTGGGGGTGGATACGGCTCTCTCCTGCTTCTGGGTAATGGGTAACGATTATCCTACGAGACTTATGCTCATTGAATCATTTGACAGGCTGTGAATCTGCGTCTCAGACCCACGCATTTCATTGACGCACCTCTCTGTCAACACCTGACTGGAGACGATAGAGACCGCTCACCGTTAGAACCGGTGATGGTACCGTTAGACTCGAGAGACTGCACCGTACGATCTCTGAAAGGCGATGTAGCCATTGTACACAGCACTCTAATCGATCTCAATATGTATAATTCTCGTCTATATGCAATCGCTAAATGCTAGGGTATCTTCAAACAAACGCCAAAACGCATCGACTTCAGAAAGAAAAAAATGCCAGAACCTCCTCATACCAATGGAAGACCACTCAAAGCTCCATCCACAATGCCTTGAGCTTCCCCAAGAACTTGGTTGATCAATTCCGCAACCCCAAGCATATCACCCGCAGCCCTGGTATCGCCATTCGTCATGTTCAACGCCCTAACACTATCCCAGTGTCCAGCACCAACAGACTCAAGCTGCGCCATCTGCGAGGGCCACGGCGTGGGCGGATCTGGCATAGAGCTCGGAGATGGGCTCGAAGAAGGAGTCTGAGGCTGGGTCTGAGCAGTTGATGTGCTGTTGTTACTGTTCTCCGGCGAAGCAGAAGCCGTGGTCTGACTCGACGTCGAAGTCGTCGTCGGAGACGCACCGTCATTCTGCTGCGGCGCCTTCGCAAACATAGCAATAACGTCTCCCAACGCCTTGACCCACATCCACGGCTCGCTCAACCCATCTCCCGTGCCAGCGGCCCAATACTCCCAGCCAACCGCACAGCCGAAAGACGCATATTTCGCGCCCAGCGTGCCGACAACAGATTTCAGCGTGTCAAGACCAACAAAGCCACTTCCTCCATCGCCCGGATTGGTCAGAACGCCCATGACGATCCTGTCAGCAGCCCAGCCGCCCTGTGAGATGATCTGATCGTACATGGCGGTGCTACTCGCGTCGCCCCAGCCGTTGTAGAACTGTGCATTGTACCAGTTGACGAGTTTGCCGTTTGGGCGGGCAGGGTCGGTCGCTTGGGCGTCCATTTCGGCTTGTGAGAAACCGTGCAAGCCGGTACTGCTGTGCAGGAGGGAAGATGCTACAGGTGCCATGGTGAGGATGAAATCTGATCCGAGGTCGGTGTTGAGCTGGCGGAGAAGGCGGAGGGGCATGGAGATCGGGACAGACTCTTCGATGTCGATGTCCAATCCTTGGATGTTGTATTGGCGCAGGATGGCGAGGAGAGGGTCGTAGTAGGCGTGGAAGGATTCGTCATCGCCGCTGAGACGGCCGAAGGTTCCTCGTGCGGCGCCGCCGAGCATCATCATTACTTTGATGCCGCCGTCTTGCAGTTGTTTGACCTCGGACCAGAGGGTGTCGTACATTGTGTCGTTGGGGTGGTCGTTGTTTAAAGTGATGTCGCCGGGTTGATCGTTGAGGTGAACGGCTGATAGGAGGACGTGGGTGACGCCGGTATGTTCGTTTAGGAGCGGGAGGAGGGATAAAGGTCCTCCGTCGACTGATTTGAAGGTTTGGATGTATGCCACCAGGCGTGGAGGGGCGGCGGCTGTGACAGCATCGTTTGGGTCTTGTCGAGCTTGAAGTATTGGTCGTGGAAGAGCTGTGGTTGTCGATGTGAGGGCAAGGAATGCTGATAATAATATGCTGAAGGAAAACATTGTGTTTTGCCTCCACGGCAGTGCTAAAACTTGAACGTTCGACCGTATCGTAAGCAGACACCAGCAACGATATCCAACAGGCCCAACACAGAACAGACACAGCGAAGCGTAGATATGCGTTAAACAATAAAGGATAATGCGGTACCACTTACCAACTCATGAAAGAACGTACGTCGTTCTCTATAAGTAACTCGCCAACCCATCGCCATCCTCACTCACCTGCCTCCTTGTCTCTCTTCGCCAAAAGCGACAGCCTCCCTACCACCTCAAGCCAAAGCGTAGACAGAGTGAACCAAGACAGCCGCCGAGTCCACAAAGATCCAGCATTGCATTAGTAAAATCAGAGAACGAGGCCGCTATTGCCAATAGCCCCGGAGCGTAGCTCGTCTTACTATCGCAAGGAGCTCATGTGAAGCAGTCACGACAGGGTAATCATTCTCGACACTTTGGCAGTCGTTGGTTGCGCGTCCAATCGGTGGCGACCGTTGGCTGCGTGGCTAGGAGATGGTGTCTTAGACATCTTTAGCTGGATGTCTCAGGACTGCTCCGGCTCCCTAAAGCTTTTTGCTCAGCCGCCTCCTCAAACAGGCAATGTCAAGACTATGACTGCTAGCGCTTCTGGTCGTGGTTCCTAATTGGTATACTGTGCGTATATATCGGATTGTTTTGAGGCATGTCAGGGGTGCGGACCGGAGTTGGCACTGTTGTTCAATCGTCAACGTTGGCCGACGACGATCGGCACGTGCGTCCCCAACTCGCTTTGCAGACTCGAGCTAATGCAAATGCATGTACCTGCATGGTCTGCATACCTGACAAGACGCTGATTCAATACAGCACATGATGGCGTTCAACATGTTCGCATTTGGAAATTCCACGAAGCGCAAGACGAAGCCGATTGGCTTTGCACATGGTCATTCATTGCGGTCTTGCTGTCAAGATCATAGTTCTATATTCACATCATAGAAGAGGCACATGCGCCACATCTCTCGCGAAACAATCCCTCTAATCCTCATTATCGCTCTTGATTTCACCATAACCTTCCTTTCGTCCCCAGCCTTCAGTAGCCTCCAAGCCCTTGCTGCTGACGTACAAGAAATACGGCTCTCTGAAGTTATCCACGTGATTGAAGAAACGGCCGAATTCGCCCTTGCTCTCCTCCTCCGCGAACATCCTGGCGTAGATCTCCTTGTGCTTGAACGCTTCGATTTTATCATCGTACTTGTCAAAGCGGAGTGGTTCACGCTCGTGCTTGGTGGCTTGAAGGTTGTTGTAAGAGTCGAAGACGGGACGCTCGAGCATCAGACCGAGACCAGGCACTTTAGGAATGGAGTATTTGGCGGCGGTGAAAGAGTGGGCCATGGTTTTGTCGATGTCGCTGCCGCTGCGGACGAGCAGGGTGACCATGCCAATCATCTTGCGGATCTGGTGCATCATGAAACTCTGGCCGTGGACCTTCATGGAGAGCCATTCGGTCTTCTCTTCCTCTGGTCCTTCACCGATTAGGATCGGCTTGGGGTTGACGACGAAAGACTTGATGTGTCTGTTTGCGCTGGGGTCCTTGAAGGCTTTCTGGATTGTGTAGTTGTGGTAGTTTCTTGTGCCGAGGTAGTTGTTCAGCGCTTGTTGCACCCGGTCGATGCGGGCCTGAGGGATGCGATACTGGCGTTTCGCAGCGTTGTAGGCGGCGCGAACGACCTTGGTGGCAGCACGCAGACGCTGGACACGGTCTTGGTGCTCCTTATCGATGACAGGCTCCTCGCCTTCAGTTGCCTTGGTGGATTCTTGAGGCGCTTCTGTTGAAGCTGGTGCTTCCTCAGCCTTGGCCTCGGTCTCTTCCGATGTCTCGTTGATGACGATGGTAGCCTCCTCTGTCTTCTCCTCCTTGGCCTCGCTAGCTTGCGCTGCTTCACCCTTGACACTGGCGCCGGCCTTTACGGGTTCTTCGCCATCTGCCTCAGGCTTTGTCGCCTTGGCACCAGCCTCCTCTTCTCCCTGCAATGCCTTAATCACGTCCCATCGGATATCCTCGTCGATAGTCTCAAGGACGGGCTTGATCCTTTCTTCATCCACCTGCTGCCAAAAGTTCCTGACCTCTGCCTGTCGGCTCTCGTAACCTTCGCGATCTCCGGCTTCGTCGGCAATGCGCTCAAGGTTCTTGGCCAACCAGCTACTGGGGTGCGGAGGCAAGAAGGCCAGGGTCGGAATCAAATACTCGTACCAACGCGAATCGCAAGCCTGGTAGCATGAGAAGCTACCGATAGTACGCTCAATGCCCCAGACGCGGATTTGAGGGTGCAAGTGCTCATTGATCTTCTCCACGATGTTCTCGTCTTCGACAATCAGCTTCAAGCTGATCATGTTGCCGGCTGCATGGACGTTCTTGTCTGTGCGCGCACACCGCACGAGCGAGGCCTTCCTAGGGTCGTCGGCATTGGCTTTCCCAATCGCACCAGCTTTCACGAACGCCTTGAACAGTTCGCCCTCAATGGTATCCTCGGTGGGTGAGATCTGCATGCCCTTGAATCCAGTGCCAGAGTAGCCGATCATGACAGCGACCTTACGCTTCGGCTTGCGACCTTCGGCGTCGATTTCCTCCTTTGAGAACTCGGTGGCATAGTTTGCTAGTTCACCTTTTTGACGGCGTTCCTGGTTGGCGGCAGCTTTTGCGCGCTTGTCTGGGTCAGAGCGGCTAGTGTCAGTCAGTGATGGCGCCTTGCGGTGTTTCTTCTTGTGTATCACATTGTCTCCATTGGCGACATATGTGGCGGGGGTATCTTACAAATAATCGGCTCTTCCCATATCGCCCTTCTTATGTCTCTTGTTGTCGCCATCGGATTGTCTTCCTCCCTTCCGACTGCCATGACGGATGCTGCTGTCGGGGAAGTGGCCCTTGCGCTTGCGCTGGTTGTCGCCATTGTTCGCGGGCTGCTCGCTGTCGCCGGTGGCATCGTTGTTCTGCGCCGGGGCTGCTGCTGGAGCAGGCGGGTCTGCAGCTGGCGGTGCTGCGGCGTTTTCGATGACGGCGCCAGCGTCTTCCATAATGGCTGTTGAGTGGTCCATAGCTGTCGGTATCTGGTGTGCGTCGACATAGAGTAGAGCTTGTTCCTACCAAAGACAGTCGCAGGAATTTCCGAGCTCCTAAGTGGAGCCTCGCGCTCTCACATGCATTGCACTAGCGCGATTAAGGTTATGCGGGGTGCATTAGCTCGGCGGCCGCTGCCTGTTCCCGTCTCTTGAGCTGAGCTTCTTTATTGTTGCGCTGAGAGGTTCCCTTTGCGTCGCATCTCTCTCCTTCCACTCGCCAGCAGCGCTTCACTGCGTCTGTCACCAAACCGTCCGTCATTGCTTCTGTCGCTTGTTTCTCGCCCGCTCGTACACTCCGGAGTCTCACCAAGCCATCAAATCATACCGCCAGCGCATTCCAGCTCTTAGGCGCATCTGTAGCCATATTCATCCACTTACTCATATCTCGGCCTATTCTGTAATAAATACCACGACCCTCGCATCATCATGGCTGAACTCGCTACTCTCCTACTGCGGACTATCGCGCGCACCTTCTATCCGACCGAACATGTTCTCCTCATCGATACTCTCATCCTGCACAGCACACTATCCGACGCCGATCTCTCGCATGTCCTGGGAATGCAGTCGAAGAATGTCCGTAAATTGTGCGGTCGACTCAAAGAAGACGGGCTCGTGAGCGTGCAGCAGCGGACCGAGCGCAGAACAGATGGCAGTGGAGGTTTCATAGCTGGATCAGGCAACCAGCCGGGCAAGGAGCGCGTTACTCACAGGGACTGGTACTACCTCAATTTTCACACTGCAATCGATAGCGTAAAATATCGCCTATTGCGCTTAAGCAAGCATGTCGACAGCCTCGGCGCATCCACTACCGAGAAGAAGGATCTGGTCTGCGCCACATGCAAATCGCAATACACTGAGCTTGAGGCCATGGACAGTCTGGACTACGCAACAGGCAACTTCATTTGCAAGCGATGCGGAACCACGCTGGACCCTGTCGATGAAGAAGATCGTGCCAACGAGAACGAGAGTGTTAAGCGCTTCAACAATCAAGTAGACAAAATTCGCGGCCTGATGATGCAGATTGATGCTACCAACGTCCCTGAAAATGACTTCGACACAGCACTTTCCAAGCAGGTGCCTATTGTACGAGCCGACACCAATCCAGCCGCCCGCACCGAGATCGTGGACACGCCCAATCGCAACCTGCAGAGTACCAAAGGTCTTCAGCTCCAACCGGAGAAAATTACAGTCCAAGTTCAAGACGACGAGACAGTCAAGCGCGAGAGCGAAGAAGCAGAGGCCAAGGCACGTCGCGACAAAGAAGCAAGGCAAAATGCTCTACCCGAATGGATCGTCAAGTCGACTGTGTCTGGAGATATCACCACCGTGGGCGCAAAGGAGGCAAGACGGCAGCAGGAGCGCGATGCTCATCTTGGCGGCGTATCCACAATCAAGCCCGAGGATTCCGAAGAGAAGAAGGGCGAAAAGGACGACGAAGACGTCATGGACGCCTACTGGGCCGAGCTCGCCGCTGCCAACGAGAGGCAGGCGGCTGAGAACAAGGACGAGGACGAAGAGGATGATGATGACGACGATGATGATGATGAATTTGAGGACGTCGATGTCACGGGTGCCAATACACCCGCTGTTAACGGCGTTGCCAGCACTGCTGTCTCTACCCCTGCTGTCGAAAGTTCTAACGCAACTGACGACGAAAGGGATGCAAAAAGGCAGAGAGTCGACGGTCCCGGTCCGTCATCAGGGAACATCGGCAGCAGTGCTGTCAATGGATCCTCTACGCCTGCAGTAGTGGCTGAGGGCACGCCTGCTGCCAGTGACGAGGACGAAGACGATGATCTGGAGTTTGAGAATGTGTGAGCGAAGGCTGCACCGCAGGGGTGGTGAAATGATCCTTGAGGAATCATACGTCTCGGGTGGAATCTTCGAATTTCACATTTGTAATTGGATTGTTTTAGCGAGGCGTTCCGGATCTTGAGCTTTTTGCGCTATTTGCATAGTCAGCGACTCCACACGTTTGGAGGCGCGAAGGAAGAAAGAAAAGAAAAGAAAAATGAAAATCAATCCTCTTGAAGAAAGCTGAGATCCGCCTCATCGCTCTCCAACTCGATACACCAACTTCTCCCCGCTCACAGGCCTCATCCACTCCTCTTTCCTCCCACCCTGCCTATCCCCCATCCCTCCGCCCCCAAGCAATGCAAACCCATCCTCCACAACCCTCTCCAACCCACCCGGCATGTGCCTTATCGGATTAGCAACCAACCTCCCTTTTTCTCCACTCTCACCAGCAGCAGAAGAAGAAGAAGAAGAAGAAGAAGAAGAGGACAGCCATGCATAAAACGCCCTCGTAAACCTCCTCCCCTCCTCCGACGCCTCCAGCACGAACCCCTGATACTCCACCCTCTCGCCCAACCCTTCCCAAACCGCCCCATAAGAAGGCACAACCCCGTCCGCGAGGCGGGCAGAGTCCCACGCCCCGCCTGCGAGCGAGCGGAGGACTGCTAGCTTGCCTTGCGCGTGCAGTGTGCGGCTCACGTCGCCCACGGTCGAGGATTCGGAAATGCAGTCTAGCGCTAGGTTGATGCCTCGGTTTTCTGTGAGCTCGAGGACGGCGGAGGGCCAGGTGGGGGAGTGGTAGTCTAGCAGGGAGGTGTAAGAGTAGGGTTTGCTTTGCAGGAGGGGAAAGTTGGAGGGGGAGGCGAGGCCGATTAGGTGGATTGGACGGGCTGTTGTCGCTTGCGCTCGGTGGATGAGTTGTGCGGCGTAGAGACCGACGGAGGTTGAGGCGCCGTAGATGAGGATGTAGAGTGGATTGGCATCTGAGTGGGTCGGGTCTGCTACTTCAGCAGTAACGTTCCGAGATCCAAGAGTGGAAGAAGACTCAGACTCGGACTCTCGCCACTCGAACGGCGCCTCCATCCCCAAGCGCAAGCAAACCGCCTGCGCAGCCGTAAGCCCGCAGAGACTGATCGTCGCGGCCTGCTCAAACGTCACATCGTCCGGAACAAGCCAGAGCAAATCCTCAGGACAGGCGACATACTCCGCGAAAGCACCCGGTCGATCATTGCGGCTGCAAGCGCCTTGAAGGAAACCTGCGACTCGCTGGCCGGGTAGCAAATGGGATGATCGGACTATCGTGCCGGCGAAATCGCTCCCGACGACTCGGCCGGTTGCGCCTAGAGGGTGGGAAGTGTAGAGGCTGTCGACGGGGTTGAGGGCGATGGAGTGGACTTTTATGAGAGCTTCGGCCTTATTTGGATTGGGAGTGGGGAGGGGGATTGTTTGGACTGTTGCGGTGCGTTGTTCGGCGTTGAGGATGAGGGCTTTTATTTGGGTGGTGGGTTTGGGTTGTGACATTGTTGCGGCTGGAAGGTGGGTGGTTGATCGATCGTTTTTGAAAGGAATGGCATGGAGTACTGATCGAATCAGTTGGTCGATTTGCTTTGTTAGATACATATATGGAGCTTGGGGATTAGTAAGCTTGTCATACATGCGCCCTGCGTCTTACTGCACTTGTGCTTTTGCTTCTAGCTGTGAGGAGTGGCGATCATTGCGCAACCGCTCTGGTTGGTAATGGCTTCGCCGCAGGTGATGCGATTTCGAGTGAAGATTGATGCGTCTTCGCTGCGCTTTGCCTGAACTTCATCCCAGACGTTCACTCCTGAAGAACAAAACGAGATAGGAGGATTGATCGTCAAACTGCTGTCAACTTTTGAAGCGCTATGAAGCACAGAAATCATGAAATTAATGTCTCGTAACTTTCTCGTCGTCGTCAAACCAGGACCCAGACCTAATTCCGCGCATAACAATACTTGTCAAAGCACGCCTCACACCCTTCTGGCAAGTTCTCATCGTGCTTCTTAATCGCACAAGCCAAGCACAATCCCCAGCCTGCATCGGCATCTTGACTCCCGACTTGCACACCATTAGAAATCATGCCCCTCGTCTCATCCTTCGAGTAGACAATCTTCGCAGTCGCCTCGCCCGAATCGTAGCTATACTGCTTATTCGGCAAATAAACCATAAGCGTCGTGTTAGCCTGATCACATCCGAAAAACGTCGCGCGAGTGTTCAGTCCTTCAGAAACGAACGTGTTGGCGTCGGGGATGAAAGGCATTTTTGTCAGACCTGCCACCTGGGATTGCACGTATGTCTGGTGGATTGAGGAGCCGTTGGGGAAGTTGTCGGCCGTGTCGGCGGAGTTGTCGTTGACGATCAGCACGTCTACGTCGCGGGAGGGCACGATGAAGGGCCAGATGGGGTTGACTTGGTTGGAGAAGCCGCCGTCGAGGAGGGTGAGTTCGTCGTCTTGGGCCACGCGAGAGGAGCGAGGGTATTCGTGGAAGGGGTTGCGGTAGAGGGCGAAGAGGTCTTCGAAGACGGGTTCGTGGAGCTCGCTGATGATGCCTTGAAGGACGTTGGCAAGGGGATCGGTGCTGTCGTTTGCTGGGCTGAGGACTTCGCAGATGCCGGGGAAGATGTTGCTGGAGGTGCCGAAGACGTAGCCCAGGTTGTCGTATTGGGTGATGCATTTGTTTTCTTCGGTGGGTTGGCCGTTGGTGAGATCCGACCCGAGGTATTTGACGGGTGTGAAGGCTGAGACTCCGTCATCCCAGGAGCCGAATTCGTAGGGGTGGAATTCGTATTGGGTGGCGTCGGCTGGGGGTGTGCATTGGTCTTCGCGGGCAACGACGCCGACTGCTGTAATGATTGGGAAGGGGACGTTGTGCTGAGTGAAGTTGTTGAATGTTGAGAGGCTGGACATGTACTTTGACACGCCACCATGGCGACCTTCCAGAAGTTGGTATGAGAGAAGACGACCCCAGGGATCGATGATGGTAGCTGGGAAGCCAGCACCTTCTTTCAGGGCAATCTCCGTTGTGATTGTTCCATATTGAGTAAGTCCGGAGAATGAAAGCAAGTTGGCGGGGAGTAGCAGAGATCCATCGAAAGAGTCTTCCCAGAGTTCTTCTTGCAGATAGCTGATCGTTGGCCAATCGTTACCAGCAATGGACGATAGAAGCCAGGAGCCGCCTTGTGAGGTTAGCTTAGTCAGTTGTGGTTGAAGTATCAGGACTCATGGCTTACCGGAAAGACCAGAGTAATAAGTGAGCGCTTGGAACAGACCACTGACGCTAGTGTTACTGTCGCGAGCATCAAATGCTTTGACTACGCCAGCACCGGCAAGAAGTGCACGGTAACCACCGCCACTTGAAGCAAGGGCAACAGTAGGCTGGCTGTCTGTACTGAATGAACCCTGCTTTTGCAACCACTCTGCAAGCGCAGCATCTGCTTTCTCCTTACGAGACGAGATGTACGCTGATTCCTCCGATCCAAGTTCTGTTGCGTCCCTCACAAGTGGAGTGTCCGGGCAAGCAACAGACTCTGGTTCATATGCACTGAGAGTTGCTCGTTTGCCAAGGTTGTTTACGCCATTGGCGTACAAGGCCAGAGCAGCTGGAGCTGCAGCTGGGGCAGCGGAAACAGTGCTAGAGAGCAACGAGAGGACAGCGATTGGAAGCGAGTGTGAGTGCATCGTTGCAGGTGTTTCCAACCGAACGAATAAAATTTAGACAGAGGGCAGCGCAAAGGCTTCAATATAGAGTGAGCACCTACCACGAAGACCAAGATTGGCAGGACAGGGGACCAGCCTCCTACAAATAGAGCTTGGGAGTGAACACGACCTCAAACGGCTTTCACAGGATATGGCTGCGCCGTTGTCACCTGCTTACCCTGGATAGCATCAAACGTGCAGAGAGCTGCCGTGGATGCGCAGCCACTCCACCTTTGGCATGAAATCGGCCACGGCCAAGTGAGGGCCGTCTTAGCCACCGTCACAGCCGAGTGCTGTGTACAGGGCTTGGAGGGTACTTGGAGCTTGCTGACCAGTCGATCTGGCACGGCTGCATGTAAACATCCGCAGATCCTCTGCCCTGCCGAGGCAGAATCTAATACACTCGAACTTTGCAGGTGTTGAGCCAATAGACCAGCCTTGGTGGTGGAATAATGTTCCCATTGTGCCAGGACAGGGTAATTGGTGGAGACTCGGTGCCTGATACAGGAGCGAACCATTCGGACGAGGACCAGGACAAGAAGCAGAATGGGTTGCGGTGGATATAAGACACGCTGTGCACTGTTGCAAATGTCTCAAAGAGAGATGAGATCGGCATGGGTACACGTGGAGCTGGCTTCGCTTGGAGACTTCGACCGGGGGGTGACTCCATTCTAACTTCACTTGCGGAAACATCCTGGGAAGGGAAGGAGTGCCGTCCGGTCCCGTGATCTTGGAGCCGACCCCAAGATTCCATTCGGTAGCAATCGTGATCAGACTGCTTGTAAGTGAGGTCGAACTGATGGCAGTGGTAGACAGTCAAAGTGGCTTGCGCGATCACAGCCTTGTGCAAGCAAACGTTACAAGTCCCCAGCACATGTCTCAAGCCTCCAGCGTCCCCCCGCCGTCACACATGCCACTAAGACAAGGCGCAATAATTCGTAGCGTTAAGGCGTTCCGTCATCGTAGGACATGAATACTCACCAGAACTCGACACAACTCCGCTCTGCGTCTCAACTCTCATACAGTGCATGCACAGTGCACCTTCACTGCTCGAAACTCAGCTTCTCGACGTCATAGTTGCTATCTTGGTAACTTGAACACCCAGGCGGCGCAAGGCCGATCCCATTCCCACGGTTGCAGGAGCTCTGTGCTGCTGCAGGGCTGCGCCACAAGCGCTCTAGTCACACGTGCAGCTCTTTCCTTCAGCTGGAGGGGTAAGCCTGGCCGTCCGACTTGACCGACGCGCAAGCCATCATGGCCGAGGGCACGAGTAGCAGCGGCAGTCTGGTGCTGGAGAAGGAGTTAACATGCTCGGTATGTGTGCACAGCTTGTGGGCCTGAAGCAGCTTAGTGCTAACATCCCCGGCAGATCTGTACGGATGTCATGTACCAGCCTTTAACCTTGCTCGACTGTCTACACACCTTCTGTGGGTCTTGTCTGAAGGAGTGGTTTACATGGCAGGCCACCTCCGCTGCGCGATCGCGTCGCACGACCAACCCGTACACCTGCCCATCATGTCGCGCCGAGGTGCGAGACACACGCCCCAATGCGACAGTCACCACTTTGTTGGACATGTTCCTGACGTCGAATCCGGGGCGCGGCAAGAGCGAGGCAGAGAAAGATGAGATGCGTAGTCACTACAAACCCGGAGAAAATGTCATCCCACCCGTAGAGATCGTGCAAGACTCAGATGAAAGCGAGGACGAGAGGCTTATGGACGAGGTCAGGGCAATGAGCATGGCTGACATTGATCCAGCCGTGGCAGCAAACAGAAGGGCACACAGAACGACAAGGAGAGAGGAGCGCAGACGGCATGAGCACAGCTCACACGACCAGCGTAGAGAAACTTCTAGTAGAAGGGAGCGTTCGAGTCGGAGAGCTGCACAACAAGCAAGAAGTTCGGATGTGCGATTGAGGCAGCAGGAACTAGACTACAGGCAGGTGGAGCACCAGCCCTCGCTAAGAAGCCTGCTGAGCGAATCTGGTCCGGACTCCCAAGAAGTACAAGAAGAGATCATGCAGTCGATCCTGGCATCTGGGGTGTTGGAAGGCATTGACATCGACCACCTGACCCCGGAGCAGGAGGAGGCGCTCACAGAGCGTATTGCAGAGGCTTATAGAAGGAGACGTCACCGACACCGAGATCCTTCAAGAAATCACGAACGTAGAGTTCGCGCAGATTCTACACCACGACCAGCCAGTTCTGGAAACACCGAGCGCCGACAACGGGCAAGAGGAGACAGCACTAATGCTGCTAATTCGCAGAGTAGAACAAGGCCGCCAATGTCAAGACCTCACCTTCTCAGCCAGTCAACATTAGAAGCACCTCGCAGCCACCAGAGATCGACAAGCGCCACCAGCGCCACTAGCCACAGAAGTCGCCGTTCCGCGAGTAACACTGATGGTCCAACACCTGCGATCACGCCCGCCGCTCGTTCGGCCACCGATCTTTCTTCAACGCCACATTCCGAAGATTCTCAAAGAGAACGACGCCGCCGACCGTCGAGCGCACATCGAAGTGTCACAGATCCAGACGGTGCTCGAAGTGCTATACGAGCGCATCGCACTCGTACGGGCTCTGGCACACAGCGAGCATACGGAGAGACGAATCGACACACCATGCACCCACTCGAAGCTGTACGTCAACAATCTGGTCCCACCAACGCTAGTTCACCCTCACTTGTGACTTCGCCTCTTGTACCAGATTTCTCTGATCCCGTAGATCGGCCATTTTCTGCGTCAAATTTCGCGCCCGAGGCAGTGGTACAGAGTGACACGACCATCGCCAGCACCATGGAGTCGAGCTATGATGTGCCTGAGGTTGCATGCGATCGCTGCATGAAGTCAAACATTCAGCACGACCTTCATTATCATTGTGGCAAATGTAGCGAAGAAGGGTTTGATCTTTGTCTGGACTGCTACAGGGCTGGACGAGGCTGTAACCACTGGTTCGGATTTGGCTATGCAGCCTGGCATCGATACAAGCGAGCCGAGCCACCGGAAGGCTACCCAACAGACCACGAGAAACCACACATCTTGTTGGCGCGCAGGTACCCACGAGCGAACACATCTGGTCAGCAACAGCGCCCTGTTCAAACCGAAGAGGGTGCCTTCTGCGATCGATGCTTCTCATTCACGAATGCCAGCTACTGGCACTGTTACATTTGTCTTGAGGGAGCCTGGGGTTACTGCGCTTCTTGCCTCAACCAGGGACAGCATTGTACACATCCGCTACTCCCCATAGGACATACCAGTACCGTCAGTGCGGACGCCGAACAGCCCGCGAACCCGATCATCAACTTGCCACATTTACCTGAGAAGAGCTTTGTTGCGCTGCCAATTCGTCAAGACTGCGATATCTGCCACTATCCGATTGCGCCGACAAACACAAGATTCCACTGCAATACGTGCAACGAAGGAGATTACGACGTTTGTAATGAATGCTACTACGGCCTCGTCGCCACTGGAAAAATCTCGCAAGCCAACGGCCCAAATGGCTGGCGAAGATGCTTGCAGCACCACCGCATGGCTGTCGTCGGCTTCCAAGATACACCTGAAGGTGGGCAGCAGCGGGTTGTTGTCCGCGACATGGTCGGCGGATGGGCTCTGAAAGAAGACGAAGCTTCGGCACAGGCGCCAGCGCAAGTCCTCCCGCCAGATGGAGGTGTCGGTCTGAGATGTTTGACTCTCTGGAACAGGTTCGTTCCTGAGAAAGACGAGCTCGATTTTCCGAAGAACTCAGAAATCAGAGAAGCGGAGCAGATGAACGAGGACTGGTTCTGGGGCGTATATGCTGGACAGAAGGGTGTCTTCCCGGCGAACCATGTGAGGGTGCTTTGATTGGTGATGCATGCACGTATGCGCGATGAGAATGATTGACATGATAATAGTGATACCCTGACGAACTAGCTCACTTTTGGAATAAAGAGAGACAATGGATACGATGCATACAAACTTTTCCCATTCCCACTTTGTTCATGCAGGGCTGAAATAGCAAACAGTAGGCACTTACGATAAGACACAGCTTTGATCAGGACTTCCCATGATGGACAAGGAAATATTGCTTACACCCCGTTGCAACGCGAAATGTCCACTTCACCGAAAATATCAAGATACGCGATTCGCTCGCGGCGTACCGGCGATACTCAAACTGAGGGCGCTCGTGACGAGAACACACCCTCAACACCAGAGCACTCATCAGCCGAACCATCCGGCACAAATCCTTTGGCCAATCTCCCTCTCAAATCCAAATCGCCGACCGAGAGCCAAAAGAAACAATACGAAGACACAACCGGCAAAAAGCTGCGCCGCCACGAACTCACAATCAAAGGCCGAACGTTCTACGGGCCCCTCCCTTCTGACCAAACCACCTCCTCGCCATCCACAAACCTAGACCCGGCCCTCGCCTATCAAAACTGCAAGCTTTTCGTCTGTGAAGACTGCCCGCTCTCGCAGGAGAACGCCGATTACAACCTTCACGAGCTCTGCTATGACACGCATCCTTGCATCTGGTCATTTCAGGCCAAAGCACGCGAAGTCTTCGTCAATCGGCGCCACTGGCTTGCGCTCGGGAAGCCGCTTGAAGAAACGCGACTTCCAAGCGGCAAGTTGCCAAAATTACTGGACGGAGATGGAGAGCCTATCACGAAGGCGTCATTTGGGTTTGACCACGGTGCTGATCCGAATAGTGCTTTCGATGAGATAGTTCGATGGAAGTATGCGGCTGTGATCAAAGTAGATGAGTTTGCCGAGCATTGGGGGCTGGAGGAGGTAGATGAGAGGATTCAAAAGTATTGTGAGAGGCATCGGAGAGCTAGGGAGAGGATGTTGGAGTGTATGAGTTGGGGATTGGATTGGTGAGATGAGGTTTTGGTTCATTGGGTTCATTGGGTCACTGCGAAATGTGCGAGGTTCAGACAACAGCTCGATCGGCTTTTCGGGGTGCCTGGCGAGTACGTCTTCGTATGGTCCAGAGTTTCGCGCTTCCGTGGCAAGCCGATGTTGCACATAGTAATGCGCTGTTCAGACGCGCTCCGAACGAATTGATTGATTTCGATTGCGTATCGGACGAGTCACGGACGAATTCCCGCTGATGAACCACATTGCATCAGCAGCCTTACACGAGGCGTACATGTACATAATACCTCCTACGGTTACTACAGACATGTATTATCGGTCGGCCTGCGTCGCGATACCGACAATGCGAACCCCGAGCGTTCAATATGATATATGATCGATCAAATGCCCCATTGATATACTGCTATACTCTAGAACATCACATCTTCGCCTGCTCATCCAGATCCCACTCGCAAGCAGAAAATATCCCTTGAATAACATTTCAGAGAAATGTTGCAACTTCACGAAGATCTGAGCTTCCACTACGAGGCGATGCGCGCTCTCGGCACTGTGCCTTATCACGGCGCGGACATCACCGAGATCCTTTCAATCATGCCCAAGATCAAACCAGGAGACTTCGAGAGCTGGTATCAAGAGTGGTGCCAATTGGCCGAGCGCGTCTTATCCACCGTTGACGAGTCGAGAGAGGCTTCTTACTCGCCCGTCACGCTTCGCAACGTATATTTCCGAGCTAGCCACTACTTCTTCGTTGCTGATTTCTTCCTGCACGGCAACAAAGAGGACCCGAGAGCGACCAAGTGCTATGACCTGTGGCGAAGGTATTTCGACAAGGCGAATGCTCTGCTCGACATCCCGGGTAAACATTATCAGGTCAAAGCAAATGGCTTCACAATGCCTGTCATCGTCTTCAGAGCCGCCACAGCTTCGGCAGAGAATCCGAGGCCAACACTGGTCGTCGGCGGCGGCTTCGAGAGCAACATGGAAGAGACCTTCCACGTCTTCGGATTTCCTGCACTAGAACGAGGATACAACGTCGTCATCTACGAAGGTCCAGGCCACCGTGCACTCGTCACTCAAGGCAAAGGCTTCATCGCAGAGTGGGAGAGGGCCGTCTCGCCAATTGTAGACTTCATCACTTCTGAAGATTTCTCCTTCATTGACAAGGATAAGATCGGCCTGATCGGAATGAGCCTAGGCGGCTACCTTGCAGCACGCGCAGCAGCATTCGAACCCAGACTGGCGGCCGTTATGTGCGTAGACGGAGTGTACAGCATGCTTGAAGCCGCTTTGACAATTTTTCCAGAAGGCAAAGAAGCCTGGAGTTCTGGGAATGCCGCCGAGTTCGATCGCATATTCGAAGAAAATCCGTCAACATGGTCTACTACTCGCCGCTGGTTTCATGACGACCTGAAGTACACGTTCTGCGTCGACTCTGCGTTCAAAGCGTTCAAGATCTGCGAAGCCATGACGCTGGCGAATGGCGTGGCGCAGAAGATTCGTATGCCTGCGTTCATTGGTGAGGCGTCTGAGGATATGTTCTTTGAGGGACAGCCGTTGAGGGTCGCCGAGGAGATTGGAACGCATGCTACGCTGAAGCGCTTCGATAGTGAGCAAGGTGCGCAGCTGCATTGTCAGAGTGGAGCTTTGGTCTATTTGAATCAAGAGGTGTTGGAGTGGTTCGCTGGAGTGGTTGGGCATTAGCAGAAAGCCATAATTGGTGTTCGTGGCGCTTTGGGAGCTTGTGCTATTGCATTATAGTTGTCGAAATGAGCATGTTGAATCTTGATTTAGTGATTGTGATCGTTGTTTCAACAAGCAATCTTCAGGTTCTTTGTAAGCAGATTATCATTGACATGTTCACAAGGTTTTGGAGTATCGTAACAACAGCATGATGGGTTTGCATAGATGAAACACAGAATTAACTGGAGATGATAAGAGTCTTAATCTCGATCATTCTCTCCTAGTAGACCTCTTTGATCCTCCCTTTCGTCATCCATATGCTCTCTTAAGACGCCACCCTCATGTCCAACTCGGGATGTGTCACCCCCGTTATGGATCAGCCACAAATCTTTCTTCGTCATTAACCCTTTCAGTTCGCCTCGCGCTACAAATAGAATGTACCGCAACCCTAGCTTTTGGAACATGTCACTTGTGAGCATCAGACTCGCCTGTTCGTTCAGCGTTATAGGTGTCTGATCCATCCAAGGGCGAAGGTCGACCGTGGTAGTAGGGTCCGCCAGAGCCCGATGTGTGAAGAAAGCTTCGGTGCTTTCAGGCAAATCTGTGTCCACGCGAGAAAGCGCGTAGCTGAGTTCAGTACGCGATATGTAGCCAAGAAGCGTCGCATCAGTGTGTGAGGTAATGATGGGGAAGCCGCGGAAGTGGTGTTCTTGTAACAATGCGCGAAGAGATTCGATGGTATGACCAGTAGCGGGCAGGATGACCAGATCGTCGGCGCGAGTCATTAGCTGGCTAATTGGAACATCAGGGACAGGAGATTGTGATGTTTGGTCCAAGTATGGATAGCCGTTGAGCTGGATCCAAGACTCGTAAATTCCTTGTGGGTGTATGGCATCGCCGGTCCATTTGGCAAGCATAACGGCAATCATGATGGGTAGCACATACGTGAGGGCGCCTGTGAGTTCGAACATGATGACCACAATTGAAACCGTCATACGAGTTGCGCCAGCAAGAGCCGCTGCTGCACCAATCACGGCGTATGTACCAGGCGTTACGCAGGGAATGTCAGGCTCGCAGGCTGCAAACACAATGGACTTCGGGTGGTTTCGTTGGGCGATTTCAACGATCAAGCCGATAGAACGCCCAAAAAGAGCTCCAACAGCCATGCTAGGGAGCAAGATACCTGCAGGAATCTGCAATCCGAAAGTCAAAGAGGCCAGAATCGAGCCAATGAGTGATGATAGCAGAAGGAGAAGTAAGACGCCAGTATTCGCGACACCTGACTTGCAGAGGCCGAGCTCGTCCGAGGCGATGTCTTTGCATTCCGAAAACAGATCTTCAACCAGCTCGGAGGTCTGAGCGCGAAGGAAAGTGACTGGGAAGCTGATAGCAGCCGTAAGTAGTGCAATAGCCACAACTTCCAAGATTGGGCGATTAAGGAGAGGATTCTTGTTCGAGGCGCGGAAGGATGCGATGCCGAGATTGAGCTTAATAAAGAGCGCGCCATAAAGTCCGCCCAATATACCAATGATTGCGAATGGTAATAGCTCGAAAGCGTGCCATCCACTGTGATAGGTGACCTGATACAGCACGATCTTGCCGGTACGGAAAGGATCGAAAGCCTGCAACGTGACAGCAGCCACCATAGCACAGACAAAGGATGCCCACATAGTCTTGTCGGGGAAGTAGTAACTCAGTTGTTCCAGACTGAAGAGTACACCACCGATAGGTGACCCAAAGGCAACACTGATGCCGCTCGCAGCAGCTGCTGAAAGAACTTCGCGCTTGCGTGCCTCATTGCTGTTGACGCTCGGGAAGAGCTTCATGAAAATGTTCGCGCAGCAGCAGGCAACATGCACTAGCGGTCCCTCTTTTCCGAGCCACATGCCAGATGCGACTGCGAGGCAAAGTCCAAGGGATTTGACCGCTAACGTCCATGCTCCTAGAAATCGCCGGATGACAAAGCCACCGAGGACAGTCTTGATCTCCGGAATACCAGATTGCTTTGCATAAGGGGAGAACCGGACGACGAGGAAGGAGGCGAGTGTTGCAAAAAGTATCTGATGGCCATGAGTATGATACTTTTGTATTCTGTACAAGTCGTTCACTTACCGAGAATAAAATGAACACAATATACTCGATCATGTATCCACCAGCCTTGTTGCCAATCCCCATGAGGGCACTCCAGCTTCTCCAGTCTTTGCATTCTGCCATGCTGTCTTCGCCCCAGCAGCAGAAAGTCTTGTTAAGATAGAATTTTCCTTCGTTGTCAACATTGCTGCAGATGCCTGTCTTTAGATCTCCCATCCAATCGCTCGCCACGTCGATGCCGGCTGCGATTCCTCCAACAGCAATACCCGTCGCAATGAGAATGAGCCATATCTGGCTGGAGTCCGCAAGCACTTTCAATTGGCCAAGCAGACCAGGAGCATTGGTGAGAAGGTGCTGCAGGCGCATGCGCTCCTTGCTGTACTCATATATCCAATCGATCGCCGTGAGATTGTCGTAACCCACGCGCCTGCCAGGGCCCTCGACGTACCAGTCAAGACCAGAGGCATCCTTATTGTCCTGTAGTCCTACACCAGCGTCTGCGCTACTGTTCAGATATGAGAGAATCGTGTTCGTCGTAGGTCCGGTGTTCATTCTAGGGCGACTGCGCCCGCCGGGTGATGTAGAAGCATTTCTGCCGATGGAGAACGGCGAAGATAAGAACCTCGCTGCAAAGGAGGGTTTTGCTCGTTGTGCGTTACGTCTGAATGACACGTCCTGGTCTATTGGGCCATCATGTAGAGGATCTTCGCTTAGCAACTCGTGCGAGTGAAGCTCGAGGTTATCGTCGTCCGAGTCGTAATTTGCAACGGGAGATGCGCTGGGCGGTGTGCGAGATGATGATGCTACGGCTGGCGCATCGGAAGAACGTGAAGTTGAAGAACTCGACATGGAGCTAGTCGTCGGTCATGGGCGCATGGCGTGAATGCGATGCGCGCAAGCAAGCAAGCAAGCAAGCAATGCTTCGGAGCTAGGAGTTGCGATGCATGCACGCGATGATGAACGTGTGGTCCGTGCTGGTGACGTTGCTCCCACCACCTGCATTCTTCGGTCCCATGTTTACTCGAACTATATATGTATGCTGTTCCCTGCCATCAGTCTGACCATGTCATTCATCTCATCACTCGGCAAGAGCGAAGTTACAATGCTGACAGCGGATGTGCGATTGTGCTGGCAAATTGATGCGCAGGAAGCTGGATATGCTTGACCAAGTAATTGCTGGACGAATGCCACAATATCATGTTGGATATGCACAGTATTACAATCCAACTGGCTGACGATAATTTTTGATAATGGATAACGTACCATCTTCGACCCCAACATTGCCAACTTCCTCGCCTCCGCCAGCCGGCGCGCTGGACTTGAGCTCACTACCACCCACATATGTATCGGCCACACATTTTGAGACCGAGGACCTCCATGAACTGGAAGCTCAGCTGGCTGAGGCCGGAGCGACATTGACTTACGATCTAACCGAAGCCAAAATCATTCTCAGCAAAGTCACGAGGAAGCCACGGATCTTGTTCGATCTAAAAGCCAAAGGTCTCTGGACGGAAGAAGTAAAGCAGACTCGTGATTCCTCTACAGAAGATGAAGAGCTAGTTCTCTCTCAGCCTCTCGCGAAGAGAGTAAAGGTCGAGTCGGGTGGATTGAATAAGGCATTCGTGACCGAGGCGATCGTAATCGACGATTCTAGTACTGCTTCTGAGGCTGAGGAAAGTACTCGACGTACATTGAAGGACAGTAAGCAGAAAGCCGCTAGACATGCGAAATCACCTAGGGCGTTTGGTCCGACCGTATCGACAGAAGACCTGATCAGAGTCGTGAGGATTGAGTGGTTTCGCAAGTCTCTCGAATCCGGGAAACCAATTCCACTTGACGATTTTGTGACATATCAGGGGCGAAAGGTAGACAAGCCCGAATCGACTACTGCAACGCCGAGCACTCAGACTACGCCAAAGAAGTCAACTGGCTCTGGCATTCGCTCCAGTCAAGTGCCATCCTCGCCAAGTGCATCCATCCTAGAACGCGCAAGAGAAGACGCGCCAGCGACACATCGGACGGACCGATTCGGTAAACGAAAGTTCGGACAACAGGTCGCGTCCTCAACCAACGCAAGCTGGGAAGCCGGTGCCGGCACCAAACAGCTACACGCGCACCTTTTGCACACGACCACATCCGAAAATGATTCGGGCTTCTCAAGCGATCTTCCAGAGATGCCGGAGTGGGTCAAATCAGGTATTAAGTATGCCTGTCAACGACTGACTCCGAAAGACCAGCCCAACGATACCTTCATCGCGTTGTTGAAGAAGATCAAGCTTGCTCGTCTTTTGACCAACGATGAAATTGGCGTGCGAGCGTACAGCACGAGTATAGCCGCCTTAGCGGCATATCCGCACAAAGTCAGCAATCCTCGGGAGATCATGGCATTGCCTGGCTGCGACGCGAAGATCGCCAATCTGTACATCGAATGGGTGAACACGGGCACAATCAAAGCAGTGGCCGACATCGAAGCAGACGAAGATCTCAAAGTCCTACGTATCTTCTACGAGATATGGGGTGTTGGCGCTACCACCGCCAGAGAGTTCTACTATGACAAGGGCTGGCGCGACCTTGACGACATCGTGGACTACGGATGGAAGACATTGAGTCGCGTGCAACAAATCGGAGTGAAATTCTACGACGAATTCCTCGACCAGATCCCTCGTGCCGAAGTCGAAGAAATCGGTCGCATAGTGCACCGTCACGCATGCAAGGTTCGAAACGAAAGCATACAAACTCTCATAGTCGGTGGCCACCGTCGTGGCAAAGAAGCCAGCGGAGACGTGGACATCATCGTGTCGCACCCGGATGAAAAGCAGACGCTAAATATCGTCACGGATATTGTGACATCACTCGAAGATGAGGGTTGGATCACACATACTCTACTGCTCTCGTTGAACTCGACGAACAGAGGCCAGCAGACCCTCCCTTTCCGCACGGGAGGTGGCGGCCACGGCTTCGACACTCTCGACAAAGCTCTCGTCGTCTGGCAAGATCCCAACTGGCCAACGCGAGAAGCCGACCTCGCTGCTGATCCGAAGGCGAAGAATCCGAACATTCATCGACGCGTTGATATCATCATCTCGCCGTGGCGGACGGTTGGCTGTGCTGTTCTGGGTTGGTCGGCTGGAACGACTTTTGAACGAGATCTGAGACGGTACGCTAAGAATGTGAAAGGATGGAAGTTCGACTCGTCTGGTGTCAGGAGTAGAGGTAATGGTGAAGTGATCGATATTGAAGGTTTCTACGATTATCAGGGCAGTATTGGCGAAGGCCGAGCTACGACGATGGAGCAGGCGGAGAAGAGGGTGTTTGAGGGAATGGGTTTGGTGTATAGGGAGCCTTGGGATAGATGCACTGGTTGAGATTGATTTGTAGTTGTATTTAGTACATAATCATTCTGTGTATATCAGATCAGATATCTTGCATCACTTGCCAGCTCTTTTGGTGACGGTTCGTGATGTGCATGTGCTTGACCCAGTGTTTGCCTTCAGCTCCTACTCCACTTTACCAACGCGCTTTCCGAGGGTCTGGGGGATTGCGCCGATCGGCAAACACTCGCCAATCCAGAAGGATCGCATTCACTTCAACAACCGCGACTAGAGTTTCTCTCATGGCGCAAAGGTATGTCGCATGATCGCTTCTTAATCTGCTATCTACAGCGTCTAATTGCACATGCGTAGTCCACCACTACAGACCACAGACACGATGGCCACCGAGCTCGATCCCCAGCAATCCCCACCCACCAACAGCTTGAAGCGACGCCAATCCGAGGTCTCAGAGCAGGAGAACAAGCGTTTGCGCGCAAGTCCTGGTAAGACCTCTCCAGACCCGGAGGCCACACGCGCAAGCGATCGTCGCGATAGGGATGCGCCAAGCGAGGAGAGAGCTCGTCGCGAATCAACGGACAAGGCTGCCGAGGCACACCCAGTACCACAAGAGAGTACACGAAGGAAGAGCAGTGCAATCAACGAGAAAGACAGGTCGCGACGGCTGTTCGGTGGATTATTGGGAAGCTTGAGTCAAAAGGGCGACAGCAGGACTGCAAAGAGACGGCAAGAGATCGAGTCTAGAAGAAAAGCTGAGCTCCAGCGACAGGATGATGAACACGTTGAAGACAAGCAGAGGCGGCTGGAGCAGCTTGCTGAGAAGCGCAGGAAGGTGAAGAAAGAGCTTGAGGCTGAGACGGTATGTGTATCAAAAGGTGTTGTGGTTGGAGGATTGGCAACTGATCACGCGAGCAGATGCGCAACCGGCACCGCAATATGTTGCACAGCGCACATTTCCTACACACTTCGGCGCAGCCGAGACTTGTGAGTATCATGCTCCATTGAGTACACTGAGGGCATCATGCTGACTTGAAGTAGCTTTACAAGCCGTGGGAACTTCGAGATGAGGAGGAGGATTGCATTGATGACCAGATCAGCGAGGCAAAGAAACAAATTGAACGAGAGCTGGCGTCCTCCGAATCCAGACCAGCGTCCCGTGATGGGACCAGTACGGGTGGTATGTGCAAAGTCGCTCGCAACGAATATTATAGTACCCTGCTCACACTTCACAGGCTCGAACGAAAGGGCGATTGAAGAGACACCACAAGTAGATGTTGCGACTGATGCTAGTCCAGCAGCTGTTGAATCATCACCAGCGTTGGACGCAACAGCTCATGACAAGACGACCACCGCTTCGACTTCTAAAGACACGACCACAGCTGATCAAAACGGCGCTGACACTGCTGAACATTCGTCGCCAAAGATTGGAGACAACGTCACAGGCGAAGAAGAGACGCACGACTCTGCAGCAAACAACCAAGATGAGCACGACGACCACGTCGTCGAGGGAGAGGAGGACACAGTGATCTACTGATCAGGATTTTAGCATCATTATACCCCCACGCGCTTGATTATTTCGCCTAATAAATTCAGCCGCCAAACCGCGGAGTTGCAAAGCAAATTACCAGTATTCAGCGAAGACCAGTCCCTTTTAGCAATAACATTCGGCGAAATGCACCTCTTATCTCGAGTCGCACAGCTGCCGGTTTGTAGCTGGAAGCATGGAACGTAATCTCTGGCGAATCAGTGCAAGCTTCGTAACCCCATGCGAGCTTATCATGGTTTAGTGATGCTTGACCAGGGCTGAGAGATACTGGGGTAATTGAAACGACTGCGCGCAACCAATGGCCCGGTATCGCAACAGCACCACCACTATAAGTAAAAGATGACTGCATCTCCCATTGTACTCGTCACGGACGTGTTTCTTGATCCCTTTTCTGTCTATCGGAATCGTTGTAATCACATCCTGAAGACATGTCGACAACGCCGCCTTTGAGCCAGGCCACTGGCTATGGTGAGTTGATAGGGGACCCCAACTCGGTAGTGGTTTACAAATTTTCTAATACGTATATTTCGATCAGGCGTGGTAATCGGTCTCGGATTTCTGTTCGCGTATGTCTCTTCCGGACCTAAGAATACAAGATCGAATGGCTAATAGTCAAGCAAAGCTTCGGCATGATGTTGACGACATTTGTTCTTCGACGATACAACAACGAATTACAGACATCTGAGGTCTTCTCAACTGCTGGTCGCACCGTCAAGTCAGGCTTGGTATCGTCTGCAGTTGTTTCGTCTTGGACCTGGGCAGCTACACTGCTGCAATCGTCCGCCGTTGCATATAACTACGGCGTCTCTGGGTGAGTGTAAGATGCCAATCGTCAATATGTCAGAAGAATACAATTCGCTAATTGGACATCTTCGCCACTCTCAGACCCTTCTGGTACGCCTCAGGAGCTACCGTGCAGGTTATTCTCTTCGCCACCCTCGCCATCGAGCTGAAGAAGAAAGCGCCAAACGCACACACTTTCCTCGAAGTCATTCGCGCTCGTTATGGCCCCATCACGCACGGCGTTTATATCACCTTCGGTCTCATGACAAACATCCTGGTCACCGCTATGCTTCTTACGGGTGGCTCGGCAGTCGTGACTTCACTTACTGGAGTACCGACAGCCGCTGGCTGTTTCCTCCTGCCAATTGGTGTCGTGCTGTACACCATGTTCGGCGGTATCAAGGCGACGTTCTTGACAGACTACGTCCACACTGTCATGATCCTGATCATTATCTTTATCTTCGCTTTCACAGCGTATGCTACGCATGACATCCTTGGCTCGCCGGGAGCAGTCTACGATGCGCTTGTCGCAGCAGCTGAGCGTCACCCTGTTGCTGGCAATGCTGAGGGCTCATACTTGACAATGCGGTCTCAGGAAGGCGCCATCTTCTTCGGTGCGTGTCTCAAGACTCTACAATTCTTAAATGCTGCTGACATGCTGTACAGTCATCAACCTCGTGGGTAACTTCGGAACTGTCTTCATGGACAACGGATACTACAACAAGGCTATTGCCGCTTCTCCAGTCCACGCCTTGCCTGGGTATATTGCTGGTGGACTTTCATGGTTCGCCATTCCCTGGCTTTGCGCAACCACAATGGGTCTGTCGGCCCTGGCTCTTGAGAATAACCCAGTCTTCCCGACTTATCCGAACCGCATGGACCCCGCCGACGTCTCAGCAGGCCTGGTGCTTCCCGATGCTGCTGTCGCCCTGCTCGGATCTGGAGGTGCCGCAGCCACTCTACTTCTCATATTCATGGCTGTCACTTCTGCCATGAGTGCTGAGCTGATCGCTGTGAGCTCGATCTGGACTTATGACATCTACCAAACCTACATCAAGCCCGATGCTAGCGGCAAACGTCTCATCTATATGAGCCATGCTTCTTGTGTGATCTACGCTACTATCATGGCCGCGTTCAGTACCGGACTATACTACGCTGGCATCAGCATGGGCTACCTGTACTTGATGATGGGCGTGATCATTTCCGGAGCAGTCATTCCAGCCTCTCTTTCGCTCTTGTGGGATCGCCAGTCATGGGCTGCTGCAACCTTCACTCCTCCTCTCGCACTGGTCTGCTCTCTAATTGCCTGGCTTGTGACCGCGAAGAAAGAAGGCGGCGACCTTTCGGTCCTCTCCACCGGCGCCAACAACCCCATGCTTGCCGGCAATGTCGTCTCACTTCTCGCACCCTTGATCTTCATTCCAGTGTTGTCCTTTGCTTTGCGTACGCCAAAGTATGACTGGCTCTCAATGAAAGCCATCCGCAAAGCGGACGACCATGAGCTCACAGATGCCGCTCACATGGATCCCGAACTCGTGCTCGGCGCACAACGCCAGAGCGAACAAGAAGAAGAGAAGGAACAGCAACAGCTCCAACGTTCGGCAAAGATCGCTCGCGCACTGACAGTCTTCTTAACACTGGCTCTGCTGATCCTCTGGCCAATGCCCATGTACGGGTCAGGCTACATTTTCAGCAAGCCTTTCTTCACAGGCTGGGTATCTGTCGGCATCCTCTGGCTGTTCTGTTCGAGCGTTTGTGTGGGTCTTTACCCGCTTTGGGAAGGCAGACACACGAGCAGCCATACGATCAAGGCGATCTTCTTGGACATCACTGGCAGAGGCAAACCGGCTCTGCACGGACGAGCGACTATCGCTGAAACTGCAGACGCAGAGGACAAGGTTAACAAGGAAAAGGAGGAGAAAGGCGCTGCGACCGTGTCGTAAGCGTTGTTTGAATTGTGTCTACTCCATCTCACGGCCTATGCGATTATATTGTCCCTCGTTGTTTTGGAAACAGAATTGTGGCGCCACCACTCATCGCTGATAGCACTACGACAAAGAATACGATGGCCTGAAACAAACATCATGTTTTGAAAGCGAGAGCATGCCCGTATACCATGGCCTCCTGACTACCACGTGGCTCCTTCCTACCTCAATGGCAAGTAAGGACTATCATAGTGCCCTCAGCTATTCAATAAAACATCCATTATGAAATGGTCAGAAGTAATGTGGTCTGACCTGGTAGGTTCTGTTCGCCACGACTACCCGACATATACTTCCACGGGCAGCATGAAGCAAGCAGGATTTTACAGTCAACTTACACGAGCGAGAGCTTCGAGCTGCATATACTCCACTACTTCTGCCAGACACCTTTTGCCTGATAGTCCGTCTTGGCCATGGTATCAAGCAATTTCCGCAATCTCCAACTCCGTGCTAGAAGCCTCAACCTCAAACGTGGGAGCGTGATTGCCGTTGTCTATCGCTTCGAAGCACCTGAACCGTGCTTTGCCGACACGCTCGCCGCTCTGTGGGAGTGCAGAGAAAGCGTTGTGAATGGAGTCTTGCCAACGATGAGGTGATCATGGCTTCCCGCAGTGTCCACAGTTTGCAGTCTTTCATGAGACACGATTCGATCAACTGTCGAGCGGTTAGACGCGCTTCACACCATGCGCGGAGCAGTCTGGCAAATTTTGACTTGCGAGCAGACACTTGGTCAGGTCACTGGAGCAATTGAAATCTCATCAGTCAATGGAGCCCAATACCATATCTAGGATTCCAAGACGCCCACCATCGATCCAAAATGGAACCACTGAACTCCAACAACCAACAACTTGAACAACAAATCAATAAGCCAACATCCAACACTAAACAACCTTATCGTAAGTCCTCGCCTCCATAGGAATCACCACTCTGTTCACCTCAAACTGATCTCTAGCTTTAGCTATCAAGCCAAAATGCTCACGACCATCCTTTTGTATCTGACGACGCTCCTCGCATCGATGGTGATGGCGGCTGCTCCACCTATCCCCCTTTCCACCGTCAACAGCCACACGGAGAAGGACTGCAAGGGGTTCTTGACCGGGAATACTTTCGACAGCAGTCGCAAAGGCTCCACGAATCACTGCTTCGACCACACTCCCGGCGCATCGTTCAGTCAGCTCAGAGTCGCCGCGGCCAGCTGCAAGAGGGCTTATGTGGAGGCGCACACGACCAATGACTGTTCTGACCCTGAGGGCGGGTACCAGTTCGAGATGCGCGTGTGGAATCATGGCGAGGCGTGCGTTAATGTTGACAAAGGTTTTGGGTCTTTCAGGCTCGGTTGCGATTATTGAATTGAGGGACAAGGGAGGTCTACTGTCTGCGCCAGGGTTGGCGCTGTTGTTGCGTTTTTTGTATACGCTTATTTGATCGTCTCTCGGGTTTGTGTTATAAGCGACTGTCACTTTTGCTCAGGATCGATGGCTGCCGAGGGATTTCCTAATCACGGAGATTGCTGGTCTTCTTGCGTGGTTTCTGTCAGTTTTCCTGTCTGCTTTATTGCGTTCTGAATTGCCACGTTTGACTTTAACTTAAACAGGAGTCGAAAGACAACAATGATATTGAGTATCACCAAATTTGCAAAGCTGAGGTCCCCTCTACTGTGCTGCTTCCCGAGAAGAGTGAGATTACGATTCCCAACCTGGTCGATGTAATAGTGAATATTGAGAGGATGACATCACGATATAGCCTGAATCAATATTCCAAGCTTGCTCCAACCTGACCTGCATTGCGAGCAGACACCTGTTACGGCTACTGTCGGTAATGCTCGGTTCCTACAGGCAGATCTAGTATCATCAGTCAATGGAGCGCGTTGCTATATCCTGAACCCAAAGGCGCCCGCCATTGATGAAAAATGTTGCTATCCAATTGCACATCCTTCAACACTGGCTAAAAACCGAGCATCCAAAATCCAATATCCAATATCTAACAACTAAAAACCAACAACCAACACTCTCCAGACACGTCGTAAGCCCAAGCCCTTCACGTAGACACCGCTGTCCGCCTATACAACTGACCAATTGCCCCAGCCATCGAGCAAAATGCTTGCCACCATCATCTTCTACATGACAGCGCTGCTCGTCTCAGTAACGACAGCAGTCGAATGGATCCAACGTTCCGCCATCAAATCCTACGCCGAAAAAGACTGCAGAGGAGCCGTAGCGGACAACAACTTCGTCCTCTCCCTCAAGGAGCTCAAGGGCCACTGCTTCGTCAACACGCCTGGCCAGTCGTTCAGCAACCTTCAGGTCCGCGAACGTTCCTGCAAGAGGGCCTATGTGATCGCGTTTGCGAGCGCGGACTGCAAGGACCCTTCAGGCGCCTATAACCTCAGAATGAGTGTTTGGGATGCTGCTGATTCGTGCATCAATGTTGATTCTGGGTTTGGGTCTTACATGCTTGGTTGCGAGTTTGAGGACAGATCATGAAGCTGTTGGACTCACAGATTGATTCTGTTTGTTTTTTTTTTTGCGCTTCCTGCACATGTTTTTCCAATGATTCTTTGGTCTCTTGCGTGCGTTCTCATAGGGTGGTGTTTTCATGCTTCTTGTACATGCTTTTTGTGATTTTTCTTGATCTGATGCGTGAGACTGTTGCTGTTCAGTATTGTTGACTGCGACGGAGTTTCCAATCACGGAGAGTACTGGTTTGCCCTTGCGTGGTTTACTCTGGCCTCTCTTGTCTTTTGTGCGGCGTTCCAGGATGATGCGTTCTGCATGCTGCGTTCAAGTTCAACCTAAACAGGAGTCGAAAGACAACAATGATATGAAGTATCACCAAAATTGGGAAGCCGAACGACCTCTGTGCTGTGATCAATTCCTAGGATATTATGTGAACAGAGTCCGGCGCCAGTATTCCCTTCCCCTATCACAGCTTACTGCCACTACCACACTTCGCCTCCAATCCACTCAACCACTTCCCAACAATCTCATTGACCTGCCCAGGCGCCTGCCATAGCGCCCAATGGCCCGTCGGCACCTCTGCCCTAGTCAGCTTCGGAATAACTCGCTCCATACCCGCACTCATAGCAGGCACCAGCACATCGTCTTTAAGCGCCTGCACAAACAGCACAGGCTGCGCGATGTGATTCCTCCTCTCATCCGGAAGGTCGAGCTCGTCTTCATAATTGACGCGGCGGGTGCGGTACCAATTCATCGGGCCAGCGAGATTGTTGCGGCGGAAAGAGGAAGTGTAAAAAGCGAGTTCCTGCGATGAATGGAATCAGTAAGACATTACCTCCATGGCGGAACAGCAGAATTGTTGCAGGCAATCACCTTTTCCTCGAAAAATGGCGTCTTCCCAATCTCATCACTCTCCAGAACATCCAAATCAATCCCCTTCTCAGGCGACATGAATTTCCTGCGACTACTCGTCCTCCCACCATACATTCCATTCAAGAACTTCTCCGCCAGCTTCTCATCGTCCCCAATTGCCTTCTCCATAACCCCATCCTCACTCCCCAACTGCAGCTGATAGCCGAAATTCGGCAGTTTGCCCTTGGCCAACGATTCCGTCGAAGTGAACGTCTGCGAAGTAGCGTTGTACGGCGTCGCAATGCTGAAGACAGCAGAAACAAGCTCCGGATACCATTGTGCGACGCGGTAGACTGTTGCTCCGCCCCAGTCGTGGCCGCCGAGGATGAGGTTGGAGATACTGTTTTGGCGGGCGATAGCAGCGATGGCGTTGGCGTGGGAGCGGAAGCCGTAGGATTTCAGATCTGTTGAGTAACCCTAGCAATGTTGCTGTTAGGCCGCGTGTGGCAATTGAGAGCATGCGTGGGCCGCCGAGAGGCGAGATGGACGTACCGTCTTGCCATAACCCATGCAATCGAGAGCGATAGTTCTGTATCCCAATTTGACAAAATGCGGGATTTGGTAGCGCCAACCCAGCGAGATATCTGGGAAGCCGTGGATGAGGACGATGATCCCTTTGGGTGTTCCTTGCGGTAGAGCTTCGAGATAGTCTGTTGGTCGTGGCGTATTAGCTTGCTGTCGAGAAAAATGGTGCTGGAAACCCGCGCGGGCAAACGGCAAGAATCATGTTACGTACGCCACTTATGCCCTCCATCCTCCACAAAACGACTCTGCACCCGCTTATCGTCTGGCGCGATCTTGTCGACATCGTGTAAGTACGCCATTGCTCTGGTACAGGTGGGGCTCGTTGTAGAGCTGGCAGTTTGGTTGGAACGTCCAGTCTGATAAGTATTACTAGAGATACGACGGATGACGAAACAGATAAGTTGTCCAGATTACTTTCCAATCAATAGCACTCGTGTTCAAGGTAATGTCAGCAGTATTGAAGTCGTTGGAGGGGGTCTTTCGGTTGGAGTGCCGTTCGCAAGCTTGAGATGCCTCGGCTCAGATCATGGCTGAACGGACTTACTGGCCCGCATGAAAGCTTCCCTGGTCACAAAGTCCATCACTATGAAAGATAGCAGACATTGAAAAGAGCAGACGATACAAACACGCAGTGACTTGGGTATTGCTCTTGTCGGCGGGAGCATGCTACGATCATCCGAAGCCAGCCAGCCGCGGGAAGCGAACGAGCACCGGGCACGAATTATTGGTTTATGAACGATGAGACGAAATCAGTAGTGCCCAACAAAAATGTAACAGAGAGTCGAGAGTCATAGATTGCTAGGTATTTACTCCAAACCATCAACTCGCGCAACAAAAGCCACGCATGAGAGAAAGTCATAGCAAAACAAGAAAAGCACTTTTCATTAGAGAAATTCAAGAAGCCAGATACGAGTAAGCAGAAAAGGCAAACAACTCAGGAACAAGGTCAAGTTAACCAGACAAGCAAAGCATCTAGTCAGACTCCTCCTCGCTCTCCTCGTCGCTGTCGGCCTGCTCGAGCCACTCAATGAACTTCTCGGCGCTCTTGCGCACCTTGCGGCTGGTCGCGAGGTCGACGTACTTCTTGCTAGCCTTGGCACCCCAAGCCTTGAGAGTCTCCTCCGAGACGAGATCGTTCTCGTAGACCTGCAGCAGGATGCTGGAGACCTGGCTGACGAGATCGGGGTGGTCGTTGCCGACGAAGCGCTCGATACCACCGAGGAAAGCCTTCTCGTGCTTCTCGGAGGAGATCAGCTTCTTGAGCATCGAGGCACGGGGCTCAATTTCCTTGACAATGCCGGTGGTGAAGATGGTCTGGGCGAGGACAGCGGGAGTGCGGTGCTTGGTCTCGATGCCGAGCTCCTTGGCCTTGAGGTAGATGTCGACGTCGGCGACCTCGTTGACGTCTCCCTTCTCCTTGGCAGCGTCGTCGATCCACTTGCCGAGGACATCGTAGGCGCTCTCTTCCTGGCCCTCGCCGTCCTGGTCATCGTCGAGGGCGAGGGAGTTCTTGAGATCGTCAGGCAGGGCCTGGGCACGAGCCTTGACAGCCTCTTCAGACATGTCGACGGACCTGAAGAATGTTAGTCTATGTTCCATGAAGTACAACAATGGCATTCGTGGCTCACCATTCGTGCTCCTTCTGCTCAGACTCAGCAAGCTCCTTGGCTTCGGCGTTGATTCTGCGGGTGAGTTCGTCGTCGCTACCGCCGTCCACTTCAACGTCGTCGGCGGCATCGTTGCCAGCGTCAGAGCCACTCTCGCCAGGGCTGTTGCCATTGCCGTTGGCATCGTCGCCATCCACGGTCTCGCCACGGGCCTCGGCCTCCTTGCGGGCCTTGCGGTCAGCCTTCTTGGTGGACTTGTCCTTCTTGCCCTTCTTGGGTTGAGTCTTCAAGATGAAAGAGGCAAGCTTGTGACGGAGGTCGGCGTGGGTGTGGTGACCGCAAGCCTTGCAGTCGAGGATGATAGCACCATCCTTGATGTTGACGACAGTCTCGGGGTTCTTGCAGTCCTTGCAGAGAACGAACTTGTTGATGAAGCCGTCGAGGTGGTCCTGCAGCTTGGAAGCCTCGTGGGCACCGTTGACGATCCAGCGGTCATCCTTGGGGTCGATGTTGGTCTGGGCACCGAGTTCGAAACCGAAGTACTTGATGACATAGTTCGGCGGGCGGGCCAGCTGGTCGGCAACGTTGTGGAGGTTGACGATGACGGTCTTGATACCGTTACCCTTGCCCTCGATCTTGGACTGGATCTTCTCCATCTTGTAACGGTAGAAGGCATCCTTGACGTCGCGACGGATGTTGACTGATTCGACCATGATTGCGGTGTTGATGCTGGTATGGTTTACTGGTGGATGGTATGTTTTACGGCGATGAGGGCTGCTGAGGCTTGTATAAATTGGGTAAAGTCCACAAAGACATGCACACTTTTGTTACAAGGTGTTGGTGATGTTTGGTATCCAGGTTGATGGCAAATATTTGTGTGTAGACAAAGGTCTCGTTTTTTTGATAGTTCCTTTGATGCGGGTTTAGGACAGTAGTCAGCCGTTGGTGCTGTTATGGCTAGAGCGACGGCTTCTTCGCGTTATGCGAAATGGCTGCGGCTGCTCAGGCGGCGGATCGAGTGCAAAGGCGTTCGCGTGGGACGAATACATAAACTCTGGCCTGTGTACGACTCTTGAGGATACGTGGGCGGTGGTAGGCGACTCGGAGGACGCTGTGCTGTGTGGGATGCTGGTGGGAGATTGGTAGCGGCACTGCAGACAATTCGCAGAGTGCGGCGGATAGCGGATCTCGCAGGTAGGTGCGGCGACGTTTGCTGGTCGCAGGGCTGTTTGGGAGCGATATGGAAACCGGTCTGTGTGCGGTGGTGGATGCTGGTGGAGTTTCGGCGGGTGTGAAAGAAATCGAGGAGCGAGTGGATCCGCTAAGAATCATCATTCTTCTTCCCGAGCGCGCAGCAAGCGCGGCCCAGGCAGAGCGCAAGGAGACGGCTTGCCACGTTTGGCCACCCTGTCTGTCTCGCTTTGTGCACATATGACTAATTCACTGGCCATTCCCATCTGCCGTTGATGTCCGCCTACTGCTGCTGTCATGAGGCGACTTGTGCCATTTTGCTACTCGTGTATGCAATCCACCACAATGCACATGTCTCCACTGCCCACGTGAGCTCGGCCTCTCCACCAGCACGGTGTGGCCATCCGCAACAAAGCATCGTCTGCCAGCGCAACGCTGATTGCTTGCATGCACACTAGCTCCGATGTCTCGGGATGTCGCACACTGCCGGCCGCTCCGCTGCGAACGATTATTCCCATATGCTCGTGCGGCTATACAGGGGTCTGGTCGATGTGGATGATAGACAATAGACATAGGCATCTATTTGATATGAGTGCTAGTTCGAATAGTAGAAGCGCCTGTAACATTCATGTTGCGTGCCCTAAACACGTGTATCCACAATTATCGTCGTGCACCTGAAGACACGACATGACATAGCTGCCGAGACTCGCGTCTGCTGGCTGCCCTACAAGGTGCTGCTTTGCGAGATCAATATACTACACATCACACGGACCACTGAAACATTGTTAAAATGGCACCTCCTCCGGTGGACTACTCAGTATATCTAGTGACAGACTCAACACCTGCCATCCTTGGTGACAAAGACCTTGTGGCGGTTGTAAAAGCTGCCGTTGAAGGAGGTAACACAAGCTTCGAGTCATCCGTCCTCTCGTCTCAACATCACTGACCTGACCTGCCCAGGCGCAACCATCGTACAATACCGTGACAAGAAGAGCGACACAGCAGAGCTCATCCGCAATGCGAAAGCATTACACGCAGTCACCAAACCTGCCAATGTGCCCTTGCTCATCAACGACAGAGTCGATGTCGCCTTACGTGCTGGCGTCGAAGGCGTTCACGTCGGTCAAGATGACATGGACCTGGAGGGAGCTCGTGAGATTCTAGGACCCGACGCCATCATTGGCGTCTCGACAAATACTGAGGAAGAAGCCCTGCGCGCTGCCAAAGATGGTGCAGACTATATCGGCATTGGCACAGTCAACGCCACGCAAACCAAAGATGTGAAATCAGTCATTGGCACACGCGGTGTACAACGCATTCTCGCTGCGCTGGTAGAGAACAAGCTTGATCACGTAAAAACCGTCTGCATTGGCGGCATGGACGCTACAAACTCCCAACGCGTCCTCTACCAGTCCGCCACGCCTCAAAAACGCCTCGACGGCGTCGCAATCGTCAGTGCCATCATGGGCTCTGATGATGCCAAAGCAGCCACAGCCAACCTCGCCCGCCTCATTGCCACACCACCTGCTTTCGCCACCTCCACCAGGACCCAATCTCTCACCCGCGATGCCATCGTCGCCGCAGTTCCAGGCCTCATCGCCCGCACAGCCGCCAAAAAACCACTCTGCCACAACATGACCAACCTCGTCGTGCAAAACTTCGCTGCAAACGTCGCCCTCGCCGTCGGCGCCTCGCCCATCATGTCGAACAACGGCCTCGAAGCTGGCGACCTCGCAGCTCTAGGCGGCAGCCTGGTCATCAACATGGGCACGACCACGCCCGAGATCCGCTCGAACCACCTCAAAGCGCTCGCAGCCTACAACGCCGTTGGCGGACCCGTCGTGCTCGATCCCGTCGGCGCCGGCGCCACTGCCCAGCGTCGCGAAGGCGTAAAAGCGCTCATGTCAGGCGGCTACTTCGACCTGATCAAAGGCAACGAAGGCGAGATCCGCACCGTGTCCGGCGCAGCGGGCGTAAAACAGCACGGTGTTGATTCCGGCGCCTCCCAACTCTCGGCCGAAGAGCGCATCGCCGTCGTGAAAGCGCTAGCAACACGCGAGCGCAACGTCGTGCTCATGACGGGCGCGACGGATGTGATTTCTGATGGCGAGAGGACGTTCCTTGTCTCTAATGGACATGAGTATTTGGGCGAGATTACGGGCAGTGGGTGCACTTTGGGAACTACGATTGCGAGTGTGCTGGCTGTTGAGAAGGAGGATAAGTTGCTTGGTGCGCTGGCTGGGATTCTGCTGTATGAAATTGCGGCTGAGAGGGCGGCGGAGAAGGCTGCTGGACCTGGATCGTTTGTGCCGGCATTTATTGATGCGTTGTATCATTTGAGGGAGGCTAGTAAGAAGGGTGATGGGTCGTGGGTGGAGGGTGCGAAGGTGGAAGCGGTTTAGATGTCTTCATGCCGACGCAGACCAGCCAAACATCATCATCTGTGGTTCCGCAAGCAAGTTTGTCGCCCTGCATGCGACGGAATGATACATACGAGCGAGCCGCATGATAGTCCGATCAATCTGGATAGGAGTGATCGCATCTCGAAAATGGAAATCCAATTTCTAATTGAGGAACGAATACCCCTGTTACAAATCTCTTGTCTCATTGGGCCTCTAAGCGCGCAATCCTTCAAAGGATCTCACGTTCAGCTACACGGTCATGCTTCACGCTTTCGCCTCCTGACCAATTCTCGACACAGCACACAACCGCATTCCATATCGCTTTAGCAATGGCTTCGGCCCAGCGGCATGCCGAAAATCACATCCATGGCCTCGCCTTCTCAGGCAATGCCAGGACACATATTGGTAACCATATTGGAGAGTTCAACCAATATCTTCCACAAGGTTTGCTCGAGTCTCACCACGGCCGATGTAAGATGTCCACAGGCTAACAACATCAGAACGTCCTGAGACACCACCGGCGCCGTTCTCGAATGTGCCGTTTCCACGCGATCCCGATTTCGTAGATCGGGTCTCGATCACAGATTGCCTTGACGAGAAACTTGCGAGACCTGCTGCCAGGGTCGCTTTGGTAGGACTCGGAGGTGTAGGGTGAGTTCCATGATCGAAGGAGCCACCTGCTGCTGTCTTCTTACTGCTTGCAGCAAATCTCAATTGGCCATCGAGTACGCTTTTCGCTTTCGCGAAAGGGCAGACAACAGTTTTGTATTATGGCTTCATGCCAGCAGCGCATCACGGCTTGAGCAGAGTGTCCGTAATGCCTTGGACGATCTGAAAGTGCCCGACAGGAACAAACCAAACGCCCAGATTTTTCGACTCCTTCGATCATGGTTGCGAGAGGCGAAAGCCGGTCGCAAGTGGCTTGTCATCATAGACAACGCTGACGACCCTCGCATCCTGGACGAGCCTCCAAGTGTAGCTGTAGAGCCACAGGGTAGAATCATTCCAACATCGGGGGACGATGAGCGCCGTATTGACTACTTGCCTGTCTGCGACCACGGTACTGTCCTCCTAACTGCTCGAAGTAGAGATGCTGCTTTGAGTGTTCTGCAAATAGACGACATCATCCAGGTGGATCCAATGAACGAAGTGCAAGCATGCGCGCTACTCGTGAAGCGACTGGGAAGCGTTCACCAGTGCGACCACATAGAGCTCTGTGCACTCAGCAGGAGACTCGATCACATGCCACTGGCTTTGAGCCAGGCAGCATCGTACATCAGACAAAGAGCACCAAGATGCTCGGTGCTTGAGTACATTCGAAAACTAGACAAGAGTGCCAAGTCACAGCGCAGTCTTCTGAGCCGCAACGATAGGAACCCTAGACGAGACAGAGATTCTATAAACTCGATTTTCCTCACCTGGGAGATCACCTTCAAACATATCAGACAAAAGCACCCGTCCGCGGCTGACTTGCTGTCACTGATGAGCTTTTTCGATCGACAAGCGATTCCCCAAGATATCATTCGAAACAGAGAGCCAACGCTAGGCATGAGATTGGAAGAATGTTTGGATGGGATAAGGGCAATGTCGGATCGTCTGGGGCTAGATCCGCAGTTCCTTGTTGAAGTTGACACTCTGTTGGCTGGAGCAGATCCAGAGTCCGAGAGCAGCCTCAATGATCTCCCTCGAGTCAAAGGCTTATTGGATTTAGCGAAGAGCGCGCCACCGGAACCAAAGGGTCAGCCACACGAGAATTGCGAGACCGTCTGTCACGATGATAGTGCCTCAGATACCGACTCCGAAGATTTCGAAGACGACTTGCAAGTGTTGCTTGACTACTCATTAGTCGCAGTCACAGCTGAATCTTCGGTATTTGAGATGCACAGGCTTGTGCAACTTGCTACTCAACGATGGCTGGATCTGAACGGGCGATACGAGCATTGGGCTGCGTGCTTCGTCAGAAACTTGGACGATGCTCTCCCATTCAGCCAGTGCTTTGATTTCGCATTGTTTGCCATTTGCCGGAAGATCCACCCGCATGCTGTCATTGCATCGAATCTCGAGCTTGTCACGCAAGACACAATCGAGCAACGAGCTACACTGTCGGGGAAGATGGAATATTACCATCTGCGTAGAGGCGCTCTTGCTGATGCCGAAGTCTTTGCGACTCACGAGCTCGCTGCCTGTAGGGCCATGCTCCGACAACGTGATGCATCGAATTTGGCCTTTCTATGTGACTTGGGTGAATCGTATTTCCACTACACGCGCGACACTGCCAAAGAGAGTCTTACCAGACGAGAGATCGATCTTACACAATTTCCTGGTACAATTCTTCGGATGAACTTCCTAAAAATTCTAGTGCAAATATACATGGTGATGAAACGCCCAGAGGAGGCAGGACGGCTGCGTCTGATGCGTGAAGAGACCATACAAGATTATGACGGCGTATATGACCTTGAAATGCTGGATTGGGCGAACAGCCTTGGTGAAATATACGATGAGCTAGCAGCGGCTGAAGATGAAGAGCAGCCTCTCGCGAGAAAGCCGAAGCTGGCGGGAAGAAAGAGCCTCGAGGTTCGAACGCCGCTGGCGCATACGCTGTACGTGTTCGTTTCGATCAAAGCGCACCTCGAGACACATGGAAAGGAAGAAGAGTTTGAAGGGCAGGCTTTAGAGAAGTCCATGATCGAATTCGGAGACAAGCATGTCATCATCCTCGCTGGCATGATGCAACTGGCAAAGACTCAGATGGAAGCTGGTCAGTCGGCTCGTGCTATCGGCATCATACGGGAGTGTGCGACACAGCTGTATAAGCAACTTGGACCACAACACCAAATGACTTTTGAGACCCTCAAAGTCCTCAAGGACTGCTCAAACATGCACAAAGAAATGGAAGAGTTCAAGCAGCGCAAGGAGGCTTCAGGGTCCGAGGAGGTCAGGATGTAGAACACGATATGTCCAGCGTACACCACTGGTCGAAGATCACAGGGTAAGAAAAAGAAAAAGATAGACGATGCTGGTTAGCCAGCACCGGAAGACTTGACGTTTGAAGAACTGTCAGATTCTGAGTTGCTCCTCAACAGGGAATCGAACCCTGGTCTCCCGCGGCTTGTCGGTGTGAATGACAAGCGGAAATCATAGCCACTAGACCATTGGGGATGTGGTATACTGAATTGTACACCAATGGATGAAAGCACCTTTTGCCATCCGCGTATATAATCGCTTGTATTTTAGCAGGGAATGATCTCACACATTGATGATGATGGTGATAAGTCTTCGTATTTGTACATGTTGACACATACAGCAGCAGTAATTATATCAAAGCTTTTGATACCATATCTACTATTAGAAGCATGGCTTCAAAGTCGTGTTCATGTTAATGTTTGTGAGAAAACCTGGTAGCTCCTGCCATATTACCCTATACCCTGACAACCTCGACTTATTCGAGACAACTTGAATATTGAATAAAACCCGACTTGTACGATATGGATCATCTATCTATAGTCTAAGCTGATTGCGACAATTGACCCAATATATTGACAGGGTTGGAAGGCTGCTAGCGACACTGTAGTGCCCATCGCAGGAGTTTGCATAGTTGTAGGCCGAAATTCTGCAAGGCAAGCGGTCAAAAACACCCATATGCACCCAATTACATACAACATTATCGAAGAAACGCTCATCATCGATCCTTGAGGAAAAAACCGCTCATTCATCTAATAGTAAGCGGGGCGTCTGGTAAAAGACGTGGCAAGTAATGCTGACATTATACGTCTATATAATTAAGGCTTTCATACTTTCGTGAAATCATATGCTTAGTTGCTGACAATAGTAGCCTCCATGCGATCCCTGAGATCCCTGCTGGAGAAACCAACATCGAAACCGAAGGAACCAGTGGGGATGAGCCACTGCTGAGAGACAACGTCCCAGTAGCTGAGGTCACGGCGCATGAGCTCGAAGCAGACAGTCTGCTCCTCACCGGGCTGAAGGTAGATCTTCTCGAAACCTCTGAGCTGGCGGACGGGAGTGCCTTCAGGAGCGGTAGAAGGAAGCTGGACGTAAAGCTGGGGAACAGTGGCGCCGGCGACCTTTCCGGAGTTGGAGACGGTGGCGTTGATGGTGTAGACAGTCTCCCAGAGAGCAGGGTTGCCACCGGGGACGATGGGGAGGTCTTCGGGCTCGGAGGTGATGGAGTCGACGGCTGCGGAGCCGCTGATGCCGGTGGCGTTGAAGGTGGTGTAGGAGAGACCGAAGCCGAACTCGTAGCGGACGGGAATGTCCTGGGCGTCGAAGTAGCGGTAGTCAATCTCGAGCTTCTCGTCGAACCAGGATTGCCAGTCATCGATGCCGGTGGTGTTGACGGCGGTGGTGGGAGGGGCGTTGTAGTCGGTGCCGTTGAAAGCGATGGTGTAGGGGAGCTTTCCGGAGGGGTTGACCTTGCCGTAAAGGACATCGACGATGCTGTTTCCAGACTCTTGGCCGGGGAAGTGGGCAGCGACGATGGCGGTAACGTTGGGGTGGTCAGCGAAGGGCAAGAGGTTGATGCCAGAGGAGTGGGTGACAACGACCGTGTTGTTGCAAGCCGCAGCGACGGATGCGACAACATCGTTACCGTCCCAGTCGACGTTGAGAGACTCGCGGTCAGCAGCCTCCTCGGCCCAGGTCTTCAGGAAAACGAGGCAGACTTCAGGCTCCTTGGGGATCCAGAGAGACCTGATGTCAGTATCGGCGAGCAGAGTGTTGTTCAACCAGTACTGCACAAGAGCACCGTCCTGCTTAGCCTGCTCCTGGATGGCAACAAGAGGAGTGACGAGGTAGGTAGCGCGGCCAGTACCAGATCCACCACCGGCGATGAGAGTACCGAATTCGTAGTCCTGCTGGTTGAGCAGACCCTGAGTGGGCTCAGCGGCGTCGTTACCGAAGACAGCAATGGACTTGGGTGCCTTGAGGGGAAGAACGTTGTTCTCGTTCTTCAAAAGGATGGTGGCAGCGGCACCGTGCTTGCGGATGTACTCGCCGTGATCCTCGCGGACATCTCTGCTAGAGGGACCGGTGAGGTTCCAGTCACGGAGCCAAGTGTCGACAGGGCTGAAAGTGTTCAGCCATCCAGTGGAGGGGTCAACAGTAGGGAAGTCCTTGTCTTGACCGAGGTAGTAGTAAGGTGTCATCTGGCGGATGATCATGTCATCGATCCTAGTCTCAGGAACAGTGCCATTGTTGACCATCTCAGTGATGTTGCCACCAAAGTACGAGCCAACGCCAGTGGTAGTACCGTAGTTGCCGAGACCTCCGGGCATGTTCATGTCAAGTCCACCCTCAACAGAAGCAACGCCGGAATGAACTGCACCCCAGTCAGACATGATGTAGCCCTGGAAGCCAAGCTCAGTCTTCAGAATGCCGTTCTGGGCCTTGGAGTTCTCGCAGGCGTATGAGCCGTTGAGTCTCTGGTAAGCGCACATGAATGAGGCCGCGCCTGCCTTCACAGCATCGGCAAACGGCCAGAGGTAGAGCTCGTGCATGGTCCTGTCGTCCATGTTGGAAGAGAGCGCCTCTTGAACAACGGTGTTGAGAGTGGCGTTCGGGTTGTAGGTGGGGTTGCGCTGAGTCTCCTGCTCGTTACCGATGAAGTGCTTAGCGGTGGCCTGGACACCGGCGTCCTGGTGACCCATGATAGTCTGGTACATGCTGACTCCAGTAAGGTACGGATCAGGACTGAATCCCTCCCAGTTGCGACCGGAGTAGGCTGAGCGTCCAAGAGGACCAGCAACAGGCGAGAGCGCGACGTGGGCGCCCTTTGCGCGGAACTCCTTGCCCATCAGAAGACCTCTCTCGTACAAGATGTGTTTGTCCCAAGTACTGGCAGCAGAGACACCAGCGCTGAAGACGCTGACATAGTCTGCCACACGGTTGGAAAGAGGACCGTCTTGAAGACAAAGTCCATTGAATCCAAGACGTTCGACGGGCTCAATGTTACCAACACAGGGCCCGGGTTGGCCTGTGACCATGAGAGCCTTCTCCTCAAGGGTCAATTGAGCCACAAAAGCCTTTGCACGCTCATGGGCGCTTTCCCATCCACCAACACCGGTTGCATTGGCTGTCTCAATGTTAGCGATCCAATCTTAATTCGATTGCCGAATGTAATAGCTCACGGGAAGGCATAACAGGCGGAGAGTGGCCATAGGCTCCGAGAATCGTGGTGTTCAATGGCTGAACATAGCTGAAGGCGTCATCACCGCGCACAGCAGCATCGTAAGCCTGAGCATCGGTGCCAGGAACGAGCAGAGGTAACAGCAGAGGCAGAAGGGCGGCCATTGTGAGTTGCTATTGGAATGGAAGGAGCAAGTGGCTTGTCGACTGCAATTATGCTCGCGGACATGCTTTCTTATATATTCGCAGGTAACCTTCGGCTACCACCGATCATTTTTGAAGATCAGATGCCGAACCTGACGGAGTGGATCACTTCTAGCACTAGACATCCATACCACATGTTGACCGTTCCGCGCTCCTTGGCGAATGTTGCGTGAATAAAAAGATCGAAACCCTTCAAACTCGCACCAGCCTCGTACGTCAAAGCTTGGCATACGAACCGCGGCAAACTTATTTTGTCGATTCCGCCTGCGGCGGCAGGGCAAGAAGTCCAAAAGGTCACTGCAGATCCACTCACGTGGTGGATGCTGGGGTGGCAGGGACCCCAAAGCGGAGATTGAGGAGGTGGAGAAATTGCGGAGATGATGCTTGGAGCATTCGAGTCATGCTTCTTTCTCCTCATTATTCTTGCCATCGTTGATGCTAGAGGCCGTTAGCCCTGATAAACAGACGCAGACATGGTCACCGTCCAAGGCAATTGCCGGTCGAGTTGTGCGCAGCATATCCGATGATACCAAAGCGGATGGAGAACGCCCTTCATGGAGATGGAGGACTATAGACGCGCATCATGCGGTCATTGTATCACTCGTACCGGTCTTTGTAGGAACGAGTTGTTAGCCGTTCTTCTGACAATTCAAGCTGCATCATCAATGGTTTGCACAGCTTGACAACACTGTCGTATATGAACAATGCAATTGCAGCTTGAAGTCGACGGAAACACGGTCAGTCCAACCGCAACAGTGGGTCGGCATCGTAGAGACGGTAACCGGTCCATCAAGAACGTGGTCCACACATGCTAAGTGGACCATGGTGGTCCCGAGAAAAATTCTTGGGCAGTTTAGGTTGCCGACGTCTGCTCGATGCAACCACGTCCCTCCATCGAGATACTCCTCCGAACCGTGGTGGACATACTAGACTGCTACTAAGACCAGTCAGTAACCGGATACCAAGAAGTAGCCGGTTAGCCTTGTCAAAATCAAGGTGCCAGCCAGGATTCACTGTGGCTGGAGCTTCGGTTCTTGTCCGAGGCTACAAAAAAGCCTCCGGGAGTCTTGGCTGCGGAGAAATGGTCCTCTGGCATCGGCGACTGTGCACAGCAATAGGGGGTAGTAGTAGTATTCTGAAGAGTCCTTTACCGACGAACCTCACTAGGGAGGGCAGCTCGTGCGCGAAAAAATTTGTTGGGGTTGTCGGTGTCTGCAGTTACCGCGGATGTGGGTGCGTTTTCGTGGAGAGTGTGGGAGCCGAGACTGGAGTAGGGCATGGGGAAAGCATGCGTCGTTGGAGCCTCTTCGTCTATTTCTCCGCGCTCCGCCTTTCAACGACTCGAGACGAGTCTTTGGTGCCGGATCAACTCCGGCAATGTCATTCGAACTAACATCCGGTACACAAGAGCGGCTTGTGCGTGTCCGTACCCGACAAGAGCATGTCATCATCAAAGCGCTGCAACATGGAGAAAGCCGGGTTCTGCAGAGGTGCGGAGCGGAGATTCTCGATGAATTTGTGTACAACAATGTTGGGTGTGCGTCAGGTTGACATCAACGCACAAAGGCACAGGCTTGCCTAGCAATCAATGTTGTCCATTCTGCAGTGACTGGCTGCGGTCGGTCTTTGATATAGCAGAGCGAAGATCGTGGCTACAGTGGCTACAACAATCGCAACGCAGATCCTATCGAGCCTGTTGAGGAATCGTACGGCTGACGGCTTAATCGATTTTATGCATACGCACGACACGGCCGCGTGAAGATCTGCAGTGCACCGTTGGATCAGTCAGCCCGAAAGTCGTATTTACTTAAGCCATACATAACCCAACGACTCATGAGACGCCTGGCCCAAACCATATATACAAGGGAAGAAACGTTCATCACCCATCGAGGAAGCAAAACCCCAAGAAATCTAATGACAATCGCAACTTGATGATCACTGCTAATTTTTCATTTTCTCATTTATAATTTCTCTGTAATCTTCTTCTTCGGTGTGTTATTTCGTACAAGGTATCTTTTTCTTTTCTTTGCCATTCCGCATAACCATATTAACCCACACGAGCAAGCAAAAGTCGCACCCAAACGCCTATGCGGCTAAAAACGCACGATCACGAAAACAGAACAGGCATTTCACAACTGCTTCCGGGAGACAAGCAGGGACTAAGCAAAGTAGCTCTTCCACAGCACACCTTCAAGATCTTCCAGTTGCTCGGGTTTGAAGACCTGGGACGTTCTCGTTAGCATTCACAACTCACACGCTGAACTGGGTCATTTGTTGCTTACCTTAACATCAACATGCCAAGTATCCTGCCTCGTCTTCTTGAAATCGCTCAGAGCAGTCTTGACACTCTTGCCTACCATGCCAGGGTCACTGGCCGCTTTGCCTGCCAGTGTCGCAAGGACCTCCGGTAGCCACTCTGGTGGCGGACTTTGGTAAGGGAAGGCCTGTACCAGTGCACCCAGACCGAGCACGGCGGCGTGGCGAGTGAGAACCAAACGGTTTTGCTCTTGCGTGGGTGTTGATGTGCCGCTCGTAGGACCGTCGCGGTTCTTGGGCTTCTTCGGCAGAGGATTCTTGACGAGCAGATTGGTGAAGTGTGACTTCAGCTCGGCCACTTGAGCGGTGCGCAACTCGATAGGAGAGCATCGGACCATTCCACTGAGCGTGGCGGCGGCGCCAAGGCGGACTTCAAGCTGAGTGTCATGGAGCATGCCACGGACGCAGACGAAGAGTGCCTTTGCCTGCGAGGTAGGCATGACGAAGAGGTGGCGGAAGTAAATGACTTGCATGTTGATCAAGACCCTAAGACGTTGGTGCCATGAGGTGCTTGTTGTGCCAATCTTGATGAGTGAGCCAACGAACGCCTCATCCTCGCCAGGACGGTGAGGGATGTTGGGCAAGTGGCGGAAGACATGGTATGCAAGAGATTGTAGCTCGGGATCCTCTTTGATATCCATCATGTGCAAAAGCTGTTGCATGAAGCCATCGGGGAAGAAAGGTACAAGCATCGTACACTCGTAGGACGCAAGCTGCGTGTCGAGCCAAAGCAAGGCAGTCTTGCTGGCTTGCGTGTATGGTGTCGGTGTCTGAATGCCCGCAGGGCGCTCAAGACGCCACTTCTCCAAGCGATCGAACACATTACGCACAATGCCAGAGAACTCCTCGGTTGGCTGATAAGGACGAGTACCCACACTGGAAGCGTTCTTTTGCGCTTCAAGCAACGTCGGGATGTCCTTGTAACTCTCGTGGTAGCGTGTTCGGAAGATTGTGGCAAGCGAAGTTCCCATGACCTCTCGCACGCCCTTGTAAGGGTGGTCAATGTGCTCGAGGAAGTCATCGAGTACACCACGTTCAAGCTGGAAGTGCCATCCGACAGCATTGATGACGGTTTGCAAAAGTGTAATCTTCGAACTCTCCTTGAAAGCCGCGTTAGTGCCCATGTCGAGTCTGAAGCCTGCGAGCCAGTCGACCAGAGGCCAGGCTCGACGAGGATCCTTGCCGCCAACGATCAGTGTCACGAACGTCAGCCAGTATGAAGTGTTCTCTGGTGTCATGCCATCGGAGAAGATACGTCGGACAATTGGGAACACAAATTCCCACACCTTCTGACGCATGTCAGTTTCGAAGTCCTCAGCGCTCTGGATCAAAGCTCCACAGATTTCTGCCATCGCACGGTGTTGGTGTTTGTCACTGCCGTCTCCGTACACCGCCTGAGTGAGATCCTTAAAATCGTCCCAAGTGGCAACAGTGAGCCCAGAAGACATCAGATCCAACACATAAGCCACGATCATCGAGCTCGACATGCGGAAGCGGTCTGCAGCTGAATCACGAGGCTCCTGCTTCATGTATCCGAAGAAGGTAGAGATCCAGTGGCGATCGATGTAGCTACCCATCTGCTCCCTGACGCCCTTCTCAACATCGTCGAACTCCAGTTGGCTCTTGCCCACGCGGTAGCCACGCATTTGCTTTTGCCATACAAGCCAACCAGGATAGTCCACGTCAACGTACGCTTCCGCGCTAGGCTGTGCGAAAGTCTCAAGGAAGTCCTGAGTCCAGCGCTCGTCTTCACGGCGTGTAGGCAAAGTAACTTCATCAGGGTCATTCTGAGAGTCGAGCAGGTAATTCTCGTATTTGTGGCCAACAAGCGCTCTGGTCTGAGCCAGATTGTGTATAGCAATGAAAGCATGGGCATAAAGTGCTCGCAGCTGAGGGTGAGGATCGATTGCACCTTTGATGACAAGTTCAAGCATGCCAGTCGTGGAGATTGTCTCGAAGCGGTAGTCTAGACCAATGACCAGAGAAGCTGTACGGCTAGCCTTCTTCCAGTGGCTATGCTTGATGGACTCAATCAGTTCCAGTGCCAAATCCTTCTTCTTTTCTTCGATTACAGCACGACGCTTCTGAATCTTTGTTTTCTTGGGAGGAACAAGTGCTTTTGCATCCTCTTTCGTGGCTGCGATCGTTCTAGGCGATTTCGAAGGCTTCTCCTCGTCGCCTTCTGGCCAGATATTGTTCAGAGTATTCTCATCAAGTATGACCATCCTGTCGATTGCCTTCGTCATGTCTTGGATCGTAAAGCTGGAGCTAGCCACAAGCTTCTGGATGCTGGGTCTGTCGGCCTCTGACACCCTGATGAAGAGCTTGATCATGCGTGGCGCAAAGCGCCAGTTGCGACCAATGGGCTTCGCCAAGCTGCCGAAAATAAGAGAAAACATCGCGCCCTTCATCCTAGGATGGTCACCCTCAGCCAGCGCAGTCTCAAGGGCGTCGAGAAGTGGTGGGATGATAAGAGGCTTCGCACCAACAATGCTCTTCATGGCCTGCTCACCTGCGGATTGCGCAGTCCGACGGATGTCAGTATAGATACTCGTTGAGCTGGCAGCCAGATCCAGTAGCAGGGTCTTGTCAAGATCAGATGCAGCCCGTGGATGCTCATTGAAACGCAGGCGCTGGAAGTGGTACAAGTTCGCTCTGCGGACTAGCAGCGGTCTGGGGTACTCCTTGCGAGTGCCAGAGAATTTAAAGCCGTGAGTGTCAGCTGCCAACAGACGAGTGAGCCTATCAAGGACGTGTGCTGAGCGCTCGATTCCGATGTCAATAAACCAAGTCTTGTAAGCCGTGTACAGCGCATTGAAACAAGGTACGTCATCTTCCTGATTCTTGACCAGGAAGTTGTGAACACGGTGTAGAGTCTCGCCTGTGGTTTTGCGAAGCTTGTGCACTGTGTCATACTCAGCGCTTCCCTTCTCCAGGGGATATCCAGTGGAATACTGGAACGTGCGCTTGACCTTCTCATCGTCTGGATCGGCGAAATCTACGCCACTGTCATCTCCATTGGCATCAATTTCCATCGCGTCGGTGGAAGTGTTGTCGTTGAAAGTGTACGGTGTGATTGAGTCATCGTCAGAACGGAAGAGACGAGACATGCCAGAGATGACTAGACGAAGGAGGACAAGGTTCCTTGACACCTCATCGGACCAATCTTTGCCAACGCCATCACGCTTGACAGGGCTATCCTCCGCAGTCAGCTCCTCAAGCGCTTTGATGGCACGTCCACCTTGGGCCTCGAAGAGGCGCACGGCGAATGCCAACTCCCGCTGATTGGGCACATGCCATAGTATGTCGAGGTCAGCCGGGTTGACAATCTTACCCCAGTCTTTGCTCGTCAGACCGCGTTGAAGCTCAGCGGGGTTGTACAGGGCGTAGTCCATTGTGTAAGTGACTGTCAAGTTGAGCAAGAGATGGTGAATGAAGTTCGACACATGCACAAGGGGAATGCCTTTGCAATTGTCCTGCATGAAGCCGGCAATGTCAAACAGCTCTTGCTCGTAGTCGAGAACATCTTCGCCGACATGTACAACACACATGCTGAGTAACGATACATGCCACACCAAGGCTCGGTCTCTGGGCAAGATCTCGGAGCCGGTCGTCCGTGATGAGCCTGCACCGTTCTCTGTGATCTCAGTTCTGATGGAGGACATGATGTCTGGCAGAAGTCGTGACAATGCCTTCTTTGGTGATATCTTTACTACTGTGTTGCAGATGAAAGCCATTGCGTCCCTAGCCTGGTGAACGACATGGCCGGTCACGAACTTAGCTACCTGCTGCAGAGCAATATCGTAGAGTTCGGGACTCAGTGCTGCGAGTAGAGGAGAGAAAGTCGCAGGCAGTGTGTTGACAACATTTTCTTCGGGAGAACCACTCTTGACGCGTGCAGCATCAGGGAGGTTTTGCAGCAAAGTGAACACCTTGCCGATGAAAGAAATCACGAACTCGGCAAAGCCAGCAGTTGAAGACTTGAGTATGGCTTCTTCGTCCTCGTCGGAGAGCTCAGTCTCATAGTCCATTTCTACCAATGGACCCTCTTGCTCTAGACGACCTACCTGTGAGGTGATCCAGTCCACTGCGAGTGCTGTTCCTTGTGCTGGGTCGTGGTCGAGGGAGCCTTCGGCGTTGGCGCCATTCTTCTTGGTCTCCTTGGTAAGGTCATGTAGAGGAATGTTGTAACAGACGGCTTGAACGAAAGCAAGAGTGTGCATTGTCTTGTCAAGATCGTTTGCATCAATACCAGGAAGAGCCAGTCCTAGCAGTGTCGTGAGATGACACCTGAAGCCCTTTGTGCGAGCGATAATCTTGGACAACATTTGCAGGGCCCTGATGGAAGAGACCGTGCGGTGGACTTCTACCAAACCTTGCATGGCGGGATAAATCCTCTGCAGAGCACCGGGCAAGATAAGATTGGGCTCAAGATAAGCAAGCGACTGCAGTGTGCTAAGACTGTAGTTCATTGCGGTGCCGCTCTTGGCATAAATGCCCATGAAAGTCACATCCCTGAGGCAGAGGACGAAGCGGCGACGGAGCTCCGGCGAAAGCTTCCTGTCTTCTGGCAGTTCATATTCACCACTTTGCTCGCGGTTCCAACGCATCACGAAGAAGTCTGCAAGGAAATAGACGAGCTGCGAAATGGGCTTGGTCCAGCTGCCGGAGTTGGATGGATGGAAGAACGTCTCAATTGCCTGAATTAGGCCCTCTAGCTGGTGGAATATCGAGTTCTTCTTGGGATCTTGCAAACACTTATCCGAGAGCGACATGATGACCCACCTAGCGATACTATGTGAGCTAGGATGTTTGCGAGGGTCGCGATCGAGTAGTATGGCCTGTCCAGCTCCGACATCTACAGTGGCCGAGTATGGCGTGGTGGCTTGTCCGACTGGAATTTCCAGCAACCTCAAGACGGCAGTGAAAATCATCGATGTTTGAATTTCTGTAAAAAGTCCACAAGAGCCGAAGGTGAGGTGTTCTGCAGTGAGGCAATCTCTTGCTTGTCGAGAGAAGATGTCAAGCATCCTGATATCCAGCATCATTGATCTGTTGACCATCGACCAAAGATGGAACAAGGTTGGCAGATAGTACTGGAGGTGCAGTTTCTCATCATCCTCAGGCGGCGTAGTCGTTGGTAGAAAGAGGTTGAGAAGACCTGTTGTGACAAAGGCGTGCTCTGAGAAACTCATGCTGAAGTACGGCAAGAACTCCTCGAGCATTGCCGGAATCTCCTTCGGGTCGAAGAACAGCTGAGCAAAAGTGCAGAGCTTGGTCAGTGTCCTGATGTTGCGCTTCGAGCTGTAGGTGTTCTGTGTAGCACTTTCTGACGGCAAAACAAAAACCTTGAGCTCTTTATACAGAGGACGCCAATCAAGCGTTAGGTCCTTTCCTGGTCGCAGGTAGTGCTTACGCTTGGTCAACACCATGAACATGCTTGCGAACCGCTCTGCTACAGCATATTCGAGACCAGGAGCCAGCGCAAGCTCGTAATACAGCTTCACCAGTGTTATCCTCTGCTGGCGCGTGAGGTCAAACTTGAGTGACATCCATCCTCTGATTTCCCTCGTCCAATGTACAGCACCTGGAACAAAGTCGCCGGCTGCCACCGATATGTACAAATGTTTGATCATCTCATCTAGATCTTCCTCGCGCTTCTCCCGTGATTCGGTCTCGTAGGGCATGTATTTCTGGTAAGGGAATATGCGTGGCCTCGTACGACCGAGGCGAGCAATGCTGGCGTCTCCATCGTCGCTATCGATCGTTCGGCTGCCTCCTGGTGATGTTGCTCGAGAATCATGTTCGGCAGACAGGTGGCCGTTCATATTCGGGGACAAGGTGACGCAGTCGCGTCAAGAGGCGCAGCTGTTTGCTGCGGTGGGGTCGAGGGTGAGGCTCAAGGCCTGTATGAGACGGTCTCACACGACCTTCGGCTATGGAGCTTACGGATTCCAAACGGCGAGTGAGCGTGATGAGGCGAGTATCAAGGTGCCCGGCGGCTCGGATGGAGTTGGCGCAAACGAGAAGTCGCTGCAGCCGGCCGCGTATATGGTCGGAAGGGAGTGTTTCGAGTTGTTTATAGATGCGGGTGCTGTCGTGTTTCTGTGCAACGTGATGGGGCTGTTTGACCTTGTTGTCTTGGCGTAGCGAATGACCTCAGCAGCTGGGAGCTTGGACGTGAGGTGTAAGAATGCCGATTGCCGCAAAGTCGACCTTTACAGCCAGCGGATGGTGGTGTAAAGAATACACGCTCACTTGGTGCGGAACTGCTTTAAAAAGGCTTGAGAGCAATACAAGTTATTCACTGCAGCAAAACATCTGGCAGCAACAGAGTGAAGGAAATACCAGAAACACGCTAGCATAACTCTACTTTAATCCAGCACACGACTAGGCAAACGCATCCGCGCAAGCTGCAGTCAGCGCCACTTCTGGTCCTCGTCATCACTCAACCGCCTATTCCACGATAACGGCTCAACAGAGTATCCGAAAGACCGTAGTCACGTGTTCTACCGGTGCTGGACTCATCATACACAGTATTGCCACCTCGATTGATAATCTGGTCAGCCGCGACGCGTGAGCAAGGTACCGCGTCGAAGCGCGTCTACCACTTTCACCAAAAAATGGCCACATCAAGCTACTACGACCTCGACGCCATCTTGACCGACTCGCAAAAGATCCCCTGTACATTTGAGCTCACAGTCCCTTCCCTCGGCTATCTCAGCGGCAACGTTGGCGAAGATGTCAAGTCGGGCTCCAAGCTCGAGCTCCCATTATGGCTTGGCGAGATGCTGGCCGTGAACCGGATTGCTGGCGACACAACCTTCCTGACAATGGACATGCCGGCAGCGCTCTCAAAGCGTGTAGTCAATGCCCTCAAAGCAGATCCGAAGACGGTGCGGGTGCGAGATCAAGCGCCACATTTCTATGGTCTCGGAGCACGCATGCTGGAACTCTTTGACGAAGAGGAGCTGGTGGAGATCCTAACCGAGACGTTCAAGAAGAGGGCTATCGAGATTGCTGACAAGGCGAGCAATTCGAGAAACTTGGTCAGCGAGGGTGGCGAGTGGATGAAGGGACTTGACGAGGAGGAAAGGACGCTGTTCAGGGCCGCGCATGAGGGTGGAACGTCGGTGAAGAAATGGCTTGACAGCTCGAGCCGGACTTGAGGACCAGATTTCTTGTCTCGTGGGAACAATAATAGACGACGCATTGCATTAACGACTTATGGAAAACGAAGAAAGAAGCAGCAAACCCAAGCCCTAGTCTGCCAATATCGCAAGATTCAAACCCAGCAATCAAGATAGATAGCAGTGAGCAAGTCATCGTGCTCTCCGTGGCTCTCCTCACAAAGGCTGCGCCTAAAAGCGAGGATAGCTGCTGTCAGCCACCGACTGATACCTCGCTCTCGGAGCCGCAAGTCTGCGAATCTCCGCCACATCAGCGTGAGCCCTTCCATCCGCCGACAAAGGCACAACCTGCGCCACAACCCGGCCCTCCAAGCGCTGGGCATCCGCTTTCTTCCTCTCATACGAGACCTTGATCTCTGCTTCTACAACCCGCTCCTCAGCAGCGGCGACATCACGCGCGCACTGCGCCTCGCGACGAGCCTGATCGTCTTCAAGGTGCTGCGAGAGCGTCTGGTCGACGCGGGCGACTTCCTGGTCAAGGAGGTGCTGTGTGCTCTCCAGACGATGTACGCTCTGTCTGATTCTGGCGAGCGTGGTAGTGGCGTAGTCGCGCTCCATGGCGGCTTTGTCGTCTCGAATGCGGTCTGCGTTAGGCCGGATGCGAAGACACTCAGGCAGGCCTGAGACTTTTCTCTGCGGCGCAGAGGTAGGAGTGCTTGCGATCGTGGCGGAGGGCAGCTGCTCTGACTCGGCCGCGAGAACGGAGTCGCGAGGGCTGCGATAGGGTCTGTAAGGGACGTAGTGGTCCCCAATGTGCTCCGGGATCGACACGTCGTCGCTTGAGCCGCTGCTCTCGGCGGCGCTTGCCCGGCGAGTGGCGACGGTGCTGCTGGGAATACCACCGACCATCTTCTTGAAGCGCGCTTGTGCGCGGTGGAAGAGCGCGGGACCCATGGACGGTGCTGTGGTCGAGGAAGCCATTCTGAGTTAAGTTGGTGTTTGGCTTGGGGATGGTGTGTGATCTTTCGACGTCGATATGAGTACTTCTCGAGGCAGTGTGAGATATGAGCGCAACAAGGGACATGCTTCTCACGGGGATGTGCAGACTTATATCTTCTCCTGACGGCCAGCAGAAAATACCAGAGAGCATTTGACTTTACATTTTGTCCTCAAACCTTCCACAAATTTAGAGTTAGGAGGTTGATGCTTATGTCAACTAAAACATGACCTGGCCATGCTCCCAGCATCCACTCAGATAAACGTCAATATCACTCATGAGCAGTTTCTATTGCTTCTGATACAGCAATAATGTAGGTGTCAGCTAGTTTGTGCTCATGTCGGAAATCACGTGGCCGGGAGCACCACGTCTCAACACAGCGCAGCACTTCTGGAAAACATCGCAAGTAGTACAAACACGCCATGCACACAAGCCAATCAACAAGATATGGAATAGAATGCAATCCCCAAATTCACAACGCGTGGATTGCAAGAAGGAAAATTTTAATTAAAAAAACTCCTTTTTCCTGCCCCCTTCTCTTTCTGCTTGAACGCATGTTCAAATGCCTCCCGATAAAAACAAGCAAGAAACAAAAAAAAATCACCAAAAATGCCACGATAATCCGGGAATACAGGGTATGGCAACACCAGATTGCGAAACGTTGTCCTGCAAGATAAGGAAATCGTCGTTTCCCACGATCAATCGCCACTGCAGTAGCAGCAGCAGAGATGCTCATAGGCTTAAAGTCGAAGGCAATAAGCCCGTCGCGTTTGTGATGCCGCGCAACGCTCAAGCGCTGTCATCCACTGTCGTCGCAGTATGAAGAAAAGATCAACACTTGAAAGCTCGCCATGAGGCAAAAAGTGCCGCTATGTTTGGTTGCTGACCTCATGTTGTCGACGCTTGTTGCCCTTGTGCAGCTTTAAGAAGCCGCTTCTGGTGATGGTCGTTGTGGACTGCAGCCGCGATTGCTGCAGCACCGCTCGACAGCAAGCGTCGACGTTCTACCAAATCGAATCCGTAGTCAAATCGACCGTATCAAGACCCCCTCTCGCCCACTGCACCCTGCGTAACCGCTCAGCAACCGCAAGCTCAAGCCTATTCCTCGTAGTCCTCATGCGCCACTCCTGGTAGTCAAGATTGATAACAATATCCACGTGCGTGCCGCGCATAGAAGACTCCACGTCAAGCAAGATCTTCTCTTCGCGCTGCATCGAAGCAAAATATGCAGCGAAACGGGATAAGCGTGCGTTACGGTCTGCAGGCCGTTGGCGTTGGAGCAGGAGGTCGTTTCGTTCTTTGATTTGGTCGAAGCGGTGCATGTCTCTGTGCAGGAGGTTGAATTCTCGGTTTAGCACGCTGAGCCAGTCGAAGGTGGTGCTCTGGGTGCTGGTTGACGATGCGGGTCGGATGTGTTTTACGCGGACGAGGTCTGGGGTTTCGACCCAGGCGGCGGCGACACTGCTGCCGGAGTCGACGAGGTTGTCGCTTTGAGCTGGAGTTGCGATTGGGGCTTGCGCTGGGATTGGAGCAGGAGCAGGAGCAGGAACAGGAACGGGGGCCGGAGGAGTAACATAGTGCTCCCAGCCGTCGCCGAGAGAAAAGTAACAGTCCGGCTCGTCGGACTCGTCCGAAGACGTTGTCGTCTGGCTCTGCTGGTCGGTGTCCAGGCTTGGGAGAGCGTCGAGCAAGCCCTGCATCTGGAGCGAAGGGCCAGCAGTGTCAGTGTCCAGGCGTGGCAGAGCGCCGAGCAAGCGCTGAAGTCGCTGGGAAGGGAGATGTAGGTGGCCCCGGACGATGTTCTGGGCGCGGTAGCCGGCATTCTCCTCGATCGGAGCTAAGGCCAGGTTCAAGGCGTCACTGAGATCGACTTTGTACTTCTTGACCCTGATTTGGCTGAGTTCCTTGTTGACTGGACGTTCGATGACCTTGAAGAAGCGGGCTCTGTCGTTTTTGTCCCCTAGATTGAGGCGGAGTTCTGGTTTTGGTCGGGAGGGACGGTCGACGATGAAATGCATGGTTCTGGTTATCGTTGTGCGCTGTGGTGCGGTATCGTTTGGAAGTGTAGGGTATGTGTACAGCGTATTGGAGCCCGTTGACTTGACTTGATCTGATGCTACGTGAAGGCAGAGCAAGGGACTCGCAAGATATAATGTCCATCCTTTTGAAGAGCATTTGTATACCTAACGATACTTTCATGTTGTATCAAAGTTCTCATCCAAATGGTTTCTGAGGACAATGTTGTCAAAAGCTAAATAAATAGTCGAATCACGGCTTTCTGTGGGGCTGCGATGTTGTCCTCACTTACCGGAGCTTGAGGAAACGTGTGGTTTTGCTTATCACGGTGTGTCAGTGGTCGACTGTGTCGTATAAGCATGTTTGACCATTAAGCGTGTTTCTGCTTACCGCATATGGTATGTGGCACAGTGCCGTCTATCGACGCAGAGGCTTTGGCTTGTGATTCTGCTGACATGCGTTGTTCCATATTAGAGACGCTGATACCGGATATTGCGAAGTTGCTATTTACAATAGCGTACTGCGATCTCTGAGGACCGCTGTTGATGGCAAAACATTTGCGCGATGAGGCTCCAGTGGTTGGGGAGAATTTTTCCAGAACGCATGCCTGCAGTGGTGTTCTGTTCGAAATGTCTGATACATCGATCAATAAATGCTTATGAATACCTGCCCGCCTTCGCTAAATTTCCCATGCTTTGCTTTGTTTCATAATTGAGAACCACGACCAGATGACAGAAAGAGGCAAGAGAAGAGATCCTCTCACCAATCTCCCCATCCACCATCCTCCTCTTTCTTCGCTGAAGGTCCGCTCGAAGAAGACTTCATCGCACTCGTGCCAACATTCTTCGGCTTGGGAGTCTGCTGAGTTTTCGCCTCGCCCGCAGCGGCAAAATCGTCCCAGAAGTCCTTCTTCTCCTTTGGTGGTCCGGCGGGAGGAGCGCCGAAAGAGTCCCAGAAATCTTTCTTCTCGGGCGCCGCACCTCCTCTCGCTCCCGATGCAGTTCGGGTGCCGCTAGTGGCAGGTTGGTGATCCGGGTCAATGAAGCTGTTGATCTGGTTGTTCAGGCCTCGCGAAGTGTGCTGGATGCCCGTTCCGAGGTTTGTGCCGAATTGCTTTGCTTGAGCAGCAAGGTCGGCAGTGTTGATGTTTTGGATACCAGGCTGGATGTATGTCTTGTTGACCACCGCTGCCTGCTTTGCGAAGCTGCTGCCGAGCCAGCCGAAGCCCTTGGTCAGGGCTGCAACGGGGTCTTTTTGGAAGTCATCGATTGCGGGTGGTGAGCTCATGTCATCGTTGTTGTTGTGGTTGGGAGCAGGGGAAGAACCAAATCCAGCGTATTTACCACCTTGTGAGGGCGCGAGACCTTCAGGACGAGAAGCGTTTTCGGCGCCTTTGCTGGCGAAGTAGGCCTCGTTCTTCGATTTCTGAGACTCTGGTCCAAAGCCTTGTGGTGTGTTGCGTCCTGAGCCTGATGCGGGAGTTGGAATCTCGCCGACGGCCGCTTTCTTCGCAGGCGGATCCTTCTTCGCAGCGCCAGGAACGTATTCGCGCTCTTCCACCTTTGCGGTCAACCGCTCTTTCCACTCCTCGCCGGCCTCGGAATCGTAGCGTTCGGCGATGGTGCAGCTCTCGAAATCGCGAGCAATCATTTTGTTGGATGGATGCTCGTCGAAGAAAGCTTTGTAGGGCGCATTACCACCGAGTGACATGCGACGGACTTCGGCGAGCTTAAAGGCGTCCATTGTCACAGAGCGAACGAAGGAGATGTGCACACCGAGGGAGCGGTGGATGCCAGAGCAGGCCAGGCAAAAGAAGATGCCGAGTTTGGGGGACGCCTATTGAACTTGTCAGTACTGTGTAATGTGCACTTGAAGTATGGCATTTTGGCGCAGTCTTGCTTGGTATTGCTATGCCATGCACATGCTGCAACATACCCATTGAGGACTGGGCGCACCACAATCGATGCAGCGGTTGTTCTCATTTGTCTTTGCGATCTCGGCCAGCTTGGAGCGAGTCTCCGGATCGACCTCCCACATTTTACTCATCTTGAATAGGTCGCGTGGGCGTTATGCTCTTGGTGTGTGATGGAGGGGTGTGTTGTGTGTCGCCTGAGAGGGCGGTCGAGATGGTGGGGAAGCGGAGTATGCGCTGTGGATTGCTGTGCTGTGGTGTTGTTTGCTTGTTATGTGTATTGCCGTATATTGTCACGTGTCTGTGTTTGTGTGGTGTTTATTACTGCTCTACAACGACAACGGCTCAGCCCCTGTCGCGATAACATGCGCCAAATCTCCTGCTGCTATGCCATCGTATGCGGCCAGCCTCGTGCATACAGCGGGAGGAAGCGCGCCCTGCAGATCCCACGTCATTGTTCGAGGGCCGCCGCAAAACAGAGAAAGCTTGAGCTGCCCACGCGCCAGCACGAGACAACTCGAGTGAGGCCTGAGGAGCATTCTTATTCACTCGTTGCGCAGCATCACTATTCACACACGTCCGCAGACATATTCACATCTTCTTCCCGGCAATGACCGACTATAATGGCCTCAAGGCCACCGAGCTCAAGGAATTGCTAAAGGAGCGCAACATTCCAGCTGCCGGTCTTACGAGGAAACAGCAGTATATCGAAGCATTGGAAGCGCAAGACGCACAGGATCCCGCCAATGAAGCTGAGGATGCTGAGAAGCCACCAGCAGACGACAACGCTGACCCAAAGGCCACCGAAGATGCCGCTATCACCGATGCGACAGCCAATGGCGACTCGAATGGAGCCCAGGACACACCAGATCAACCCACAGATCAATCGGATACTCTCAAGCGAAAACGCCGCAGTCCTACACCACCCATTGACGAAGAGTCGACACAGAAGAAGCTCAAGTCTGCCGATGAGAGTGAGCTCGCGAAGCTGCCCGAAGATCTTGAGAAAGATGCGCCAGTGCCCATTGGGAACAACACAGAGGAGACTATCAAGCCAATGCCTATCAGCGACGATGCTATGGACGTCACTGGACAAGAGACTGTGAGAGATGCAGATATCGAGGATGCTGCCGAGACAAAGCAAGCCTCATTAGAGCCAATGGCAGTCGACTCAACATCAGAGACTGGCACCGTCGACCCTCCATCAAAGCACTCTCCCACATCCGCCCTCTACATCCGCAACCTCTTGCGGCCTCTTCAACTTCCTCCTTTCCGCGACCACCTCATCGACCTCGCCACTCCCGCAAACCAAAGCCCAGACGACTCCCTGATAGACGTCCTCCACCTGGACACCTTCAAATCGCACGCCTTCGTCCTCTTCACCTCCACATCAGCAGCCATCCGCGCCCGCTCAGCCCTGCACGACCGCATCTGGCCTCCCGAGGAAACCCAACGCAAAGCTCTATGGGTAGACTTCATCCCACCCTCCCAAGCGCAGGACTGGATCGCCACAGAGCAGGAAGCAGGAAAATCACGACGCTTCGAAGTCGTCTACTCCACTTCTCCCGAAACGGGCGAAGTGACAGCATCTCTCGAAGAAGCCTCCCAGCACAACAACCCCAGCGCAGTGCCAGGCCCAGGCATGCCCAACGCTCCCACTGGTCCTCGCGGCGATCGCTCACAACCTGCTGCTCCAGCACAAACCCAATCACTACCCAGCAACCCACGCAAACCTTCTCCCTCCTCCCTGCCAGCCTCACTAGATCTCTTCCCCTCCACCACATCCCGCCCTAAACTCTTCTACCGCCCCGTCTCGCCCACTCTCGTCACAAAGCGCCTCGAAGAGCTCGACCGCGAGACGAGCCGCGACTGGGACGGAGGCCGACAGAAGCCTTTCGGCTCTGCGCTGGATCAGCTAAGGCGGTATACTTTCGAGGATGGAGACGTCGTTGTTGACGGTGGCGTTGATTTCGGTGGCTTCGGACGGGAGCGAGGAGCTGGGGGTGGCGGTGGACATGGCGGCGGCGGTGGACGACGAAGGGGCGGTGGTGGCGGACGGAGGAGGTAAACGAAGAGGCAGGAAGTGTTATTTGGAAAAACCGGATGGAAGGCGAGACTTTGGAGGTCTTGCTACACGGTTTTGCCTCGTGCTTCACTGTTGTTTGGAAAGGTTTAGAGGTCGAAGCGCCCGTATGTACATATGCAAATTTCTCATTGAAATAAGAGCTCGTTCGAAGCTTCTAGTGGTTCTACTACCAGATGTTTTCCCCCTTTTACTGGTGGATTTGCGCTCGCCAGCCGTCCTCGTGTCGTGACATTTGAAAGTTATGCACAAGAAAGTGATCAAATCCAAAGTAAATAACAGAGCAGGACAATGGGGGCAAAGGATAAAGGTTGTCAAAAAAGGATTTACCTCCCAACATTCAAACAACTTTCCTTCTATTCTTCTAAGTCTCGGAGGATATCGCTTCTTCATCTCGATCAAAAACCAGGAAACATCACAAAAGACACATCACAAAAGAGTCCGCAACTCGCAAAAGACATCTCACTGCCTCCTCGCCCTCGTCCCCCTCCTCCACACATCAATAAACCTCGCCTTCTCCCTAACCCCCAACCCAACCCTCTTCACTCTGCCCAACCTAGCAAGCGAATCGGCAACCATGTCGAGCACCTTTCTTTCAGGCTCCACGAGCCCGTCCTCGTCCTCCTCCTCGCGAGCGTGAGAAGCAGCCAGAGTGTCGAAGTAATTGCTTTCGTACCCACTGCTGCTGCTCGTCGCACTACCCGCACGACTAGACCTGTTCGCCGCTGCGGCCGCGCCGTTGAGACCTGATGACGCTTTGCTGGAAGCGATGGCGTCGGCGGGCGGGTTGCGGACGACGGCGCCGATGCGCGTGCGGATGCAGTGCGTGCTGCTGCTTAGGAGGGTCCAGACGAAGTGAAGAGCGGGCGCGAGGCCGGGGAGAGGTGTCACGATGTCGGCGGGCGTGTAGCGGAGAGAGACAGGGTAGATTTTCGTCCTGGGCGAGGCGGAGAGGAGGGCGGGCGTAAGGGTGAGGATTGCGCGGCCGTTGGAGGGGGTGGCTTCGGGGAAGACGACGGTGATGCGGTTGGGGTTGCGGGCGGTGAGGTTTGCCAGGGTGGTCAGTTCGGAGGCTGGAGGGGGAGTGAGGACCGGGGCGGCGAAGCAGCTGAGGAGAGCGGTTTGCAGGGAGATGGGCCGGAGAAGTTTGGTGCCTGGGTAGGACTGGGTGAAGATTGGGTCGAGGATGGTGGCCAGGTAGAGGATGTCGAGCGGCGAGGTGTGGGATGCTGCGACGACGGATCCGGCCGTGGGCATGTGTGTGCTGCCTGCTTTGCCGAGGGAGCTGTTGTGGTTGGTTAGTATTCGGGTAAGAAGTAATTGTGTGGTGAAGCGAAAGAATGACTTACCCTCTGCGAACGCCATCGACTTGCAGATCAACCCACCAGATTCCTGGAATTCCGATAATGCACCAGAGATTCGCTTTGCGCAAGATGGTTCCAGGGGATGTCCATTGGATGATGGCGAACCAGACGAAAGCCGCGAAGAGGAGTAAAGGGAGCCTTAGGAAAAAGAGAAACTGGCATGGATGTGAGCAAGTGATACTTGTATGGCTTAATAGTGAAAAATAAGGATCGGACATACCAGGCGCCATGGGAGCAAAAAAGGAGCACTGCCACCACTTGAGACCGGAAAGAATGGCGCTATGCCAGAGCCTACAGTGAAAACCGATCAGCACACTGGTATAAATCGGGCGGACCACAGCGCAACGCATTGAAATACCGTACCTTTATCGCGATACTGCCCGTACTTCTCCATCTTTCACAGCGTCACACCCCAGCACAATCGCGATTCAGGTATTGCAGATGTGGTTTCTCTCTGAGGGAGCAACCCTTAATTTCCTTGCAGTAGTCACAGGTCCCAAGGTACAAGAGAGGTCCAGCAAAACGTTTCTTCACAGGTGCGTTGTCGGCGTTGGCGCCGATGTTGCTTATTTTGCTAGGTCGATGCCCGGCAAACACTTGTTCTTCTTTCTCCGGGGCGTTTGATTTACCCACACCGCCAGCCAGCCAAACTAGCCAATGATTACTAGTTTCCGAGCACGCTTTCTCTCAGGATGCTGTCGCCTGTGGAGGATGATTTTGCCAAAAAGCTTTTGCTGCACGTGATCGAGGCGATTCTGATGGTATTCAGATTTCCCCTGGATATGGTGAGGTCGGGTGGACGTGAGTTTGTGGCAATTTTCGCAGTGGCATGTGATAGTGGAATGACATCGCTCTGTGGCGCTGGCACATGCTTGCCTGTCAAACCTGAGGAGCCGGCTACGGCACGCTGACGGAGGTAGCCGCTTTTGGGTTCGCGCTCTCGGGAATTGCGATTGATTGTACCACGAAACCTGACACGATGAATCCTACGGCCGGAGTCGTGCATCATTGGTTGGGTGATACGCTCAGGTTGAATGGGGGTAAATTATCATTGGCTTGAAGGGCGTGTGTCTGCGTATCTACCCGATCAAGTCATTGCGATATGCTGTTGGTGCTTGTGCTTATGGGCAGCCTAAAGTTTAGCACGTGTCAACGGTCTTGCTGTGCAATTCATGATCATGGCCTCCTAGGCCCAGGAAACAGGTCACCGACTGGAGAATGATATCACAATGAGGCCTTACATCGATTATACCCACTTCAAGCCATAAGTCTTCGTCAAAGCCATACAGATCGATACATGTAAGATGATGATCAAACCTATACTACCCTTACCCTACTTACCCATACACGACCGGCAGCGAGATCCTACAAGCGAATATTGAGAATACGCGATCCGTATCGATTCCGTGAATGCTGCAAGAGTGAGCCTTACAAATTATGATAGATACATGTACTGAGGAGGTCAGAAATGTCCTTGAGATTGTGCCAAACGCTGCCTGAATTGTAAACGAGAGTCGAAGCTACATGTAATCAAGCCGGTAGAACCACATTGCATAGCAGATCAACCAGGCTATACCTGGTATCTCCAGTCCGAGTCTCCGCGTTATCCTTCTATGGGACGCCATCGCTACGCCGAAGTTGAAGTCAAGCGACTGCCCCTCGTTGACGTAGCTCGGATGTGTGTAAGCGTACTCTGCCCAGGGCCGATTTCCTGGCAGCAGGTGTAGTACTGGCAGAAATGCTCCATGTTCCCACCAGCGTTCACAGTCGGCCAAACCCACGCAACGGGGTGATCGGTGGAGAATATGCAGCGTCCTGAGCTGCGTATACCAGTTGCCGACGGAAGCTCAATGGTGTTCCCCTCACCCGATCGATCGAGGAAAGTATCGCAGATCCACAAAAGCGTTGTAGGCATGCATTCGTAAAGAAAATGGGTATCATATTTTCAAAGTTGTATGATCGAAGCTCAGCTCTGCGCTTCCTCGAGTCTCTTCCTCAGATCTCCTGCTGCATGGAGCAATTTACGGGAACTCCTTGGGGAAGCACTTTTCCTTCGGCCACTGGTCGTTGTGGGTGGAAGCGTGCTGTTCGAGGATCTTGAGGTTGTCGGCAGCGAGGTCCTTGCGGCAGTATGCGCAGATGGTCATGGCCTTGGCAGCTTTGACGGGAGTGCCGTTCTTGTGCACCTGCACACGAGTGCCGGCAGCGTCGGCCTTCTTGTGCTCGCGAGAGATGCGGTCTTTCTTGGAGATAGGCATGGCTGGTGGTGTTGTGGGTGGAGTTTTTGGATTGTTGGTTGTTGCTTTTGCGTGGATGCGGGATTTGAAAGTCAAGAAAGTTGAGGACGATCCAGATCGCTAGAGAGAAGGCGAAAGACCCTTCTTTCACAAGGAAATTTTTATTTGCGGTAGATATGGTCACGGAGAGCGAATTCCACAGCACTACTATGTTTCTCAGGTCGCGGGTCGGGTGTCTCCGTACCTTGACCGCGAATCCGGAAGTGAAACTACACTTGTACGCGTTTTGATGGAATTTTGCCTTCATGATGACTTCGTCAAGAATCACTCGCAACTATTCAAGGACGGACAAATACGAGTCGGTGTGCTCAAGGCTATATTGCTTATTCTACATGATATGTTGGCGGATAAACGAGAAACGACTCCCAATCTTGGACCACGAGACCTGGGTAAGCATGCAGTCAGCCTCGGCGAGCGCAGATGACCTTATGGATTTTCTTGAAAAGCATTGACAGCACACAGACGCGCATTGGCTTTGACTCGGGTGTACACCTAATCTCTTGTTTGCCTACAGTCATGCTGTATTGCTGGTCGTGAACGTCCAAGTCCCAAATGACTTGAACTGATCTGAGACTTCATCACCAGGCTTTCACAAGATTTCAGTTGCCTAGGATGTACACTCGTGCTTGGAATGATCGATGAATCAGTCGACAAGTATCAATGGAGATAATTCGATCACGTGCCATGTGCGTAGACCAGGACGCCGCTCAGATACGTGCTTCACGTTTGAGGCACCTTTAGCTGCAACACAGAGCGTCAACTCGCTCATCTGCGCGAGCAATCGAAGGACTTGCCAACCCAAGCAACCAGATGATCGACGTATAGCTTGATCGATGGTCGATAGGGGTCAGTCGAAGGTCATCTCGCCGGTTTGACGGTGCGTAATCCTTGTATTTGTCATTCACACTGCGCGATCGCGTGAATTAGAAGACAATCCACGTTGTCACGACGGTATTGTCTACGCACAACTGATATCTATTACGGGGTTGAGGACCTTTTATTGGCCCCAGTATGAACGGTAGAGTTATGGTATGTTCAAGCTTCCGCGAGAGCGGCCTGGTTGTATTTATTCAATGCAACATAATGATGGATCTCTAAAAGTAAGGGCAGAGCTCTTGTGTTGAGATGGACAGATATTTGCCATGTATAAGCAGCTGAGAACTGGCCTCTGTCACAGTATCAAGACGGGAGTAAACTTGCTTCAAGAAATACATATATCGAGACAGGTTTTGAGAGGGTTTGTTTGTCAAGTACTCTGCTTAAGCATACCTATGTGCTGTATGATCATGTCTGTATCCTGTTGTCCACAAGCCCGTTGGTTTGCTGAATCACGTTGTCCTCGTCGACAATCCGTTTGGGTTTGAGCGCATACGATGTGTGAAGATTCAGGGTCAATGTGTATGGTATTCGTTGGGTGAACGGTGTTTCACATTATCCCTGCTCTAGAGAAAGTTATATATTTGAAGATATCATCTGTGAAATTCTGCGTCGAACGAGTATAAGCTTGATGGTGTTTCCCATGATATGGCCTGCCAAGTGCAAAGTCGTAAGTGGCAGATACCTCCGTGGTGCGAGCGGCAAATCGAGGAGCATCGGGCTTTGGCGCTAGTAAAGTGCTTCCCGCAACGCGAACAATTGCCCGGGCCTAGGACGTCAGGGCCAGTCTCCGAAGACGACTCTTGTGGGGTTCACAACTCTTCTCTTTCTCTTGCGAGCACTCCCTCCTCCTTGCCGCGACCGCCTCCTCCGCCAACGTCCTCCTTCACGCCATCAACATCCTTTCTCAGCCTGTCGCGCGCATCATCGCGATCCTCTGACGCGTTCGAGCCATTGCTCCCAGCTCCCAGATCGACACCACGGTGTGCTAGCGCGACCTGCAACAATTCTTGGACCACACGCGTTTGCACCAGCGTCTACACTTCCGCCAGCTCACACGGTCGTCGCGACTCAAAATCTATCAATCGTTTAAAGAATACGGAAGAAATAAGCTTAAGTCGATCGATCAATAGCTTTAATCGGCTTGATCGACTTTCGCGGGCTTGATCGCATACCCGGCTACCACACCGGCTACCAAGCCAGCCCTGGGCTGGCTCGCCTGTCGCCATGGTATATCGCGCCGCATATCGCACAAGAATGAAGTGAGCTATGGGACATGCTGACATTTTGTACAAAGGTTCTGTTCAAGCGGAAACCAGTAGCTCTTATCCCACACCCGACGAATATCAAAGATGACGCAGATGTATGTTGGGAGCCTACACGTGGCAGAGAATGGAGTCTAACGTCTGCAGGTTTGGGTTGTGCCGGAGACTAACGAGGTGTTCGTTGACTATGAGAAGTATTTGAAGCGGTATGTGTCCGGAGAGTCGCTGGTTACACTACGAGATGCTGACTGTGTTGCAGCTGGGACTTCCTTCACCAGGTCAGCAAGCTCACAACCGGTGAACGACAACCTGTCAACTAATTTGTCCTCAGAAAAAGTTCACAGACTCAATCAACGGCAAGTCAGGTTTGACATATGCTGATGCTGTTGCCTCGGAGGTTTGTCTCTCGCTAGAACCTGCCATTGTATTGGATTTATTGACACTTCTAGCAGAACCAAAGCCTGGCAGAGATCGAGAACGTCTTTCCTGAAGTGCTCCGTGACCCTATCCTTCGCAAGGTCCAGTTCTCCACCATCTCACGCATGGACGAGCTTGGTAAGGCGAAACGTTCATATTAAATGCCGGCACCTACTGACATCATACGTCATAGTGAACTGGGTCTACAACGAGTTCAAGCGTGAATTCTTCCCTGGCGAAGATGTCATAGTTGCACTGCGTGACAGAGACCCACAAGCTGGCGCGATCCGTGAGAAGGCCAAGTTCCCGATGATCAGGGGTCCCGACGGTTCTGTCCAGCGCAACGCCTTTGCCCGATACTTCATTCGTCTCCATGATACGCCAGGCGACGAGGCTCTTGTTGATGAGCAGCACGTCCGCCGTGACCGCAAGGTGTACAGCAAGCTGAACCTGAGAGCGTTCCTTAAGAATTCGCTCGTCAGGGAACCTTATCAGCATGCGCCATGGCTTGTCAAGGAGCCTCTCGCTCATCAATACCGGATCTCCTCGCATATCCCGCCAGAGCTTCTGAAGGATGCCCACCTGCTAGCCAATCGTGTATGTTCCCCTGAACCCCATCACGACCCTGAATATCTGGATGGGCTGCTTTTGCCACACGCAGCCGCCCCTCCAGCTCCAGCATCCAAGCTTTTCATTCCAGAAGGATACGGCTTTGAGTACCTTTTGCTTCGTAGCACTGATCTCTTGCAGGACCAAATTCCCCGAGCACCCCGTAGCCGTAACCCTAAAGCGCCCGAGGAAATTGCTCGCATGCAACGAGAAGTCCAAGCGCGCCAGCAAATGCAGCGTCCGGTAAGCTCAAAAAATATCTGCCCAATGCTCATGTTATTGACTTTCGAAATAGCATGGAGGCGCACTGCCACACCACGGCGGCCGTCAACAGGCCATTCCACAAATGGCAGCAATGCCTCCAAAGCCTGCCCCTCCGCCCATCAAGTATCCTATTGAGGATCTCGACGTACAGCCCAGGAAAGAAGTCGCCGTGCGACCTCAGCTTAGCTTCCTCACCTCAGAAATGGCCGGTTTCGTTGAGAGCGATCGTACTTCATCCCCGGTTCAGATGCAGATGGAAACTGTCGGCATGCTCTTGGAGATTTGGAACACCCTAAACGTGCAGGCCGAGCCTTACAAAATCGACAGCTTCACTTTCGACGATTTCGTTGATGCTATGAGTTTCACAACGGAATCTGAGAACACCGAATGCCAGCTGCTGAACGAAGCCTTCTGTGCAGTGATGAAACAATTGGTCGACAGCGATGGCAATCTCCAAGTCAGCCTTCCGCAAATGGCCGATGACGATTCAGAAGAGTCAGAAGAGTCTGCAATCGACGATAGTACTGTTTCGACGCCCGTCGCCGATGCGCCCGCTCACTCAACTCGCAGCAGGCTCAGCCATGTCGAGAATGTCTCAGAGCAGCCAGAGGACTCTGTCGGACCATCAATTAAGACACATAAAGCACAAGAAGCTTTGGCAGACTTTGACTGGGTTGAAGCTCTCGGACAGCGCGACTTGGCTGGTGGCAATTGGCAACTTATCCTCGTCGGCATTCTCTATCAACTCTCACAGGCACCTACGCAGAAGACGTCCTACGATAAGATCTTGGCTTACCTGGTTCCTCTGGACATGGAGCCTATCAAGGAGAACATCAAGTTCCAATTCAAGACAATGGACATCAACCTCCGTGCAGCCGCCCTTCAACCATTAACACTCCTTTCCGCTACGACCGAGACCCTGAAATCGTTCTACGAGACGTGCAGCGAAGACCAGACGAGAGTGCGCAAGCAAAAGATGGAAGCCCAACGTCAGAAGAAGATTGCCATGGAAAACATGGCTTTTAAAACCCGCGATCGTACCACAGCGCAGGAGGAACTCGCAGAGGCCGAAGCAGCGGAAGCAGCTGCTGCCACCGCAATCGCGGACGCCAGCATGGTCGGGAGCTCAGAGCCTGAGGATGAGCCTGTGCCTGCAACTGGTCGCGGCACCCGCCAGTCTCTCAAGCGCAAACGTGGTGGCGCAATGACTGCTGAGGAGAAAGAGAGGAAAGCCACACTGGACGCCGCAAAAGCAGCAGCTGACAAAAAGCGGAAAGCAGTAGCAGCGCTTGTTCGTGATAGCGAGACACTGAGATCAGATGTGCTAAAGCTCGAAGCTCAGATCGCCGACCACGACGCCGATTTACGAGAGGCAGATGTGCAACGAACGAGAATGCTCGGCAAGGACCGCTTCTGCAACCGCTACTACTGGTTTGAGCGTAATGGACAGCCGTTCGGCGGGTTGCCCATCAGTAGCACGGCCGACTACGGATACTCAAACGGACGTCTCTGGGTTCAAGGTCCTGATACCATGGAGCGCGAAGGCTTCATTGATCTGCCAGAAAACGAGCAAGCTGCGTATAGAGCTAAGCACCAAATGACCGTGCCAGAACGCCGCAAGCACGAGGAAGGTTCAACTTCGCTCATGAATGCATACGAATGGGGCTACTACGATGATCCAGCCGTCGTGGACACTCTCATCGGATGGCTGGACGACCGCGGCGAGCGCGAGAAGAAGCTTCGCAAGGAACTTTACGAATGGCGTGACAAGATCTGCAAATACATGCGCGCCCGCAAAGAATTCATGGACGGCGAGGCTGCAAGGAAGCTTGAAGCTGAGGAAGAGCCCAAGAAGGGCATTGCCACCCGTCGCCAGGCTGAACAGGAGAAGGCTGAGGCGGGCGAGAGGTGCTTGAGGTGGAGGAACACCATGGCCATCGAAGACAAGAGTCTGGGCCACATCCACAGCGAAGGAATGACGGCCAAAAAGGCAAAGAACAAGAAAGTAATCGCCGTGGCGATACCTGCCCGCACTAGCAGGGCGCGTGGCAAATAATGGCATTTGCTGGTCACGACTTTGCATAGAATGGCGCGCGAGAAAAAAAAAGTTACGCAATGCTTTTTGCGACGACGATAGATAGAATCGGTTGTTTTTCCAAGCGAGGCGCACGCGGAGCGATTGATGAGAAGAGCGCATTTTTGTTTGCTCGAGATAATGCCAATGTGTTGTTGCATGGCTGGAGCATAGCATACGCTTTAGTACCCAGCGGCTGAGTTTTGCTACTTTCAAATCATGTATTATGGCATAGTATCAGAAACCACCCGTTTGCGCGGGAACACTGTACTACCAATTTGGTTCTCATCCCATCGGCCACTATCATGCTTGAAGTTGCCGGTGACAAGTTCGGAGACGTCTATCTATGTAGATTCGTGTGGCCGGGTCTAACCAGTACCGGGAATTCATTATCCCCACTCACTACTACATTACTGTACTGCTTTTGTCTTCTGGTCTGCTCTTAAGCCTTATGGCGCATATTCGATGGTACCAATTCAGACACTACCGTTACCTCCTTAGTCGTGGAACGCAAGCGGAGGTTGGCAGTTTCGGCGGGGCTTGGCCTCCTACCTGTGTAACACTCAGTGCTATCAACAAAATGGCGGTTCATTGATATTCATCGTGACAGCAGCAGTACAGGATGGAGTCGCCCATACACGAAGACATACCTTGTAGATATACGTTGCAGTACCTCCTACCAGATTGGCGTACCAGGGTTCGCCTCGCTTATAGTTTCGAAGGATCCAAATGTTGTCACGCGGTGAGCCGAATTCCACGTGCAGCTCAGCTCCCAAGAAGGCTGGGCAGATGCAGGCGAGCCGCCTTGCGTCTTGTCAAACAAAGTTGGCACTGCCAGGCACGGTTGGTGCGATGCCGGATGATAAGACACTATCACGCAAGGCGGTGATTCTGTGAGACGCCATGGTCTTCATACACAGGAAATAACCTTCAGATCACCCTGCGCGACACGCTGCCCATCGAAGGCCAGAAATGCGAGCTCAGTAATAGATAGCTTGTTGCAGTTACACGACGACAAGGATGAGGACCCTTGCGTTGTACAGCGTCCTCTTTGCATGCATCGCTGCATCGCTTATCTTTTTTGCCTTCCTGGGCGGCCCGACTTTTGTGGAACAACAGTACAATCGCAACAGGCCTTACTCAACAGAGCCAAAAGGGCCACCTATCTCACACAGCCAGTCACATGCTTGGCAAACACAGCGAGAATGGACATACGAATACCACCGAGATGCGCGAAATTATGGGTTAGACGAGGCGCAGTGCTCGTCTGCTTTCCCGGATCTGTACAAGGAAGTCGATCGAGCGGTGGCGTGGTGGGAAGATAGAGGCGGAATTACTGAACGTGAGCTAGAAGTAGGCTGGCGGGGAGACGGTATCGTGAGGGCCATGATTTACGACAATCAGCTCTATGTCATTGATGCACATGGTGTCACCGACCACAATCACCGTCCAAGGGCACTGGCGACCTTGAACGCTATCAATCGTGCAGTAACAGCCTATGCTGGCCAGCTACCCAACATCGAGTTCACGGTCACGGATCATGACGCACCTCTGATAGATCAGGACGATATGAACCATACGACATGGGGCTATACTCGACTAGCACGTCAAGAGAACATCTGGCTGTGCCCCGATTTCGGGTTCTTTGGCTGGCCCAATGTGGGTATGCGTAGCTATGCCGAGCTTCAACGGAATATTGTGGCCGAAGAAGAGGAGTTTCTAGACAAGATACCTCAGCTAGTTTGGAGAGGCGCGATCGCAGGACTAGGATCTGAAGATGTCCGTTTGGGACTCGTTGCCGCCAGTGCCAACCAGCCGTGGGCCGACGTCCAAACACTAGACTGGAGCAACCAGACCAACATTGCTACCCGTCTGTTGGGCATGGAAGATCATTGCGCGTACCAATTCATGGCCCAGACAGAAGGTAACACTTATTCTGGCCGCCTGAAGTCTCTGCTCAACTGCCATTCAATCTTGCTCTCCCACGAAATGCGATGGCTGGAGCACTATCACCATTTGCTGAAGCCTTCTGGAAAAGACCAGAACTACGTGCAAACCAAACGAGATTTTTCAGATCTACCAAAGATCATGACCTCTCTCCTCAAATCTTCGAATCTCCAGTCTTCCACACGCCAGATTGCTGACAATGCTCGCGCGACTTTCCGCGAACGCTACCTTACTCCTGCCGCGGAAGCTTGCTATTGGCGCTATCTGTTTCGCGGCTGGGCTGAGGTGCAGACTTTTGATGTTCAGGGTTGGAAAGACAAGATGGTTGATGACCCGACAACGGGGAGGAAGAAGGTGAAAAGAACCATGAGGGGTGCGCCTTTTGAGGCGTACGTGCTGATGGAGGAAGTTGATTGGGCCATGCCGGCGAAGGCCAGGAAAATGTGTATCGACGAGTGAACGTTAAGTGCGGGCGATGGAGGATGAAAAACTTGGATAAGAGATAAACGCCAATATATCCAATCATAATGTGAAGCGTAAGACCTACCTGAATGTGGTTTTCCAGCGTGTTGAGTCTTCTAAGGTGAGCGGATCTCCGTTGACACCCAGATTGTAAAACAAAGAAAACTTCAAACTACGTGTAGCTCTGACAGAATGTCACGTGAAGGTATCTCATCCTGATGCCTCGGATTTGTGCGTGAAATGGATACAAGCCGTGCCTCATAATGTCGTTAGAATAGCAGCACATGAGATCATACCAGAATCAGACTGCCGCCATTCTCCACGGGGTGCCAGTTCGGATCTCCGAATCCAGCACCATTCGCATCCTCTTCTTTCTCACGCTGCAGTGCTTCCTCCAGCGTGATCGGATTCTGCGTCAGCATCCACGACGTCAGACCCTTCTCGATCTTGGCCTCATCGTGGGTTCCTGTCCAGTACTTTGCATTTAAGAGCCTCTGCAATTTGAGGCCGTTGTGACCACCCAGGTTCGCATCGGAGTAGCCGATCCATGAGAACCCGACCTTCACATTCAGCAAACCGTGAATAAGCGCAAGAATGCGCAAATCAGGTTCTCTCGACGTCAGGAAAGTCATCTGGTCTACGGGAATGCCGTGTGGCGTGTACACGATCGCTTCGGCTTCGTCAAGGCCAGTGGAATCAAAGGAGATTACGAGGCCTTTGTGAATGCCTTGAATGTCGTTTTTCTGAGTGAGGCAGCCTATTCCGATGAAGTCTGGAAGGAAGGGGAAGCGAGTCTTACGCCAGTCGCTCTCGAAATCCGGCAAAAGCGTAATATTCTCGAAGTGGTGGTAGTTCTTAACGAGATTTTCTGCGTCGTGTCGTACTAAGACTGGCACTGAAGGGTGTAGCTGACGCAGAGTATGTTCGTTGACGTGGTCTGTTCCGCGGAGAGCGCAGGCAGCAACATCAATGTACCCTGTTGACGGCTTCTCTTGCGCGTCCACGCCGCGGAGCGAACATGCTCGAACTTCGATGTCGTGTACAAAGGTCTCGACTTCAGCGATGGTCTGGAATGCAGAAGGGATGGTGTGCTCTTGCTGGTGGAAGATCCGGAAGAATTCAATTTGTGGTGTGGTAAGCCACGCGTCGACGAGGATGTTGAAGTATACACGACGATGGCCGTCGTTTCGTGGAACTTGTATCAGCCACGATGTGTCAGCATTGAGGTGGTGGATCAAAGGACGTTTCGTGTCTTCTACCGTCTTGAGTAGAGAGACGGCGTCAATCTTGCTTGTCGCCATTTTTACAACACCACAACTTGTATGAGCCGCGGAAGCAAGGTTTGAGCGAGAGATCGTATGTTCTCTACTGTGGTCGCCGCACTCGCCAAGTAGGGAGGATTGCGGCTGAGCTCAGCTGACTTCCTTTGCTTCCTTTGTTGAACGCCTGACCCTTCGCACACTTACACACACCAACTGCACTCCAGCACAACGACCGCATTGCAATGTCTGTTATACGCCTCCCGCATAGAAGGATTTCGACTACGTAATGACGATGGTAGCCAGGCGCTCCGCGGACAGACCATGTGGCGAGAGAATCACGTGACCGGGTGTCCGCGTTCCGCGTGTCGCAGCCACCGAGTCCATGATTTGGCTTTTCTTTGACGGCTTTGCCGCCTTGTCACAATAAACCCTTGAACTTTGTGAATTGAAGGTTTGCACGCTGAAACATGATGTTCAGAATCGACACAAGCAAGTCTCTCATGCACGACAGTTCTGGTGCAAATACATGTACGCATCGTATTATTGTCATGGATACCTAAGCCGGAACTGGCCAGCCCTATACGAGGCAGATCGATCGCACACGCAACGTCATCGCTGTGCCAAGCGATGATAGGTCAGGTCAGGCCGTTCGTCCCGTATAACGCGCGGACGACCACTCAGCCTTGCAACGGTGGAGCATTAGCCAAGTCTTCCGGAGCCTCTTCACCTCGACAACGTCTCTTGCCGTGCTTGGAGGTAGCCCAGAATATTTCGAGGTATGCAGCGGCAACAGTAAGTATCCCGGCGAGAAACATAATGCTTGGGTGAATGTACCTACGATGGCAAAACCTTGACCAACCTTGAGAGTCTTGCATTACGAGGCCAGCACGCGGCCAGACCTTTCCTCCTGTAACGGCTCAGATCAGCTGAGATGCCGACGCTTGGGACATCGGGAGAGAACTTCTTCTGCCTAGACAACATGCTGGCTTTGTTCTAAGATCGACACTGGCAGGCCGTCGGCAAAACCGCCTACCGGGGCAACGACGCCTCGGACGCCTCGACCAGTGATGTATTCACAACTTTGTTTGGTAAGCCCACGATGCCACGCCGTGCACGCCACACTTGCGCTCCCGCTCTCGCCGTTGTGGAGGAGTTTCTGGCCAAGTCTCGAACGGCTGGCCTAGAGAGGTCAACTACATCACTTTTGCGGGTCTGGCACGGGCATGTGTTGACCTGCTTGCGTATAAGAAACACTTGCCCGACATGATCTACTTTTCTCGAGACTATCACTGCACATCACTATCGTTTGCTTCAACTCCAATCAAACAATAACGATCAAGAACACATCAATCAAAATGCTTTCCAACGCCTTCATCCTCGCTGCCGCTGCTGGCTACGTCGCCGCCCAGGACGTTACCCAGGTCGTCGGATCCGCAACTGATCTGGCTGGCGGTGCTGCCACCAGTGCCATCGGCTCTGCGATCTCTGGCGATGGATCAGCTGCATCTGCCGTCAGCTCGTTCGCTCTCGAGAACCCCAGCCAGGCCTCTTCATTCCTTGGCTCTTACGCATCTGCCAACCCTTCCGAGGCCTCCTCTTACCTTTCGTCGTTCCTCGCTACCGCCGACCCCAGCGTGAGCTCTCAGGTTGCCAGCGCTGCTAGCAACTACATCCCTGGAGGTGTTGGCAGCTCTGGCATGATGCCCATGCCCACCAACGGAACCAACAGCGGTGTTGCCGCTGGCTCTGCAGCTGGTGCTTCCGCCAGCCGCGCCGCTGAGTCTAGCTTCTTGAGCGAGGCTTCCGCCACTGCCTCTGGCAGCTCTGTAAGTTGACCTTTGTACTTATGACCAAGAATTGTTCAAGGCTAACAGACTATTAGCTCGGCGCTGACGCTAGCTCCTCTGCTGTCTCTGCTGGTGGATCTGCTGCTTCCTCCGCCTCTCGTGAGGCTGCCACTGCAACTGGCTCTTCCGGCTCTGGCGGTGCTTCTGAGTCTGGCTCCGGAACCTCTTCCGGCGACTCTGGTGCTGTTCAGACTGCCGCTCCTTTCGTGCTCGGTGCCGCCGGTCTCGCCTTCGCTGCTCTCTTGTAGAGTGGTCCATGCCGATAAGACATTTTCAGTAAGCATTTGCTGATGGTTACGATGTTGTTACGACAACACATCACGCTATATACGAACAATTCTGTCCCGAAGTGTTCAGGTCAGGATTGGGTTACGCTATGATATAAATTTGTGCATTTAATTTACGTTCAGAATTATGATTATACCTGCAACTTGCACCAAAAGTTCAATGTCCTTCTGAATTCGTCTTGTCTTGGCTCACTCGTTTGTCGATAATGGTCTGGTAGCATCATCGTGCTATGATGTTTTGGATAGCCTTGAGTGACGGCTCTGTGCAACTCATTCCAGTCATGAATTCCGCTCATACAATTTATGATGACTGTGCATTCGTCGTAATACCACTGCAACAAGCTTGAAAGGCGACATGACATGTATTGCTCGGATAGAGCGAAGTCGTGGAGCGGTAAGCCGATCGTGCGGTACGCTCCAAGGGGTCCAGGTTCAGCGAGAAACGATTACAGCAGAACCACACCTAGAAAATGGTTGCTCAACGAGAACTTATCCTACAGAGATTCTGAAACGACAGATCGATAGAGCGTATTACATTTTATCATTCTACTGCTGTCAAATCTGTATAAGATTGCTCTTTAAATTTCTATGCTGCTTCGAAACTCACGGCTCTGGTGGGGAGAATCCCGCTGTAAGCGTTTCTCGCTGGACCCCTAGCTCCTTCTGGCTAGAAGCTGGCTTTTACACCTGCCGCCGCTTGCTTTCTGAACATCACCACTATTGCAAACCTCTAATAATCCATCAAACGGAACTCTTTGCTAACCCCACTATAACGCGCCTTACAAGCTAAACCGAGGCATTGCGACATCCGGCACTTCAGCCATGCAAGGCGTACTTAAACCCACACCACCACGACGCGACGGGTACTCACAGGTGACCAACTTGCAGCACCCTGGCTATTACAACACATCCCTGTATTCACAACCAGTACAAGCGCAACAGTCGCAACAGAACCCATGGCCATCATCTGTAGAAACGCCATACTATCCCAGTACCGGGGCATATGGGTCGCCTCCAGCACCGTACGGCAACCAGTACAACAACAGTGCATATGCAACTCCAGAGCAACCGTCGAGTACGCCTCACGCGACGCAGTACCCAGATTATGATACAAATAGTAATACTAATACCTACACTTACCCTGATCCTGAATCCTCGCAAGCAAATGGCTATACTCAGCCGCCGGCAGCAGAAGCGAGCGAGGAATCAGCGTCTCCGGCCCCTGATTCTGCTCAGAAAGCTGATTTGCCAACGCACGAAACAATTCACCAGAATGCAGTGCATGATCTGGATGAGTTGATGGCTATTTTGCAAGCCGACATTGATGCCTGCTTCGTAAATGGCGTGCATGAGTGCTGCAAAACAGAATTGTGGCTGGGCGGCAACGCGTTTGTGCCGCTTATGAGGCCAAACATCGGCCCATATGCAGATGGTGGGGATCAGGACTTGCCGGCCGATTTCAAGACGAACTACCCTGACGATATCGCCAAGGAGAAGAGCTCTGGTCTACCTCAGACGGAACCGCAGAATCCGGCGCAGGAGAGTGAAGATGCAACGACGGCTGGAGATGGGGAAAGACCTTCGTCGACTCAACGAGAACCCCCTGCATCTACACCGCAGCAACCTCCTGCCACTACCAACACGATCCCAGAGCCAGAGGACCCTCTCAAGCGCTGCCCAAACGCCACAGTCAGCTGCGTACTGGGCATTACCGATAGGGAAGTCCGCAGCATCGTTCAACGCGCTGCTTCTCGTGGTATGGTCCAGCGAATCTCAAACCTCGACGGCTTCAAATACATGTTCAACAACTTCTGGACCTCACATGCAGACGGCGAAGGCCTGCGATACAGCTTCACGTGCAGAGATTCCTTGCAGAACAAAGACAGATTTGCACATGTTCCGGCCAGACCTACCACAGCCGCAAAGAACACGCGCGGCCCTGTACCTCGTAGGACAAAAGAAAGCTGGGATTGCAAAGGCTCGCTCTCGGTGAAGTTCTCCCAATCCGTGGGCGCGATCATCGTGCAGTACCGCCATGCTGCTGTGCATCCCACGCATGCTGCTCGCAAGCGTCCACCTCGCAAGCCGGCGGCACCCAAAGCCACGCGAGGACCTGGCCGGCCGAAAGGTACAGTAGGGACGAAAATGAAGCGCGACTCAGAGGTCGGAGGTGTAGCAAGTATCATTCAGTCACCCCTGTCGAGCGTGGGTCCATATGCGCCACCTGTCGCGAGAGAGCCGAGCCTGTTTGAGTTGCTGCAGCAGAGTGCGATCGAGGCCGCAGCGAACGAAGATGGCGGGCAGCTTGGAGATGCGTCAAGGCCTTGGTGGTCGAGTACTTGAGCGGGAGCAATTTTGGATCGCAAACTACCAATATTACAGAGAAATCATCGGCGAGGCAACAGGCGTAACACCTGAAAAATGGCTGTACTTTAGCACTGCGGCTACATGAATTGTATACGCGGCAGCGACATTCCGATGCGTTCTGCAGATTTTCAGGAGCTGCCACGACGCTGACCCTCGCTTTGAAGATGACCTGGCACTTCCTGTGCTTATAGTGAAGCAAGGCGAAGGTGAGTGACTGACACGCAGCGACAGAGGATCACAAGGCAATCCGCGAAGGGACAGCACTGGGAGTCGGAGCACAGGCGAGGGAAGAAATTACGCAGGAGGGCAGATAGGATTTGGAACAGCAATAGACGGTCTGTACAGCAGGTATTCAGACACCCAGACCCGGAACAGAAGGGTGATCCTTCACAGTCGGACAAGCTTGTGATCTTATATCAACGAATCGGAGGCTTTGACCATGCGTACACGACTATCGAGTTTGAGACATTGTGTTGATGACTAAGCCTCCGTTATAAGCATATTGACTATACCGATTGACCTATGTTGACCATACCGTTGTGAGCCTATCTCAAAAAACTGTCGCTCCAGTTTTGTTTGAGGTATACAAAGTCTCTTAGTCTGTGCACACTCATCAAAAGCGTCCCTCATGGCGCAATTGGCTAGCGCGTTCGACTGTTAATTTCACACTCCAGTTGTGACTAGCAATCGGGAGGTTCATAGTTCGACCCTATGTGAGGGAGCAATTCTTTTGCGTTTTGGATGCGCATACTGTAAATAGCTGAAAGCATAAAACGATTTAATGCAAAAATGAAGATGCCTAGAGCAGATGATGTTTGAACATATCACGTTACAAGGTGGCACATGGTCCTTCCGCTTTTGTCAAACGCATACCTACGTATCAGCACACGACCAACAAGCAAGAGGCGAATTGAATGTTGAATTAGTGAATTTCTATAAGATGACGACTACCTCGTAGATAATTATGTGCTATGCTTTCTACGCCGCAGTCTTGTTAGGCTGCTCGACGATGGTCTCCGCTACGCCATCGTCTGATGACACCTTCGCGCTCGCGGGATCTGACAACTCGGTTTGTGCCTCAGCTTTGCCGGTCTCGACAGGAGCGTGCTCTCTCATAGCCAACCATGTAGGGAAAGCAGATAGCACTAGCAGAACAGTGGTGACTCCGAGTGGCACTCTGCCGCCCTTCCACTTGTGTGTGTTGAGACCGTAAGATACAGCCTGTCCGAAGCTCTCTTGGCCACGCAAGATGCCGCAGAACCGTGTCAACTCGGACATATTCTCGGTAGTCGTGGAGAGGAAGTAGTAGAGCCAGTTCTGCATGGCCTGACGGGCAAAATCCCATAGGAGCAAGACGAAGAAACCTTCCGTGAAGCCAGAATCGGTCCAGTCGAAGACGGGGTTGGTGCGGGTGTATTTCTCTTGGATGACCCAGCCGTAGACCCAGGCGATGATGTGCAAGACAACGCAATAGTAGAAGCCATACTCGATGCGCTGCTTTACGCTGAAGCGCTTGTAGTCGAGCCAGCTGCTGATAAGTTGCGAAGACAGCAAGGTACCGAAGTTGCTGACGAAGCCGATCAGAGCGCGGGCGCGGACGCCGAAGTAGATGGACTGGAAGTTGCCGCTGTACTGGTTGAAGTAGGAAGCCCAGAAAATAGGAAGGAGGAGCAGGATTTTCCTCTGCATGCTGGCCTTCCCGAGAGCAACGAACTCGGCCTTGAAGCTCTTCTCGGCTTTGACAATGACTTTGCTGCCGTCTGCACGCTCCACCTTTTCGGGTGGACTGAGAAGGAGAGCAACGGGAACAGAGAGACACTGCAATGCAACGAAGACAAGGTAGGTCTGGTACCCGACTGCGCCTCGAGCTTTCTTATCGTCAGAGTGATTGAGAGCAAGAACGATAGCTCCACCAACCAATGGCCCACCAGTCCTGAACCAGAGCCAGATGTTCATGTATCTGCCACGCTTCTCGGGCTCGGGATATCCAAGCGCGATTGCGCCTTCACTGGCCCAGAAAAGACCCGCTGACAAGCCGCAAGCCACGGCACCCACGAGGACGAACCAGACATTGCCGAACCTGTTGTTGCAGTAGAGACCAGCGGAGTAGATAGGGTAGCCCACAGCGCCGAGCACCAATGTCCATGACAGCCCAATGCGGTTGGCAATTGGACCGCCAAACAGGCAGAGAAAGCCCATCAGAGCAAACACAAGTGCATTCGCGGCGTTGACAAGATAAGGCTCTCGCGCTCCTCCAGCTCCAAGAGCATTCATCGCGTTCCAGAGTCCAGGAGCCATGAAGCCAACCATACCAATCACGCACGCGTTCCAGAGAGTCGTGTGGTACCAGGTCCGGTGGGCGCGAGGCGCGGGCTCCGTCGATGGCAAGACATCGTGGCTTTGCAGCTGGGGAATCTTGTCTGCTGGGACGATTTCCGGCATCTTGATGGAATTGTTGGACACTCTTGGGGCCTGAAGAAGGGGCCAAAACAGCGCAAGGGGCTACATCTTTTTATACTCATACCTATTACTCTAAATGCTACCGTCCCATCTCATAGCGAGTGGTAGGATTCTGGTGAGAGACCAATATAAAATCTTTCACTTCCAGAGCCCATAAAGGGCGAAGTGAAGTTGCGTGCTTGCAGCGAAGTGGGTCGTGCAGGTCGAGATGTGCGTTGGAGAACGAGTCAATTGGCTGTGCTAAAACATAATGGGCAGGTGGAGGCCGAAATCCGCGGTCTAGCGACTTTGTGTTGCGGAGTCAAGCATCACGACATCTGGTAGAAGACGGCTTGGCTGCCCTGTTCGCCGGCTTGTTCTCGCGGGTTGTGAAGAAGAGTTACATCGAGTGCTTGTGCTGAAGCGAGCCCTAGCTAGGTAAGCGCTTTTGAATTCAGATCTAGAAAGACGGTGTTCTAGGAGGTAGGAGATGCAGTGAAAGCAATTCTGACTTAAGTCTTCCTTGGCAAATATCAGGGCATTGTTGTACCCAGACTTGATTGAGGCGCAGAAGTCTATATACGTAAACAGTCTACTCGCTATCACCAATGCAACTTCCATAGCACCGAGTACTGTTGCGCATCTTATCACAACACCGTTAGCTAGATACGGGTCTCTATTGAACTATAGTATTACTGTCAGCGAACGAATCGCATTCTGGATGAACTGTCAATGGTAGGCACAAACTTAGGATGGTGCCTGACAACCCGCAAGGCCGTAGATTGTTCATGCTGCTGCCTAGTAAAGTAGTACTGAACTCCATCAGTATTCCATGCACGAAGTCAAAACTTTCCCTTGGGCTGGCTTTGATTGAATCTCTGATGTCTCCAACTGCCGACGTTCCCAAGGGCGCAACATTGTTCAGTCTGCCGCGAGAGATCCGAGATCAAATCTACGAATTCGCACTGGGCGACTTGGTCTCCAATGCCTTATACATCCGCAAATTCGACTCAGACCCTCATTGGAAAGTCTGCTACAACCCCAACGCGCGTGTTCCCGGGATTCTGTTGACCTCGAAGCTGGTATACTCCGAAGCAAAAGACTGTCTCTACAAATCTGGCAATCCACCGCGCATCGTCATACATCACTGGTACATGGCTCTGCACGCAAAAGCTCAGCTTCCGGAGGTGATCGGAACGAGATTTGGCTTCTGTGTGCGAGGTCTGGAAACGATTTTGCCAATTCTTGAGAGTGTGCAGGAGCTGAACCTTGAGATCAAAGCTCCTGGGGAGGACGCCTATTGTCTGCTGCTGGTCAGATGGATTCGGTCAATTTTGAACCACCGTGAGACGCTGCTTCGTAGAGCGACTATTGGGGTGCACAATGGTGACGATGTTGTTAATGAAGCTGGCAAGATTTGTGCCTTGAACCACCCAAGAGACGATATCTGGTTCTTGGAGCGTGCGAGGCGCGACGACGCTCAAGGCCCACCAAAGGGACGCCCAGTGTACCGGGATCGTCAGATACCCGAGAGTCTGAATTCCATACCTCCAAGCATGGCGTGGCAAGATCTGATCAACGGCGAGAGTCATTACTACACTGGGACGATCCTTGAGAGCAACAAAATCACGGTCAACGCAGCGCAAACGTGAAGGTTGGCGAGGCTACATCATACACATTTTCTGCTGCACATTCCTTCAGATCTCATAATTTCGTATCTTAGAGAAGTCGTGCGTGGTTTCATTTGCTGCATATGCTGTTCTATGCTTCATATTGGTACCTTTTCGAGCCGAGACCTTTGCTGTTTGGCCAACCAAGCTACCAAGAGTCCCATCGAGCAAAAGCGTCGAGCAAAAGGCGGTCTGATAGGGCAAGGCATTCAATGAAAGTCGAAGAGAGGATGTAGCCGGCGAACAAGCAGAGACCCTTGCTCGATGCGACTCAGTCTGAAGATCCGCTCGCCAACTCGTCTCAAGTAATTTGAGCCTGGGAACCTGAATGTTTCTTCAGGCAGTGTAGACGCCGTCTGTCTATCTTTCTGCTTGGACGCCCAAATTTCGACGTCAAGTTTGCTTTCTCGTCGCAAATCCAATGCGTTCCCTCGTTTCAGTCGACCAAGATGATATGTGACTCGCGCAAAGCCACCAAGTCTTTGACAATAGCGCCAAAGTCGACTGCCGCATTCTCTTTGCATTTCTTGGGTGCACCGCGATTCCTCAAGTTCCATGGTTCTCCGCCATCCTTTTGCAAGAGTCGCCAGAGTATTCGTGCCTTCAAGCTTCCAGCCGCTCTCATTGATTTCGGAAATTCTTTTTCTGGTAGAACAGATCCGTCCTCGAACTACCCAGGTTTATGATCTTCGGGCACCCATCTCTGTCCTTTTCCAGCCGCGTGCACTCGAAGCAGTAGAAAGCGTCGGAGATTCCTTCACCGCCGCAGACGACGCACTTGTTCTGGTAGTTGCCGAAAGAGCACTCGTCGCAGATGCGCACGAGAGTGGTAGGGCGCACGTAGGAGTCGCAGACAGGGCATTTGCCGTCGCATTTGTCGCAAAGGCGGCCGATGGAGATGCCGCTGGTCTTGCGACACATGACGAGATCGGGGTGATGGCGAGACATTTTGGCGGTGTTGTCGAGAAGTTGGTCCTTTGGGTAATCGTTTGCAGCCGGTTTGTGGTATTTGTGGCGACTCCAGATAGATGGTGGTAGCTCTTCGAGTTCTGGATGTTGCGATGCGCTTACAAACTGCCGGCTTTCACATGCAACATACCTCCTACTTCCGCGCGCGACTCAGAAAGTCGAGGACGGAACTTTCCGGAGAAAGCTTGGCTGCACCTCACCTGCTTCATTCACTGCGATCCGCTACGAGACCCACGTCACATGATTCGGGGACTGATAGGCGTTGGTGCTTTGATACATGAGAAACTCGCTTCGAAACATGCTGGTTCATATGTCGAAAAAGATGGCTGGTACATACTCTCAAGGTTCCTCCTCATTTGGCCGACGTCATGGATTTTCTGGGCACGGACAAAGCTGAGTGGCTGACTCCAATGGTTCGACACTTCTCAGATCTATTTGTTCATCGTACATATCACCCCACCAGCCCACATATAGCCCGACGCGGGTACAGTCGCAATTATGATTCTCGACCAGATTGCTTGGTCAGACTGTATCGTCTTTTTGATATTTCTTGCACCTCAATTGATCATCCACGTTGGGCTGATAGAAACGGCAATATGCGGCATCAAAGCACTTCCCTTCCTGGGTACGTTCTGTAGGTCAAATGAAGACGCATAGCCTGATGCTGACCACCTTCGAGTGCTGCAGATGCCATACCAGCTTGTGCGCGAGCGCCTTAGACCACGAGAAGAGCGCTCGCCATTTGTGCAACGGGCTACTCTTTTCCAGGATATCGTCGTCAGGGTTGTCCGATATGCATTCGCCTGCATCCCTGCCAAAATTGGTAAAGTGTTTTTCTCAAAGGGAGTCGCATTGCCGTTCTTCAAGTTTAGAATGCTTCGGAATGGTGTTATGCGCTGCCCCATCTTCTGGAAGGAAGTCAACAGGGAAGGCTTGAAGGGCATCTATATGATCGATGACGAGACTCGCCGCCCCGACATCGTGGTCTACTACTGCCATGGCGGCGGCTTCTCCATGGGCTCCTCGTACTTCTACATCGAATTTCTCATGGCTTGGATTCACATGCTCAAGGCCTCTGGATACAGTAACCCCGCGCTTTTCGCTCTGGAATACACTCTCGTCCCCGAAGCCACATACCCGACGCAGACGCAGGAAGCTCTCGCTGGCTACAAATATGTGCTGTCGATTGCGCCGGATCCATCAAGAATCGTCGTCGGTGGCGACTCTGCTGGCGCCACAATCATTCTCAGTCTTCTCCTTTGCCTTTCCAAGTTCACTGCCCTGAAGGACAAGAAGCCCGGTCTTGCCGTCATGATCTCACCTTGGACGACCATCTTGGACAAGAACCAGAACACGCCATCCGACTACCTGAACGCAGACAGTCTACGTTTGTATGGCGGCCAGTATATCGGCACCAAAGCATCGCCGGAAGACGCCATGGTATCGCCTGGACACAATAAGGATCTTACCTGGTGGCGGAAGGCTTCTCCGACTAACGGTTGGTTCTTTATTCATGGCTCGGAGGAGGTCTTTGCCCCGGAGACACGGGATCTGATAGCATTGCTCAGACAGACGGGAGCAAATGTCGTCAGCCACGAGGAGCGAGGATGGATCCACGCTTGGCCGGTCGTCAAGCTATTCTTGTGCAATCAGGAAAAGGAGAGGCTTAGTGGACTGCGCAGTATTGTGGACATGGTCAAGGAGAGAGTACCTCGGACTACGACAAATTAAGAAAATTGCGACACCATCTGACAAACAGACAATTGGACTAATGAAATTGTGTTGATACAACTGCACATTGCAGCACCCCTCATGTCTTCCTTTCTCAGCTGCTCGGTTCCTCGGTATCCTTCTTCTCTTGCTGAGTAGCACTTTCGATGGCTGCAGCTAGGCCGTCGTCCCCGACAAGACGATTCCAGTTGGTTGCCTCGCGATTCTGGAACGGCCTCTCACCAGTGTCTGCCAGCCATCTCTGTATGCGGTGTGCTTCCAGCCGATCTGTGGACGTAACAGTTGTGTGAGTCGCGACGTTCTCCGCCGTGAGAGGCGCAGGCCTAGGGGACGAGGCCACGTTTTTTGGAGGTGGATCGCCCTGTGACATGGCAAATCTGGTCTCTGATGGATGCTTAAACGATCAAGTGTCAGAGGAATGCCTGCTTTGCGAGCTGCAAAACGTACTTACAGATTTGCAAGACCAATGTATCGCGACGAAGGGAACAGTTGCAGCTTGTGTCGTAATCTAGTGTCTATCTTTACTGGAAACTCTTACACGCCACTAGAGCATTCGAAGCCAGTTCTTATACCTGTCTTACACGCCATTTGGTGATTCAGCAGTGCACACACGTCCAGTCACCCTCACTTCTTGTGCACTTTTCTCAGCTCTGGTGCCTTTTTGCACCCACATCTTCTTCTCTCAGCGACCATCTTTCCATCTTTTGCTTGATGACGCCCTATGGGATGCGTGGATGGACTTTTAGAAGAAGGCCACCGTACTGCGTACAAGATGTGCAATCTGCGTGAGGCCGTTCCGTCGCGCCACCATGCATGCAGGCATGCCGCTATGGCGTCCCAAGCGCTGCCAGCGCGACGAGCTGCGGATCGGGCGCAACATCCGCGACACATCTTCAGCCTCGTTGCCTTCACCGGTGGCATGCGCCTTGTTTCATCATCGCCGTTTGGAGGCCAATGCCGCATGGCTTGATGTTTATTGGGCTGCTGCTACTATCCGCATGCGCCTGTTATGCAGCGGTAGCGCCTTCCGAACCGACCGTTCGTGGCGTGGAAAACTCATCGAACATTGGAAGACCATGTCTCCCACGGCTTGCTGCAAGTTTCTGCATGATCTTGCATCGGCAGAAGTTCCCGCCCGACGCCTTCCCCCAGTAAGCCTGAGAGAGAGCGTGCCGTCTCTTCTCGCCACCTTGCCGGTTCTTCCCCATCCCATCCCACCTGTGCTACCTTACAGATCCACGTGCTGATCTCTACGTCTACCTGCAGAGAAAGACAGGTCTGATAAACCGTGTTGTCGGTTCGCATGCATACGAAAGGGTAGTTGTCACCCTCAGCATTACGTCTTGGATTGCGCTTTCTGCCTGAGTCCATCGAGCGGCACAGGCTACGCAAGAGACAAGACTAGATTTCCTGCCAAGGTCTGGAGCTTTGCCAATTGATTGAGAAGATATTCCGTAAGGCAAGGAGTTTGGCCTCAGCCAAAGCTGAGGGACCACATCTGCGCTTCAGCTTCTCATGGAGTGTGCTCATCTCCTACGAGTAGAACGGCCTCTCCATCACCGCAATCCTCGCGCGGGGTGGTAGTCGTCGCCCTTCAATGACTTCTCTGCCGGCAGTTGAGCAGGATTGTGAGGGGCGGCAGCCGGACCGCAAAATGCTACGTTCTTCCCCCGTTAGCCCGCCTGACGCTTCCCTGCAAGCGTACCTGATGCATACCATATCTTCGCTATCAGCAGGCTAGTCATGGATGGGTCTGCAGCTCCTCAGCACTATGCCCTGGCCCCTAGCTAAGCGTGATCGCTGGCCAGTCGGCGAGTCTTCTCAACGCGCCACTAACTTGTCTGGCTATTCGATGTACAGACGAAGGAAAATCTGAGGCCCGGTGGCGCCAGGTTGAACAGTATGCGGCCTTCCAATTCCTAGATGCCGATCCACCGCATAGAGCGCCCACTTGACTGTCCGCCCATTCAGCATGTCCATCTGACGGGGAGCTTGAGTCCCTGTCAGGTCGTGCATGTTCCGTACTGGGGATCTGCCATCGTGCTTGAAATTTGCACGCAGTGATCACTCAGCAACGCGATTCGCTGCGGAACAATCGTCGCTTCCCATGGGGCAGCCCCCACTCTCCTGCTGTTCGGGAATTGGGGCTCATACTCACTTAAATTGACATCCTATTGGACTGCTGCGAGAACTGCGCGCGTGCTCTGACCTACATCGGTAAAGCATCCGTACCACTCTCTTCTCAAAAATGGCATAGAAGTCTGATCGATGGTCATGTCTGGCCCGCCGAACGTCACTGCGATCGGAAGAAGAATGGCATCTCTCTCACTGCCCACGTTGCCCATTCTCCTTCACTTCCATGCTCCTTTCCCAAATTGCGCCCGGATACGCTGCCCGTCTGCTAGATTAAAATCCCATGCATCGTGGCCACAAAGCGGCCAATCGCAACCACATGCGCATAAGAGTGTCATCTCTGGGCGCCGGGTTTTATGCGCCACGTACGCTCTGCGCCTTGCGAGCACCCCATTTGTGCACATTGACGGATTGCACTTTCCGATGCACCCTGGGAGTGACCTCCGAAAAGGGACCTGCAATCACACCTCAGGACTCTCACAAGCCACGTTCTGCTTGTAGCTGAGTTGACCGCTGCTTCTTAGAATCTCATCACCGGCCCACGTCGCCACGCTTGAGGTTGCCTTGCACAATGTGCACTCACCACGAGCGGATGCGGGTACTCTCCCTATTGGTCCGATCCAGCCCGGAACTATATCCAAACTGCCGGCAGGCTAGTCATGGATGAATATGCAGCGTTTGCCGGCTCAGCCGCACTTGAGCTGAGTTGGTCTTGACTTCGGCCAGTCGACTACTCTTTTCGAAGCGCGTCGGCTGGTTCATGGTGACATTGGGCCTGATCCCTGTTATCAATGCCTTTGTTTCTGAGATCCGGGGATGCGAGTCTGCATGTTCCGACTTGACGCATTTCCCACTGAGCACGGGTTTGCACACACCTAAGGAATGCATACAGCACTGGATTAACGACTGTGTGCAAAGTGTCTTGATCGATCGCTTGAATCCCTGTTTTCAAACGGTGTAGTCACCCCGTTAAATTGCTTTCCTACCGCCCTGGCCGCTCGGCATGTGCAAATCGTGTCAACCGTCTCTCCAAGGGAATAGCTCCATTACTTCACACAGCATGACCAAGCGCCTAGACTGGGCAAGCGTTCGGGATGATGTGTCGCGGTATTACAACGAAGGCATGCCGCTTTTAGCAGTACAAGGCAAGCTTCTACAGGAACGAAGTTTCAAGGCGTCGTAAGCTACATGGAATTGCACAGAGCGAAGCAACATACTGATCTCGTGTAAGGATTCGAGCGTACCGGTTGAAGGTCAAGGAATGGGAAATCAAGCGAAGCGGCACCACCAAGCGCCACAATGTCGGTGACACCATGAAGCATAGCGATCAGCCGGATTTCTACGGAGACACTGGACTACAGGCAGTTTCAACACACCACTATGCGATTGATGATTTCCAACCTTCGGCGGGCAGTACCAGCAACGCGACGGTGCAGCACCATGTCTCCACTAGTCTTCAAGATGAGCAGACATGGACAGATGGCAACTGCGATGCTACAGCGGAGCTCCCGTTGCAGTATATGCAGTACCAATTTCAACATGCAAACAAGTTCGACGAAACGCTTCGACGAATTCACGAGGCACCCTCCTCGAGCACGTACATGGAACTCTTGAGGAAAAACGATCTCTACAGCGATGCCAGCACATTGGTGCACCATGTTGCTGCGAAAGGTCGAACGGTGAATATCTTGAAAGAAATCTTGCAATTCTTCACGAACCACAGATATCCTTTCAACATACCTGACCAAAATGGTTCGAATCCTCTGCACGTCGCCATTCAACACGACTGTACCGAGAATGCTATCGCACTGCTTGACCATGCTGCCGACATTCTTGTTGCTGACGCTCGTGGTGATCTACCCTTGCATATGGCTATCATCAGAGGAAATGGTCGTCTGGTTGAAGAGCTTCGCAGCCGAGACCCAAACACAGTCAAGACACCAGCACAATCGCCGTCAGAGGAGCCAGGCAAAGTCGCGCTAGACCTCATCGTTGACCAGTTAATGAGCGAAAACGCGATCCTGGGAACGCCAGTCTGCACTTCGTCCACGAAGAGGATGCTTCTTGCAATTGTAGACTCGTCCACTTCGACCATCGAAGACGAAGTCTATCTCAAGCAGCACGCTCGTGATAGCTGGTACTCACTCAGACAAGTTGTCTCCGCGATCGACAAAATTGTGACCTTTTCCCAGGACTATTGGCTTAGAAAGCTCAGAGACCAGATCATGGACGTCCTAAAGAATGAGAAGCATCTGCACTCCATGATGATGGCGGATTTTCGGGGGGATCTGGCACACTCGATCATTTCGATGCAGCTGTCACCTTCTAATTCCATGTATTGAAAGAGCTCATGGTTTTACTGAAATATCACACTATCACGAGTACCATTTTCAGAGTGTGCATGCGTATGCTGCTTACCAATGCAACCTGCATGTACCTTCCTAAATCTTGGGCGAACACTGGGACACCGTAGTGAGCGCTCTTCTAAAAAGAAAACAAATCGTTTGACCCAGCCTGGGATATCTCTTTGTGTGCACCTCTCTTGCTACATATGTCAACTATGCGGAACATTGCACCGATGACCCTCGGTTTTGGCTTTGCTGACCCCGAGGCCCAGCTTCAAAAGAACCTTTCCCTTCCGATCTCCTATGGATGGAACCTAGTAAGCCAGCGGGTTACTGTCAAGCATGATGCTTGTGTGTTCGAGCGCCCCACTATAAACACTATACTAAGAAGTCTGAACATGTGCGTTCAACGACAATAGATCGTAGCGACACATTCGGAGGCGCAGACAATGCGTAAACAATCGCATCAACCACGTCTCTATTCGTGAGACCCTCGTTGGAAGCACGCGTTCTGTGCCAATCGGGGTCGCCCGGTGACACATCTTCGATCAGCCCTGGGTAAACCGATGTGACGCGGATGCGGCTCCCACGTAGTTCTTCCACTAGTCCTTGTGTGAAACCATCTTGGGCCGCTTTTGCTGCTCTGAAAGGCAGTGAAGCACCTTTTAGTCTTGCGTGCGGCAGGCCAGACATGGAGACAACATTGTGAATGTCTGCATGTGGTCTCTGCCTGAGCAATGGTAACAAGTCTCTAGTCAGGATTATCGTGCCTGTGACGATCGAGTTCACGGTTGCGATGACTTGATCGTCGGTTTGTTCGCCAAGGCTACCCGATGTATAATGCGCGCCATTGTTAACCAGTATATCGATGTCAGGATGCGATTCAGTGATCTGGTTCGCCGCTTGAACGACAGAATTGACGTCGGAAAGATCGCAGATAATCGCGTAGGCAGAGATCCCAGTCTCGCGCTTGATAGATTCGAATGTCTCTTGTAGAGATTCGAGAGAGCGACCTAGTAGTACGGGAAATGCTCCTTTTGCGGCAACCGTGATAGCTAAGGCTCTACCAAGACCACGACCCGCGCCCGAGATGACAATTTTCTTGCCATCCATTCTGATCGTGAATTATTGTAAGAGTTCTAGTGCTGCAGAGGAATCTTGATCATTGAGGAGGAAGACATAGCTTTACATTAGTTTGTGAACCTGTCTTGCTGTTTAAGAACATATGACTCTTGTTGCAACGAGAATTGCCGCCGAGATCGGCGACTGAACGCCTCCAAAGCTAGTGCGTAGCCTTGCCGGATGCACGCATCTCAACTTGACCTTGTCAGGCCTACATCGCAATCAGCGTGTGGGTTCGAGCCGCGAGGTCAGGCAAGTCAGCTTCATGTTAGCAGAAAGTCGCCATGTGCTCTTACCATGAGTGAGTGAGGCAACCACCCACGCTCGAGAGATTGACACAATATCTTGCAATCAACAATGACCGAACATTGCCACACCATCATATTTCTGCGATCCTCCTTTGCACTGCGCCGATCACTGTCGGCTCGAGGTCAGTCAATAGTCGCCGAGCTTCGGGAGGACTTCTTCACTTCCGATCCACCATCGGAAGCATACAGAAATTCCGAACGCTGTCTCTTTGCTGATGATCCAACCAAAGTGATCGCAGGGAGACGGACTCGGAAGCCTTGTTCGGGATCCGGTGCTGTTGGTTAGAGCCTAGCTGTACAGGATTAACGTAGGATATGTATACATCGTCGCAATGCCGTGGAATCTTCCTGGCACAATCAATGATTTGCAAACATCCACATCGAGATAGCCATGGCAACGATGACACTAGTCGAGAATGTACAGCCAGCGAGGCGGATACTCAGGTCGTCAAAAACGGTGTTTCCTTTGGTGAAGGAATACGCAGCATCAAATCCGACAACAAGCTCCCTTGAATCTCCATCCCATCAAGCCCTACTGGTCAACGGACACTACGAATACACAATCTCCGAGACTGCTCGACCAGAACTAGGCTCTCATGAGATATTGCTTCGAACAAAGGCCATCGGTCTGAACCCGATAGACTGGAAGACCGTGGAATACAAATTCTGCATGCCTTCACTACCATGGATCAACGGCAGAGAGTGTTCAGGCGTGATCGAAGCTGTAGGCCCGGCGGTGCAAGATCTACACGCTGGGCAAAGGGTGTGGACATCGACATACTATCGGGACCGCAGAGCCGGCTGTTTCCAGGAGTTTGTGGTGGCGCCAGAGCATACCGTGATCCCCTTACCGAACGATTTGAGCTTTGAAGAAGCTGCGTGCCTGGGCGTGGCGGGTCTGACTGCGGCAATGACTCTATGGAAGTGGTTCGATCTGCCGATGACGACTATAGTGTCCGGCAGCAAAGACTTCGCGCTCATCTGGGGAGGGTCTACGACTACTGGGCAATTTGCCATACAGGTCGCGGTCGAGGCTGGTCTCAAAGTCATCACCGTTGCGTCGCAGCGTATGAAACAGAGACTGCACGATCTTGGAGCTCATCATGTCGTTGTCAGAGACGGCCGATCCTTGGAAGATATCGCTTCCGAGGTGCGACAGATCGGAAGGGATGATATACTGTATGGTATCGACCTGGTCGGCACGAAGTCAGCCATCCATGGCGTTGAGTGCTTGTCGCAGCATCGCGCTGCGAGATTCGCTCCTCTTGCTGTGCCTGCACCGCCTATCGCTGCATCAAAGAACGTCGAGATCGTCAACGTGGAGATGAAGCGATTTGTGCTGGACCCAGCATCGAGGAAGTATGCCATTCGTTTGACTGAGCTGGTGACGGAGGGAAGAGTGGCTGTGCCTGAGCGGGTCCTTCTGGCTGGTGGTCTCGCAGCAGTCGAAGACGGACTACTGAGGCTGCGAAATGGTGACACCGGTGGGAAGAAGCTTGTAGTTAGAATGTAGACGATATCACCTCGTAATACCCAAAGCGAAAGATGATGCATAACGTCGTTTCCATGATATAGCTGCGGATCCACCTTCATAAAATGCATACAGCAGATTGTAGCCTGTTGGAAATGATACAAGAGGTCGGCTAGCAGCCTAGTATGTTGCACTACAAATCCTCAAAGCTTTTCTGACTCCATCATCTTGATCAATTGCTGCATTTCTTGTCTTTCGCGAACCTTGCGATATGCTTCTGGCCGTGGGAGCTCGAAGCCGTTTAAACAAACTCCATAGGTGATTCCTCCAGCTCGGAACACAGGTCGTAGAGTGGCAATGTCAACCGTTGCTTTGTCTTGTCCGATAGCATCCTCCCAAACATGGAATAGAACGGCTTGGAGCAAGACCATTGTCGCAGTTCGTTTTCCTGAATTTGGGCTCGTGATATCGTGGTGGGAGTGGTACTTCAGCTCAATGGAGAAGGCAGACTCAAGAGCGTAATACGGCTTCACGAGTCTCCCGGCTTGAGGATGTAGTCCAGTCAATGGCCATTCGGAGACGTGAGGCGGCGTATTGATCGACGTTGCATTTGCTGCTTCGACGAAGGAATCGCTGATGATGCTGATGCAGGCCTCCCTGGTCTCGAGCACATTGCGAAGACTGTCATTTGGCTCTTCGCCGACGAAGCAAACTGAATATAGCGGTGGATCGGCACAGACAGCTTGGAAGTAGGAAAACGGTGCGACGTTTTGGACTCCGGAACTGGAAATGGTGCCCAGGAGTGCGATTGGACGTGGGACAGTCGAGGAGATCATCAGTTTGTAGTTGAGATTTGAGGGCCGTGACGGCTCGTCTGGATCTATCTCAATCGAGTTATATCGTTGCCATGAGTTGTTATTCGCACCACCGCCGTATACCCAATTGGGATTTGGTGTTTTGGTCGGGGTCCACTGACGAGAGCTGTCGTAATCCGGGCGCGATGATTCTACAGCTGAGAAGTCCCCATGTGGGTTCCTTTGCACCAGTGCCTCTTTGTCTGGTGCCTCTATGAGTGCTTCTTGCTGGCTGTCCATGGTAAATCGAGATTACGCTCGTACGAATGGATGAGAAGGTGGCTTTGCTGCAATGACTCAGCAGAATAATGAAACATAGAACCTGAGTCGTCTATTGTCAACGAGATACTATAGAGCTCGACTAACTGACTCGACTTCCTCCGTCCTCTATCATTCGGGAGCATGTCACCCTATCAAGTGTTATCAAGATAAGGTGCTCCAAGTCCGGCGACGCCTCCCTGAAGACCCTAACCCTTCTCTGATTGCATTTCGGAAGCATTTGCTCCTATCATCTTGGACGATACCCATGGTCAGATACCATGGGCAGATATGCGGATAGACACAGTCAGCACCGGCAAGGTAATAGCAGTTCCGACAAAGCTACAGCAGTATGCCTCTGATGCTGTTATACTATGATCAGTCCCAGTATGAACCATTCGTCAGTTCCGCTGGACACTCCTGTTCGATCAAAAAGTGATACCAGACACGATGAAGTCTTTCCACCCTCGCTTACCTCGCACGTTCAAGTCGCTGGAGTTGAACAGCGAAGACTCAAGATGGGCAAATGCGGACATTCTGCCCTGCCCTGAAGAGCACCAAACATTCACCAACCGCGCATTTCTTGGCTACTGTATGTTGACTCCGCCGCACGCATCTGCCTTCAGTATCGATCAGCACTGACTTGTAACCAACTACAGGGGTAGCAGCAGGACTGAATACTACGGCATGGGCGTAAGGAAATGCCTTTCACGATCGAAATTTGCGGAGCTGACATGAGTAAAGTCTTGGGTCGAGCAACTTAGCCAGCGGGCTGGATTTGGGCGGTGCTCTGGGTGGCATTGCTGTCGGAGGCGTTGTGTCAGGCTTTGTTGCCTACCTCTGCGGCGAACCGGGTGTTCGTTATCACCTGGGCTTCTCGATGATGAGCAGAGCCACGTTCGGAATGTACGGAGCATGGTTCGTTGTCATGGTCAAATGTTTCGTCAACTTCATCTTGTGAGTCTCGGCTTCTGACACAGGCTAGGCGGTTGAAGAGTTCTAATCACTGACAACTCCAGTTTTGGAATACAAGCGTATTGGGGAGGCCTCGCCGCGAGCGTCGTTCTCTCTTCGATCTTTCCAACTTTCCACAACATGGCCAATACTTTACCAGAGTCTGCACAGATCACCACTCAGCAGCTAATCGGGTTTGTGATCTACATCTTTATGTTTACGCCGATCATGTTCGTGCATCCATCCAGACTCCAGCCTGTACTCGCAGTGGTTAGTGAATTCAGAAGGCGAAAGGCCATACAAGCAAGCAAGATATACGCTGACATGGATTGTATGGAATAGTCTCTCGTGACCACAACCTGCACGATGTTCTCCATGTTCATCTGGGCAGTTGCATCCAACGGCGGCGCTCCTCTCGCGCCACCCAAAACATCGATCTCCTCAAGCACGCGCTCATTTCTGATCTTGAAGGCTATGTCTGCCGTTGCAGGCGCATGGACAGGAGCCTGCATTCGGCAATCAGATTGGACACGCTTTGCTAAAACTCGTCGTGCTCCAGTCGTACACCAGCTGGTGTCAGGCCCAGTGACAGTAACGATCTGCGCCACGCTTGGTGCTTTCGCGACAAGTGCTATCAACGATATGTATGGTAAATTGATCTGGAATCCCATCTCGGCCTTGCAATTCTTGCTGGAAGATAACTACAACGCTTCTTCTCGTGCGGGCTGCTTCTTTGCGGGAATGGGCTTTTTCATCTCGCAGATCGCTACGAACCTGGTGCAGAACTCAGTTTCTTGTGGTATGGATCTTGCAGCTCTCGCTCCCCGATGGATCGATGTGACCCGCGGAAGTCTCATCATGTGTCTTGTTGGTTATTTGATCAACCCGTGGCGCTTCGTGAATGCGCCTGGCACATTCATTACCGTTTTGAGCAGCTTTGGCATGGTGAGTGCGGATGATATCTGTTGTGTCAGCGTCAAAGTATCTGACCGAATCAATTTTTAGTTCGTTGCACCGCTTGCTGGCATCAATGCCGTGGACTTCTGGCTTGTCCGCCGCCAGCATTGGCGAGTGCCAGACTTCTACCGCGGGAAGGGCGAGAGCATCTATTGGTTCACTGCCGGCCTGAATTGGCGCGCTTTCACCGCGTGGAGCCTCGCCGTGTGGCCTTCGTTCCGTAAGTCAACTGATTCTGTACAAATCTGGTTCAACCCACTAATTCTGCTTCAGCCGGCTTCATCGCCGCAACCGGTGCAATCAAAGTATCGATCAATTGGCAGAGATGCTTCTCCGTCACCTGGATTATCGGATTCTGTGGAGGAGCAACATTGTACTATATCATCTGCCTTCTTGCACCTCCGCCTGGCAGCCCATACGAGACCGTCTTGATGGGTGAGGGTACAAGTGACCACCTCAGCGGCATTAGTGTGCCGGTGCCGGAGCAGAAGCAGCCTGAGTCCAGCGTGAAGAAGTTTGGAGATGCTTAAATCAGCAGAGCGTGGAGTCACATGTTGTTGCTACAGCACAGGCTTGCTGGCTGAGCTTCCGATAAGTCTTCGGAAGTCGATCCGATAATATGGCATAGATTGTAGTATATAGTCGAAGAAACTGTCCATGGCCACTAACATACCATCTCAAGCTTCATCATGACGCCTTTGTCTGTCAAGAAGGCCTACGTCGATATCAACGAGTCTCAGCAGTTGCACTACAGGGATGTTGCTTCAAAGGACGGTGAAGCGGGTGTCATAGTCTTCCTACACAAATCTGCGTCTTCGTCTCGCAGCTATGAAAAGCTGATGCTTCATTATGCCGGCGAAGGTTTCTCGTGTTACGCGCTCGACATGCCTGGCTTTGGCGGCTCCTTCGACCCTACACCTGAACAGGTCGAAGAGATCGAACGGACTGGGACTGAATGGTTCGCTGCCATCTTCATGACTGCTTTGCATCGGCTGGAAGTCACCAAACAGCGTTTCCACATCATTGGCCATCACTCTGGCGCTTCTTTAGCCACACAAATTGCTGCCAGCCATCCGGACTTGGTGCAGAGCATTTGTCAGATTGGCGCGACGACAATAGACTACGACGAGAGGCAGAGGATGCGCAAGATCTTCTTGGTCCCCTTCAACGAGCCTGTGCCGGATGGTTCGCATCTTCAGAAGACGTGGGATTACCTTGGGAAGATGGGAATTGGCAAGGACTTGCAACTTCGACAGCATGAGGCTATTGATCACATCCGGGGATGGAATGGACGCATGTTGATTTATAGCGCGGTGTGGAATCAGGATGCCGAGACGCTGTTCTTGCAAGTACAGTGTCCGATACTGGTGTTGTGCGCTGAGGATGACGTTCTGTGGGAGCACATGGGAAATGTCACCAAGCTTCGCACAGATGTCAAGACTGGTGTCATCGGCGGTGCAAACTTCTCGACGGAACTTGACGTGATGGGCATTGTACGCGAGTGGGATGCTTTCCAGGGAAGGTAGAGGAGGTGAACAGAAGACTCAGTGGCAGCGTCGGAAGGAAAAGTCCCGATCGGCAACTTCACGCCGTTTGGTTTGATCAATGTCCACGTGGGGCAGGGATCGACCCGCCGCCGTCTCGATAGAGTTAAAGCTAATACATAAGCTAATTGGCTGTTCTTTATCTTCTGCGTTTGAACAATACTGCGGGCAGCTTCTGTAGGCCAATCGCCAGCTTGCTGGTCACATCAGAGAAGTACTTCGGCTATGTCAATACAGCACGCGATAGTGAAGCATTGATAGGGAATTTCGATCTGCTTGCCGAGTCCCACGTGTGGTCTTTACACCTCTTCCAGCCTGTTATCTGACCGGGCATGCTATGTCGAATCTGCCTATCACGCCTACTTCTTGGCCGATGTACAGCTCCCTGAGACGGCGCTGCCCAGCTCCAACCGACGGAAAGCTGATAAAGGTACCGTCGCGAGCATGTCCGGCTGTTCAAACTCGCGAAGGCCATGTCGACAGACGAGCAGCACGAGCCTTCAGGCTCGAAGGCACGGAAGCGTGCTCGAACGGCTGTGGCCTGTCGTCGCTGCAAGGCACGGAAGCAGAAGTGCGATGGCTCAAGCCCGATCTGCTCGAATTGCGCAAACTCTGACGCTACGTGCGATTATGACTTCAGCCTCTCGTTGAATCGAAACCAGGAGCAATATCTCCGTGCCAGACGAAGGGTTGAGGAATTGGAAGGTGCTTTAGGACGATTGACCCAGATCAGCCATGAACCGCATATCGGCCATGAACCGCAAACCTCGCATGGATCCACGTCGAATGTCTCACCACCAACAATGTCCAGCCCGCCTCTGCCTCACTCCCCGCCGCAGAGCACGACGGGCAGCCCACCAGAGCCGTCTCGTACATTCCAAGACCTGACCTTGCAAGCTACCGGAGGCTTTGTCGGCCCTACATCAGATCAGACGTTCGGACGAGTTCTGCATGCTGTTGTGTCCAGGAAGAGCGGATTCGATCAATCCGCACCATCAGGTCTACTGAACCAGAACTTGACTCCAAAATCTTTGAAGAGCGCAGTCCAGCTAGGCTCCGCGGATAATATCACGCTTGCTGGAATCCCAGACGTCATTGCAGACCGCATGATCAGCAAAGGCTATTTGCATTACATTGCCATACTGTGGCCGGTAATGCAGCCGTCTCAATTGCAAGATTTACACCGCAACAGAGCACAACTGCACGATCGCTTCGACATCGCCGCACTGCACCTTGTGTATGCTGCGGCAGGCCGCTTTCTGGAGACTACGGGAGAGACAGGCAGCTTCAGATCGGAACAGCACTACCGATCAGCCATGGCTCTGCTGGGTGAGATATTGGCATTGAGTGCCAGCGTCCAGACTGTGCAGATATTGCTGCTCCTCGCCATATATGGTCTTCGTGCGCCTCGTGGGCCCGGAGCCTGGCCACTCGTCGGAATCGCGATGCGCATGTGTATCGAGCTGGGCATGCACAGGAAGCGCACCAGTTTGCCAATTGAAGACGCTGAGGCCGATGATCAGCTTCGTTGCATATTCTGGAGCTGCTACTGTCTAGACCGCCAGACTTCCATCATACTTGGCCGTCCGTTTGCAGTGGCAGATCAGGACATCGACGCCGAGCTCCCTGTCGGAACCGACGATGAGTCTCGGCGATCTTTGACTGCGTTCACGCACATATGCCGCCTGCGCATTATTGAGTCTCACATTCAGCAGACAATCTACCGCGTGGATATGACCATCAATCCAGCGAGCATGGCGACTGAAATCGAGGGCAGCCTGAAACAGCTCGAAGTATGGAGGTCCGCAATCCCGATGGAGCGTGCTGGTACAAGTTCACTTCACAATCGTGACTCCTATGTCCGTGGCTACCTCAACTCATCATCTATTCCATACATCTGCTAACTCTGCTCCAGTTGATCTACTACCACCAAGCCGTGCGTTTCTTGCTTCAATCCTCCCTTCTCACCGGCACAGCGGCAGACAAATATCTGCTCTTGGCTGTGCAATCTTGCGGTGGTATCTGCCAGACGTATAAGCGCTTGCACCAAAGTGTATCTGTGGGTTTCTCGCTTATGGCGCTACACTCTGTCTTCTTTGCTGGCATCACGATCTTGTATTGTGCATGGGACTCGCCGGCGCTCATATTGACGAATGCAACGCGGAACATGATCAACGACTGCAGCATTGTACTTTACATCATCACGGAGCGATGGCCTGGTGCAAAAAGGTTAGTGCTAACTAAGCTGTCGAACCTGCGGATTTCTTGTCCGCATCGATACAACGGATTTCTCATCGAGCCCTGCACAAGCCCACTGACACCACATACAGATACCGAGACCTCTTCGAAGCCATCAGAGAACCACTACTAGACACAATCGAGCAAAACCGAGGAGCACGACGACCCAACGTCCAAGGTCTGCAGCCCGGGACACACAAAGCACTGAGCTCAATGGAACCAGCCGGAATTCTCAGCTATGCTGATGAAGATGACTGGTGAATGTCAAGCAGCTGAAAATGTAACACGTCAGCAAAATAACCTCAGCGTCTCACAGGCTGATTCATTCGACCTTGGAGTGATGCCTGAGCTTGCTTTCGACTTCTCTTTGCCATTTGATGACAGCGATATGTCTTTCGACCCGCCATTTTTGGATCCGGACATGCGTGCCTGGTGCCCTGATGTTCAAACCGCGAACGCATTGATGGGCAGTTCAGGCAAGTAAACTGAAGATGATTGGGGGTTTCCACTACATGAAGCTTATTGTAATTCCAAGATGTTTATAAAAATGTTTATCCGAGAGACAGCATTATCTATGGACAATCTTGACAGTACGGTAGCTTATTGTCTGGTCATTGAAGCGCTTGCGTGAAAGGAAAATGATACCCGCAGTCCATTCACAGCCATATCTCCCCTCCAGTAGCTTTTACATGGTACCCAAAGCAATGATAGCATCCGGAACATCCACAACCTTACACCTTACATACTCAGCAATGAACTTGCCAAGCGTATCATACGTCGCATTCGCCGTCACTCCGCGGTCCAGCCAGTCATGCAACAGGAAGTGTACGGCACATATCCCAGGGAACTCCATGCGATCGATGGTTTGGCCTTGATAATCATCGGCCAGCAAGTCGATGAAGCGCTGCTTTGTCAAGAAAGATCGCAACCATAGCCACGCCGAGTCATGTACAGGGAAGAAGCCGACATTACAGTTTGATCCTTTGTCGCCGGCCCGGCCATACAGGATACGACCTAATGGTATTTTCGAAGTGGGACCGAAAGAGTCCAGTGGAGTTGGAGAATCTGGGTCATGGGATGGCTGCACCAAAGGTTCCGTCAGCGTGCGGCTTGGAGGAGACACTTTGAACTCCTGCTGCTTGGTACTGAAGTGTACAACGGTCTCAGGCTGTAGTATCAAGGTCGGGAAGTATTCCTGGAATCTGGTTGGCTGAACTTTCTTGCCGGTGTAAGTTGCCGCAGGGAATGTCTGCATGATGAAATCGAATAATGGCGCTGTAAGCTCTTCCGGGCTTATGCTGTCGTACTCTGGTGCTTGCAAGACAAGGCGAAGGTCGACTGTAGCTGAGTCCTGGGTCCGAGGGTTTGCTGCGACTGAGCCGTAGAGTGTCAGGTCGAGCATGGACAACTTGCTCAGTCGCTTTTCGCCTAGGCTGTGTCGGAGTTGGACTTCATACATTTTCTTCTTCTCTTCCAGATCTAGGCCGACCAATGCCCAGTTCAGGTCAACTTTCCATCCTCCATGGGCGGTGATTCCGGCTTTGGTGGTGGGTGGCGGCGGCAAGCCTGTGATGCCCGTCATGCGAACACGATCTGGCTCAATCTGTTGGAACTTTGCACCATCTATCACAGCCGTCACATCGCTGTTGTAGTAGTACTTGCCCTGGATCTCGTATAGCAGCTGCTCCTTGCAAGTTGCGGGCGATACAAGCCCGCCGGATCCTTGTGCTTTCGTGATGACAACATCGCCGTCGCTGCCAATCTCGGCAATGGGATAGCCGAGATCGTGGATGGTAGTCCAGTCCATCTGCTTGAAGCCTGTAAAGTTACCGCCAGTGACATATGTGGAGCATTCGATCAGGTGGCCAGCGATTAGAGCCCTAGCCACCTGATCGAAGTCCCCTCTCTGCCAGCCATGCCAGTAAGCGGCTGCAGCCACGATCGGAGAGGCATCGGCGCAACGACCGCAGAGCACGATGTCTGCGCCGGCTTCGAAAGCTTGAGCAATGGCCCAGCCGCCAAGATAGCATTGTGCAAAGAGCGGCTCAAATGGCCAGTCGGCTAGAGTCTGAGTTGTGCATACGCTGCGTAGAGATGAAGGATTGCACGCCCGAATCGTGGATGTGACAATATCACCTTCCACCCATGCTACCGAAAGCTTGTCGGACAGACCTTGATCAGAGACCATCTGTACCACCCTGTTGAAGAGTGCTTCCGTTGCCACGCAACCAGCATTGGCTGCGACTTTGATACCTTTACTAGCAATAGCGGGCAATGCAGGACGCAATGCGTCAAGGAATGACGGCTCATACCCTATCGCATCGCCTTCGGTGGCAACGCTGTATGCTCGTGCAGGCATGTTCAGCTCGCTCATCCAGTCTCCGACCAAGAAGTCTATTGGTTCTGACGAATTTGCCGCTTTTGACATGGCATTGCGTCGGTCGACAGGTGAGCCAGAGATGTTCATGATTCGCGCTGGGCGTTTGACCTGGGTGATGGAACCCATGGGTGATATCGGTGAAAGTATCAAGATTGGTTGAAAGTGTTCGTGTAGTTGATATTGGCCCTTTACGCGCAGCTGCCGTCTTCTGACCTGGTATTTCGACTCGGAGAAGTTTAATACTGTATCATGTCATGTTTACTAGACCGCATGTGAATCATCCTTGTCGTATCGTGCGTGGTCTTTCGATAACCACAATCGACGATGGCGGATAAGCCGACGGAACGTCAAAGTAGGATCCGACGGAAGGGTTGAAACCACCCCTCCCAGGCGGAGCAATACCGGATTGAACCCGTCGCCAATCGCTGTAGTTGCTCTCAGTGACCCAATTGAGACATATTATAATATGCTGTAACATGTCGTTCTACGGCAACTACTTCAAATTTCGGTACACATCATCGTCACATCGGAAATCCGCAACGAGATCGCTTAGACAATTGCAATGGGTTCCATGCCACCGGCAAAGAAGCGCATCCTTCTCAACTTTTTCGAATATGCCTGCACAGGTAGCCACATGTCACCCGGCCAGTGGCGAGATCCATCAGACCAAAGCCACACCAAAGACCGCCTCGAATACTGGACCAATCTTGCGAAGCTAGCCGAGCGAGGCAAGATCAGCTACATCTTCTTCGCCGACAGCTATGGCGGGCAAGAAGTCTTCGCTGGAAACAGCGACGCTCAACTCAAGGCAGGAAACCAGACTGCCAGTATGGATCCCATGGTATTGATCGCAGCAATGGCTGCTGTCACTAAGACGCTTGGCTTTGGTGTGTCAGCGTCCACCAGCTACCTGAACCCATACATCCTAGCACGCACGTTCAGCAGTCTGGACCATCTCACCAACGGCAGAGTGGCGTGGAACATCGTCACAAGTTGGGCGAAGAGTGCTGCCCAGTCCCTCGGCTTCGACGATGTTGTGCCTCACGATGAGAGGTATGCTGTGGCTGACGAGTACATGGATCTGTGTTACAAGCTCTGGGAATCGACATGGGCCGATGATAGCGTGGTCTGGGATCGAGAGAAGAGAATCGCATTTGATCCCGAGAAGGTTCGAAAGCTGGAACACAAAGGTATGCTTGTTGTTATTATCTCCACATTGCCGCATTTCTGACAGCGAGTCAGGCAAATATTTCAAGATGACTGGTCGCTACCAGACGCATCCATCTCCACAACGGACACCCGTTCTTTTCCAAGCAGGTACATCCAAGTCCGGCCGGGCTTTCGCTTCCAAGCATGCTGAAGGTGAGCTCCAAAACTCGTCGCATCATTTCGGACATCGCAACTGATCAAAATCAACAGCAATTTACATCGGCGGTCTGTACCCAGCGCAATCCGCAGAGTCGGTCAAGCAGATACGAGCGGATGCAGCAGCACGCGGTCGCGACCCAAAGTCCATCAAATTCTTCGTCGGCATCTCACCTATCCTCGGTGCCACGATGGAAGAGGCGCAAGCGAAGTATGAGCGCGCAAAGGAAAACGCGGATGTCATTGGCGGACTTGCGGTCTTCGCAGCCTATACCGGCATTGACTTGAGCAAGCATCCACTCGATGACTTGCTAGAGCTCAAAGGTGCACCGGGCGAGGATGCCGTGCACTCGTTCTTGACAGCCTTCAACCATGTTTCAGGATTGGACAAGCCGTGGACGCCACGCCGGCTGGGCGAGACCATGGCGCTCGGAGGCTTCCATCCTGCCCCTGTCGGAACTCCCAAGGTCGTTGCTGACGTGTTCGAGGAGTGGATCCGAGATGCAGACGTTGACGGCTTCAACATCAGCTACCTGACCACGCCTGGCAGTTTTGAAGATGTAGTCGACTTACTGCGCCCAGAATTGGTGAAGCGGGGCTTGATGTGGGAGGATTATGATGTGCCTGGTGGATCTCTACGAGAGAATCTCAATGGAAATGTTGGCAGGAAGAGAGTCCCGGCGGATCACTATGCGGAGCAGTTCAGGTGGGAGACCTCGTCAGTCTTGAACGACCATGGTCAAGATCAATAGCTTCTCCACTCTTGTCGGAGCATACCAGACGACGAGTATATGATCTGTAACCTGGTCGGAACATACTAGGCGAGCAGTATTCAGCCTGTGACCTAATGAAAGCTTTTATTCCCAGAAAGTCTGTGGTATGCAGGATATCAAGTCCTGAAAAGATAGCCTGCTGTCAAAATGACAAAAAATGCCTTTCCCCAACGTATCTGGTATATGAAATCTCTTGCAATCAGAACACAGAAGATGCTGACGCAGCATAGAAAATTGGTTTCCGACAAACTTTGAGGCGGACTTATGATAAGGTATTACGAGATTTCCACATGAATGGCAATGAACGAAAAAAGACACAGTTCCCTACATGGAAGTGAACGCTCTTTTGTCAGCTTTTGTACAACTTGTCTACCTCTTGTGGCAGGCCAGAAAGACCTCGTTATCACACAAATGATTAAGGTGTGTCATGCGAACCTCTGAATTCTCATGCCAAAATCAACTGCTTCTCCTTCTTCAGACCCTTGACAGTTTCGATAGGAATGTTGAGTGTCTTGGCGACGATACCAGGCGGCGTCAACGCAAGCCACTGAGTGAGGGAAATGTCAATCACACGATCACTCTTGTAGAGCTCGACCCAGATCAAAGTTTCGTTGGCAGAAGTGTTCTCCACGTAGTGCCCAGCGTTGTCGGGGAACACTGCCGTGTCGCCTGCGGAGAAGTCGAATGTACGAGCGGCGGCCTAGGATCAAATCAGTAAGTGAGCATTCTCAACAAGCTTCTGATACGAACGTTGCCGACGAATGCAGTGGCGCGAGCGTCGCCCTGCAGGAAGTAGAGCCATTCTTCGCCCTGGAAGATGTTAGCAGACAGCAGGCGCGTTGGAGACAGAGAGTACACTCACGTTCGGGTGCCAGTGGAGCTCACGCAAGGCTCCAGGCTTCAACGTCACGATGGCAGCAGCAATTGTCTTGGAGGCCGGGAAGTTTGTCGAATCAACGATCTGGATGGTGCCTCCACCGCCTGGTGCGACTGTTGGAGCGACTTCACTAGCATGGTAAACATAAGAAGCATTTCCTTCTAGTTTTCCGTATGGCGAATCAATCGACTCGTATGTCAAATTGGTGTTCAAGATGTAAGGGTTCGTTTTCGGTAGCTCCGAGAAAACAGATTCGTCGATACCTATCGTGGAGATGTCAGTACTGGATCATTTCCACTGAACCATGGACTCTTACCGAGACTTCTAGCGAGAATGTCCTTCGGAGTGTGCGCCAGCCAGTCGTCAATGTTGAAGGTAGTGCCAGAGGCCTCGAAGTTGCCGTCGTCAAAGGCAAGGAGGTACTCGTTGTGGTCGTCGAGGCCTTGCAGAGTGTGTGCTTCTCCCTTCGGGAAATACCAAATATCACCAATGTTGAGGATCTCATTTTGGTTACGTCCGAATTCATCGACGGCAGAGACTGCGACGCGTCCTTTGGTGATGTATCCCCATTCGGCCTGTAGAGGTTAGAGGGCTGGCGAAGTCAGACTGATGTGGCGAGCACTTACCACACGGTGCCAGTGAAGCTCGCGGAGGCTGCCTTTGGTAAGAGCTTGTTGTGCGGCGGCGATGTCATGACTGGCTGGAAGGTCGGTGATGACCTGTTCTCTAACCCAGCCTCCCTTGAGTTGTCTCGTCTTGGAGTCGGAAAATCGCCACTTCAAATTTTGCACTGCACCATTGTCTGTGGATTCCTGTCCAAGATTGGCAGGATTCTCTCGGTCGATGCGGTTGTTGGTGCCTCCTACATAAATGTCAGATATGTTGGAGTCGTGTTCCATATCACTCTTTGGTAGCATACCTGTGATAGGAGCACCCTTGCCCTGTCCATCGATGGGCTGTCCATCAGCATATCCAGTCTCCACGTCGCGTTGGTACACTGGGCGAAGATGTCTTGGTGCTCTTGGGGCAGGTTGGATATCTCCAATGGGCGAAGCGGTGGCCGGCGAAAGCGCGCATAGGGCCAGCACGAGTTTTGAGATCTTTGGAAACATGTTTTCTGTCCAGCGATGCAAGTACTCCGACTAGCGCAGTATTGATTGACTGGGATCGTGCAAAGTCCGATGGATCTGACCACTCTTATACCTGCCCAAGAACCGAAGCCACCGCGCACGCAACCGCTCGATCCCATCCGCCGGCGTCTTGGCCCCAATGAGCCGGCATGATCTCAATATTACGTGCAAACATCTATGTCGTGCTCTATATCAAATAGAAGTCATGTTGTGATCCGGCAGCAGGGTAAGGCGCAGATCGCCCCGATAGTGCCGCAGATCTTGGGCGGATCTAGTTGCGCCAAGAATGGAGCAAGCAATTGCCGAGCACGTCTTGGGATCAACGCATTGCGACATCAAGACGAATTGTCATTCGAGGGAAGAATCTAGTATTTACATACGCCTTTCTGGGCATCATGAACATCGTCTTCGAACACCATGAAAAGCGAGTGACCGGGGTGTGACATGCCCGAGATCCCTTAGGCCTTCGATCCTTGCGCGCTTTTCTGGAGAATGATGTGCTCTTCGGCCTTGGCATGCCATCACTCTTTGAATGCTTGAAGACCTCCACTATTCTATGTGGGTGTCGTGCGGAGTAGGAGGTACTCGCGTTCCCACAGACACTCCCATCGTACCCGACATCGATGGTGTGATCAATCTAGGCTCATCATCTTGCTCTACTCTGGCTTCTTCAGCAGTCAACAGTCTCGCTCCTTGAAAACCGCTAAACGCGGCTCAGCTGCTTAATCGTGTCTGAGAATGCGATGGGAGGTGCCACTCCCGGTGCCCTTGATGAATCTCGTGAATGGATATGTGTACGGGCGGGAAGCCTCTCCCTACGCCGTCATGGATGATTTCAAAAGAAAAGACTACATCTAGGCGAGAAGGCAGTAAGCATTCCAATAAGTATCCCAGGAACGTTCGAATTGCAAGCAGTGCTGGTGTAACATGACACAGTCTAAATCCATCAAATTGTTCTTCAAGAATTATAACATTCCGATCGTCGCCATCCCAGCCAGAAAGCGCTTGGAGCCATCTCGTGTCCCTTGAAACTTGCACGGAAACAGGCGCACCAGCATTGACCAGGGCAACTATCGCATCTCTTTGGTCGCCGCGGCTGAGTAAAGAGCAGTGGATAGCAGTACCCAGTCTCGCGTCGAGAGAGCCCAGACGTGGGCACAATCAATTCGGATTGATTGATAGGGTCACGATTGATTGATTGATAGGAAAGTCGCGATTGATTGATTGATTGATAGATTCCTATCAAAAATTGGTTCAGAATTGATTGATTGATAGATCCGAAAAATGAAGCCGGAAAATAGCGGTATAGGCACAAATTAGGTGTTGTTTTTTATAGAAAGAGTCGCTATGTATAAAAATCCTATCATATTTAGTTATGTCGATAGTATAGCACCTTGTTGTCGCCTTTGATAGGATTAGCTTATAAATAATATAGAATTCTTACCCAAAAGGAGAATATTTAGGAAGCTCGGAGGTCATGCGGAGCTGCCTATAAAGAGTAAGGCTAATTACGGAAGGCACGGCCCGAGATCAAAATGCGGAGAAATGCCGGGTAATCTGGGGATATTACGATTAAGGGTTAGGGTTAGAGTGGAAAAATCGTCATCAATCGATACTCGAGAATTGATAACACCACGATTGATTGATTGATAGAGAGGCTATCAACAATTGATTGATTAGCTAATCAATCCGATTGGACCCCTACCAAGTTTCGGCTTGATTGTGCCCACGTCTGAGAGAGCCAGGTCTTACCCTGCACCTGATGAGAAGTGCGAATGCAGCAGTCAGACCCTTGAGAGCAACGAGACACAACAAAGTTCTCGCTCATCGCGTTAACATTCGCCCCGGCTTCTAAGAGAAGCCCGACCACGCCTTCGTGGCCACTGAGCACTGCGCGATGGAGGCCTGTCAAGTCGTTATTGCCTGTCTCATCTAGATCGACGCCCATGCGTAAGAAGTGGCGCACGCGTGGCAGCTGGCCCTCGAACACTGCTTGCACGAAGATCTCATGCCTCTCTGACCCACGTAGCGTCTCATCGGAGCGTCGCTGCCGGAGTGTGTAATTGTAAGTGTGAACGGTGTGGTCTTTCTACACGTCAGCCGAGGTCTGACCACTGACACTTATCCCGGACAGCGCCCTGTTGTTCATACTGTTGTAGTTGTTCCCAGCATGCAGCCTTGCGTTGTAACCAGCTGTGAGATTGCCGTACGTAGCATCGCGTCTTTCGGAAGAGGCCATTACGCGGGCGACGAAAGCTGGCCACCACTAGGATGGAACATAGGGAAGCACCTCGTCGACTGCGACCCCGTGCTCTTTTCACATGTTCAGTACTCCCCGTAAGGGAACAGCTGCAAGCTGCCTGCACACCTGCAAATGATAGTTTGTTGATCTGTATATAACATTATAGGAACCATAGCGCGCCTGAGTGAGCTTGAGCGAATATCTAGTACTTCTTCACAAGACTTTCTGCAGTCAGTAACGTTAGGTCCCTTGACGCGCACTATACAACAAGTAGTAGAGTGCGTTAGAGCTAAGCGAGAGGTCCACTCATCCCTGCACCCGGCTTTCTGCTCTTTGGCTAAGCTATATTGTGACGATGGGAATCGACTTATATTTTACAAAAGGTCTGTTGTCAAGCCGCCAAAGAGTCCATAAAATTGATCTTAACATCGATGACCACAAATCGATACCCGTAGCCTCAGAACAAAGCCCACTCTGCGTTCCCCGCCAGCAATCTGACGCACATGACAGTTTGAAAGCGTCGCCAAGGTCCTAGTATGTGCTACTATAGCCACTACAGATGACATCCTGGCTAAAGTCGCAGCATGTTACCAGAAAGTGAAAAGTCTCTAATGATGTTAGATTCACTCTGCAAAACTGTTTCCAAAAATCCATCATCACCATAAATTGTGAGAACGATTGCGTAGCACTGATGCGATCTGCTTTTTTTTTTGGGCATTTGTGTGAGTCAATTAGTACTTGGAAGAGATGAGCTTGATGATCACTCCACGATGACCTCGAGCTTTTATGCTGTCGCAGACGCTCTCACTGCCTCCCACGATTGCAACCTGGTTTTCATATTCCTGCAGTATCTTAAAGTCTCGTTCTCTCCTTACACTTTGTCTCGTCCACATAAAGGCAAGAATCGACTGTCGCATTGTACACGGTACGCCCTCGCACACATTTCCCTGGGCCAAGGTTGCACCACGCACAAGCTCTGAGCTCACCCACACCTCCGGAGCAACTGACAAACATAGTGCAATCGTACGGCCACTCGTAATTCCCGTCTTGACTGCCCGAGCAATCGAGCTCCGGGTCCTCGGCTATGATCTTTTGGTCGACATTATGCAAGAACTTTGCGTTGAGCCTTGATTGGAAATGTCTGTCAGCATCCCATGCCACCACCCGTTGAGACATGAGAACTAAAATATGCTTACATGGCCTGCGGATCGTGCTTATCACCATGGCCGATATCGGACTCGGATGTCGGGAGAGAAGCTGCCAGGTTGGAGAGGATGAGCGACATGGAGAAGTAGTTGAGCTGCATTGTGCCAGATCTCACTCGAAGGCAGCGCATAAAAATTACGTTGTTGCGAATACTTTGTTAAGAGAACGATCGAAAGTAGCACAAGATCCCCATCTTATAGGTCGGATGGTGCAAAAGCCGGAAGCGGAAAATGCGCTACTACACGGTCCTTCATGTATAACACTCGCAGCCTATATGGAGATCAGAAGCTACTACGATAACGAAGGCTTAGCGACACAAAGCTACCCGAGACATACTATATCGGCTTCTTAACATAGGCTTCCACTCCTGGAAGTGGACCATACGTCGGTGTTACCTTTGATAGACATGACATGGCTTAGCCTCTTGACCTGAAGATTGATTATGATACACGTGACGGTGGCCTTTGTCCGGGCGCCGCTAAATCAGGTCACAAACATCGTCGACTAAAGCTCTGTAGCCATAGAGAGAGGATATCAAAATTGCGACTTCTTCAGTGGTTACGTCCTTGAGTCAGAGATCCTACGCTGCTCTAAAAACCTCGTTCTTCATCGCAAGCTGTCTGGTCTGCCATCAGACACGCATCAACTGTCGTATTTTACACTAAACGACCTCGCACGGAGTGTTTCGGATCGTCGCAGAGCGCACACTGTCTAAGCTCACCGAGCGTTCCGGAACAGCTCAGAAATACAGTGCAGTCATATGGCCATGCGTAGTTTCCATCTGCCATTTCTGAGCAATCGGGCTCTGGGTCCTCAGCAAGCACGCTTTGGTCGTTGTCATGCAACAGCCTTGAATAGAGCCTTCATTGGGAGTGTCTATTAGCACTCTAGCCGAAACTTAAACGCACGACAGTCAATATGTACATAGAGGCTACATCATGTCCGGCATTGGACTCTGTTGTTGGTGGTAGAGAAGCCGCAAGATTGAAGAAGACGGTCCACAAGGCGAAAATCTTGACCTGCATCGTGCTTGATCTCGTCGGACAAATGCGGAAAATAATAAATAACGAAGCGTGAGGACTTCGAATGGATGAGGTGTGAGTAAAGGTGGCACAGGAGGTTTCTGTTATAAGTAGGGTACTGCGCAAGCCAAAAGTGGGACATGCGCTGTGATCCGATCCCCCATGTATAAGGCTCGCAAGTTATTATGCAGGTCACTCGGCCAATGCGTGAGAAGTCTTTGAAGCCAATTTGCGGTCAAATGCTATCCGAGACATGATGTAACAGGTGCTTGTATAGACTTCAGCCCTGCAAAGCATGGATATCGTCACTTTATCATTACCCTGGAGGTATGTATATACCAGCGGTATACAGAAGCTAACATAGGGTGCCATAGCCGAAAGTCGTTAATATGACGACGACGCTGAAAAGAATGAAGCTCGGACGGTGGTATACGACTCTCACACTCTCAAACGTCGGCTGCCAGCAGCCGAACAGACAAACAGCGAGTCATGGATCTTGCTCCGAAAGCCGGTGCCAAGTCTCTTATCTGCAAGGAGACTATCTCGTAATGACGGAACTTCGTCTGCATATCCATGAATTCGAGGAATCGGGAGAGCTACCTCCTACCACGCCTCTCGCTGTTCGACAAGCATTTTCGGAGATGAAGTCTAGTGCCCGATCTTGTAGCGGGACTTTCTTCCCGATGATAAGACCTGGAGTCTGAACATAAGTGTCTACCTAGGTATCAAAGCATGGCGCCGTGTGAGATGTACAAAGTCTGCCGCCCAGGTCACTGTACACTGCTTCAGCCCGTTTAGCACAAGGGCGGCCTTCCAAGATATCATGCGTGATACACTCGGCATTGTGAGCCAACTGGCGACACTTGCGTCAGCGATCAACTTTGAATGGACTGCGTATGATGGCAACCGATACTTCGCCGAGGAGAGCTCACGCTTGTCCCCAGGCTGCTTGAACTTGACATCAGACGCCGAAGGCATCAGCTACTTCAGCGTGGGCGGATCCATTGACTGGCCGGACTTCAATCAGACTGTCGATGCCGCGACGGTAGATCTTCCTGCTGGAGCATATGCTGCACTCTCTCTGGCAGGCTCTGTCGTGGTAGCTCGTGCTTATCAGATGCAAGAAGATCCTGCAGGAGCGTTCATGCACGGAGCAGCACCAACATCATCAGACGCCACCGCATTCACTCAATACCCTGGTGGAATCATTCCCGTGCCGCCAGCAATAGGCAATGGTCCACTGGCCGGACTGCGCTTCGCAGTCAAGGACATCTACCATGTGAAAGGCTTGAAGACTTCAGGCGGCTCTCGATCGTACTATGACACTTATGGTCCGCAAAATTACACCAATGCCGTCGTCGAGAGCTCCCTCGCCGCAGGAGCTCAACTTGTGGGCAAAACCAAGACTATCGCCTTCGCTCTCGGTACGCCTCGTAACGGCTGGGAAGTCGATTACCAGGACCCATGGAGCCTTCGCGGCGACGGCTACCAGACCACAGGCGGCAGCAGCTCCGGCTAGTCGGCTGCTATTGTTGCCTACGACTGGCTGGACTTCACTATTGGAAGTGACACAGGTGGGAGCGTGCGCTTCCCAGCACGCTTCGCTGGCTTCTACGGCTACAAACCCACGCACGGAATCTTCAACTTGACCGGCATCCTTCCTGCCATCGCCGAGCAAGACACGCCAGGACACATGGCGCGCTCGCCGTCCATCTTCACACGAGTTGGCCGCGTCTGGCTGAACAGCACAACTCTGGCCACTGAGCAGTCTACCATCCCGACAACCGTTCAATACTGGACTGACGAGCCACCTCTCACACAGCCCGCAGCGGAGGCTCTCAAACAAGCTTTCTTCGCAAACATCACCCGTGCTCTCAATCTGTCCAGCACGTCAGTCAACCTGACTAGCAGCTTCAACAAGCACGCAAGAAACGTTACCTCCTTGAACGAATACTTCTATACCACCTATCAAGATCAGAATTCAGCGCAATCATGGGACTTGATCGGCGCACCCTTGGCTGAGGCCTACGCTGCAAAGCACGGCAATGGCACATACCCACCTCTCGACCCAGTGGTGAACATGACATGGGCAGATGGTGTCAACGCAACGACCCGGTTCCGCTACGACGAGGCAGTGCGGAAGCGCGAAGAGTATGCGACATGGTTTAACACTTACATCCTGCCCAACACCACCGCCGACAGTCAAGCCACCACCTCCAGCCAACTGAACTGCGCCACCATCGCCGCTCATTCTCTCCACGTCCCGCCCAGCACTGTCAAGTACGACCAGACGCCCTTCGCCCTCGTGCGCGGCTATGGTAACGGCATGCAAGCTTCTTTTGCAGGGATTCCAGAGATCGTGGTGCCGATTGGACAGGTGCAGTATTACAGTCCCTTCACGCGCACGGAGGAGTGGCAGACTGTGACTGTTGCGTTGGCTGCGCCTAGAGGATGCGATGCAACGCTTTTTAGGCTTGTGGATGAGATGGCAGCTCTGGGTTTGCTCAAGGAGGTGAAGACGGGAAAGACGGCGTATGAATGATATTGAGAGGCCGATATGGGATGAGTAAGCAATGGTGGAACAGTCGCCTTCCTAAGATTAACCTTCGTGTCGAATTGTTCATGCAATATCTGCACTTCTGAATATGTTACTTCGATCTATCGTCATGCAAGTCAAACATCAGCGCGTGTAGTCGCACCAATATTCTTGCCAGTTGGAATGAGGAAACCACTAGCCTTCACCCGACCATCAGAGCCACGTGCGCCCTTGAGCACCGACGCATCGACACTCTCAAAAGAGCTGTCCGACCAAGTACCAGACTGCCACGAGTTGCCCGAAGCCGTGACAGTAGACACCAGAGTCACTTGTGCGCTGCCAACATTGCTGACAGCAACATTGTCTTTGAGCGAGGACGTCGAGCTTCTGAAATTGAATCCCACATCTCCATTGTCCCAAGCAGTGTTGCGATCGACAGTAAGCTTCCCAGGATTCCCATTATCGATGAAACCCTTCTTCGCGTTGCTGAAAGCAATGCTGTTCCTCACGACATGGTTCGCAGGAGGATTGCCCGTAATACCAAGCTTAAAACCATTGCCATCACCATTGAACTCCGTGAAACCCCAGCGATTGAACCCGTTGCCCCAGGCGTAAACTTCTTCCATCGTGACGGCAGAGCCGAACATGTAGAGGTCGAGCCCGTCGTCGACATTGTCCCAAAGCCGAGCGTTACGGAGGACGTTGCCTTCGCCTGAACCCTCTTTGCAGGCGAAGCCGTCGGCGCTTTCGCCGTTCTTGCGAGGGTCGCGGTTGCGGTACGAGTCGAGGTAGAGGACAGTGTTGTTTGAAGAGGCACCTTGAAGCTGGAAGCCGGTCTCGTAGTTGTCGTGGGTGCTGATGAGCTCGTAGTAATTGTGCGAGGCGTCACGGGCGTAGATGCCGTAAGGTCCGTTGATCAGCCTGAATCAATGTGAGCTGCGTTGAAGTCATCTCTGAGGTAAAGTCACTCACTCAAGGTTGTAGAACTTCCAGTAGTTTCCATCCTCGATATGGAAAGTACCTCTCTCTTTGTTGGGAAGAGACTCATCTAGCCCATATGGTGTTCTATCCTCAGCGTTAGAGAGGAGGCATTCTAAGGCTGCGCTGTGATATTTAGACTGACCCGGGAAGGCTCTCTCCATCGATGATGACCTTTTCCTTTTCGTATGAGCGAAGCGTGATCGGCGACGTCCTGGTGCCACTCTTGGTGATCTGGATGTTTGTAGTTGGCTTGTAAGTACCTGCGCGAAGGTAGATTGTGTCACCAGCAGCAGCAGCGTTCACAGCCGACTGAATCGAGCTATACGGCGCTGTCTGAGAGCCAGATCCGGTACCTGACGGCGAAACAAAGATGTCTTTTCCTTGCACGAGACTAGCCAGAGTCGTGAGCACAGTGGCGAGATCTTGAACGATCGACTTGACCATTTTGTAGTAGGACTATCTGAAGAAGCAATCAGGATGCTATCCATAGTTTCAAGAGTACTTATATCCCTCTTGTGCCCTATCCATGCTGGAGGAAAAACTTGAAGCCGTCTTAGGGCCGATCTACGGAAGTTGTTCAAGCGCGAATGATGTTTTCGCCAGTCATGTCAGGTCGCAATATACTATAGCACTGCCAAGCCAGTGGTTGTTCGACCTCGCCGTCTTGGCCTAGGGCATCGTGAAGCAAGTAGATATTAGCAATCTGGACCTTAAGATTTCGGTTTGCGAAGGGGACTTTTCGCTAATGCCTAGAGTGAATGCGTAGAAGCATGTATTGAGCGGAATGTATGTCATTCTCTCCGCATAGAGATTCCCCCAGGTGGAAAAGTATTGGTCAAAGCTGTCGATAGATGCTAGCCTATGACTATGGAATATAGTTCTTCCGCACATGGAAGCTCTCTCCCCGCTGCCAAAGTGGCAACGCCATCTCGGCTGTGAAACAGCGGTGGCCCACTGGTGGGTTTCATCTGCACACTTGTATTATTATGCCCTAGGCATGATAGAAGGATGCTTTTTGGATTTGTCAAATTAAATTCTGACTTGCTCATAGCCGCTCGCCTCTTGTTTAGGTCCTGTGGTGCATTGCCAAAATAGTGCTGAGTCATGTAAATTTGCCGAGCTCACGCGACAACAACACTCCACTGATGTAGTGTGGCACGCAGCCATGCTCCATTGTGTTGTGAGGAGACAGGTACACCATAGAGCAGTGTGTGATTGTGTGCTTGGAGCTGAAGACTTCCACTTGCAGTAACACATGCAAATTACATGTTGCTAATCTTATCAAACGCTGACAGGCATGGTAAGACAGAGCATCTTGAGGCTAAGACCACTCGCATAACTCGTTTGGGCCTACCAACAGTCGCGATGTAGATTGCGGCAGACGATGCCAAATCGTAGGCCAGGACAATCGATAGGATAGAAAACTGTATGTCTATCTCTGCTGAGGCGTTCACACAGATCGCGATAGAGCATGATCGCTCTCACCACACAGTCGACGCTATACTGTTGAGCATTGCATGTGATTGGATAGGCTAAGGCATACTCTAGTCTACCCAACACCTCTTCCGTGTCCATGAACAAACAGGGATCTATCGTCATGCAGATCACAAACCCGCAAAACTCCGCCCTGAACTTCACCTCGATCTCCGTGGCCATTCCAGCTGGCGACGAAGACACACAACTATTCATCTCACCGACCGGCATAGACACGACGGTCACGCCAAACAAAGCGCCCACCACGAAACTTGTCACCTACATGCTCAACAGCAATCAGACTGTCTTCCAAGTCAGCGGCTCGCCTGTGCCAAACTCCAGCGATAGCACACTGGTGGCACGCATTACGCCGAGTGGGACAGCAACTTCCGCACAATTGCCATCAGGCGGCCTTACACTGACTATCACTGGATCAGTCAATGCGAAGGCGGGCACTGCACAGCTCAAGATCCAGGAGTCAGCCGCCGATCGTGGCGCTAAGATTCCCAATCGAGATTTCTATACCTACGTTTTTGTGAACAAGAGCTAGACTGTTGCATGTCGGCCGGCAAAGGAGGGCTTCTTAAATTCCGTATGGGCTTCATAATTTGCGTTCTCGGACCATGCCTGGGTTTCATGGCGATGGCAGCGAAGGCGGTATCTAAGATCCTTGGAGCAATGAACAAGCATCAAGTCATCTCTAGCCTTATCAAAGTCGGTGCAACGTGCTGTGGTCCTAATGTGCAGCCAGAATTGTGTAGTACAAATGTGGAATACCATCAGGAAACTTTATTCTGGTACTAAATACTTTTGCACAATATACGAATTGACCGTTGCCTATTTTCCTGCTCTGCAGAACAGACATCCGTCTTCTCGTGCAGATCATCAATCTATCGCCAACATCATCCGATGTAATCACTCGGAATTCGAGACGCCTGTTATCAAGCGAAGAAGTGGATTTTAGGTCGAAGTGCGACTTCGCTGTCAGCCTCTCGGACTTTAGCCGTAGTCTCCGCTTGTGCTTTCTCAAACCACGAATTGTCACCTACGACATTCCTAGGCTGCTGAATCTCTTTCAATTCTTTCTTCCTCCTTCTTGTCAACCAGCTTGGACGCAACTAGACCATCATTTCTGCAGAATGTCGACCTTGGAACACAGCAAAGCATGCTGTGAGGCAGTCGTTGCAAGACCCGGCCCATACACAGAGAAGGGAAAGTGGACCTCGATTGGCGGCAAGAAAACTTGTTAGTACGCTATTTGTTGTTAGTGTTTCTGTCGATCGGAACCATTAACAGCAACACAGACGTGACGGGTCCTTCAACTGCAGAGCGGGGCATCCTCTACATATACGACATCTTCAGCTTCCGCTCTCAAAGCATCCAAGGCGCGGACATTCTTGCTCACGCCTCGAGCAGACCCTGTTTGGTAGTCATGGTCGACTGGTTCGAAGGCGGCGCTGTGCAAGAAGAGTGGACGACCTCTATCGAGGGCCGGAAGCTCCTCCACGAATTCGTCGAAACAACCGCTTCGCCGACACGAGTCCTGCCGCGTATTCTTGAGACTCTGGCGGAATTCGAGACCCTCTATCCAACTGTGACCAGATGGGGAGCTGTGGGCTACTGCTGGGGTGGCAAGCTGGTATCCCTCATCGTTGCGAAGGGTGTCGAATCGCCGCTGGTCGCTGCCGCGCAGTCCTCGCCCGCTCGTTTGGATCCTGAGGAGTCGAGAAGAATCACGATTCCAATGGCTATGCTGGCGTCCAGCAAAGAGGATGCGGGTGTGGTCAGAGCGTACGGCGAGAACTTGAAGGCGGATAAGCATGTTGAGATTTTTCCGACTCAGACGCACGGCTGGATGAGTGCTCGGTGGGTTTGATTGTTGAATAATATGTTCCAAATTGAGGCTGACTTTCGCAGGGGTGATCTGGACAATGCTGATGTGCGTAAGGAGTATGAGAGAGGGTACCGCATCTTGGTGGACTTCTTCGACAGAAATTTGTGAGAGACAGGCTTTCTGAATAGCGCTTTGTCTGGTTTAGCAGTTGTCAGGCTTGGACTCTCATCAGGGAATGTGAAGATTATGAGCGGTTGACTTGTGCTACTGCGATAGATATGTAGAGTCTTGTTCACACTTCATAAAAAGAGTACGGACAAATCGCATGCACTTGTTCTTCACTGTACGTCACAGCTCATTTCACTACACCAGACTGAATCTGCGTCTCAACAGACGGAACATGCCTCATCGCCACAGCACTCCTACCCTCCTCCGCCCTAGTCGTAGCTGCCTGTGCTATCCTCTTATCCTCCTTTACGCCATCTTCCTTCTGCCTTCCGGTCTCTCGCTGCCGTCTCCATTCCTGGCCCCACTTCTTCACCGCCCAGAGACAAGGGCTGAAAGCAACCCAGATAAAAGCAGTGAGAGTGCCTGTCCACCCCATACCAATGGCATCGATGATCGGGTTCGCAACAGCAGCGGCTCCAGCACCTAGAAGACATCGAAAGAGATTGTTGGCCGCAACAGCCGTGGCCGGTGTGTCCTTATTCATGTCCACGACAAGCGTATTGAGTGAGCTGAACGAGCCCGTTACCAGATGGCCGACGAAGAACAGCATGACCAATGGACCCGCGAGATTGGTTTTGTGTTGCATTACCCACGAGTAGGCGACGATAACAACACTGGCTGCGTAGATCAGAGGTAAAGAGATCTGCAACCGTGCATGCTCAACCGGGAAGCTTGAGATGTCTTGTTGCCGGTTATGTACGATCGAGATGCCGGTTTTACGTGCAAGGCGGTGGAAGTTCTTATCTAGGACTCGACCTACGGTCCAGCGAGAAGTAAGACTTCCCAGACCAAGCGGCAGATAGCAAAGGCCTATTTGCAACGAACCGAGGCCGTAGCGTGCCTCTAGCTGCGGTAGCAACGTGCTTAGAACGATGAAGTAGCCTGAGTAGAGCAGAGCGCCATACCAAAGAATGAGACCTGACTCTTTCCGTGCTGCAATCTTGATAGACTCAAACGGGTTCGGACGCCTTCTTCCGCCCTTTATAGTGCTGACGTCCGCTGAAGAGTAATCCTTTCGCTTTGCTTTTTGAGAGCAGTGCTGAATGAGCGAGAGCTGCCAAGTCGGAGGTGGAATCGAGCCGTTGCCTACTACAGCGCGAGCAGTCTCAGGCATGGCGACCAGAATGATGATGAACAAGACAGCCGCAAAGATGGCGAGAAACCAGAAGATGAACCTCCAACCCAGGAATTTGTCCAGTAGACCACCGATGACTGGGCCTGAATGAAAGGGTCAGTCAACAGCGCTGAGACAACCGTGGTACTCGACTACTCGTTAACTTCTCGATACTTACCAAGTGCCGGTCCCAGCGTTACTCCCATCGATGCATACCCAATGTACTTGCCACGTTGAGCCCGAGTAGAAACATCGGCTACTACGGCGCTCCCGAGAGCAATGGTCCCGCTGCTTCCGGAGCTTTGAATGCAGCGTAAAACCATAAGAGCTGCATAGTCGTTTTGTAGAGCAAGGCCGATGTTTGCTGCGATGTAGACGGTGAAGCAGAAGAGATAGGCTGGCCGTCGGCCGTATCTGTCGGAGAAATTGCCGACGAAGGAAGGCGCGATGCCTTGGAAGATCTAATGTGAGACAGCTTTAGTGTAGCTCCCTTGCATGCACAATCAGGCAGGATGCTTACCAGGTATGTCGTGACGGTCAGCGTGATCAGAGACACGGAGACGTGGAGATCTCTCGAGAGGGTAGGAATGGCAGGAAAGTAGATACTACTGGAAATGGGAGAGATTATAGCAGCGAATGAGGCGGTGAGGATAGTCGAGATCTTTGCCGGCTCTGAGAGGAGTGAGTACGGAGGGACTAGTGAATCGGGTTGAAAGGCGCCATGTTCGAGAACAGCATTACTTGTGGCTTGGTCATCTGCCTCGGAGCTGGCATTAGTATTCAGCGGCTTCTCTTTGGATTGGACATCGATGGCAGTTGGTGCGACCATTCGATCGGAAGCGTCTTTTGTGTCGTCGTTCGCTCTGGCGCTTGGTCTTGATATGGCTCGGATGATCCAAGACGCGGTCGGTATTTGAACTGTAACGACTCGTTTCGAGCGGATTAAATTAACAAATCGACAGAGGATCAATAGGGTATGCACGTGACAGGCTTGGCGAAGCTTGACCACCGAAGCAAGGTTGCTGTTTTAAGCTTAAGTCCTGCTTATCTCCTGTTTGCTCAGCTTTGCAGCTGCGATCATCGGAGGAGTCTCGTCCAATAGTCTGCCAAATTACAACGTCGCATGGACCCATAGCCATATCGGGTGTGCTTAAATCCTACTTAACTCCTGCCAGTGACGGCGCATGGTCTCATTCAATTCCCTGGTTTAGATAGACCATTCCCAAAAGCTATTAGACCACGTATTGCTGGCAATGTACATACTTTATACTACAGATCTATAGTCCAGCACACGAATCTAGAAATAGTCGCCGTGTAATCGAGAGCAGTACTCGCATGTCATCCCGAGAAAGATCGTCCGCCCATCGCTCTTTCCCATTTACATATTCTAGCTGTTCCCATTCCTGACGAAGACCAATCGACTGCATCACTCAGCCCTGCAACCGACCACCGACCACTCGTACCAGTGTAGCACGTACGTTACACAAGTGGGGAAGCTTCGCAGCGCTCTTTCTCAGCCTTGGTACTATCACGCAAAGTCTGAATTAAGCGATGACAACGTTCTCTGACACCCTACCACTGCCACGATCCAGCAGAATGGAGCATCCGCCAGCGTTCTCCCCAGTCCATGACGCAGTTGCAAAAGGCGACCGAGCTGCTGTTGACAGGTGCTTGCAAGAAGGCTGTGACCTCGAAGAAAGATCGCGCTCGATGACCGTGCTGCAGTCAGCAGCGCACTGGGGCCGTTACCATCTGCTTCCTATCCTTCTACAACACGGAGCGCAAGTGAACGCCTTACCGTCAGAGCTAGGATGCGTCCTGCAAACAGCCATTACTTCCATTCGTACCGGATCGATGCCAGACAAGCTGCTGATCAAGACGTTCCCTTCGCTCGACGAGAAAAGTGTTGCTCGAGAGAACGCAATTTTAAGCCTGCTCTCACATGGTGCCAAAGTCAATCAGATTGGCGGATGTTCGGAACTCCGCTCGCAGCCGCTGCAGCACTGGGTCTCACGCATATCGTGCACTTGCTCCTAAAGAAGGGAGCTAGTCCTAGCTCCTACGGCGGCCGGCTGGGGTCGGCTCTTCAAGCTGCATGCGCCCATGGCGAACTACCAGTAGAGTGGCTGGTGAGTCCTGCGGGGCTCGAGGCTTATGAAACAATCATCGGCACACTGATCGGGGCTGGATGTTCAGTGGACCAAGTCGGAGGAAGATATGGCACAGCTCTCCAGGCAGCTGCGTGGTTTGGGGACTTGGAAGCAGTTCGGCAGCTGTTACGTGCCGGTTGTGATCACAGCATTGTTGCCGGCAATTACGGCACCGCATTGGACGCTGCCAGGAGCGAGGGTCATGCGAAGGTTGTTGAAGAGTTGATTCAGGTTGGAGCGAATCCCCGTACTAATGCGAGTCGAAGACATGAGAACGACGATTGGACGACTTGGAGAGACATCCCGGTGGCTTCCATGTTCCTCAAGTACGGTGCGCCACTTCCAAGCGTACGACTTCCCTGAGCTATGCATCTGGCTAGCAGATTGTATCAAGTTATGACTTATACGGCTTATCCAAGTGTGCTTGCGGCTTCTTTCTCAACATATTGTATCAGATACTTGGGAAAAAACATCTGCGGATTCATCAGTGAGCTTAGGGTTTGTCAGGTATCTTTTGTGACTGTTAAAACACTGTTCTGAGTTCGAGAAATCTGCCTGTATCAGATGAGCTGCATCATTCCTATGATCCTGCGGAATAGATTATGCCAGAACAGGGTCTGGCCCTTCGGCTAGTCCGATAGAAGTCTCCATCTGCATCCTCCACCACTCAACCTCTGTACGATTGCTCATAAATCGAATATATCCCAGCGGCTCCGTGTTGTTACTGGCGAAAACATCATTATCCGCTGATAGGCTGGCTCGTACCGTGGGCGCACCACGTGCAGCAATAGGCTTCTGCCATGCATCGCTGAGAAGAAATGCCGAGAGCAATTTAGCACTCTCAGGCATCTGTGTAGACTTGAAAATGGCACCTTGCTGAGCCCAAGTCATGAAGCGATCCGGAAGCGTGGGCTGCTGAACTTTGAGAAACGTTGTGGACGGAGTAAAGCCACCAAGACCGGAGAAGGATAGAATGCGCGAGCCATTCGTCGAATCGTGGTCCTTGATGATAGCACCGGTAGCTGCTGTCGCACCGCGAACCCATTTGACGTTTTGACGAAGAAGCCCGTCCAGCCAGCTGAAGCCATGCTGCTGGATGATCAGCACGAATTGGTACAAGACCCCGTCGTCATCGTTTGGGTACGTCAATGCAATCTTGTCTTTCCAGAAAGGATCGAGAACATCGGCATAGGATTTCGGAACTTGTTTTGGGGACAATTTGTCTGCGTCGTAATAGAAGGGGCCAAATTGATCTGAACAGAATTAATGATGGGCGTATCGGTGCCTTTCAACTCAACCTACTGAAACCGACTGGTACGAAAGCACCATCTTCGTCCTTGATGGCGTGATTAACGTCCTCAAAGTTGGGAGGCTTGTACTCGAGAAGTTTGCCCTCAGCTTTCCACCTCGGGAAATCTTGGACAGTCTGTAGCATGGCATAGTCGATGAAAGGTTCATTCTCAATGTAGCTCCTGTCGATTCTCGAATCGGCATACTTGGACAGCTCGGCAGTGATATTGATCTTCACTTTAGGGAAAGCTTTGTTGAATGCTGTTAACAGAGGAGTAGCAGCCGCTTGTGCTTCTCTACGCGTCAGTGTATCGTCTCGATAGGAAGCTTTCTTGCGCAACTTACAGCTTCCTCCAAAGTATACGTTGAGCACGCCAGTCTCTTGCTGGGCTGCCTGATATATTTCTTCTATTGTGCGGTTCTCAACAGGAATTGCGGTCGCGATGCAAGAAGATGCGACAATAGCGCATGTTATTATCGTCTGTCGTAACATGGTTGTGTGCTATGGGAGGTGGTATGGTAGATGTTCCAAGTATCAGGTAATTTGCCCAAGGACTTCTTATAAGGATTCGAGTCCTGGCGACAAATTTGTTATAGCAGTGTGTAATTGACAAATTAAACCCTATCCTTCGACCAATGCGCACTGGCGCCTCCCATAGCAGCCGCTCCGCTACTACGGTGTACAAGCTGTATACACGTTGCGGTACTTTTGGTAAGGCCTCCCGTTTGACATATGACCCTTTGAGATGTAGCAAAGACACAGCAGCACAGAGATTTGACCGTTGCAGTTGAGCATTGACTGTGATTCGCAGTCTGAGACAGGCCGACTTCTGCCCTCCCTAGGAAGTAACTTTGCTCCTACAGGTGATCAATAAAAAATCGTAATTCTTTCGAGTGCGGGTCGAAGGCTACACACATCGTGAGATGAACGTAAGTGTCGTCAGGAACCCAACATCATCAGGGTTGTGATCTACATATCCGCCCGGAACTGTGCTGAGCCGCACGTCCTTTGGTCGGCCCGGACGAACTCCAACCTGAAGTCTGCGGCTGAGAACGATGTTCAGGCCTCGCTTGTCACTGCGAAACACAAAAGACGTTCGGAGTGGCCGAGGTTACTTGAGCACAGGGTACCAGCGGCTAGCAGGTGCCTTGTACAAGTTTTCATATGGGGTAGTGCTTGCAGACCCCCGGACCTCTATTTCCTACGAGGTACGGAAGTAGGACACCGTGGAGACTCGAATCCCCGCTTTAGTAGCATATTCGCGGGCTTTCAAAATGCCGTTGTGGTGGATCCACAGTAATGCCAGTCTATCGAAGTCACTAACGTGGTCAAAGGCCCATCGCAAACTCAGCTTGACTGCATACCTGCAGAACCTCACACTAATTTGAAGATCTGTGGAGTGCAAGGAAACCACGATGGAACGTTACACGACTCTCGTCCATGCTACTTCTCAACCTTCCCCCTAGTGTCCTCGGCCTGGAGACACTGGCCGGCATCGATCATATCCGGGCCCTGTGCATATAACTCGTTCTACTCTGCCACCTTTGGCTGCACGGAGTAGAATATTACAACATCCTATTGCGCAATCACTCGTCTTCCTCAACATGAAGGGACTTCTCGCTTCCGCCTACATCGCTTTGGCAACATGTGCCAGCTATGCGCATGGCTCACCTTCATGGGCGGGCGCCAACTTGTACTTCCTTCAAGGGCTGTCTGACAGCGACCAGAATGCCTATATCAACAAGTTGTCCAGCTACAACACCAAGGTTGTCCGGTTGTGGGTCAATGGCCAGAGCAAGGGCTGTCAGAAGGGCAGCAACATCGTTCAAGACATTCCACAGCTCGAGACAACTCTTGGCCAGTACAACGATGTGACTCTTGACGTTCTTGACAAAGTGCTGGTCAAGCTAGCTGCAAAGAACATCAAATCGGTCATCTCGCCACATGACGCCAACTCCCTGATTGGTGATTATCGCAAGTCAGTCTGCCTCCCTCTAACAGACAAGTGGCATCGCTGACCATTTTAATAGGGATGTTTACTACGACCGCTGGGGTGCTGGCTACTTCTACCAGCAGCAAGACGCGTTCACTGCTTACGACAACCGCCTCACCCACATCTTGAATTACAGAGGCAAATACTCTGGCAAAGTGTGGAAGAGCTGGCCAGAAGCCATCGTGAGCTTCAATTTGCAGGTTGGTTTTGTCTTCACTGATGGTGCACCACATACATGTTGACCGAACGCTTCAGAACGAGCCCATGACGCCTTCAGCTAGCCACTGCACAAACGGAGACCCTCAAGGCTGGGTTTGCGGTAGGGCTACTCACCTCCGCAACCTCCTAGGATCAAACACAGGAACTCTGGTCTCCACTGGCGGACTCGGCGGCGACATCTCCCACTCGTGCACTTTCCTCTCCGCTGCAACTCAGTGCAGTGCAGTCGACGTCATCTCGATCCATCGCTACGCTAGCGTCCCTGGCGGATGGAGCGGTTCCACCTCCGGCTGGATCAGTCAGGCAAACGGCAAGAAGGTCTACATTGAAGAATGGGGTGTCGACTCCTCCAAGTACGACCAGAAATCAGCTTATCCTTCTGAGGTCAAGGACATGAACTCCGCCGGTCTTCCCAACTTGTATTGGCAGATTCTGCCTCCTGCGGCAAGCGGCTGTTCCTACAGCCCTAGCTCTGACTCTGGCGATCCATTTGGCATCTTTGACAACTCCGGAGTCGACTTTGCTGGACCTATTAATGGTGCTACTGCGGTTGGGGCTAAGCAGGACTGGAGTGGTAGCGTCTATTAAGTGCCATTGTGGCACCTCTATACGTCAGATGAATATGCAGACAAAAGAGGTTTATGCCACTAGGATCTTCCTAGAAGCAGTAGATTGACAAATCCAATTTCCTTCCTTGAAACCAATGACAACAGAAGACATGCTATCTTGCTTCAAAGACCGTCTGTTATGGATGATGATCCCCTTGCTACTTCTAGATCTGATGGCCTTGAGCACAAATGAATTCCAGGCTGGTTTGGACATCCATAACTTGCGCCGATGGTGGTGATATTGCGAGCTCGCTATGCGGGCGTCCAAGATTTAAGCAGAGCTTCCCAGGGACAATTGGTTTGTACCGAATAGTAGCGATGATGAGGTAACTCGTGTTCATGTAACCAGAAAGCGACTGGAAAGGACTACGATCTTTCAGGCAGAGACGCACGTGCCACGGACATCCTGAAAGTTATGTGCTCCACAGCCCATAGACTATTCCCGAGCATCGGGCTACAAATTATATTACACCATACTACATGTGCACCAGCACCATCTCGATAGTCCTATAACCAGCTTATACTCAGATTTGGTTAGCGCATCGCATTGTAATCATTCCTCATAGATTCTTATACTCAAGATAGATTTATCTACAGCTTACAAAACCCACTCAAACATCTCCACTTAGTCATCAAACCGATGAACATAGCTCGGCGCAAACGTCTCATTTCCATACGCGGACCCCTTGAACTCAAGGTATCCTGCAGCATCATAATGAGGAATGCGTTGTATCTCGTCCGCGTCGCCAAACACCCAAACCGACTGCATACCCATGACCATATGCTGCAGAATATGGCAGTGAATCATCCAAACGCCCGGGTCGGTGATGCGTAAGCGCCAGCCGCGCCATCCGGCATTTACCCCGGCTGTAGTGGTGGTTTCGTAGCGGTACAGATTTGTGGTATCACGCAACACTGGGTTGTAATTCTTGAGCTTGAGTTCGTTGGCTGCTGGATCGTATGTGCCGTTGCCGGAGCCGATGTCGTAGTAGTGGTTTCCGTGGGCGTGGAAAGGGTGGTAGTCAACTCCGCCATTGGAATTGACCAAACTTCCGGTATTGATCCAGATGATTTCGAGCACCTGCGACAGGAAAAGTGGCATAGTCAGCGCAAACATCCGAATTTGCTCCAAGCACCTCAATCAACACCTTACCTCGCCGATTTTTGCAGGCCACGTGGACGTGACGTTGTCCCAGCCTCCGTTCTGGAGCGATGCCTCGTAGTTGGGTATGGCAGCCTGCCCATTTTCATAGATATTCACAAGATATGGAATCTCATTTGGTAGCGGGTCAGCTGTTTCGTTCCATCGCAAGCCATTCAGTTGCCAGACAATACTCTGCGTGGTCAACACCTGGCGATCATAAATGTACACTCGTCGAGTGACCTCATCGGCAGTGGGAAAGTTATTGGGCTTGAGAGGCTCAAGCGCATATTCAAGCCAGTTATAGGTGACGTTGGAAAGTGTGAGCGGAGGTGCTGCTGGTGCAGTACTGATAAACCCGGTCGTATTGGTTCCAGTCATGCTGGAGTAGCGAAGTACGCCGTACCCATAGTAGACCTCCGGGCGCTGCTTGGTCTCGAACTGAATCGTGAAATCCGTCGGACCATTAGCAAGCTCTTTTTCAGTCTTGGCGCGGAAGATCACATCGTATCTCTGGCCCGATGTTATCTGTATGTAGCTTTCGGTATGCGGTAGCGTATACTGCCCGTCGGCAGCAACGATGGTCAAGTTGTCGTGGCCTACAACTCCAAGTTGGACCATCGATAAAGCGACTCCCCCAATGAAGCGCCACCTGTAAGTCTTGCCGGGCTCGACATGAATTATTGGCAGACTACAACTCGCAGTTGAACCGGCAACTTCTCCCTTTGCGACACCAACGCCGTTGATCAGTACAGCGTCAGTCTCGCCAGACCATACGAAAGGGTTGGCAGTGAGGCCGTACTGAATGTCATCATCTGTCTTGTTGAAGAAATCGCTCAAGAATATGAGGCGCTCTTCGTCGTACGTATACGGAGGTGGCCCAGCATCTTCGACAATCAAAGCACCCGCGGCCGAGACGGCTTGAAATCCCACGTGTGAGTGGTAGAAGTATGTTCCAGAGTCGTCAAGCTCAGGGTGGACTGCATAATCAAAGAAGTAAGATGGAGCAATAGGCCATTGGCTAGCACTAGGCGTGCCATCGGAGAAGTCGGCAGTCCGCTGACTAAGGCCATGCCAATGCTGCGAGACTTAGCCTTGCACAATAATCTAGCTGCACCGAGTACATACCATGGTCAAATTGTAGTCGCTCATACTATTGTATACTCGGATCCAGGTTGTGTTGCCAGCCGGTATCCTCAAAGCGGGCCCGGGCGAGCTTCCATTGACTACCACTGATGGCCGCGATTGACAAGCGACCGAGACATCTTGATATGTGACATTGAGGACATAATCGGGGACAAAGTCGTCGCCGTGGGTGATGGGAGGTCCACATCCATCTGCAGCGGCTTTGGGAGTCGTGGCCGGTGGTAGAGCTGGCACTGAAATGTTGGATGGGCCAGCTGCAGACCGCTGGAACACGCCGGCCACGCCAGCAGCTCGCGACAGGAAGGGAACAATCTTCATTGCGGTGGAAACAGCCTTTAAAGACTAGTGTGGCTACAGAGGAGAGCGGGTTTGAGCACATATTTACATATATGTACCGCGAGCTCTATCTCTGCAGGGACCAAGGGCCACATCCCTGAGACTGCTCCCTTCCAATTCGCCACATTCCCTGGGTGTCGGCGTTTGTCTCGTAACCATGTCGGAACTCAAATCGTAGACGTCTCGCAAGCCCACGAAACGCCGGACTGCAAGCTCAGGCGCCAGATCCAGCGGGCATCGCAAAACTGGCTGCAAGGGACAAGGAATCCATCGGATACGACAAGCTTTCGCGCAAGCTTATTTTAAGCTTTTGCGTGCTGCGCCTATTTCAGTTCGGGCTCTGCTCAGCCTTACGAACGTCGGCAACGGACCAAAAATGTCGCAGCTTGCTGCAAGAAACACTATTGCTAGCATTGCAAAAGGATCAGGGAAACACTTAATCCTCTGCTTCTGCTCGCAAGTACTTGAGCCCAGGTCAAAGTCTTCTGGCGGTCTATATTCCATGCACAACTCTGTACAACGATGACGACCTCTGCACCCAGGCGGTGTTGTTCCTGTTCTCGGCCGTACGCGTTCTGTGACAGAAAATGCATGCGACATGACACTTAACGTAGCCCCTTGGCCGGTGCCGACGCAGCGACACGTTGCCCCGTATCTTGGCTCACTGCCATTGCCAGGTAGCAGTCACAATTTCTCAGATCCGCCTTCGTATCAATTTCGCAGCTGCACTCAACTGGTTTCATATCCCGATCTCTGGCTCTGTAAGCATGACGTCAAGCGACAGTCTTCCAGCTGCCGCGACGGTCTCTGCTCTGCCCGAGCCGTATCGTACGCTGTTCATGATCATTGAGGTGAGTGCGGGGTTCATCAGGCGCCGAACAGTGTCGCTCATGAGGACAGCCAGGAGTCATATTCGCAGCGTTGCTAAGCCTCGCCATCGACCCATTCGCTCACTATCTCTCGTTGGCGCCTGACCCTCCTTTGCAGAAGGCACTGAAGAGTATGACCGGGCAAGCATTGGATCAAGTCCTCAATGAGCGTATGACGCCCCAGGTTCGAGCCCTACAATACTACTTTATGGGCGCACTGGCGTTCAGTGCCGTTGTGGAAGCTGTCGTGCTCTATGTTGCTGTCTACAAGCTCAAGGATCCACGAGGTAGCCGTACGGTGGTCCAAGCAGTGCTCGCCTCGTTTGCTGCTTTCGACGTCTTTCACGCCGCTGCAGCAATCGCAGGCTCTGGGTATCGCGCCATCACGCCTATGACAGGAGAGTCAGACTTGTACTCAGCAGTGAACTTTTACGTGCCAATGGTGTGGCTGTTGGTCCGAATTGCTTGGTTCAGGCGTGTTGAGAATAAGTCGAAGAAGCTCTGATACTCAGCGTTATACCAAGCTCAGAAGAGCTCTTTCGGAATCTCAGAGCGTATACCTATATAATGGGGAATACTCTTCCATTTCGCTCAGCTGCTCAGGCGCGTGCTTGGCCGTGACTTCCTCCTGGCTGATCTGATCTCTCTTCGCATTTTCCCTTTTCATCAGCCACCAATGCACAGTTGCAGGAATCATTGCTCCGAGAACTGTCGCCCCAACAGAGAAGCCAAAGCCGAGTGGATAAACGGGTGCCTGCTCCTCAAGGTAGATGTTGGACCCAATGGAGCCTCCGCCAACCGATCCAAACAGCATAAACAATCCGATGGAAGCCGCTCGCTTTGAAGGATTGGGAATATTGTTGGACGCCCAAGCGCCGAGGATGGGTGCTTGCGCGCTATATCCTGCCGCAGCCATGAAGATCGCAAAGTACGACAGGCCAGTCAAGCTCGGGAAGTGCACGCTGATCCAGAGAATGGCAATTCCCGCGAGTCCAAGGCTGTAGCACGACATGATTGAAGCGTATCGTTTTTGGAAGCGGTCGTTCATCCAGCCGTTGAAGACGCAGACGATGGTGGCAAAGATGTAAGGCGGAGTCGTCAAGGCTTGCGCGCGGATGGCGCTGTACCCCAGGTTCTTGACCATTGTGGGCAAGGTGTAGGCCAGCGAGTATGTTGGGATTGAACCGCCCCACCAAAACATCATGCCAACCAGCCAGGTCTTGCGATCACGAGCTGCAGCGAGGATGTCGTCCCACCTGAACTCGTAGGTCGGCGCGTCTGGGCCTGCGACATACTTGACACGTAGCTGCGCATACTCGAGCTCGTCTGCCGTGAGCCACTTTGTCTTACGCTTCTCGTTGTATTGGTGCGGGTAGTGCCTTCAAAGTTGTCAGTTTTAAGTTTTGGGTTAGAAATAAGGTTGCGCACAGGTGACTTACGGAAGAAGCTTGAACGTACAAGCACCGACAAACACCGTGATAACACCCTCAATGATGAACAGCCACTGCCAAGCTTTGTAGCCCAGAGCGCCTTCCAGATGGCCCACGCCATATGCTATGACTCCTGAGAAAGCTCCAGCAGCGGTGTTGGCGCCATAGAAGATGGCCATACGAGTAGCAAGTTCGTGAGGCGTATACCACATACTCAGGATGAAGTATGATCCAGGATACAGCCCAGCTTCGCATACTCCCAGAGCGAGTCGTACGGCAATGAACCCGTCAAAGCTGCGAACCTGGCTCATGAGGGTTGTCACCGTGCCCCATGCCATCACAATAACGGGGAACCAGAATTTTGCACCCACGCGTCGCAAGATCGTGTTCGACACGGGCTCCATCAGTCCATAGCTGAAGAAGAAAAACATTAGGCCCAAATTGAACTGGGTAGCGGTCATGTTCGCATCGGCAGGAAAGCCAAAAATTTTGGCATTACCGGCATTGTTCCTGTCGAGAGTACACAAGAGGTACAGTAATGATAGCGTTGGAAGAAGACGCCAGTCGACTGCTCGCAAGAATGATTAGTCTCGAAGGTCAGACAGTAACGTCACAGATGTAAGAGGTGGCGGCTTACGCTTTCTCACGAGCTTTCGCCTGCCTGCGCCTTCGAATTGTACGTGCAAATCAAGGTACCTTTGGTACTCAGGATTGACTGCTGTAGAAAGAACGTCGGTGACTCCGTTCTTCTGGACGGAATTCGTGCTTCCTTTCTCCATGTCCTCGGATGCAAATATGCTTGGGTCACTCATGATGACAGGTATTTTTTGAATCAAGGATAATCCCGATGAGGGAGAACTGGTCAAGAGGAAAGTGCCACGCTCAAGTACTCACGACGGCCGTCATCAACCCTCCACATCAAAGAGAACATGGAGAGCAGCATTGTGGCGCATCCTACCTTGTTCACGCATGCGGGACTCGAGATATGGTATCTCGGAGACTTGGTATGTCTTCCAGCTATCTCAAGCTTGCGGGAGCAGCTTCGCCGACAAGATTGAACGCTATAGGGTCATGGATGGTCCTGAGCGAATATGCAGATAGGCCAAGAACCTTGAGAAAACGCATGATCGGCGCCTCTCGGCCGCTCGTTGATGGTGCATGAGACTGGAGATTGCGATAACAAACGGGCGACTTGTTGGCTTTCGATTTCGGCGGCGGTTGCTGCCGCACCGCCGAAGCCAAGACCTCGGCGATTGTGCCCAGTCGTAGATACCATGCGAGTTATCGCTGATGGAGTGTATCCAATGCCAGCACTTCGGTGCAATGTCTTCAGGCTCTCACAGGCTATTCGCCGACCATGCACAATGCTATGCGGCGTGGCGAGGACCCCGAGCCCATCAGCATTTGTCTGAGCAAGAGTATAATTGGAGCCATCACAGGTAAGGCGTATTCACTTTAGTCCATCATATCGTAGCATCTCGACATCGATCAAAGCTGCTTAATCTGGAGCAACCTGGTATCAGAATAATTCGCCATCATGGTTTCTGCCACCACGACCGCCATGGTTCCGCCGCCTGTCTTGGACATGGCCGCCACCAAGATGGCTACTCGCGCAAAAGCTGCAGATGGGAGTGCTCTCTACCCCGACTATCTTCCCTTCTACGATCCTCTTGAAAAGGTGGAAGATCTGGGGTCTTTCGATCATGACGACCCGGGACATCGCGCAGATTCCAAGCTCGCCAACCTGCTCAAGACCGCCGAGAGAGTGATCGATCTCTCTCCGCACGTGGGCACTGAGATTGAAGGCGTGCAGCTGTCTCAATTGTCGCCTGCTGGATTGGATGAGCTGGCTCTCATGGCTGCTAAGCGTGGCGCAATCATCCTTCGAGGTCAAGACTTCGGCGACATCGGGCTTGAGAGACAGAAAGCAATAGCAAGGCACTTTGGGCCGCTGCATATTCACGGCTGGGCTCCGCACCCAGCTGCTGGCTCAGAAGAACACATGGTCATATATGATCACAAGGAAGGTGAGTGGCAGACTCCGCAGCACCCCAAATTGGTGCCGCGAGCTTCTGGTATGAAGGCTGACCCAGACAGACCAACGGGTAAGAAAGAGTTGGGCCGGGAGATCCCCAGTACAGTGGCACACCGATCAGTCGCCTGAGGCACAGACACCCGGCTGCTCCTTCATCTGCATGCTCGAAAGTCCAGCAACGGCTGGAGGCGACACCCTCATCAGTTCGAGTGTACAAGCCTTCAAAGCTCTCTCACCACGGTTCAGGAAACGGCTTGAAGGCTTGACCGCGATCCACTCCAACAACGACGGTGTCTCGCAGGAGATGAAGCATGGCGACGGAGCGGTCATGAGAAGGGCCGAGCTGCGGCAGGAACACCCGGTGGTCATCGTGCATCCGGTCACCAAGGAGAAAGCTCTGTACGTGAACCCAGTATACACCAAGCACATTGTGGGCTTCGATCGGGAAGAGTCCGACTATCTTCTCAACTTCCTCTTTGATCACATTGCGAAGCGTCAAGATTTCCAATGTCGAGTGCGATATGACACTGGTACCGTGCTTGTCTGGGATCAAAGGATCACCAACCACTCTCAAACCCTCGACTACCCTGCTGGTGATCGACGCCATGCGTTTAGATTGACGCCGCTTGCGAACAAGCCAATACCTTCTAAGATCGAGGAAGACGATGGCGAGTGCGAACGAGTGTATGCGAGAGCTTCGCTGGGATTGTGTTAATCAAAGTGGTTGGGGGAGCTGCTGTTATCACATGGATGCGCTGTATCACTCGCAAGATTCTCAGAAAGTAAACAGAAATTCATCAGACAATTCGGTCTGCCAGCCTTGTGTTTGCCAATCTTTCCAAGCACCAAGAACATCCCTCGTATCATTGCGGCTGTCACAAAAGTACACTGGTGTCTGAAGGGGAGCCACTCCAGTGTCGGTACCATCGTGTTCTGCTTCGGCGCCAACAAACGTTCCCTCCTCTCTCAAGTTCTGAACGCCCGGCAAAAACGTCGTGAATAATCCGTCCCGGGAATTTCTTACCACTGACGCCACAGCAGGTCCCTCTTCCGTGACATCTCGTCGACGGATTTCCTGCCGATGCAAACTCGGGCCCGCAGACGACTCGTTGGATTTCCCGTCGCGCGCTTCGCTGGCTTTGGCAGAGTGCTCGAAGAAATGCACAATGCTTTGTGCATTTGGCCAGAACTCTGCGAGTTCTTTCAACGACGACAAAGCCGAGTCGAAACGCTTGAGCGCTGAGATCGCCAGCAATGGGTTGGCGAGCCGCATGTCGACGCGAAGCTGTATCAGAGCGGTGAACAAGCAATTGATACTGGACAGCCACATTGTTCTCGCGTCGTTGGATCGACAGATACTCTGGAAGAGGGATTCGATGGAGCTGGCAGCTGAGCTGCAGATCTCTGTATCTGTGTGCCGTTCTGTACTGTCGTCGGCATGCCGGTGCATTGAGGAGGGCTCTGGTCGGTGTAGCAGTATCAAAACGGCATTGTATTGCAGATGAAGATTCGTGCTTGTTGTGTCGTTGCCAGTCATCTGCGGATGGAGGTTGTGTGGAAGTTCCCATGTCCACTTGGCCAATCTGTCATCCGCTTCTTTCAAGGTCTCTCGTCCCTCCTCTGCAGTCTTTGACCTAGCTCTGGCGCGCACTACATCAGAAACGATAACAGCTAGACGCACGCTTTGTATCATCTGGTCAGGTCGGGCATCCGGACCGCAATCCTGGAAGTCCTCAAGTTCCAGATCGCCGACTGTACAATCTTCCAGGTGTATGCCCTGCGGTCTACCATACTGAAGAGATACCCAGACATCGCAAACGAACAAGAGCCACCAAACGCGGCGCCACATGCGCTTGTTATGGGGTACTAAAGTTGACCGCTCAGTATCGCGGTGCATCCCCAGGCCCGTAGCAGTTCTGATCGCCAGCCCGAGCCAGTGCCACGCATTAGCCGTGACATCTTCCAACCCATCAGTGTGCCAAGTCAGCAAAAGGGCAGCCTGTACAATTGTATCTCGATTACGCTCGAATTGGCCCTCCAGTAGAATTTTCGCACGCCGGAAGAACATGGCTTTCAAAGCAGCTCGTCGAGCCTTGCTGTGGCTATCACTGTACAATGCATGGGCACCCGCTACCAACATGGCTTGCAAGAGCAACAACGAAGGCGGATTGAACGAATCTCGTGCACGATACTGCTCCATGAACAGCGTCTCGTCGACAATAGGGAAGCCGGGATTGATGTGTCGAAAATAGGCTTCGAGCAACTTGTCGACCGTGGCTCTTGGGGGAAGTTCGAAGGCGTCCAATGGTAAGCGGACTGCCGGCTCCCTCGCAGCATACCGTTGTGATATCCGATTAGTTGGGTAATGGACTACGTCTTCCGCGTGTAAATCTGGTCCATAGTGCTGGCGCACGAGGTAATTGAGGTTCGACACGTCGGTGCCAACATGTGTCACGCGCGCTTTGCTGTCGATTGGGCGGGTGACCAGCTCAGGCTGATCGACGAACTCTACCAGATAGCGTCTGTACATGTATTCGCCTTCCTCAGATGCATCTTGATCTGTGAAAGCCTCATCACTGGTTACTGGTGAATGTGGCAACGGTGGGTGCATGTCTGAGCCCGAAGCATCCTGCACAAAATCCCTCGCAGTCGCTGGACGTGGTCCACATTGATCACCTCGGTGGGACGGACTGTGTCTCCTCCTTGGTGCTCTTGTCGGACTTCTCGACAACGAAGCTCTGGGCACATGCTCGTCCACACGTTCCGTCAGACCTCTGGATACCCGCTTGCGCTTCTGGTGTAAGCGGCAATCGCTCCGTGAAGCTGCGCTGCAGCTGGAGCACGGCAAGCCTACTTCGAATGCATCGCATCTGACTTTTCTCAGATGACAGGTAGAGCAGGCCACACGGTCTTGCGATCTCTGTCAGTACGCCCGAAGACGTGCAAGTGAAGCTTCAAGACGCAACATACTCGCCATTGTAGTTCTTGATATTGTGCAATCGTCTTGATTCCGATGTCGTCCGGGTACTACTACTGTCCAACAGGGCGGTTCGTTTGATCATCCATGGTTCCGAGCAACAACCCTTCGATAAGATTAATTACTACGTGCAGACGTGCCGCTGGCCAAGCATCGAGCATCAGGTTCAGCATTCGGCAGGTTGATGCCTTATCGTGGGAGTGGAACCATCGAGATAACACTACTCCACATGCTGTTCGTTGGCCTCGACACGAGGCAGACGATGGAAGATTCCGAGCTTGATGTCGTCGTACCAGATCACAAGTCTGCCCATGGCTCGACATAGCAACATGTAAGAATCAGCAAAGATAGATATAGCCTCCGAGCAGCTCCTCACAGAGATCGAAAAGCATACTCAGGAATCTTTATGTACTAGCAAAATCCTCCCTATAGTGATTCAGAATGTTAAACAAGATTTACTACTGAGATGCAGACTTATGACCATCGCCTGGAACTGATCTTGTTACGACTCAACCCTAATAGCCCCAAGACCATCACGGGTCTGCGCCCATGAATGATCAAACACGATCTCCACGCTGGCATGCGAGATATGAGAGGTGCGTAGTAGACGCATTGATCCATCTACATCAGCGGGTCAAGTTCTCGTTGCTGCCATTTCCCCCTGTCGAACAAACTATGTTCCAGACAGTGCGATCGATGCTTCATGACGCTTCGGGTAGACGCGAGCGAGGACTACAATGCACATTGACACTAGAGAAACATGCGGATGCCAAGTATCTACGCAAGTCGTGCGGCTTCTACTTGTCGTAATTAGCACCTTTACTTGATGGAACCTCTCAACACCATATATGACTATCAAAAGATGGGGTTCAGGATCGGTATTAGAGCAGGCGGCAAGAAAGTTGAACGTTGGCAGTCTTATTGACACCAGAGCTAGCGCTACCTCTCCCCATCAAGCCATGCAGCGACGTTGCGCTGATCAAGGCCGCTGCTAGGATAGACACGATTGAGTCGGCTCAGGCCCCTCTTGAGGTACTTTCCACCTCCGCATTTGCCTTGGACCTTACCATCAGCCCAGACAACAGATCCACGAAGAATGGTATATCTCGGCCAATTGTTGAACTCGGTCCCTTCGTAAGGAGTGTCTGTTCCACGGTCAGCTTTTCCCAGAGGCCTTACGGTTTCTGATATCGTCTTACAATCAACATTGTGGTGGAGTTGCGCATTCTTGAGATTGAAAGGTTCAAAAGAAGAGTCTGGATGCCACTAATCCACACATCAGCTGTCGTTCGTATCGTACGCGGACATTGCACTTACGATGACAAGATCTGCATCGGATCCAGGCTGTAAATTGTGGAAGGTAAGTATTTGAACCAATGCGGTGAAGGTTACACACTGCTTACCATCAGAGCTCCTTTCTGCGGGTACAGTCCATACTGCATATGGTCAGTAATGCTTGAAGAAGACAATTTCAATCGTGCAAGCGATACTCACCAACTTGGCAGGATTACTTGATGTAAGTTCAACGAACTTCTGCGGTGTAATTCGATTTGCCATGAGTCCTTTGGAATACAAGAGTGCCAGCCTTGTTTCGACGCCAGGTATGCCATTTGGGATGTGACGGAACGATCCAGGCTTGCCTCTGGGTGTGGTTTCCACTGCCGGGACGTCGCAGAATTCCTGGTTCATGGCGTCTGCTTCATGCTCGAATATTCCGCTCGGCTTCCTACGTGGATGATCGTAGCGGAACGGACAGTGGTCGGAGGAGAAGATAGTACAGGTACCGTTTTGTAGAGAACTAAGCACTGTCGGTCAATACACTATTTTCACGGACATAATTCTGCTCTCCACTTACATGTAGAGGCGATCCTGATCCGATGAGTCGGGCGGTGGAGGTGGCGAACAGACATGTTTGCTGTTCTCGAAGCATGTCGGGGAATGGAATCGTTTCTGGCATCGATCAATGACGATGCTCGTAGGCGAGCACCAGGGCACTTACTAGATCCTCCCATGTCAGATTGAGATACTGCGGGCAAGTCTCGGCAAAGATCGGTAAGCCCTTGCTCTGAGCACGGCGGACATTATCCATTCCAAGCTACGGTCGATCGGTCAGTCCAAAATTATCGCAAAAGGGCTTCTAAGGTCATACTGATGATCCGACGTGGACGAAAAGGATAGGATTCCGGATCAGAGTCGCTAAGGAGATGGCCCTGTTCGTAGCTTCGCCTTCTACAATCGGAGGGCGAGACCAGGCATGGTAATAGGGCTCAATCATGCCATCTGCTTCGAGCTTATCTGTAGCGTAGGCGCATCGTCAGTCTTCAGGTAGACACGAACACAAGACTAGAAGCAGGATTTACCAGAAAGCCACTCAATCGCATCCCCATTCTCGGCATGGATCATCTGTCACTTGTTCAGCGACGTCATCAGCAACATGGAAAGGACTAGAGCCTACAGTCGTGATACCATTCTGCTTTGCAGCCCACATCACATCTAGTAACGCTCTATCCGAAAGACGCTGTGCTTCGTAGGTCATGAAGACTTTGCAGCTCGTGACACCCCAATCTTTCACCAATATCGGAAGCTCATCTCTGAGGACATCCTCGTCGTTCCGGACGATGATCATGTGAAAGCCATAGTCGATGTAGCTGCCGGTAGACTTAGCACGTTTCTTGTAAGCCTCAAGCACGCCGACGAGGCTTCTGTCTTGCTCAGAGCGACTCTGCGGCGCAAATGTGATCATAGTAGTCGTTCCTCCCGCCACTGCGCTGCGGGAGCCGGTCTCGAAATTGTCTGCACATTCACCACCAAGACCATGAGGACCTATTGTTGGCTTCAGTATGCTAGCCGTGATGACAAGCTCGACTCCGATACGTACCGCTCATGAGATCCTGGCATAGATGCACATGTGCATCAACACCACCTGGCATTACATATGCGCCTCTGTCGTAGGTCAATATCTGGTGATGCCTCCCGTGCTTGCTATATTTACTCTGCATCAATGATCTCTGCACCTTTTAGGTCGTTCTCGCTGAATGACGCTGCGAGGCTGTGGATTTCCCCATCTTTGATTGCTATGCAACAGGCACTGCCGTCAAAGCGCATTAGCTTTTGAAGTTCGGATCGAGAGTATGTATATCTTTAGACTGGTCTTACCTGATGTCGCTTGCGGTCACCACAACGCCATTGACCACGACCAGGTTGAAACGTGACATCTTAGTATAACACTGCAGGTGGCTTGCTATGCCGAAGGGGGTTGTGAGAACCAGTTGTAGTGAGTTTTGCAATTGTCGCCGCGCTCTCAATAGTTGTCCTTATTTCGGCGGTTTCTTATCGAGTGGTCTTGAAGTCGGCGTTCACGGTCTGACTAAAGATAAGCGCCCACAAGCGCCACTGCTGAAGATCCACGCATGCGATGTCACGTGCACGCGAAATGATATTAGCCTATCTAGTGATCTCGGTGGCCTGTAATTTGAGCTCACATTCGACAGAATCTTGGCATATCGAGAAAGATGTTCAAAAAAGTTAATAGTATCATATTCATTGCCAAGACTGCGAGTATTCTATAATGCGGGATATTACTCTACATGATCTTCCTCTCCTCCTCTAGTACGCTGACGATGTACTCATTTGCAAGTAGAGCGTCCACCTTCTCGTCCATCATTGGGAGCAAGGATCTCCTAGGCAGTGTCCCATAGCCAAACATCCGATGCAAGATCTGTTTCATGCCTCCGACCTGAGGAACCGTCAGTGAGAACATATTTTGCTGTCTGATGTCGTCAAAAACTCACGCCAATCGATATAAGGATGTTGTCTGCAAGTGCTATAACACCCTGGAGTCTCCTCGCTTCCTGGCACGCTTCGGAATCCAATGGCAACTGACAAAGCTCCCACAAGCGAACGCATATTTTCTGAAGGCTTGTCAGTCGGGCAGACATAGACGTGGGTTGCTTGAAGTCTCACGGGAGCAAAGTTTGGCAGCCCTGATATTGCACCGGCACTTCCAACAGCGACAGAAGGTAACAAGATGTCGATCAAGCCATCAATCACCTCGAATCGCTCTCCGGCTAGTTTGCGAGGATATTTCTTCATGAATTCGGTATTGTGCGCGACAGCTGTAATTCGAGTGATCTTTCCTACAGAAACACAGCTGTTGCGGCTAGTCAGTCATATGTCACGTGCTGCAGACTTGGCTTGTCTTACGTGAGTTTCGCACCATAAAGATTAGGTGCAGCTTTGATGAGATCTAGAATGAATTCGCTGTCCAAGTCAATGCCTCCAGAAACTGCCGGCTATGTAAGACATCATCGTCAGTACTGCTCTCAGCCAATCTCGACTGGACATCAGATTACACCTACAAAGTTGTAAAGGATGACCGGCAGTCTGGATGTGTCTGCCACATCAAGGAAGAATTGCGTAAGCGAATTCTTGTTCTCAGCGGAAAGCGCGCCAGCATAATAGCCAGGCGGGATGACCATCACGAAGTCCGCTCCAGCTTCAGCGGCATCGTGGGCAAGCTGTATTGTCTCTCGAGTGCTGGCTGCTCCAATACCAGCCACCACGGGGATGTTTGACAGACCGCAGTCATCAAGAGTGGAACGACATGTGCGGATCAACTGGCTTCGTTCATCGTGGCTCAAATGGACTGCTTCGCCCATCGAACCAGCTATGACGGGAACTGTGCCTGCTGATGCTACGAACTTGACATGATTGCTGAAAGCGACGTAGTCCAAGTCTTCTTGATCGTCAAAGAACGTTGGCAAGGGCGTATAGATGCCTTTCGGCAGGGAGCTTCTTGAGAAAGTTGACATTACGATTTAAAATAGGGCGAAGGGTGTGGTAGCCAGAACGTACTGCAACAGTCGTGTCCATGGCGTCTGTTGAGATGTCATTCTCTCGACACAGTCGCAGTCCGTTCACAACATGAGAAAGTGGAGTACTAAGGAGCTCATTGATAGCTGGGCCGAAGCGCCGAAGTTGTAGATATGTCTCGCCGAGATGCCGAACGGGCAAGCTAGCGATACGGGTGGATCACTTTCACAAGCCAGTGGTCAATCCTGAATTCAATCTGTAGATGAATGCAGGGTCTGATTGGCGTATCGTAATCGTAAGGAGAAGCCGGCCAACTCGACCCCGCAGATAGCGATCACAAAGTAGTGGGGACCAATCTATATTTGTGCTAAAGTACCACGTACTACCAAGTCGTTCTCCATCGTTTTCCGATAGCGCCTTGTAACCATATGCTGTGGATCGTGCTGTCAATCGTGAATGTGAATTCGGTGAATGGCAATCCGTGTATCACGCCTGGGCTGGACCAATAAATAGAGCCATCCGGAAAGCTGCAGAGAGTGCATCTGGCTCCAAATACCTGACAGTACTAGGTCCATGCAAGGTTGAACAATGCTTCCATCGTGAGCAAAATGTCTGGATACTTGAACGTAGTCTACGAGCCCGGCCTGCGCGATTGAACCTTGGCATCAGTCGAAGGTTTTCTACTCTGTCCGCTCAGCAAAGGTTCAGCATCACTCTGCCCGCGTCCTTTGCACACTCTCCATCATCTTCCTCTATTTTACTGGGAATTGGCTTGTTGGCGAGTGGTGTCAGTCGGAATGCATGACGGCGTTCGCCAGCTTCGTAGTCAAGCGTCTGCGAGTGCTGGGTCACCCTTTGATCCCACAGCACGATTGTGCCAGGCTCATAGCGAACACGACAAGCAAAGTCTTGGCCACGATTGACAAAATCGAACAGGAATTTCAACATATAGTCTGCTCATGGCAATCAGCAGTGATTGGACGTGAAAACATGTGAGGTCTGGAAATGTACGAACCTGATTCCTCCTCATCCCAACCGACGATGCTCTGGGTGTATGAGGAATTTACGAACAATGCCTTTTGCTTGGTCACTGGATGGACAGTGACGACTGGATGGATCGACTTGCTGATGGGTCGGCGCAACACCGCTAAGTCACCATTATCGCGAATCTCGCGCAAAACTGGATTTGTCGTTGTGTGGATAGCATTGAGGCCTTCGAGGCGTTTTCTGAATGAAGGCGAGAGGCGTTCGAAAGCACGACCCATCTAGGACGCACTATCAGTCGCGCGTGTGAGATTAGCAAGAGGTACTTTTTGACTTACGTGAGAAATGATAGTATCTCCTCCAGCACCGGGCGGCGACTCAAGCATGCAGAAGAACGTCAAGCCCGGAGGTTGGCTTTCGGGAGACTGATCAACGTGAAACTGAATTGGACTCTTCCTCGCCCAAGACTTCCGAATGCGAAGGTCTTTATCTGAGTCATAGACGATGACGAACTCGACAGGCCCATTCTTCGGATGTGGCATCCAGCCATGTTTGTGCAATGGGCCGAAGTAGGATGCGATCCGTTTTTGCTCCTCAAAACCAGCGTCTATGAATTCTTGCTCGCGAAGGACCACACAGCCGCGCTGAGCTACTAGCAGAGCAAGCTCATCCAGAGATTGATTCGACATCTTGGACTTGAAGTATGTTAGCCTTCAAATTCCGCTCCGATGACGACCTCTCGGCTTACCAGCTGGACGCCGTGAAGCTCTGTGCCACAGTGAGGGCTCAGCTGGAAGGCTTTTGTTGCATCCTTGAACAAGCCGCGCATCTCAGGATCAGCCCGAAGGCCTGGGTCGTCGTGCTCAAATTCTCCAACAGGTTCAACATTCTCTAGTGGGTCGTAGTGCGCTACAGTTCATGTCAGATCTCGTTTGCCTTGGTGTCGTTCTTATACTCACGAAGATAATCTGGATACAAAGGACCTTGTGACCCGTCCAGTGATGAAGCCTTCATTGTGATGATTGCAAGAATAATCTGCGGCAAACAATATGCAATCGATCGTGGAGCTGTCACAACAAGTTTACGTGAATGTCTGAGTGTAGACAGCTGTATGATCCAAGATCTACTTATGCGAGTGACAGCAGTGATGTGTAAAGTAATACAGCTATTGGAATCAGAACAGCTAGCCATAGGCCAGACATAGCTTAGCCTGAAGACCTGACCTCGGGCACTGAGGTGCCCTTGGTGTGAACTGCACAGCTGGAATTTGCCCTATCGGGGTCTGTTGCCCGAAGTCAGCCGCTATCTGGCGTTATCACTGCTCGGCGAACAAAGCGAAGAGACAATCGACCACGTCTTGTGTGCAGATAAGAAGCTTTTCGGCGAGCGTAAGCGGCTTCCATTCTGCCGAAGAGATACAGTCCGGGAATCTGCCTTGCCAGACACTTGGCAGGGTACCTATCTTGTATCTCTTTATCGAAAGTGGCTTAGTTGTATCTTCGACAATCCAGACGTAAGGGAGGCTATAATGTTCGGCGTGTCAATGAAGCGTCGAAGAGGAGGAACATTTATCGATACAGCAATAGTCTCTGCATTTCGATCTACCCCAAGGTCTTGTCCGTGACTTCGACTGTTCTTCTTCTGATCTAAGTATGCCAGACATCTCCTCAGAGCCAAAAGGCAAGCATGTAAATGCAATTCTCGAGCCTACCGCCATCGAATCTACAAAAGGAGAATCACTAGAGATTACTGCCGAGCTTGCTGTCAAAGCAGTCAAGGCAGGTAATGCGAAAGACATCGACATCGCGGCACAGATCATCGCGGAACATGGTCACGAGATCGATAGCAACGGGTGGTCTCCGGAGGAAGAGAAGAAACTGATGAGAAAGGTCGACTGGCGTCTGGTGCCGATTGTAAGCAAGACGATATTGGATGGGAAACCAGCAAGCTGACGGATCCGCACAACAGTTGTTCGTTTGTGCAACACTGTCTGGCCTTGACAAGACTGCGATATCTGCTGCTGCCATTTATGGGCTTCGCCAGGACCTCAACCTGACAGGGAGTCAGTATAGCTGGTGTGGAAGTGCACCCTTCTTTGGAGGCCTTGTCTTTATGGGACCGGCCGCTTACTGTCTGCAGCGGTAAGTTGACGCCTAGATTCAAAGACTACATGGAGATACTGACTAGATCAGCTTCCCTGCCGTGGACTTCTTTGCCGTCAATGTCTTCTTTTGGGGTGTTGCGGCGATGTGTATGGCGACTTGCACGAGCTTCGGGGGCCTATTCGTCTGTCGATTCTTGCTTGGCGGTTTTGAAGCGCTTCTCATTCCAGCGATCACTATGTTGATCTCGATGTGGTACAGACCCGAGGAGCAGCCGAAGAGAAACAGGTGAGAGCCATGCCCAGATGCTGCGATAACAAGCTGATTGCTTACAGCATAATTCTCAATGTGATTGCACCTATCCTCAATGGCTTCATTGCGTGGCTGGTCGGCTACTACAATGGTCCCTTCGCGCCTTGGAAGATTATTTTTCTCACTCTGGGCGCCTTCACGTTACTGTGGTCATTTGTGGTTTATTTCTTTCTGTGAGTCCACGGTGCCCGCGAAGAGCCAGCTTTGTTTTACACATGCTGACTTTGCCAAGTCCTAACAACCCGCTAGAGGCAAAGTGGCTGTCAGGTCGAGAGAAGATGATCGTAATTCAGCGCAAAGCTTCAGACAATACTGGCGTCGAGACCAAGGTTTTCAAAAGGGATCAAATCATCGAAGCTGTGTTCGATTTGAAGACATGGTTGTTGTTCTTTGCAATCGTAGCGCTGCAGGTGAGTGTACTAATTCCGCCACTCAGCGAACAAAGCTGACTTGAGATCAGGTACCAAACGGTGGACTTACAACCTTCAATACGTTGATCATCTCCGGTCTGGGTTTCGGGCCTCTTGAGACGTCACTTCTGGCGATGCCTCCAGGAGCGATGTCTACACTTTCGGGCATAGCTTTATCGTTCTTAGCTGCCACAACAAGAAAGTACCGAATCGTGATGATTGTGACTGCGGTTCTTCTCCCGCTACTTGGAGCTGTGCTTTGCTACTCCTTGAAGAGGTCGAATCTCGCGGGCCAACTGATCGGCTTGTAGTGAGTCCAGTGTAGAAGCATGTTTGAGCTCTTCCTAACTTTCCATCAGCATTCTTTATACCTACTGGGCACCATACGTTACACTGGTATCTGTGTACCAGGCAAACATCGCCGGGCACACCAAGAAGTATGTTCACCAGCCCATACAGTCCTCGGCATAACTGACAGAGATGCAGGAACTTCTTGTTCGCTCTATATTACATAGCTTGGGCGACTGGAAACATCATTGGCCCTCAGACTTTCCAAGCTGACCAGGCACCTGCATACACTGGTGGCACCATCGCGATGATTGTATGCTACCTAGTAGCCATGGCCTGCATCTCGGTATATGGGTATCTGTGTCGCCAAGATAACATGAAGAGGCAGGCAGAAGTCGCAGTTGCGGGAACGCAAGATTGGTTGGACATGACAGATAAGGAGATGATGGGCTTCAAGTATACGACTTAAGGTGATGCAGCGAAAAGAATCTGCAGGGGAAAGCATCGGTGGCAGACATCGGGGTGCGATTGCCGATGCCTGCCCAGAATTGTAGATACGATGGCAATCCAAGGGATATGATTGTAAGATACAAAGATCCCAGCAACCAATTGTAAGCCATGAGGCAATCAATCTAATACAACCTCCAGCGGCCTGACGACATTGAGTAGCATGCAGCTCAACAATCTTAATATGAATCAGTATTCCTCACATAGTTCATATACGCTCGAACGACGGAATTCGCCAGAGCCGCAGGTTCCGCTGGGTTCCCGATGGCTGAAGCGGCTGTTGCGGCGAAATCGTCGGGTTCCTCGAAAAGCATAAGAGAACCTCCAAGCGCTTAGTCGCTCCATGACAGGAGCTCAATAACCAGTATTATAAGCAATACCAAGCATATACCAAGCACTCCTGTACCCATCTCTAGATCCTGCAGGATGGCCCTGAGGGGATACTGGTCCGCCGAGATCAGCTTCGCCCGTCCCAAGAACGAAGGATTCGGGTGGTATCTTCCCTTCTTGCTCACGCTTAGTATGGCATCCGCCGCCATCGATGTCTTCTCTATTCCAGTACTCGGAGTCTTCACGGCGAACAACACTGGCAATTTGATCTTTCTCGCAATCGCCGCTGGTCAGGTGCACTCCGATGGCGTTGATGCTACTGCAGCTATCACCTCACTTCTCGCATCCTGGCTTGGCTCGTTCTGGAGCGGCCAGGTGGGCAAGCTCGTTGGAAGGTCAAAACGCTGGTTCGTGTTTGGCGACACTGTACTAGGGGCTATCATAGCTATTATATTTGCGGTGCTGTACTACTGCGACGTGTTGCCGATGCGTGGTAGCAATACCAGATATGCAACTATAGCTCTATTGGTGAGTCTCCCTAACCAATATCTATCGCGATGTAAGATGTTCTGTACAAAGAGCTAACACTAACATGAATTCAAAGTCATTCTCCATGGGCGCGCAAAATGTCACTGTCGCTGGTACCTCTGCTCCAGGAACTATCACAACACTAGTAGCCACTGGAGCGATGGCAAGCTTCTTCAGTGATCCGCGGCTCTTCACACTCCACAATAGGCCACGAGACGAGCGCTTTGCTTTTGTCGTCTTTTTCTGGGTTGGAGGGTTGATAGCTGGCTTTGCCTATGCATACTCGAGTGCACCTTTGAGTCTGTTGCTCAGCGGCATTCTGAAGCTACTCTCCGCCTTCGTGATCTTGCTAGTGCCAGATAAGACACTATGCGACTTGAATGTATAAATTTTCGAATTAGCCTGCTCTCAGAAGCCTCGAGATGGTGCGCAAACAAACGTTAGAGGCTTAAGTAACGTGTCCAATCTTCTTTGTCATGCAACATACCGCTGAGCCAGAAACGCCTGGACATGAACACTCGAGACGAACTGCCAAAGGTGCCGCGTTGCACTATGCCTCGAGCGTGTGCTCAGTATCCTTCAACTTGATCTCGATCTCCGTCATATAACCGGTCAATCTCCTGCTGCGAGAGATCTTTTGTCTCCTTGACCATGAACCAGGAAGCGGCCAGAGCCAACGCCGTCAGCCCAAAATACACGAAAGCTGTCTTTCCTCGCAGGTTCGCAGCATCGAGGTTGTAGATATAGGGCACTGCCACTGCAAAGACAGTCGTGGTGATGCCACTGCAGCCCCAGCCAAGGCCTTGTGACTTGGCCCGTAGGTTCAGAGAGGATACTTCGGCGCCAACAGCATAGTACGCGGGCCAGACGCTAAGACTAAAGACAAGCACGATGACTATACAGACGCCTGTGGTGACCCTGTAATTGAAATCAGCTGAAGCGATCAACGGAAGCAATGTGCAGGGTTAGACTGACCATAACGATGTGGTACCCGGAAAGCAGTTTGCTATGCCGACAGCAAGCCACAAGATCATTGTTATGGCAAGACCATTCACAATCAGCGTTCTCCTACCGATGCTCGATATTGTCCAGAGACTGCCAATATTGCCTACGATACCAATGATGACTCCCAGCACCACCATCAGGAGGCTGGGCTGCTCGGCCATGCCCAGGACCTGGAGGAAATAACTCGCATTGGACAGCAAGGTGACACCCCAGAACTCTGGGGAAGTGTATGCAAACAAGACTAGCAGAGTTCGCGGTCGCTCGCCGGCCTTGAAGCAGTCAATGTACTTGGATTGAGTGTGGGCCGCACCATCAATGGATTCTTGGATGTTGACGAGCAGATCGCTGATTCTGGCATTCTTGCCGTGGAGGCGAACTAGAGACTTTTCCGCTGAAGTCGTCAGGTTCTTCTCCACGCACCATGCAGGGCTTTCGGGCATGAAAAATGCTGCTAGGAGCGCGGGCACTGTGAAAGCCATCATGGATGCCATTGGGGTCACATATGCAGAACGTGTCGAGTTTCCACTCTGTCCAGCAATGACGGCAGCACCAATGGCTTGACCGATCAGCGTGAAGAGTGGGATTAGCGACATGGCTGGTCCACGAAGCCTTGGAGTGGTGACTTCGGAGACGTACGTCTGCACAGTAGTGATCGCTTGACCAATTCCGATGCCTTGGAAGAGCTTTGCTGCGAGGAACACCCCTCTTCTGGCGCCGAGACCATCTGCATAAGCAGAGCCGACACATCCCCCGACGCCTATTGCACACGCTATGACTCCGGCTGCCAAAGAGACGCGTCTTCCGAAGCTTTGATTAAAAGCGCCGCCAATCACTGCACCGATCGTTGTGCCGATAGGACTTGCAGCCTTCCAGACGGCGAGCCAAAGCGAGGGGATGATCAATTGGCCATCATACAAGTGACCATAGTCTGCTTGGAAAGCATGTAGGGATACGATATTGCCGACAATCACAAAGTCGTAGCCGTACAGCAGGATCCCAGTCATTGAGGCAAGGACCCAAACGACCATTCTGTGATTCGACCGGATGGCGCGTCCAAGAGGCTCTACGGTTGCGGCATTGGTGGCGGTAGCGTGTTCTTCGAAAATATAGGACCGCCCATGAGGGACAACCTCCATCTCTAAGCTTGTGGATGATGATTGCGGCATGCTGACGGTTGTGGGTTGTTGTTCATCGGGTCCGGGCGCTTGGTCGGGCAGGTGGGCGAGTGCGTCCTAACGACAGGGGATATCGATCGAGTGCTCCGCGATAGCAGTTTCTCAAGATGCTGTGGTGTCCCTCACAGGAGAATAGCAGGGTGAAAGAATTGCATTCATGCTTCGACTTACAGGAAGATGCGTGTAAGTATTATGCACTAGTGAGGCGTTCACACCGTAGATCAGAGTTCAGGGTCCGACTTGGCTATTTAGTGGCGCGCAAGTGAATGCGTAAGCTCTGTGGAGTCACAACAGCCATCACTGGATAGTTGTGCCAAATGCCGTTCGCTGCTACTATCAACAAGCACTCGGGGAAACAATGCTTGATGGGCGTGTTAGACAGCTGAGCAACCAAACACCTCCTTTGGACGACATTATAGACTGACCGAACGGCGGCACTGTCAAGCCCTATATGGCAGGCTTGGTCAAGTGAACTTATGCCAATGCTTGCATAACAGCTGAGCATAAGTCTGGTTCGGACGTACGAGAGCCAAAACACAAACAGTGGAGCGATGTTTCCCTTAGAATTCAGATCGAACATCGCAATAGAAGAAGCTTCTTACACAAAGCCTCGGTCGAGCATTCAGAGATGACGAGAACTTTCCATATACTGAATTTGATGCACACACAGTGCTTCCCACAATTGCACAGCTTTTAAACCGGTTTGGAGGAACGCACATGTGCACTCCTTTCTAGGCTGCTGGCCCTCAGCGGATAGAGTAAAATCAAAACTTGCACTTGTTAACAACACCACCAATGAATTTGCGTCTGGCCAGGTTTGAATTGAGTGAGAAACTGGAAGATGAATTCTCGAATGGAAGACGAGAGATGCTGCGTTGTAGAATTCAGCTTATGCTATACTGATATCAAAATTGTGCCAGATCTGGTATGGCCATGCCCTCTCTCTTGACCATTTCCACGTGCACCTATCCGGAGATCGATCTGGCTGCTCAAATGTTCGTAGCACCAAGAAGAATGCTGAGCCACACGTCTGGATAATCAGGTCTCTTGTCAGAGGCTGTAGTCCATCATATTCTGCTTTCTTAATCCTACCATGGAAAGTCTCATCTCGTATGATCGGCAATCTCAAACCTTCAGCGTCGATCAAGTCACACCATTCTGAACATCTGTATGTCATCAGGACCGTGACCTTTGCACCACCGATCGATCCACTTCCCTTTCATGATGTCGTAATAGTGTAGGTAAGTGTCACCAATGAGGGTCCAATCTCCGTTGGGCTTCGATCGTAATATGAAGGGCATAAATCCGCCAAATAGAATGACGACATGATCTCCTGGTATCATGGCACCAGGACCAAGTCCAAGTCGACCGCTAGCCGTCCGATAGACTTTGCGGTTCAGATTGTGGTGGAACACCGACAAAGGATACGAGGCAGGCGTGCCGTTATGCAATGTTTCGTTGGTTGGCATTATTTCTTCATAGGCAAGTGGGTCCTGACCGTGACGCATCACAAGCCACTGCAGTAAGTTGTTTTTGGCTATAGTGTAACACGTGTCGACGAAAGGAACCTGATCGCTGCCTGGTGATCGGTTTGAAGCACGAAGGGATGCAAATTGCACGACACTGCCCATCATTCCCGCGCACAAGGTCATGAAGTAGGCAAAGTCGAGCTTTTCTCCGTGAAGACAATAACTTGCATTTGGCCGTGGGAATAAAGGGGTATCGAAGAGCTGATCCCAAGGCTGCTCTACAAGCAAGCGACCGTTATGATCATCAGGAATGGCGATAGGGTCGGCAACCCGAGCAACAGACTCTAGCAATATTCCACCCAGCTGGAGAACATCTGGTTCTCTGGGTGGTAAGGTCAAAGGGAAGTCCGACAATTCTGCTTGATAGCACATTGGAGTGGCGCTTTTTATTCCAGCACGGTACATCTCACCCTGGAAAAGCGATGTTCTGCGGTTGTGTTCGAAGTGCGGCACCCACGACGGCCAGTCTTCGCCGATGGTCTGCGGCGTGTGCTGTAGGTGTGAAAGGACTTGGAGTACTTGCGGTTGTTTCTGAATCGAATATCGTGTAAAGTCGCGATAGACATGCATGACCGTCTTTGTGTAGTCCGGTTCCAGTGCGTAAGACTTTCTGAAGTCCTGGCCTGTTGCGGCCGAAAGCCATTCATTCAGATGCGGAGCTCCACGTTGAGACAGGGAGATCCCAGAGAGGCTAGATAGCTCAGGTGTGGCGTTGCTCACTCCTTCATCGCAGATGCCCATCGCAGCAAAGATACGATCCCGGGGATCTGTTGCGCCCAGTTCTCGCAAAGCTGTAAGCACATGTAGCGCAGACCCAATCGAGCGATCACCTCCAGATACCATGCGCTCCGCAGTCATTTCCACAAAGATCCAGGTTTTCAAGGGGTTCGGAGCAAGGCTAAGTGCGGGAGGGCGGAAGTGAGCATGCTTGATTAGTGGCAGAAGTTCGCAAAAGTCCATTGTCTCATTCCCACACAGAGCAGTGCATTTTCGAGCAGCCACAACTTCTTGAAAACACCAAACTCGACGAAAGTACTCATTCTCAAAGAACTCCACCAAGCTGGCCAGTTTGACCTGATTCTCTCGTAGATAAGCATGTGTCCCTTCTTCCACGACGATATTGTCCGCTGCATTGTTGCCATTGCGTCCAAGATTACCTGTCGAGCTCTCTCGTAGTCTCCTGCGATACCCGCAGAGATCCCGAGCATTGCAAAATGCAACACGCTTCGCTTCATCCGGCAAACCAAGCCAAACGATGACACGATTGGCGTATTTGTAGATCTGTCTCATGTGTCTTACTTGGCGTCCACGCTCTCCGAGATCGAATTGGTTGATGCATAGTGCATCGACCCAAATAAGCCTGGGGGTATCCGTATATCGCATGGCTTTGAGTGCGTGAAACAGATTGAGACGAATCGGGACGTCTCCATCGCGACACCTAGTTGACATTGTTGGGGTCTCTTCTGTGTCATGACATCTCATTGACCTTGAGTCTGTCAATTCGTCTGTCCCACACACGTACGAGAGTGCTTCATAGCGTGCGGAGGTGTTGACGATATCGATCGGGATGATCTTGCACCGCAGAGGTTGAGTTGCGATTCCCGGATAGAGCAGTAGCAAGCGAGTCGGCCATGAAGGCGCTCCGGTCACACTTGCGAATCGCAATGGAGGATACTGATACGGTGCCATAGCATATGAATGATTTCGAGAGAAGAGTTTGATGTTTTGTTCACACCGATGAGTTCAAAAATGGTGCCTTATAAGCACGCAAGTAGTGAAACGATCTAGAGCTTATTCAAGCTGCCGCAGCGTGGTGTGATGAAGCCTCAAACAGGATGAAACACTGGGCGCTGCGGCTGGATGTCAGCTCATAGTTGAGGGATGCTTTGTCATTGGCGTGACCAGCGGAGCCTTGTGCATACCGATCTTGAAGCTTTGCCGCTGCACTTCCATCACGAATCAGACGTTCTCCTCAATGAAAGCATCGCATGAGTGGCGTTTTGAGCTATTTGCGGTAGCGCTTCCACATCACCTCTTGGTCTTCGCATTGTCCTCTGGTAGTCGTACAACTGCTCATCCCTGTTTAGAAACGGTATCTCCTGGTTTATCTTTAGCTTTCCGCTGCATCCATGATTCAGCAGCGGAATGTAATCTGCGAGCAATCTAGACATCCATACGCTGTCCTACACTGTCTCACACTTTAAACCAGAGGCTATCGCTCACTGCAACAGTACTTGGTCTGCTCAGAGTGATACTTTGAGATATGTATGTCACTGTAACTCTTCTGTCGGCTACTTGCCCTTCGTCTGTCCAGTATGACCGAAGTACTATGTTATGTTCTCAGGATTTTGAAGACTTATCAACCTTCAAGTCGACGGATGTAACAGTGTACTTCTCTCAACCGCCAGACATGTTGTGCTTTTGGTATCTGTTCCTGACACGACATACAGCACAGCATAATGCCCTGCAGCCATGACAAAGCTATTGACACACGGCCAGCCGACAAGAGGGTACCATTCGTCGATTAGATACCATGGTTCATCCCCCCGCAGTTTTCTTGGTAGCATGAGTCGAGAGGGCCATAGAATGGCCAAGGCAAGAAAGATTGCTGACTGAAAAGCCAGTGTGTAGTTGCTCAAATCGTTTGCAGGGACCTCGCCAGCTTTTCTCCTTGCATTTGTCCAGCGGAGTTGACAGGCAAAAGCTACAGCCAAGAGAACGGTGGCAAAAGGATTTGCGATGTACTCTTGAGCACTCATGATGATCAAAAAGGCCAGATTATCCCATTGTCGACGAGACTCGCCTACAATCGCTGCAAACATAATGGACGCTCCAGCATGGAGCACAAGTAGGAAGACCGCCGTCGAGCCTGCCATAGAATTGCGAAGAACAGAGGTACCACTGTTTGCAGGACCATTGGGTTGGTTTTCGAATCCAATCACGAAACCAAGCCTTTCCAGTCATCAGCTTGTGTGAGATTGAAGTATCTTTGGAGGTCTTAGATACTCACAGCACCGACGAGCACACCCACTGAGCCAAGATCTGCATAAGATCAAGCCAATTCTGATTTGATGGCGGCTTAGCGATGATTTCGCCGTATCTAGTCTCAGGATGGCACGTGAATATGTAGTACATTGAAACCAGCTGGATCTGGGCCACCAGGACGGTAATCAAGCTGGCAGCCAGCGAAATGCCATTCGACGAGCGCAAGGTGGTTATTCGAATGTACTGCGGCAGGTAAGACAGCAGACTTGCCACGATGAGCAGACTTGTAAGTTGTCAGCACGAATACTCATATCGAGGTGTACTCGGACTTGCATGCTGAGAAATTCCACCAGCAACATTGTTGGATTATCTGACGACAACGCTGTTCATTCATAAAAAAAAGAAAAGAAATACAACGACATCAAGGGTTTAAAATATAGTATCATTATGTCGCAAATTGAAAGAACGTGTCTTTTCATTAGGCAGCTGGAGACAAGTTATGCCGCAAGTTTAGCCGCCATCAAAGATTTAAGCGAGATGTGTCAGCCTCGGCAAGGCACCAACCACACATTGCAGTACGCGATCGCGCTGGACCAAAATGCAGACTCCATTTTTCTTCTCTGCCTTTGTCCTTCACTCGGCGAGAATTAGGCACCGGCTACCTTCAGGGCTACTTCAAGCTTCGAATCCGTCCTCGTGAACCATTCCTCAACAGTGCTGACCTTCTCCTCACCAAGAGGCTTGATGGTCTCCAACATCTTGGGCTTGCATGCCTGTTTCACGGAGTCAGCGGATCTGGCTACGACACAAAGCGATTGAAGATGGATACTTACCTTCACTACATCTCGTTGAGCGCGGAGAATGCTTCGGAAGCATCCCCCAACCCAATACACGACGTCTTCTTGGCCAAGGCCTTTTTCAATGTTCTCGATGAGGACCCAGTATTGGTCCAGTGCCTGCCATCCTGTCAACGAAATGTTGCTCAAGACTCCTTGAGAGTGATATGCTTACTCCATCCAAAGCGCCCAGTACAGCTTGCGGCCCTCCTTCCTTTGCCGCAGCGTCATCAAGCTGGCCTGTGACTTTTTTCCAATCCTCAGCGATCGATGCGCATGCCTCGACAACTCTCTGATGTCGACCGGTGTAAGCATAGGCTGGAAATCAACGGCAGGGTCAAGACACTCACCACGTAGGATGCCCCAGCCTCGTTGTTGAAGTTGCCGCCGACAGTCCTTCCTTCTCCAATTGCCCTGTCGATTTCCGCCTGTCTTGACTTGTAGTTGCCTTCGTAGAAAGCTTTCGCCCAGCGGGCGATCATGGCCGCTTTTCTGGAGGGATAGTGATTCTCCTGGCAAGTTCTCTGCATAGATTGCAGCGTTTCAGCAGCCTTTACCCTGCGCTCTTCTTTCTCTTTGCGTATCTGCTGGATGGTTGTGAGGTATGCTTGTTGTACGATCTTCGATTTCTCTTCGTCTAACTCTGTCGTGAGATCATCTGGGGAAAGATTTTTGGCCGCGAAAATTGGAATCATGATTTCGGCCACCCGGAACCCATCTTCATCGTTGCGTGATCCGAAAGAATGATAATGTCGAAGCACACTGCACCTCTCCAATTTGCTGCCGAAGGTCATGATTTGATTGACGTCCAAATTCGTCGATTCGTCCATTTTTGGTAGAGTAGTGGGAAGATGTGAGATCAAGAAGTTGATTTGGAGTTGAAAGCATAAGTTCGACGGGAAGACCTTATGTAACTCGGTCTCGGCATTTTCACCTGACCTCTGACCGCTTTTATGAGGACCATCATAGCTGAGAGGCTTCCTGTGGGTTATAGTGCATCCGATAAGACGTAGGGTCTCAGTAAAGCGAGCAACGTCGTATATCAACCTTACCACGCATGCTATGCACATGGCCGACAAACCTTGCACTGTCAAAGTACGATTCCGATCAGCGAATAAGAGTCATTGACAAGGTGGCGTAACGCATTGCTGAGAAAGCTCTGATGCACGTTAAGAGTTGTGTCCGATCGGCATGAAGTCATGCGTAGACGAGAGAAGAACTTCAAATGGTTTCTATAAAAGCATTGCTATTGAGACGCTAGCTAGTCCAGGAAAATGCACAGTAGCCAGCACCAAGTCTTGGACTGTGCCGAGCCTGCCAGACGCACAGCTGCGAGTCCCATACAACAATTATGACATGACTAATGCACGCAAAGGCATCTTAGCTCGAAGCATATGCAGGTATGCATGCACGCATTGATCCCCGCTTGTAACATACAGAAAAAGCCAGCGCACTGGGCTCCGTGTCCATGCGTGATTTTGACGTACTGCAATCGATTGTCTTCTTAGAGGCAATGAGTTTGCGTATTGCAACTCTCACCGACACTGAGCAAGGAGTTGTTCATTAGGAGGGATACCGTCTTAGAAAGACCTTCATGAGTACACATCTCTGCCGCATTCTCGGTTTCCACCCGTTGACACCGTTCAAACAACTTTAGCCACTCGCCATTCGCCAGCTCAAAGCTCTTCGAATACTGAACATGTCGTCCAGTATGTTGCCCTTGGATATTTGCGATGCCGAGGCTAGCTAACACAACAAAGGCGCCTCGGACACATGGATAGCCACCAAAGTCAAGGCCGACCTGTTGACGGAGAAGGGAGTCCCTGGCTCTGACATCAAGGTGGAGGTCACCAAGGGAGTCGTCTCCCTGTCGAGCGACGTTACAATCACGGACAGCCAAGAGGAACTTGCGATCAGCATGACCAAGCAGATCAAGGGTGTGCAAGCAGTCAATACCGACGGCTTGAAAGCCGAATGAATGACAATCAGAAGTATAAACCGGCACTTGGGCGCGTTGCCGATCGTGATAGCTTGATGCCACCGCGCAACCGGACAGTCATGATAATAGGTTCCAACATCAGCGCGCCGGATTCCGCTGCGCTCACAAAGCCTAGATGTACCTTATCTTCCATCTCTTCTCATCCGAGTCGAACGCTCCTTCCCTTCATGCAGCTCTGGCAGAAGCCACGTCCTGATCGTGGCAGGCGGTAGCATCACGCAGTCCGCCATGCCTTTGTACAATACTCCAAAGCTCAAACGACGCACCGTGGTTCCTTCCCATGCATTCAGACCCATGCTCCCGCATTAGTCGAAGATGCATTGCGTCGTACAGCGTCATGATAGCAAAGTTGTCCGGGCCGTCGACTCCCGGGAAAAGGCCAGTATGATTAACAGTGAACATGTTTTGGTGTCGTCCTCAATCGTAGAAGTGAACATGGCTCATTCAGTGGTGCTGGCACTGCTGTCACCCAGCACGCGGACCCAGACCAGCGAGTTGATATACTTGAAGTCCTGCTTGTACCACAGGTAGTCTGTCGCCAGGAAAGATGCTGTAAGTATCAGCACCGTGCCCGGTGTCGACCTCGCGAAGCTCTTCTTCATTGGGATGATAGTGTGCTGTAGAGCTGTCGACGGCAGGAAGTGAAGTGAGGCCGCGGACCCTGGAGACGGAAGCGTTCGGGGAAGATGACGTCTCGGCAGTGAACAAGATGGCGTGGGAGGCGTAGCTGACTCGTCTAGTTCTTGTCTAGCAATTATGATTATTAAAGTAGTGGACGTCGGTCGTCAGCTCTTATTCCAATTCAAAGACTCTCCTCCGCGGCCGGTTTCGCTCGATTCCATGAGCGACTCCGACATCAGAATGCCCCTCTTTCAGCCTCACGAGCCTCACTACCTCCTACCTCTCCGCAAGTATTGTTCACTAACGTCAAACCCTGCTGACGGAGGCTTAGCGGCAGGAACCGCAAGCCACTTGCGAAAGCTTAGCTAATGCTTCGTGATCAAGCGAGTCTAGCCGTCGGCCTCTCTCTGGCCCTATGACATGTCGTTATACTGTAGTGTGAAGGGCGTAGTGTGGTAGTAAGGCACTCTGTTTTCGCACATTCAAGTACCGGCATCAACAACGTAGCTATTACTTACGTAGGGCGTACTGAGGATACGGTTGTGCACATGATGAATACTAGGTACTTCTGGAACGCCATACAAGCCATTTGATTGTATACACACTTTTGCAACGCCGGCCAAGACTGCGTACAGAGCGAGCGGCAGCATCAGGACTTCTTCTGCGGTTTGCGGGGAATCTTCCGTAAATTGGTTGGAAAAGTACGGAGGTATCATTCAGGGACAATCTTGGCTCGTGCACGACGGGTGGCGAAGTGGCAGAATGGCGAAAGTGGCGTTAGCACGGCGGTTTTACACTTTGGCCTTTGAAGTCTAGATGCACGTGGCAAACGCGGAACAAATCCTTCAATCAACGATCGGCCATACCATGTCAAGAGGTGCCCTCCCGGTGTCTTTGCTGTTGTTCGACTGCGGCGGCGACGTTCTTCTCTAGATGGGGCTCACTCACGAACAGATAGCATGCGTTGCTGACCCGGAACGCATCTGGCAAGTCCGCCGCCTTTGTCAGGTCCGCTATGCCACCACAGAAGCCTCCTGGAGAGGACATACACCCTCACAGGCCGCATACGGAAGCGATCCAGCACTGTCTGCATTGCTACGTTGCCTTCTCTACGAACTCCAGGCCGACACTGGCGCCATCAGTCTTCTCGACGACGAAGACCAACACTTTCTCTCCGTTGCTCATGCCGCTGACTCCGACAACCCAGACATCCGTCGCGCGGACTGGTTCGGTTGCGAGCAGATACCTATCCGTGGAGGGATATGCGAAAGAACTATCACGCAAGAGTATCCATCCGACGACTTTCCAGTGTACGAGATCCTGGACCTCAAAGCAGATGAGAGCACATGCTCTCTACCTGTTGTTGACGGCAGGACTGCCTCGTTCGGCTACTACGCAGGCGTACCGCTCACGACTAAGGATGGCCTGAACGTAGGCGCCCTCTTTGTCTTCAAGAAAGACATCCAGACAGAACCTTTAGCCATGGCCAAACGCCGATGTCTAGCAGGCACCGCGCAGCACGTCATAGATCAGATGATGCGAACCGTTGCAGCCTTGGAGAACTCCTGGTCTCTCCGTTGCAGTTTAGCAGTAACTTCGATCACGCACTCGGAAGACCAGTCTTATTCTCCATCGGGTCCAATGGTTACGGGTGCACAGGCGGAGAACATCCCTTCCTCGCCTTCTCAACTTTTCGCACTGGCTGCAAGACAGTTGAGCCACTCTCTGGATCTAGAAAGCGTCACCCTGCAAGAACTGCCTAATTCAGATACAACCGTGAGGGTTGATGTCTCGGCAAAAGAGGCCATGTGCGCTGGATACACCAGCAGTCCAGATCAGCCAGCAAGACCAGTGGACGACGCTCTTGCAACTCAGCTCTGGGAAGCCTTTCCGTCCGGTGCTGTGTTACAGTTAGACACTCCGGAAGACGGTGGAACTTTTCTTGTTTCGGCTACAGACGACCCCCGGCCTCGTCAAAGGCTCAGAATCAGTCTTTGCGACCACTTCCCCGGGATTCAACAATGTGTCTTCATGCCTCTTCGAGACACCTTCCACGACAGAGACACTGCATTCATCTTCGGATGGACTTCGGACCGGAAGAGAGTTTACTCGAGCATGACCGATCTACCATCGCTATCTTCATTTGGAATCGCCGTCATGACGCAACTCCGCCGCCTGCAAGCTCAAGTGCTGTCCAGGAAGAAAGCTGACTTCCTTGCATCGGTTTCGCACGAGATGCGAAGCCCGCTACACGGCTTGCTAGCTTGTATAGCAAGCCTCAATGACACTGAATGCACAGCGGCTCAAGTCGATTTGCTCGAAACCGCCGAGGCCTGCGGACTGCAATTGCAGAACAACATAGACAACGTACTTCAATACTCTAAAATCGGTACAGCCAGTCGCACTCAGTGCAATTCTATCGAACAAAGCTCGGCTTCGATCCAGACGAGCTTGGCTCCAAGCCCTGAACCGGAACAAGCCGTCCACGGAAGAAGCGACATGGTGACTTTCGTGGAAGATGCTGTCGAGAAGTTGGCACGCAAACATCAAATCCTGAAGTCCCTCCAAGTGCACGAACTCTCCACACAACCTTCCGATGCGGCTATCACCCAAAACTTGTCTCGGGATGGTGAAAATCCGCTGATCGTATTCGACGCGGCTCGAGGAGCCGACTTCATTCTGAGCAACGTTACCGAGACTCGCTTGATAATCGACAATCTTCTCGTAGGCCTTCAATTGCGCAACGCATGTGGTTTCAGTATCTGACAATTGACAGGACAACTGCCTCAAATTTACTTCTGCCGGTGGATGCATACGAATACAAGTCGAAGCCAGCGATGACACCGTCCGCATGCTCTTCACAGACTCCGGTAGGGGCATGCCGCCAGATTTCGCGCGATATGGCGCTCTTGAGCCTTTCACTCAGCAAGATCCACTGGACGACGGGATTGGACTTGGTCTCTCGCTAGTCCGGAACGCCGTTCAGGCTTTGAATGGCAAAATGAGTCTCGACACAGATACACAAACTGGCACTCGGGTGTCAATCAATTTGCCTTGGAGCCAATTGACCATAAGACCTGGATCGACTCTTGCAGAGTCTCTTCAGGACCTCACAAAGACTAATGGAGCGGAGCATCCGGTGGGCAGAACCGCATGGCTGTTCGAACCTGGACAGTGGAAGGACCCATACAACGCACGCCACACACATTGTCGTCGTACGCTGTCGGATTCCTTATCTTGCTCCCTCCGTAGCTGGCTCAATACTGATCTGGAACCGTGGAGAGCCAATGAACAGCTGCCGACATACTTTTTCGCCTTCCACCCGGATCTTGATGCAATGCGAGAAGAGATTGGCCCTGCATTTGAGCAATCGCGGAAGATCATCATATGTCCAAATTCGCATACTCAGTCGACACTGTCACCGGCGGACATTGGAGTGTTTGCAACGTTGACAAGTCCACTGACGCCATCAAAACTGCGCGCGGCAATATCGGCGGTCGACCAGAACTCTCAGCAGCAAAGCACAACAAGCTCCACATGTCAAGACCGAATGATTTTGGATGCGCAACAAACCACTCTTGAGAGCAATCCTGTACCAATCGAAGCCTTGACTATCTCTGGAGAATCACGAAAATACTCCACGACCTCAGCCGTCAAGTGCGACGAACCGGCGCAAGTACATATCGAACATGCGCTCGTGCCCGAACACGCCCCCGCTCTCCATCCCAAGCTATTGCTAGTAGACGACAACGCCATCAACCTGCGCGTCGTCGGCATGTACGCCAAGAAATGTAGCAAAGGCCCCTACGTACTAGCCGGAGGCGGACAACAAGCCATCGACCTCTACAACGACGAATCCAACGAAACATCATCCGGGTTCGACATTATTTTCCTCGACCTTTCGATGCCCGAAGTCTCCGGATTTGACGTCGCCGCAGCCATTCGTAGCACGGAAAAGTCACACCCTTGCAGAGCACGGACTTATATCGCTGCTCTGACAGGCCTAGTCAGCGACAAAGATCGACGAGCGGCATTCGAGGCGGGAGTCGACGAGTACATCACTAAGCCGGCCACTATCAAAGACTTCCAAAGCGTGATCGCCAATTGGAGGATTGCGAACGGAGCGTAGCAGCGAAATGGGCAGAGGGCAGAAAGCGCTCATCAGACGCAAGATTTCGATCTCTGTAAAGTGATCCCTTGCAATTTCCATGTTGCAAGCATGACGCTCAGCAGCGAGCAAGTCACGCGATGTTGCAGGCTGAAGAATTCGGGGAAGAGGCAAAGCGGACCCAGAGAGAGATTGATAGAAGAGATTGATAGAATGATACCCACGTGAACTTCGACAAAAGTAGGGAAATTTGGAAAAGGAAACCAGAATTGCTACGATATGATACGATATGAAGCGAACATGAAAAAAGACAACCAATTATATCCATTACAAAAAAGAGGCTACTGTCTTACGAGCGTATCTCGATAAGAGCTTGACTCTTTGAGAGTAAACTGAGCCTTCTCGAAATAGTGTCGGTCCGAATGGCGTGATCGAAATCCTTGCAGTCTCCGTGTTCGCAGGAATGCTACCGTGGCCACCTGCTAACGTCCTGCCAACTCCATCCTTGTTCGGTGTGGCTACAAACATCAAGGCTGGCATGATCTGTCTGACTGGTACGACTTCGGAATGGAACGCCCCTACTCACATACACTTGGAGGGCCCACCAGGAGCGAATCAAATCTCACCACTGCTCACGACCTTGGCGCACCTCCCATCGACCCGCCATGTTTCGATGCAACCCCAGAATCTATCTTATGCGATGCGAAAAGGCTGATAGTAGCAAGTGACAGGGTTCAAGATGCTATCGTGGAAGCTGTGAAGCCCGAAGCAGCCACATTTGCGAATACGATCCTTCCTCTCGTTCATCAAGAGAATGAGATGCTTCACCAGCGACAGTTGATTGAGTTCTACAGCTACGTGTCACCTTCGGAAGAAATCAGACTGGCCGCTCGTCGCGCTAGGGATCTGTTCGCAGAGTTTGACACAAGAGCCTCCACGCGGCATGATTTATACAGTTTGATGGCCGCTGCACGTTCGAAATCCGAGAGTCTAGACACCGAATCTCAACGTCTGATGGAGACGCTACTTTCCCAATGTACGCGACAAGGCCTGGGTATGAGATCAGAAGATCGCGTCAGGTTACAAGAAATCGACTCGGAACTTCGACAGATCGGAGATGACTACTTGGATGATCTGCAGAGCCCACGATACATAGACTTACAGGGCGGACGAGATGGGCTTGAAGGCGTGCCGCAAAAGCTTCTGAGTAGCTTAAGAGATACAGCCAATGAGCCTAACGGATGCCTGCGCCTAAAGATCGTAGGCAGGACGCAGCTATTCGATCTCCTCAGCCACCTGGACAACCACAAAATGAGAGAGAAGATATATGGCGAATTCACAGACCAGCATTATTCCAACGCGGCTTTACTCGAAAGGGCGACAGTGCTTCGCAGCGAGAAAGCCCAACTTCTCGGTTTCAACTCTTATGCTGAATGGTCAATGAGTTCGAAAATGGAGCGCGATCCAAAAGTCATCGAGAGGCTTTTGAGCGAGTTTTCTGGTATAGTCGAGCCTTCCAGAGCATCAATCGTTAGAAAATGGAAACACACGAAACAAGAAGATTTGAGGTCAGCAGGAGAACCAGCATCTGACCAGGGCGGGTTTTATCTGTGGGACCGTCCTTACTACACAAGGCTGATGATGAAACGCGATTTTGCCTTCGAAGCAGAAGGCCTTGCGGATTACTTCCCATTGGAGTACACGATCAGTCGGATGCTTGGGATCTTTGGCCACCTCTTTGGGCTCTCTTTCGTTAACATGCGTGAGCATACTGGTTCCCATTCTACGACAGCTACTGTTGCGGATGAGTCCATGTGGAATGAGGATGTAATACTGTTTGCCGTCTGGGACAGCTCCGAGAGCTCTCATGAAACGACCGAGTTCTTGGGCTACCTATACATGGACCTCTACGCTCGCGATGGTAAAAGACCTGGGTTTTCTGACCTGCCCATTCGCCCTGTACGTATCAATGCACATCATCCGACTGCCCAAGAGACGGCTGACCTTGAACAGGGGTTCACCAGCGAAGACGGATCCCGATTCTGCCCTTCCACGTGTCTGCTCTGCGATTTCGAAAAACCTGCGAAGGACAAGCCATGTCTCCTGCGCCATGAACAAGTCGTTCTACTGTTCCATGAGCTAGGCCATGGCATCCACGATATCGTCGCGAAGACAAAATTCGCTCGCTTCCACGGCGCGTCTACAGCCGCAGACTTCAATGAGGCACCCAGCCAAATGCTCGAGAATTGGTGCTGGCTTCCTACAACCCTCGGGCTGTTGGGTAAGTTCCACGGCAACTTGCGTCCGGAAGAAAGAGAGGTTCGACAGCTGGATCCATACGGCGAGATGGCTGGAAATCTCGACACTACCAGTCGCCTCTCTGACGATCTGATGGAGAGACTGGCGAACAGCAAGCGGGCAAAAGACATGCTGCAGTATCTCGCTTTGCTGAGCATCAGCTCGTTTGAATTGTCCGTCAACGGAATCACGTCACCAAGCGAAGCTGCCAGTCAAAGTACGACAGCAAGATTCCACGCCGCCCTGGAAACAACCTTTGGCTTCGACATTCCTCCAAATCCACCCCCATCGCAAGCCATAGAAGCATACCACTTCACCATCGATGGCATATACATCTATCTGACGTATGCTACTGACTCCAGAGAAATGCCTCGCAATTGCCATCAACAGCTGACAGACAATCCTCTCCACGCAGGTCACAAATCTACTCGGCGGACATGTTCCACACAGCGTTCGCAAAAGATCCCATGGACCGCTCCCAAGGCCTTCGGTATCGCAAAACCGTGCTCGAAAAAGGGAGTAGCGAGGACGAGATGGCTTTCCTGCAGGCCTTCCTCGGCCGGCGACCTAACCCAGACGCTCTGAGGACGGGAGCTACAGAAATCCACAATCTCGAGAAGAAATGACAAATGAAAGGAAGCCCCGCCGCAATTCCATCGTACATGGCTCTGCTACGGGTCCACAAAGCTCATCTAAGCGACCCAGAATCACCGTCCAGCGTCAGGCTTTGAGGAGTGGTCAGACTTGCCTCGTCCTTCAAAAAAGGATAAGTTAGCCACCTACAAAGAACCGTACGGACACGTCTCGGCCACGCTACCTTACACTTTGGCCGCCCGCCAGTGCACACATACCTTATACGCCAATCGCAATCCCTTGCACTGCCCAACTCACGGTTCACATCTCCAACTCGATAGTCCAGCACTGCGGCCATGAGGCTGCACATATGCAAGAAAGGCCAAAGAGATCCCATACCGAACGATCTTGTCAACGCCTGACACAACCAAAGCCTATTATCATGGCGGCAGCGCCCAACAAACTTTGAACGAAGGGAACAGACAGAGCTTTCGTTTTGTAGTCGTATGCGATGTGTTTTCGAGCTATGGTGAGGCTGGAGTGGATGAATGGTGGAGAGAGACATGCAGCAGCAGCAGCAGCAGCAGTAGCAGTAGCAGGAGCGGCATTACACAGCCAATGATTTCCAGCGATATGGTCTGGAGGGAGGGGGAGATTATAGATCGTGTTCTCAAGAGACTCCCTGCGCACTCATCTCTTTTGATGTGACATTGCACCAGAAAACAATGAGCACTTCGGACGTCAAGTACTTGTAATCAGTGAAAAGTAATAAGGAATATGACATTTCTCGCAGAAAAAGGATTATACACAGCGTCTTGTCCCGGCCTGCAATGGAAAAAAGGCCGGAGCAAGATACGCTTCGCGCAGGTTTCAGCCAGCACAACAACAGATGTAACCCAAAATCATCCGTTTCCCCTTTCCACGCCCACGCAATGAAAGAAGTAGTAGCATTTCAGAACGCTCCCTTTATTGTTTCTCCATCCGCTATATCGCACGCAAGATCGTCGTGTCCCTATTTGGGACTTGATATGGAGGTAGGCCTCTTTCTTGAACCGACTCTTTTGCTTTCTTTCCTTTCGCTCATTAGATTTCAGCAAACATGAAGCTTAATCTACTGCTGGTTGTGCTTGAGCTGAGAGTAGTAGAAGTTCTCCTCGGGCACGCGGCCACGGAGGAACTGAGGCTCGGAGCCACGGACGTAGATGTCCTCGAAGAGAACCTCGGGGGTGGCGTCAGGAGCGGGCATGGCCTCGGCCTCGGCGACCTCGGCGTCGACGTTGGAGCGGGCCTGCTTGTCGATGGCCTTGAGCTCCTCCTCGGTGGTGACCTGCCACTCGAGCAGCTTCTGCTTGAGGCCGGCGATGGGGTCCTGGGTGCTGCGCATGCGCTGGATCTCCTCACGTGTGCGGTAGGTGGTGCCGGGGTCGGACATGGAGTGACCACCGTAGCGGTAGGTGACGTACTCGTAGACAAGGGGACCCTTGCCGGCGTTGCACCACTCCTTACCGTACTGGACGGCGGCCTTGACGGCGAGGGCGTCCATGCCGTTGATCTTGAGACCGGGGATGTACTGGCCACGCTTGTAGTACTCGGTGAGAGCGGAAGAGCGGTTGGCGGCGGTACCCATACCGTACTTGTTGTCTGGGAGGTGTTAGTACTGGTGTTGCATTTCCAATCAAGATTGCCAAAACTTACTCTCGCAACCGAAGATGACGGGAAGGTTCCAGAGCTTGGCCATGTTGAAAGCCTCGAAGACCTGGCCCTGGTTGGAGGCACCGTCACCGTAGAGGGCAAGGGAGATGTTCTTCTTTCCGTTGTACTGGTTGGCGAAAGCGAGACCGGCACCGACGGGTACCTGGGCACCGACGATACCGTTGCCACCGTAGAAGCCGGGAGCGAACATGTGCATGGAACCACCCTTGCCGTAGGCAATACCTTCGCGACGGCCGAGAAGCTCACCAATGATGGACTTGACGGATGCGCCACGCATCATGGCGAAACCGTGGCAGCGGTAGGCAGTGATGACCTGGTCCTCCTTGGTGATGGCGTGCTCGATACCGCAAGCGACGGCCTCCTGGCCGGTAGACAGATGGCAGAAACCGCGGATCTTCTTCTCCTTGTAGAGACGGTCGGCGGCCATTTCCATGCGGCGCGAGGCGACCATGTCGTAGTACATCTGCTTGAGCTCCTTCTTGGTGGTGTTCATTTCGTATGAGGGCGGGTCCATCTCGTAGGTCTCGAAGGACTCGTCGGAGAGCTTGACGGTGAAGGGCTTGTCGTCCTCGGAGGGGACCTCGCTCTTCTCGACGTGCGCGCTGGCAGCATCGGTGGTGACATTGCGCCTGGCGACGGCGGGAGTTGCGAGGCGGAGAGCTCTGGGCGCGGCGGCAGCCCTGGGCGCGAAGCGGGACAGCATTGTGTGGGAGGTGACCTCGTTGGCGGCGAGGGCGGTGTGTGGGAGAGGAGTGGTATAGGTTAAACGAGGGTGAGGGGGCGGTGTTGGGATGGGAGGTTTGGGTGCTGCTGGTTGTGCTTGCTTGCAGTGCAGATTGGCCGGCTCGAAGTTCTTTCCGGACTCCCAACAACGCTCGATGCGGGAAAGAGCTTGAGAGCACGGCCTTTCCCGACCAACCATCCCCGAATTCCGCCGGCCCCAATTTAGAATATCAGATCTCACCTGCGTCTGCTGTGCATTGTGCATCGAATGTTTGTGATAGGTATATTCAGTACCATAATAATCAATATCAATGTTGCAAGAAATCATTTTATAGCTACATAAGGTATGCATTCGTGCAATCCTCACCAAACGCCACGCTAAGCCCATTTCCGAACACATTATGCACTTGAGCAGTCTCATCTAATTGATGCGGACCTTCTTCTGCACGCCATTCGCCATTTCTGCCTCGTCATCATCCTCGTCCTCCCACTCGTCATCTTCGTCTTCGTCGATGACCTTGCGCTTTCTAGATGCACGCCTCGATGCGCCACCAACAGTCTCAATACCCTTCTCTCTCGCCTCAACCTTCTCGAGCATGCTCACGTAACCCTCAAGCACAGAGTCGAGAGCACCCTCAACCTTCTCTGGTCGCTCCTCGAGGTCCAGCTGCATGAGCGGGTCGCGGTTGAAGATGTAGATGCGGTGCTTGGCGTATAAACGCCAGAAGTAGTACTCCTTGTCACTCTCATTTGTTGATCGCTCCTTCCTGGTGATTCTGCTGCGTGCGCGATTGGTGGTTGGAATGCGTGAGAGTGTTTGCATCTCGACGAGGCGGCCGAATTGGCGCGAGTCGATCTTGCTCTGCTTGCGAATTTCTTCTGTGATAGCCTCAGGGACGATGAGATCGGTGGGGATGTGAGAAGATGGGCGAAGTTTGTCTGCGGGGATGTCGGTGTTCACTTTGAGGTTGGCAAAGGCAGTGTTGTTTGCCCGCAGGTGGCGCATGTCGCATAGATCACGAAGGTCATCGAACGCTTCGTTTGGATCTTCCACCGTGAACTCGCGCACGTTTGCCGGCGCAGTCAAGGTTTTATACATGGAGTCGTAAAGCTCTTGTCCGTGTCCACTGCCTTGGAAGGGTGGTAAAATGACAAACTGTGAGAGGCGTTCGCGGCTGGGCAAATCGAGTGGCGAGCTTACACCATCGTTTTGCAAAGCTGCTTCAAGCTCGTCCGCTGAAACGTTCACTAGCTTTGCGCGTTGAGCATCGTCGCTTTGAAGAAGCGAGACGTCCTCTTCGATACGATTCTTTCGGTCCGGGAAGGCGAAGACTCTGTATGAAGTGCCGAATCCCACGAACGCGTATGGGGAGCTTGCTTCGGGAGCCTTGTCGTTTACTTGATAGAGCAAGAAGAGCTTCCACCTTTGCGTGGTCCAGTCCTGGTCGAGCTGCAAGATGGTTCCGCCTTCAATGAACAGAGGGACCAGGATCTGCATGTTTTCCAACAGTTTCTTGGCTGCCTCATCTGTCAAACCCGCGCACCAGACCTCGTACTTTGCTCCGTCTCTTGTGTAGTCGCGAATCTTGTCTCCTGGAGGCGTCCAGCTAGCTGCGTCTGCGCCGCTTGTGGAAGTCGCATCAAACGCCTTCGCTGGCAGGAAGTCCTTCAGGGCCTCTTTGATATCTGTCGGTTTTATGTCGCCCATCGCTGAGAACTTTTTGGCGTATTTGATCTCAAGTTTTGGTTCCAAGTCATGCGCAGCGAATCTGAGATTGATGGAGAGATCCTGGTAGCCAAAGATGGCTTCCTGTTCGCCGAAGATGGGGTAAGTGAACTGTGGCTGGAAGGTCGCATGCTCGCTGCCGTCGGATTTCACTACTGAGATGTTGAAGCACTCGTTGCTGTTGGTAGACCATTCGCTAACCTGTTCCTCGATCTGGCGAGCAACCTCGGGGTCTATCTCGGGCTCCATGTTCTGTGTGTTTGGCGTGTTCTCCGCCTTTAAGCGCGAGCTGGTGGAGTATGTCTTTGCGAAGAATGAGGCAAATGCAATGCGCTGTACAGGCCAGTGAGGTTATTGCGAAGACTGCGTGAGTTGGTGTTTGGTGGTAGAGCTTTAGCTTTAGCTTCACCTTTCCACGCGAGAACGCGATTTGGCGCGTGTAACCAAGTCCAAGCTCTCCATCAGATTAGATTTGTCGCAGCCCTTATCTTAGCGCTGCAATCTGCAAGGGAAACACCGAAAGTTGACAGGCTGCAGGTTGATGCGCCGGCTGAGACGAGAGTGGAGCTCGACTCGCGTATTCAATGCCGGGACTTTGATGGCCAAGGTACACTTGCCCATTCACTCCTCGATGCTGCGCTGCATACACTTAGACTTGTCGTAGCAAGCGCACAGAAGTCTTTGATTACTGGCGCAGGCTCGCCATCATCGCAATCATGTGGGACGGCTTCTTTGTGCTGCTGCTGCTATGCATAGTAATGGCTACGGCGTATGTATTCTCCAATTGCTACTCCCTATAGCGTTCCTCCAGGCGCATGCTAACAGAACCATTTAGATCAGTGCTAGCCGGTCTACTGCCTTTGTCCTTCGCCCTTTCGCAAAAACAACTCCGCTTCATCACCGCCTTAGGAACAGGTGTCCTGGTCGGAACGTCGCTCATCGTCATCATCCCTGAGGGAATCGAGACCGTATACAGCGCAAGTGGGAGCAGTCATGGCCACCAAAAGAGGGACATATCTCTGGCAATGTCCAAACGGCACGCCGACAATATGCGCCCAGTGGCTGAAGTAGCATGGGCATCAATATCACGACGAGACAATGCCATTGCCGAGCAGGAGGACAACTTGTATCCCAGGCTGACGGGAGATTTCATGACCGGCCCAGACGACGGCTTCAGGACGGAGGAAGAAATCGCTGCGGATCTGTCGAAACAAGGACATCCATCTACCGACCCTGGTCACGAAGAGCAGTCGAGTCTCCCTCCGAGCGAACAAAAAGTGAAACCATCTTCGCAAGACCACCATGACGAAGAACGGGAAGGCCGCAACCCTCACGCCTACGTCGGCATCTCACTCATCGCTGGCTTCATATTGATGTACCTGATCGACACCCTTCCACGCCGAGCCAGCTCTTCTTCGCAGCCTCAGCGCTTCCAAATCAACCTCACCCAATTCAGCCTCAACCGGGCATCGACCTCTTCACCAAACCTCGAATCGCCTCCCCATGAATCCGACTACCATCCCACAGGTCAAGCACCCAGCTCGTCCTCCCGCCCATCATCAACAACCGTCGGCCTGGTCATCCACGCCTGTGCGGATGGCATCGCCCTAGGCGCCTCCTCCACGTCAAACGGAGCTTCAAGCAGCGGCCGCAACCTCTCCTTCATCATCTTCATCGCCCTCATGATCCACAAAGCGCCAGCGGCTTTTGGTCTGACCACAACCCTCCTCAAGCAAGGTCTGTCCAAGCGTGCCGCCCGCGCTCACCTCATCGTCTTCTCCCTTGCAGCTCCCGCGGGCGCTCTGGTCACCTGGGCTGCTGCCAGTCTCCTTGGTTACGGCGGGCTACCAGAAAGCATGAGTGCTGAGTTTGCCACTGGTGTGCTACTGTTGTTCAGTGGCGGAACTTTCTTGTACGTCGCTATGCACACTATGCAGGATGGCGGTGCACATGCGGAGCATGCTGGTGATGGATACGCCGAAGTGCCCATGAATGGGTACGGCGAGAGCAATGGGCCGCAAAACAAAGATGTTGGCGGCCACGGTGTGGCTGAGACATTTGTTACCGTCGCTGGCATGCTACTGCCCCTGCTGACGCAGTTTGGCCACGCGCATTGATTGTAGCGGTTCGGAAAAGGGTTTTGGCTATGTAGGATATGCAGCATACGATGCGCCGACGATGTGATAAGCAACGGGCAAAGGTTCGCCTTTGATATCTTTCCCTGTTCTCAAAAAATCGAACCCTAGCTTTGTTCGTCCAAAAAAGATCCTACCGCCTAACCCGAACGATCCGCAGACCAGGGGATGTTTTGGGCGTCAGTGTCGACTCCTTCTCGTCACGCACGCAACAGCTCCATCCACGCCCTGACAATGATCGGGATTCCCACAAAATTGCATATGAGTAGAACACTCGACAAATGCAGCCAATCGCTGTCGCGCGTCCTCCCGAGCCTCTGTTGGCCGTGAGGTTGAGGCCCCTGCAACATCGTCCGCGGTGGGTTGTGCAGCTTCTGCCCAGCCGTCAAATCCCACGGCTGGTAAGCCTCACTGAAGCAGCCCATCTTCTCCGGCGCTGTGGTTGTTATTGACATGGAGCCGTTTCGGACGACGAGGCAGTCGACTTCAATCACGTGCTCGTTGTAAATCCAGCTGCACGAAGGATCGTCTCGTTCGCGAGGATGGGAGGTGAGCGCATGTGTCTTGGGACCGACTGTGATGGTTCCAATCCAGGGCGTTTCATGGTCGACAGAAATGGAGACGGGGTGTTCTTCGAAGTTTCCCGTGTCGAGTGTCGGCGCGCATGCTTGGCCGATCAACTCGTTGTCGTTGTTGAAGGCGGCGATGCCGTGGTTGTCGGGCTCGAGTTCCCAGCGGTAGAGGATTCTGATCGGACTGAGGATTTGTGCTGAGACGTGGGCGTAGAGGGGTAAAAGCAGCGGGAAGAGTGTTGTGATGGACTTCATCGTGCAGCAAGGTAACATCGAATGTGGTGGTGATGTGGTCGAGTTCTTGGAATATGCTTTTGGTGTGGCGAGACGCTCGTTGTGATTTCAATCATCAAGAATGAATAAAGCTGCATTCGAAGGGAATTCACTCGGTTCTGCCACTGATCACTGGCTAGCAGTTCACTGTCAAGTTGGCAGTGACTTTACACATGTTTACTCCGTCGGGCGGCGTTTTATAGAGCGCGATCAAAGGGACTGAGGATCAAAGTGAAGACCAAGTGATTTGAGTTGATAGCCGAGTTTCCTGCTACTGCCACTCGGAGGGGAAGACTCGGGGCATGTCTATAGCCGTTGTCATCACTACTAATGATAGCCTTTCTTTCATATAATAGCTCTACACCACTAGAAACATAAGTAGTACTTTTTAGAAGATGGTAAATACCTAGGTAGTATACTTAGAAAACCAGAGAATTACTTAAATTCTAGTCTTAAAAAGAACGTATGATTAAGACTGTAATACTAAAGTAAAGTAGATTGACATACATTTGGGTATATAGTATTGTCGAGTAGTAGCGGAAATGTATGATGTGCACTGTCACTATCGATAAGATTACGTGAATTGCTGACATTCAACATGCAGGGTGTCGCTTCGCGTCTTCGAGTCACCCTGCTTCACTCAGTGCGAGATTCTCGTACATCAATATTCCAATCTTGCAAAGCGTCGCTCATCTGCTTGTCGTGTGGTTCCAACTTTGTATGCACACATTTAAGGTCCCTCAAAGATGGCAGACTATTACCAATATTCGCCACTTCCGGCTGGCGAGCATATACGTGTCCTGATTCTTCACCCGAGTTCGAGCTACCAAGATCCTGTTCAGTGTGATCTTGAGCCTGTACCGCTTGATGCGCCTGGTAATTATGCTGCTCTATCTTACAGCTGGGCTAAGGACAAAACTGGAGATGCTTCCCTAAGTCACATCGTTAATGTCTCCGCCAGACCAATGAAGGTCACGCAGAATCTGTTCGAAGGTCTCAAAAGATTAAGATGCCCTTTTAACGAGATGCGTTTGTGGGTGGATGCAATGTGTATCGACCAATCGGATGCGGCAGAAAAAACCGAACAGGTCAATAGAATGTCGAAAGTGTATTCGAATGCTTCACAGACAGTCGTTTGGCTCGGTGAGGGCGAATCGGAGAGCGATGATCGTGCTATCTCCAAGTTCTTCCGATTCTTGACCCATGATCTCACGTTTGTTGGGGAACAACAACAAGTTGAAGAACGGGAGTTGCTGCTGGAACAGTATCCGCATTTTGCATGGCTTGGTACCGAAGGCATGGAAGACTGCACATGGTCGCGGAGTGACGGAGACAGCGTGGACCTGATACAAGCGGTCCGTTGGGCATGGTCAGATACATCTGACGAGGAGAGATCCACGCAATTCTGGACGGATAAGAAGCTGCGATCGGATGTATTTGAGATTGGCAGGATCTTGCATGCTCTGTTCGATCGAAGATACTTTACTCGGCGATGGATCTTTCAGGAAATCTATCATTCAAATCTGGCCTCTATTGAAGCTTTTTGGGGACCTTGCCGTCTTCCACTTGGTCTTTTCCTTCGCATGCCGATGATAGCTATCTTGGGAGAAGGCTTATGTGTTCTGGAGAGATTTCAAGACCGCTTGATGGCAGACAGTGAGGCCATGGAGAGTTTGCATCTTTTCAAGAACCTCCAACGTCTGGGACAGTCTTTCAACAGCATCTTACGCATAAGAAAAGAGGCCGATGACTTTGATGGTCAATTTCCCTTCATAACTTTGGCGCTCTACCTGGGATCTGCGCTACAGTGTAGTGACCCTCGCGACAAGCTGTTTGCACTTATCAGTATGGATGATCAATTCGGGTTGGTTCCCGACTACCGACTCACAGCCACCCAGGTGTACACGCTTTTCGCAAGAATGCTCGTGGAGAAAGGCATGCTCTACATCATTCTCGACGCTCTTAGCATCAGGTTTGAAAAGCTCCACCGGCGTGAGACTGATCCTACCGAACCACTTGAGAAGCTTGAAAATCTACCATCATGGGTACCTGATCTGCGATATGATTTTCGCGCTACAATGGCAAAGCCGCCATCCATGGAGGCTAATGTGAGCCAGGAGGACGTCTTAACATGTACGGTCAAGCTGATAGGTAGATTGAGTCCTGGCTCAGACAACGAAGAATTGAGCTTGTCGATCATACGAGACGATATCAGATATGGTGGTTTCCAAGATGAGGAGTATGACGGGCCGCAGCTTCTTGCGGGAGATTTGATTGTTCAAACATGCGGATCAACATTCTATATGGTACTACGAACGTGTGAACAAGCAGATGAGTACTTCAAACTGGTGTACCTGGTAACAGAAAGAGATAGCGCATGGCCATACCCTATGACAGTACCCTTCGAAGTACGTATAGCATAAGTTTGGCTCCACAGTACGGATTCTCTCGCCTTCTATTGCAAAAGTTCTGCATTTCAGTCTCACTTGTTCGGATGTGGCCAAAAGAAGTGGTGATCTTGGCTGCAGGAACCTTGTGTTAGCGCGAAAGAGAGGACAGATCAGGAGAGGGAGGAGGTGTCAAACATAGGAGAGCAATGGTAGTGGTGCAAATACAATAGCTTTCCGGACGATTGAAGAGTGCACTCAACATCGACGACACGTACGATCATAGAGGCACCGAAGCAAGCTCATGGATATCCCCACTCACAAGCTCGCAAATCGTTCTTACAAACCCTTCTTCCTGCTCCCCATCTCCAACATCCAACACTCCTCGCTGCCACGTAGTAGTGATGACGAGCGGGCCGCCCTTGGTAGACACAAGATTGAAGTTGAGACAGGCTCCTGCTGCGTTGGCGGGCTGGGAGAAAATTGTTCTCTCTATCTGGAGACCCTCCACCCAAGGTATTGGAGGCTCTTTTGCGTCATCGGTGCTCAAAGTTGGTGTGTCGAAGACGACGAGGTTGCTGATCTCGAAGGAGCATTCGCGCTTCTTGCCAATTTGACCGAGCGTCCAGGAACGAAAATCCTTCAGATATTGGAGTAAGCCGATGGGTTGGTTGTGGAGGGTTGTAGCAGACTTCACTACTCCTGCAGTAGTGTTGCGGGCAGCGGTCCATATTTCGTTGGCGGGGTCCGTCCAGTCTGCAGACATTGACGGAGCAGGGATGGTCTCGTTGTAAGCGGAAACGCAGTTCATCATGGTGTTGTCGCTGTATGCACCGTTGAACAGGCGGCGCAAGTCTACAACGATCTGTGATGCGAACGCTTTCGAAGAGTGATCTGGGCCGAGTGCTGAGCTGATTGACCGGGCGATCAGATGGGTGAGGAGACCTGTGAAAGAGCCCTGTCTAGCCCTGCAACGCTTTAGGGCTGATTGCATGGTGTTGTGATCGACAGTGATCATTGCGAGACCGGTTTCGAAGTTGCTTGGGTCGAAGCTGAGATCCTTGCCACACCAAATCCCGCCGGCCTGGGCTACCGCGGAAGCGCGCACACCGAGCATACTAGCAAGAAAACTGGGCAAATATGCGCCTAGTAGTGGAGAGAGCAGATAAGACCAGGATAGTGTGAGTTTGCCAGCTTCTTCCATGGGTGGTGGGAATCCTGCCGATGATGTCTCGCACAACAGGGTCTTGGGCTTGATTGACGCCTGACCTGAAGCGTTCGTGATATTTAATCTTTCGAAAAAGGCCTGGTGGAAAGCGAGACCTGACTTGCCATCGCCGTGGGAGTGATAGTATGCAAATAGGACTAGCAGTCTTGCCGTTGAGCCATCTTCAGTTGGCAGAGCCATGAGTACGACCTTCCACGGCGGAGCCTCGTCCACCAGCGCAAATTGCTCGTCGCTGACTTCCGCCAGTAGTCTCTCGATGCACTTATCTTCAGATACCTGCCCATCGAACTTTCTGATGTCGATGTGTTCTGACAGATCCAGCGTCTCCCGGATGGCAAGGCCAGGCTTTTCAGAAGGTCCGTCGATAATCACAGCGCCCAAGATGGGATGCTTCGACACGCAATGCCTCAAAGCTGCAACCAACTGACTGTTATCACCCGACAGATCAAGCACATTGTTTTTTGTTTTAGATGTATAGATGGCGCCTACGACCAGAGTGCGCTGGTGGCCCACGTCTTGCCTGATAATGCAACGGCGCTCGCTGAGACCTTTGCTTCATTAGGACTGTCGCACGTCATTTGAGCTTGTCACTGATATCGCACCTGCTCTCCGACTGGCATTAGCACGAACGCGGCCCGACCTAGATGGAGGCTCAGCCATTGAACGCAGGCTGAAAGTAGGATGGAGTCCGAGACGACGGTCAAGCGTGAAGCACTACGCTATCCGAGTGCGCATGTACACATAAACCGCCCGAAAGCTGTTGCCTATCCCAGATAATGTCCGGAAGGACATGGGTGTCGCACGGCCACTTCTGAGAACAAGAGCAAGGGATTCGCGTAACCAAATTGGAAGAGATTGACACTGTTGGGGTCGGTCGCGCGAGTCAGGGACCCTGTATAGTGAGAGCGCGCTAACCTGTCGTGCCTGTTTGTATGAAGTACCCAGCTGAGGCGGTACCATAGGTCCATTGACAAGACTATTTTTGGGATGTATACATGAGACAATGTACTTCAGTTCACATCGTAGATGAATGTAGATGTATATGACTGCACGTCTCAATATCTACACATGCATGCATCACTGGAGTCCAACAGGGCTGCGATAGAACCCCAAACCCTAATCGATTCAATCGATCTGGACGATCATTACTTTTCAGCATACATGTAATAACATCAATACAAGTGAATTTCAAATTGACTAGTACGCCTTTTAGAATTGACCAGAGGATTGATGTCATCATAGTTATGGCAATTGCATGTATGTACCAAATTCGATCGAATCTTGAAATTTGCAAACTTGCAGCTTACGCTTGAGCAACCAAGTTGGCCATACATGAACATCCTGGGCAGAAATGTAGCGTGAGTACAAGATAAGATGCTCCTTGGCCTCTACACTATAGATTCTACGCAAATGATGGCGTTAGGATCAGAGGCGCAGGAGCAGACGACAAGAAATGCAGGAATGGGTTTGGGTCTGTGTCGAATGCAATAATGATTGGCACACTCTTGCACGCTCCTCGAGGTCGCTTTTCCTACATACTGGCGTCGAAGTGATGGTCAAAGCCCTGGTACTGTCGCCGTCACTGCTGTAGAACCACTGCAGTCAATGGTATCCGAGCAGTATGTTTGTTCATGATATTGCCTGAGGTGCCGCTAGTATTCACTGGGTCACATTATACGATATATGTAAGATGCACTGAGCACTGTAAATGTCTGAATAGAACAGCAAGACCATATCGACAGACTAAAGCTCACCACATATACTCCGATCCACTCCAAAGTACACGCAAAGGCATGTCTTTTCCTGGCACACACGGCTCGATCGGCAAAGCATTAGCTAAAAAAGTGATTCTCCAGATGTGCCAGATCATGGTCGCAACCAAGAAGTACCCGGGATGCACATCTTCTTGCAACACTACACACACCAAACATGGAACTTTGCGATGTCGCTCGAGCCAGAAGCCCGCCAAGTCCTTGTGCCAATCCTACAACGAGACACCTTGGCCAAAGCACGGCGAAGACTCAGTGCCCGAACCACAGGGATGAAGGCTACTCCAGAACCTAGCCAGGAGCCGCGCCTTGCGGCTGTATGAGCGTTATTTGAGAATAAGTGCTTGAGCTGGGAGTGGTTCGCGACTTCCCAATGTTCTGGTGAGGATGATTGGTGGGGAGAGACATTTGCTCGGTTTCTTGCGGCGAGATCCATGTTTGCAACGATTGTTAAGGAATTGATGGAGTATTGTATCATGAGAGATTCTATGCATATATGAGACTTGCCAGCTTATTACTTTGCATCATCATTTCGAAAATGTATTTTTCAGGATCAGTGATGCATCACTCATGCCAACTAGATTGCCATGTGAAAGGAATGGAAGTGGTTTCAGCCGCGTTAAACCTATCGCCAGCATGGTAATCATATTGAAACATCTAGCTAAGACAGTGTATGAATGAGGTTTGGAGACTTCACCACCTCAATGCGTCGGCACTTGTCAGGTTCATCGGTCATACATGGTATGCAATTAATAAGGACTAACTCGATGTACCTCGATCTCAATTGGACTCGTTGCTTAATCGACCCTCAAGTCCTGCAGAACTCTTTCAAACACGTGCTGTGCAGATGTGACTCGACCAAGCCAACAATCTCTGATGATGTCTCTAAGCTCCAAGCCGACAAGGTCTGGAAACTGATGCAGCTGTGAGAGAACACGAGCTTGATCTGATGGGATGTCTTCGAAGGGAGCCGTTCCTGTGAGCACCTCGTAAATGCAAGATCCAAGCGCAAAGACATCGTCGGGTTTCGCGACCGGAGTTCTCCAAGAGGGCCGTGGCCGGTAGAACCGGGGGTTAGCGCCAGCCAAACTGGCAGATCCATCCAGCGAAGCACAACCGAAGTCTGCTATCTTAAGCTCAAGCTTGTCGTCAAGAAGCATGTTGTGAGGCGTTAGATCGCAATGGACAATGGCGAGTGCGTGGAGTAGATGTAAACCCTCGGCCATTGCTCTAATCCACAAGTGGCGCTGATGCTCGGTGATCGTTTGCGCATTCGAACGAAGGTAGTCTCGGAGTGTCCCATTTGCCATGTACTCCATGTTGAGTGTGAGTTGATCTTGGTCAAAAGAGATGATGTTGATGAAACGTGGATTCTTCCCCAGCCTCTCTGCAATTCTTTCGTATACCCGCGCCTCATGTCGAAGGTCGTCTCGGCTCTCCAAACCATCTGCACCTGGCCATGCCCAGGGAGATTTTACAGCGACACCAGCATCGGTCAGTTCCACAATGCCAGAGGTACCACCACCGAGTAGCTTTCCTTTGGCGAAAGAGTACCCCTCGGGTAACTCAGGATGGCTCATGGTGGAATGATGACACTGTGAAACGATTGATCGTCGTTGCAAGAGCGTACAGAGAACAAAGCCGAGCAAACCTCAGTGCACGACGATCTCATTCACCGGTAACTTTAGTGAATGATCGCACCAAGGACGGTGATTTGGTTATCGAGAGCGTTCTGGTATCTGAAAACCATGTCACTCAGTCAATGTCGCACCCTGACGAGCTGTCACGGCATGGATCTGGAGCATGGAGAGCAAACAAAGCAGAAGATTGGCGTGAAAGTAAAGTACGAAAACATAGCTAAGCCCACACGTGCATGTGACGTGGCAAACCAATGCCAGGGCTACTTGCGAAATAGTGAAGTGAATTCGATTGTCGCGCGACTCAGGAAGCGCGCATGGTGGGTCGCGCTAACCATTTCTGTCCTCGCTCGTCACCACAGGGCGCTGATCTGCGCGCCCTGTGGAGCACAAGGTTGCAGAGTATAAGAATAGCCATTCCGCTCTCTACTCAGCTGCGAGATGCTATCGAGCACCCTCACCGTGGCATGACTGATCAGCAGGCAACATGGGATCTAAGACACCAGAAGGCGGCTACGAGGGTCCAAATGGTATGGCGACATGGTTTCTCAGAACACAGCTGATATGGAGCTGACATTTGAGCAGACTCGTCAGCCTGCAATGCCATTGCCAACATCAATCCTCCCAAATCTGCTTCAGCGACTGGACTGCTGCCAGGAGCACTTGGCGGCGAAGGCGAGGATGGTGATGACGACGACGCTATCGGAACCGCCCTGAAAGATGGTGAGAAGCCATCTGACGGTAAAGGTTCCAAGAAAATCGTTAATGAATCACAAGCTGACAATCACAGGCAAGAAAAAGAAACGCAAAAATAACAAGAAGAAAAAGTCAAAGCCGGCCGGAGGCCAGCAGACAGTGCCCCCGAGAAGAGCGCTCGCCGACCTGTACAAGGACCAACAGTACCCGTCTGGACAAATTGTCGAATATGCCAATCGTGACGAGAACCTTCAACGCACTACAGTCGGAGAGCTTCGCCACCAAGCTGCTATGGAGAAGATGGACGACGACTTCATACGCGACTATCGCAAGGCCGCTGAGACCCATCGCCAAGTCCGTCAATACATTCAAACAATTGCAAAGCCCGGCGTCGCTATGAGCAAACTGGCTCAGGAGATCGAAGATGGCGTTCGCGCATTGGTCGGTCACCAGGGCATTGAAACTGGCGATGCTCTCAAAGCTGGCCAAGGATTCCCGACAGGTCTTGCCCTGAACAACGTGGCTGCTCATTGGACGCCCAACCCCGGAGCCAAGGAAGTGATTCTGCAGTACGACGACGTTCTCAAAATCGACTTTGGCGTCCATGTCAACGGCAGGATTGTTGACAGCGCGTTTACCGTGGCGGCAAATCCGGTATATGACAACCTGCTCGCTGCTGTGAAAGCAGCGACGAACGCAGGATTGAGGGTACGGCTGACTATTCGGGCTTCTACTGCCACCACTCAAAACTGACAATTGTTACAGGAAGCCGGAATCGATGCCCGCATCGACCAAATCAGCGGCATAATCCAAGAGACCATGGAAAGCTACGAAGTCGAGCTGAACGGCAAAACGATCCCCGTGAAAGCCATCCGCGGCCTCACCGGCCACGACATCCTCCGCTACAAGATTCACGGCGACAAGCAAGTTCCCTTCACCAAAACGCAGACAGATCAGCGTATGGAAGAGGGCGACGTCTTCGCCATCGAGACGTTTGGAAGCACCGGCAAAGGCCGTATCAGAGATGATTACGGCGTCTATGGCTATGGTCGTAACGAGGGAGTCGACACTTCTGGCGTGCGCTTGGCTTCTGCAAAGTCGTTGCTCAAGACGATTGACGACAACTTTGGCACGCTCGTCTTCTCCAGGAGGTACCTGGAGCACCTTGGGGTCAAGAACTATCATCTGGGCATGAAGTCGCTCATCGATCAAGGAATTGTTGAGTGCTATGAGCCGTTGGTGGACATCCCTGGCTCTTACGTGGCGCAGTTCGAGCATGTGAGTGGTCCGTTTTCGTCACAATGCTTGCCGTGTACTGACCTTTCATTTCCAGACTGTCCTGCTCAAGCCATCCGCCAAGGAGATCATTTCTCGTGGAGATGACTACTGAGCGATATGCTCATTGCGATCAGAATGGAATTTACCTTGATGGTTTTCTTCTGCTTGGTGTGCATTCAACAGCACAGGTTCACTGGGGCATCTCAACATGTCTCTGTTCTTTGCTTTAGTTCATAGTAAGACCATCAACCACACTCTTTTTCACGAAAATCCCCATATTTCACCATGCTTGTATCAGCGTCTCTAGCTTTCGAGCGCGGTTATCGCAACTTAGATACTGTTAAGAAGACATCGATCCTCGTGTGAATGTTTCGCTCATACCGTCAAACATGAATTCAGGTGCTCCTAGCAGCCACGGAGAGGGGATGTGTAGACTGAGGTGGGGTGCCATGGTCATCTCCATCCTCAAAGGCCTCGTATGGCCCTTGCATTGCTAGAATCTTGCACTATAGCGTATTTGTTTGTATAGTAAACATGCGGGCGAGAGGTGGATCCCTGCTAAGGAGCTGTTCCCGATTGCCACGGACTTGAGGCGTGGCCTTGAACATTTGCGTGGCTTGGTAGTAAGGCGCGACTTAAACACGTATTCCCTGTAGCCGTAGATATCCGAAAACACATGACAGTGTAAAGAAAGTCGAGGTCAGCACTAGAGTTCAGTGACTGCATAGCAACACGCCGCCTCGGTATTTTGATTCGGCGTCAAGGTTTGAGCAAACCAGGCAAGAAGCCGCCGCCACCAAGTCAGCAGCCGCAAGCGCGACTGTGCTTGGCCCGATCTCTCTCCACACAACTTGACCTGGGGTTCGCCTCACGACTGTGTTATACCACCGCCGGCAACCACCTCACCGCCGACACACCCGCCCTCTCCCTCTGCGCCGCTCGCAAGGGACGATACCACCGCACAGGGCTGTCCTCCTCCTCCACCGAACAGTGCCGGCGTGCACTCGTAATTCCTGGACCGAGGAAGCGCGGCCATAGCATGTCACTTCGCTGACCCAAAGCATCTCCTCCCTCTGACGACCAGTCCGGCGAGACTACGACGATTACCTATACCCACGACATTACCGCATACCCAGCATACGAACACACCGCAGTCGCTGCGGCAGCACGCTCCTTGTCCTCAGCATCACCCACGACACGATATCATCCTCCACTCTCGCGCTTCCCTCGCGAGCCACACACATACCCGATCACGACTTCACTGCCCCGTAAAGCATGGAGGCACCCAGAAGCAACGGACCGGGACTCAGTGTGAAACTTCCCACTACAATCACTCCCGACGCCGTCTTATCGACTGCTCCTGCGTCGCCCACGGAAGACATGCCTCACCACAAGCATCCGACTTCACACCCGAAAGATGCTCCATCCACCACGACCACCGCTACCATGCCGCCTCCCAACGCGACAGTGGCCTCTATGTGCTTCGGCCCAGCGACGCAGCAGACCGTGGTGACCACAACCACTACGACTACCGTCTCTCTGCCTCCGCTTATCATGAATCCGCCCAAGAACCTCATGGAACGAGACCCGAAGCAATATCCTTTGGTATTCTCGCCAACACCGCGCTCAATCAAGCGTTTCTGCTTCGATGTGCACGGCAGACCCACAACATTCCACGAGTCGGAAGATGCAGAAGAGACTATGAGGCAACATCGGAAATTGCAAGCTAGGATGCAGAGGCACAACGGTTCCATGACCTACGAGGAGGCTCGCGAGAAGACGTATGAGACGCCAACCCGTAGTGCTGAACATCCTCGTCTGCACAAAAATGTACACAACGTCCGGGCTTCTGATGCTCCCAAGCGCACCGCCACTCCTCCGTCCATAGCAGAGGCGGCTGAGCTCGCGAGTTTGCAGAGGAAGATCAAGAAACCCCGGTCGCAGCTTCACAGGACCGAGTCAGAGACACAAGAGGTCCCTTCGCTCAACCAGCGTACAGCATCTGGAGCTTTCCAAGATTTGAGCAACCCTTCACCTGTGACACCAGACACTGATGTTGGCTTTGTTGAGATGCTACCACCAAGAGTATTGCCGAACAGACAAGAAGGAAAGAGACGGAGAAGCCCAGGGAGAATTCCTCAGTCTAGGCTGCGAGAATTGCAAGACAATGACGAGGACGAAGTTGCGGACGAGGAAATGCAAGAGGATGAGTCGCAGTTGGGACCGCCCTTTCTGGGAAAGAGGAAACTCTCGACCGCGAATCGCAACTTCGCAGAGACCAGCGCCACTGCAGGTGCAGCCGCTACGCCACCAATTGCCGAGACGGAGCTGGAACTTGTTGAAGCTGGACCCTCTGAGGATACTGGCATTCGTAGGCCGACTTTGCCTAACATTCTGACGAGCTCACAACAAGATGCCAGCTTGCCGAGTCCAAGCCTATCGCCAATCACAGCCGCTGCTAATCTCGCATCGCGGCAAAATGCCTTCGAGGCGTCTTTCGCCAGACACAACGAGGATATCTCTAGTGTTGAATCCAGTCTGAATCTTGACGATGACACCAAAACCCAAACCGCCCAATCCTTCGATAGCGCTATTCAAGCAGGTTCCTCCCACTCTGGTCCCCGACAGGAATCGTTCAATCCTTCCGGCCCGACAGTAATGGATATCCCTACTATGGTCGACGCTTTTGATAGTATGCCAGAGGCGCTGCAATCATATGTGATGTACCAATTCCTACGCAGATGCCCGAAGCCGACATTACAGATGGTTGCAAACGTTGTCAACCCTGCACTCAAATGTGATCCGTTCAACGTACTCCCTCCTGAGCTCGGCTTGAACATCACTCGCTATCTGGATTCGCGCAGCATGTGCCGTGCCGCACAAGTTTCAAAGCGCTGGCGCCGGCTCATCAATTCCGACGAGCGTGCTTGGAAGAACCTCCTCGAACGCGACGAATTTGTTCTGCCGGAAGGCGAGATTGCAAAAGCCGTCAAGGAGGGATGGGGCTGGCAACACCCTGGTGAGGATGGCTGGGAAGAGGATTTGAGTCATCCACCTGGAGAGCACGACAGCGATGACGAAGAAACGACCTCGTCAGCCGTTGGAAGACCGAGACGCAAACACAGCCACAAGCACACGACCTCAAGGAAGACAAAGCGGACCTCAAAATCATCCGGATCTACATCGAAGCCACAACGCGAGACCCCCGCTTGGAAGAGGCTGGTGGCGCTGGCAAAAGGACCCACAGCACTAGCCAACGCCGCCACGCAAGCTATCCCGCATCCAAGTATCGGAGTTGAATCGCTTCGAGGAATGCATCTGTTCAAGTCACTGTACCAGCGCCACTACTTGATTCGCAAAGCCTGGATGATGGAAGACAGCCAACCACAGCATCTTGCTTTCAGGGCTCACCATCGCCATGTGGTTACGTGCCTCCTCTTCGATAGTGACAAAATCCTGACTGGCAGTGACGACACCAAGATCAACGTCTACGACACCAAGACTGGTGCGCTGAGGCGCAGACTCGAAGGTCACGAGGGTGGTGTTTGGGCTCTGCAATATGAAGGCGATACGTTGGTGTCGGGATCGACCGACCGCAGCGTCAGAGTCTGGGACATCAAGTCGGGCAAATGCCTTCAAGTTTTCCAGGGCCATACATCGACCGTTCGCTGCCTTGAGATCCTCAAGCCTGTGCAAGTCGACACTGCCGCGGATGGAACACCTATCATGATGCCGAAAGAGCCGCTGATCATCACTGGCTCGCGTGATTCTACTCTCCGCGTTTGGAAGCTGCCACAGCCTGGCGACAGAAGCATTATGCAAGCTGGTCCACCAGCCAACGATCGGGATAACCCTTACTTCATCCGCACACTCAACGGACACCACAACAGCGTACGCGCTATCGCCGCTCATGGTGACACACTTGTCTCGGGCTCATATGATTGCACTGTTCGCGTCTGGAAGATCTCGACAGGCGAGCTTGTGCATCGTCTTCAAGGCCACGCACAGAAAGTCTACTCCGTGGTTCTTGATCACGCTCGTAACCGCTGCATCTCTGGCAGCATGGATAACCTCGTCAAAGTATGGGACCTCGACACCGGTGCTTGTCTCTTCAACCTCGAAGGTCACACCTCGCTTGTCGGCCTTCTCGACCTCAGCCACGACCGTCTGGTTTCCGCCGCTGCAGACAGCACTCTGCGCATCTGGGATCCGGAGACTGGTGCTTGCAAGGCGACGCTTAGCGCGCACACCGGCGCAATCACCTGCTTCCAGCATGACGGGCAGAAAGTCATCTCAGGCTCTGACCGCACTCTCAAGATGTGGAACGTGCGCAACGGCGAGTGCGTTCGCGATCTTCTGACCGATCTTTCGGGCGTGTGGCAAGTCCGTTTCGACGAGCGTCGTTGTGTCGCTGCCGTGCAACGTAATAACCTTACGTACATCGAGGTAAATCGCTTTTGCTCCTCCCCGTTTCCAACGTTCTTGCTAACATTCGCACTCCCAGGTCCTCGACTTTGGCGCATCTCGCGACGGCATTGCCAGCTCACACCGCGGCCGACGTATCGTCGTCGATGCACGCGGCAATGAAACCGAAGATGTAGACGCTATCGCTGCCGCTGACGCCGCCGCGGCCGACAACGGCAATGATGACTGAGTTATCACTGCCACGAAAGCACCTACTTGCATCGCATCATAGGCATGATCGCGACACGGCACACGCTGCGTAATTGGAGCGGCGTTGTCCTTGGAACAACATACTATCACTGTCATCAACTCAATCAAGAAGCAAGCATACCATGAACATCGACTTCCAGCACAGCATGGGCATATGCACAGGCATATGCATGGGCACAGGCATCATAACACCACGAGCATGTTTACGACAAACGGGCACAGGCAAATGGAAGGTGAGGAAAGGCACCACACACAAACCAGGGGAGAAAGGGGCATCTCATCGAGCGAACGTTCAGACCGTCTGCATAGTGCAGGGTTTTTGCTCACTTCACAGACGACAATGGCGGCATCTTGCACTTCTTTTGCTTCTTACACATTATTTGTTACTCTTCTCTTGCCAGAGAGCCTTTGCACTTCTGGCTTCTTTCTTTCGGAGGACAGGCACGGTTTTATTATTGTTTTTTATTCGGTTGGAGGCATATTCCATTGTGAGCAGAATTCCCAGCATTAGGGTGGAAAGCCGGAGGCCAGAGCGATGATCAAGGGCTACAAGACACCAGCGGGCGAAATGAATGATACCATGAATCAAATTAGCGAGATAGATTAATCAACTTTTATCTCTCACGTGTTGGTTTACCAGACAGCCAGTCTTCAGACTCGCTTTTTATCAGCTCGGCACTCCCAGAGGGAGGTGTGGGAGACGAGACAGCGTTCAATGGTATCAATGCATTTCGCCATGCTGCTTGTCGGTGTGGATGCAGAGTGCGCACTCGTACGTATAGTGGCCTCACGAAAACATTCTACTTGTGAGAGAGCAGAGCAAAACTTGCGGAGAAGAAACTGAATTGCATTGCATTGCATTGCAATCTGTAAAGAGAGTGTCTCGTGTCTCGTCATCGAGAAGCGCGATTTTGCTAAGAACCTTGTAGAACGAACGCTTGGCACTTTTCGGTAGTGAATGGAAACACTGCGAGGAGTGGCTTCCACGAAAACAACATCAAGACTCCCTTCCTTTCTTCCATCTTTCCTTGCATCGAGGATACCGCCCATGTGTAAAGCCAGCATGAACGCATCGCAAATGCATTGAACCCATCGTCATATCCCGTAACTCCGCCCCAAAACAATCTTACACAATGGCTCCGCTTTCCGGCCAGTTTAATGAGATCTCAAGCCTCATACGCCAGACACCCGATCGCATCAAGTAGCAGAAGCTGCTGTCCACTTTCGGCCCTGCCGGCCCACTTGCGCTCTTGCACAAGACTCTCCCTGTCTTGGCCCCAGGTGTAGGCCGCGTGCTGCTGCTTGGGACTGAGTAGATCTGCGCCTGGCCCATGGATTTGCTCTCCATTCTGAGCGCAGACCACTTCACCTTCGCTTCCAAGACCCCATTTTGCTGTGTCGTCATGCGTCGCGAGGGCGAAAGTGAGGACACGATCGAAAGCTGACTGTGGCAGGTGGCACGCAGTTTCAACGTCACGGTAGGGTGTTGTCGTCTTTTCTGCTTGCCATTTGACGAACCTCTCCGGGTCGCGGTTATTGTCCTGCATCTGAACAGTAGACAGTCTCTCGCTTAGAGTACGCAGATCAGAACCTTCGCTAAAAGCTCCTTTGCGGTGCGCCGTGAACATGCGCTTAGGTGTGCCTGGCGTGTTGGTCACTTCAGTAATGGCCGTTTCTGCGCGGTCGGGTGGGGCGATCTCGGCCAGTGTCGCTGCGTACGACTTGATAGTGTTCCGAGTGATCGTTGCTGTTGGTGAGACAGGTGCTTCGTCTGCGCTGGAAACACCCTCGAGGTTGGCTGGTACACTAGCGCCACCTTCGAAAACCGAATCGAGGCGCTGTTCTTTGCTCGGAGGGGATCGACCTTTAGCAGATTCGCTGGACCAGAGGTTTGGACCTGCAAAGCACCTGCGTCGTGAGTCTGGTGGCGCGATGTATGTGAGCTTTCGAGACGCAGCAACTACTTGAAGTGCAGCATTCCAAAGGCCCACACTCTTGACGCCTCGGTCCTCGATAACGTGGCGCTGGATGTGTTTGCGTATACTCTCCACCTCAGAGAGTTCATGTTCGCCGCCGTCATCGGTGTGAATGGAACGAACACTCGAGCGGCGGTCACCGATGCTTGCACGGGAGAGTCTACGAGGCTGGAGGCTCTTAATGCTCGCAGCCATAGAACTTCCCCCAGTCAAGGAAGCTGCGTCGGCATGAGCAGTGTGCTTGCGAGCAGCTTCTGTCTTTGTGAGCAGCAAGAGTCCGTCCTTGCCCAAGCTTCCCTTATGGCCGCTCCAGTCAATACCGCCCTCGGTCGCATCTTGTTGGTATGCATCAACAGAGCTGGTAGCTGGAGCCGCGTTGATCTCATTGACAAGTTGGCTGGGGAAGTAGTGGTCTTCGAGAATATACGAGAGCCACGACGCGCCGGTGTCATTGATGCCGGTGTTCCGAAGTGAGATGTAAGGAATGGAGCGAAGACCGCATCGTCGACGGAGCATGACCCCAAGAGTCATGGGGTCGAACGCATCCTCGTCTTCATCTGTGGTTGTAGATTTGTTGTCGTCGCTTTCCTGAGTTTCGTCCAAGGTGTAGACAGAGCGGTCGCCACCGAGCGCGATCGGGTCAATAGCGGGCTCATTGCAATGGACTTTGCAGAAGATCTCGAGTGCTCGGGAACCGAGGTCGAGATTGCCACTCAGATCCAGTCGGCGCAAGGTCTTGCAAGAGCGGAAAGCGGTCAAGAAAGTCTCCCACTCCTTGGCCTGGGTGTCGGAAGTGAAGGTAATGTCATTGTCGGATAGAACAATCGTCTTGAGTTCGTTCTGTGCCAGATGGATCACTGGAGCAAGAGTAGCCAGTGCCTTGGTCGTGAGCTGGTTGTCGCGAAGGTTGATGCCCTCTAGAGTCACGGAAGCGCTGCTGGTGCCAGCCTCCATCGCAGCATGGAGGCTTTCGACCATGGCCGCAACGCCATCGTCAGTAAGCGCTTTGCTGGGAGCGACCAGATCGATGGGGTGCACGCCAGCAAGTTCGTTGTCGGTTCCAGTGAGACTGCCAGTGCTGACTTTGCGCGCTCTGCCGGCCTGGCGCGCGGCGTCTTTCTTCGTCTTCTCGAGCTCCTTGCGCGCTGCGTCGCCGATGGATCTACCTAGATCGACGCCCTCGTTGCGCCGGTTGGTGCAGTCGAACTTGTTGCTTTTGCCCATGTCGAGGGCGTTGGTGGTTGTTTGGTGGGTTGGGTGCTCGTCGATTCCTTCGGCTTTGTCTTTGCCTTTGCCCGCTGCCGCTGCTGCCACGCCTTGCGCACGTGCTCTGCCTGTGAACGAAGGAAAAGGGGAATGGAACTTACTTTTGTTCTTGAGCCGAACGTGGAGGTCCGAAAGTCGAAACATGGCGGCGTTCGCGCGTGCGGCTAACCGCGTCTTCGGTATGGTTGTCTGGAAGCTTCGACCGGCGTTGTCAACAAACAAGTAGGAAGGAGCAGCAGCAGTCGAGGCCAATGCGCATTGCGCCACGTGGTCTTGCCGATTTTTCCACCTTCACCTGCGTATGATTATGGAGTTTGAGGTGTGATGAGGGACGGAGACAGAGATGTAGCGAGTATGCAGTGATGGTCATCACTGCACAACATGAGTGAAGAGTGAAGACAAACGCTACCCGATGCTCATTTCGGCTTCCGTTTGCAGTGGCACCACCAGCATGATGAACGCCACCAACGCTACTAATACAAAAAGCTCCATGATGGCGAGATAGTATAGCGGTTGCCGTAACCGATTATCCATCTCGAGGGCCCGAAGAGCGTCTCTAGCCAATTCGCAGGCTTCAGTCGTAGTCCGGCGTTCTCAAGCCTCACTTCCGTTCTTCACCCCTCATTCGCTTTTTTCCACACCGCCTCGGTGATTGCGGGCTTTGAGCCTTATAAACAAGCAACTGCAGGAACCCGTTCACTCAGGAGACGACGGAATAGTGCAGTGCTAGCCTCAACCTCATGGTCAATATGGCCGCTTAGGTACCAGTGTAGCCTGGACTGAAGAACGCCGTGAATCCGAATGATAAATGGCTGTTGGTCAACTGTTCTCGAATTCCAGCACCTAGTAAGCACAAGTGTGTGGATCCGCCAGCGATTATTGGCGATTTTGGCCCGGATGGCATAGATGGGTCTCCAATCAGTCCTGTACCCGGCTTCAGGTTGCGATCGTGATGCTCGAGCCCGTCGAGATTCACTAGGCCGCAAATAATTCAACAACGTTCTCACGTCGAAGAGTTCTTCTTAGCTCTCGATTTCGCCCTCTGAAGCTCCTTATGAGCCTTCCGCGCCTGGTTGAGACTGCTAGGCACCTCCTCATCGGGCGACAACTTTTTCGCCACAGCTTCTTCATCAACTTGATCCAACACGAAGTGGCCAAGCTTGCCGTCTCGCCAGCGCTGGATCATCCACAGCGCCGAAGCTTCCATGTCCGGCACGCCGCCCTTTCCAAGACGGCCGTTCTTCCTGGCGATCGCTTCCAGTAGCTCTGCGACGTTGTTGGTGCTTGGGTGGAATTCCTTATAGACCTTCGGGGCGTGCAGGTTGATTTGAAAGAGAAGATAGTCTGCAAGGGTGAAAGGAGGAATGACGGTGTCTTTGACGCTTCCGCACAAGGCTAGCTTCAGCATATGGTCGGCATCTGGCACATACGGCATGAAAACACCAGGCGTATCCATGAGGTAGACACTCCCGCCATCGCTGCCCTCCTCGACAGCGTCGTAGATCTTGACGCCAGACCTGGCGATGGAGCGCGTTACGCCAGGCTGATCGCCAGTACGGGCTGCTTTGCCTTTGCCCACGCCTACACGTCGCAGAGCATTGAGGAGGGAGGATTTGCCAACGTTGGGCATACCGACTACCATGAGGTGTGAGCCCGTCAGACTATTACGGGTGACGTTCGCGGCTTTGATGTGCTCGAGCACCCTCTTGATGTCGCGCAAAGCATGCTGGTCAGAGAACATGACAGGAGAAGGATGGTGCCATTTGCTCAGCAGAGCTTCTCGCTACACAATCAGAACTATATATCAGCCTCCATCCTTGACCATCTGTATCCTTCATGATATCCCAACTCTTCGCAACGAACGCACCTTGATATCCTCTTCGCTCCCATTCCCTTTGCGTCCGAGATCCTTCTTCGTGTACACCACCATGCGCTCCCGTCCAGCAAGAGCGTCTTCAAACAGCGGGTTATGCGACGTTAACGGCACTCTGTAGTCGCGGCACTCGATGATGAGGTCGATCTGAGACAGCATTGTCCGCATCTTCGCCAGGCCGGCGGCATGGTGGCCGAGGTAGTACGAGCGCGGGACGGAGTCCAGAAGTGGAAAGACCGCACGCGGTATGAATGGAGAGACCATTGTTTTCCTATTGGCAATGGTAGCCTCGTGATGGTGACATTGTCTCTGCAGAGCGATCTTTTGATGCTTGTACTTGCGAGGCGATGTTCAATTCGAAGTCGCTCGCGCGCGCTCAGGGCGGTCCTAACCCTTGTAACCATATGTCTCACTCGTGCGATTTTCCTCCGAGTTCCCTCAGATTCCCTATACGCCGATTTTTGAACGGATCGTGGTCAAAATATTTCATTGACCTTGTATTGTACAACGACGTGTGTATTGTGCACTTTTCCAGTGGCCGTATATACCTGTATGCATGGGTGGTGTTTTATGACTTTATGTACCTCCAGCGACTTTGGCGTTTGGCTGGCTGGTGAGCTGCATGTAAATTCAGTCGTTCCAGAGTCCTCCAACTGAAGTAGACCGAGAGGGCTGCTTTTGGGTCTACACGTATGTGTACACCACTATTTGATAGTACAGCTTAATGCTGCTAAAGTAACTCGACATCGCCACATGGTACACTGGTGATCAATTTTCGGGGGTCAATGAAAATAGTCTTTTATATTGTTACAATGTTACACCCGCCAAAACATGCGTATCAAGACATCGGTGTCAGCGCCGTTGTATGCCACCAACACCGTTCCCACTCAGCAGAGTACAAAATCCTTACTCCATCTTGACGACCGCACCCAGGCCCTTCATGAGCTCGATCATCTTCTCTGCCTCCTCCTTAGGCACACCCTCCTTCATGAGCTTTGGTGCGCTCTCCACGAACTTCTTCGAGTCCACCAAGCTCAGGCCGAGCATCGCCTTGATTTCCTTGATAATCTTGGGCTTTGAACCAGCATCGATCGACTCCAGCTTCACGTTGAACAGTGTCTTCTCCTCAACCTTTGGTGCTGCTTCCTCGGCCTCCTCTGCAGGTGCAGCTGCGGGCGCTGCGCCAGCGGCGGCGAATCCACCCATGGGCATGTCGGGAATGTTAAGAGTGGTCTGTTGCTGTGTTAGTCTGCAGCTCACGTGCCATTTTCTATCTTTCCACACATACCTTGAGCGAAGAGACGAGGTCCGCGGTCTCGAGGAGAGTCAATTTGCTGATCTGGTCGACAATACCAGCGATCTTGGGGTTGCTAGGTGCTGCCGCAGCATCGGTCGACTGCCATCTCCGCGATTGGATGTCCCTGCTCCTGTAGCTTTGTGCGGCGATGCATCGTGATGTGGTGGCGGGCGAAGAGCGGAGGGCGCGGGCGCATTGCCTGGCGGCGTACTGGCAAGAGAGAGACATGGCGGGCGGGTGTTTGACAGGCGTAATGATACTGGACAGTCCAATCGATGTTTCGCTATACTCTGGCTTGGGAGAGAGGAAAGTCGGAGCCGCATCTGTACTTGGCTTAGCGGCTTCCCCTTTGATCTAGCGCGGCGCTGGATCTGGAGCCTCGGGATTTCGTTTCGAGAATTAGAGAAAATGTTCTGTGAAGTATCTACGATGCGCCAAACCGCAAGGACTCCTTGAAACTACATTATATTAATCCAAAGAGGGACACGTAAATCCGCTGTCCCAGGAGTCACCGTTATGGAATGCAGATGGGACTCTGCCCTACTGCAGCGATTGCACGAGCTGCCAGACGAACTCATTGAGGCAATCCGCCTCAAGAGCAGCAACGAGGAATATTTGTCGATTTTCACGCGTGCAAGCATCGATCCTCGCTTTACATATACGCTTTTTGCATACGCTCCGGATCTTTTTGCACATGTTTGTGCAGACATCAGACGCCATGCCAGTCTTCCGGATTCACTTGCCACACTTGGACGCGTGATACCGTTCGCGCCGTATCTCACACCATTTGCACAAGAAATACTCTCGAGCGAGCATTATGACTTTGGTACAAGCCGCGATGTCGCGGATCACGTGTCTTATCTTCTCGGAGTATTACGCTTGTTGAACCATGAACATCAGGCTTTCAGCCATCTTGTCGATCCGTCCGTCATTTCGAGCCTGCTAAACAGCAAAGAGCGACCCGTTGTGTACCTCGCAATCCGTATACTTCAGATCATCCTCAATGGCGCTGATAACTGGCTCGAGGAGATGGTCACTCGCTATTTGGGAGCTGATACCCCCGACAATGCCATCGACGGCCTTTGGGATGGGAAGTCAATAGACTACCGTTTCCTCACGCTCTGGGAAGAAGAGCGACACGAGAGAGTTCAACAGCTTGTCCGTAACGTTCAAGACGCTGAAGAACAGAGCAGCACATCACCACGCATTATTCCAGCATCATGCTTTCATCGATCTTGCACCCTCGTTGGTGGCACCTTACTTCCAAACTTCAGTGGATCAACACGCACAGAATCTCACAGCGAGCTAGTCAATACACCGACTGTCGCAACTAATCTGCGCCTCACTGCGCATGCCCTCAAATCATCGCAGCCCTTACTCTTGACTGGACTGGCCGGTTCTGGCAAAACACTCATCATACGGGATCTTGCCGCAAGGCTTGGGAAGCTCGATAAAATGGTAACTCTGCATTTGAACGAGCAAAGCGATGCAAAGTTACTGGTTGGTGTGTATACCACAGGAGATACGCCTGGCTCCTTCTTGTGGAGACCGGGTGTCCTTACTACCGCTGTTCAGGAGGGACGCTGGGTCTGCATTGAAGATCTTGATCGTGCACCGCAAGAGATCATCGGCGCGCTTTTGCCGCTTGTCGAACGTGGAGAGCTCTCGATTCCCAGCCGCAAGCAAGTGATCCATGCCAAACAGGGCTTCCGAATTCTCGCCACAGCACGGAGTACACTCAACCACAGAGGAGAACAGACGAGACCGCTTGGTCACATGCTTGGCAGGAGACATTGGCACGAGGTACAAGTGGAAATGCCGGGAACCGCGGAGCAAAGCGATATTGCCCTCCACTTGTATCCTTCCATCAAGCCTTTCCTGCCACAATTCATAAAGGTCTTCGATCGTCTACAACGTATGAGGCAGGGAGCGGTGTTGGTGGGCCAAAGCAAGACTGGTGTCCTTCGACCGATCAGCCCTCGTGATCTTCTCAAATGGTGCAGCCGTGTGACGTATCTGCTCCAGGGTCGCAGCTCTTTCACCGGAAGTGATCTTGACGACATCTTCTTGGAAGCTGTGGATTGCTTCGTGGGTGCCCTACCCGATGGCGATGCGAAATCATCTATTGCCGAGGTCATTGCCCAAGAACTGCATATTGATCCCGAGCGTCGAGACTACCTCCTGACACAACGTGATACCCGCTACGAGGCGGATAAGTCACGGATTGTCGTTGGCCGATACTCTCTGCCACGTTCCTCAATTGCAAAGAAGGGCCAACATGCAAACAGCACATTTTCTACCAACCCGCACACTAGTCGGATGCTCGAGCGTGTTGCCGCCGCCGTGCTGAACAAGGAGCCACTCCTTCTCGTTGGTGAGACTGGTGTTGGTAAAACGACTGCTGTGCAGCACCTTGCAACTCATCTTGACAAGAAGCTAGTCCCCTTCAACTTGTCACAACAGAGCGAAGCTGGAGATCTTCTCGGAGGTTTCAAGCCTGTCAACGCCCGATCACTCATGGTTCCACTGAAAGATGAGTTCGATGAAATGTTTAGTGCAAGCTTCAGCATGACCCGTAATCAGCAATTCCTTGAGCTTCTCGCAAAGCAAATGGTCAAGAACAACTGGAAAGCAGTATGCAAGCTGTTCCAGCAAGCGTTGAAGATGGTTGACCAGCAAAGACCCTCTCCGGAGACACGCCAAGGCGAGGCGCCGAACAAGAAGCGCAAGGTAGAATCAAAGAGAAAACCTGACTTCGCTAAGTGGGACGCCTTCGCTGAGAAAGTCAACGACATGGAGCACCGCCTTGCTGCTGGTAACGAAGGCTTTGCTTTCAGTTTCGTAGAGGGTAATATTGTCAAAGCCGCGCGGAATGGAGACTGGATCTTGCTGGACGAGATCAACCTGGCGTCTTCTGATACCTTGGAAGCTCTTGCGGACTTGCTAGACCCTACCGCTCCTTCGATTCTTCTTACCGAAGCTGGTAACGTTGAACGCATTGATGCCAGCCCGGACTTCCGAATCTTCGCTGCCATGAACCCCGCCACTGATGTTGGCAAGAAAGATCTGCCTCCTGGTATCCGCTCAAGGTTTACTGAGCTCTATGTCGACTCTCCTGACAAGGATATCAAGAGTCTACAGAGCATTGTGCGGGCATACTTACGCACAGAAGCTTCAGCCGATCCAGCTGTTGCTTTGGATGTCAGCAAGCTATACCAGCGTATTATAGAACTCGCACACGACAACAAGCTTGTTGACGGTGCGGGTCAGCAGCCGCACTTCAGTTTGCGTACCCTCACTCGGACTTTGAGCTACGCAAGGCACATTGCATCTATGTGCAGTTTGCGTCGCGCCTTGTATGAAGGCATGCAGATGAGCTTCATGACTTTCCTTGACGCAGAATCGTCGAAGCTAGTTCAACCTTTGCTTGAGCAGCATCTTTTCGCTAAGCTCAAGAGCGCCAACAGCGAGTTGCGCAAAGCACTGCGCAAGCCTGACGATGGCCGTAGCTATGTTCAGGGATACCCAGGAAGCAAACACTGGGTATGTCAGGGCCGCGAGGAACTGCAGGATCAGCCACACTACATCATCACACCTTTCATTCGAACCAATCTCGAGAATCTCGTAAGAGCATCAAGCACCCGCCAATTCCCTGTGCTCATTCAAGGTCCCACTTCAAGTGGTAAGACGAGCATGATCGAGTATTTGGCAGGCCGTACAGGCCACAAATTTGTGCGCATCAACAATCATGAGCACACTGATTTACAGGAGTACCTTGGTACATATGTCTCTGGTGCTGACGGCAAATTGCAATTCCAAGAAGGTGTCCTGGTGAAAGCTTTGCGTGAAGGCCACTGGATCGTACTCGACGAACTCAACTTGGCGCCAACCGACGTCCTCGAAGCCCTGAACAGACTTCTTGACGATAATCGCGAGCTTCTGATTCCGGAAACGCAGGAGGTTGTTCGGCCGCACCCCGACTTCATGCTTTTCGCCACGCAAAATCCTGCAGGTCTCTACGGAGGTCGCAAGACACTTTCTCGTGCTTTCCGCAATCGTTTCCTCGAACTACACTTTGACGACATCCCTATCGACGAGCTGCAGGAGATTCTACACAAGCGCACTCAGCTTCCTGACTCTCGATGCAAGCGCATCGTCTCTGTTTATCGCGAGCTCTCAGTCTTGAGGCAAGAGAATCGCCTGTTCGAGCAAAAGAGTTTTGCCACACTGAGAGATCTTTTCAGATGGGCACTCAGGACGAATGACACCATTGAACAACTGGCAGCGAACGGTTTCATGCTTCTCGCCGAGCGCGTGCGAAAGCCGGAAGAGAGAGACGCGGTCAAGGCTGTCATCGAAAAGGTCATGAGTACTAAGGGACCGAAAGTCAAGATCGACGAGGCCGCTTTGTATTCCGAGTCAAGCCCCGAGATCCAGGGACACGTGCGCCATGCCAAGCATCAAGGTGCCGTTTGGACAAATGCAATGCGAAGGCTGTATGCTTTGGTGTGCAGAGCAGTGGCCAACAGTGAACCGGTTCTGTTGGTCGGTGAGACTGGCTGCGGAAAAACTACTGTCTTTCAAATGTTAGCAGACGCGCTTAGCCAGGAACTGCATATTGTCAACGCGCATCAAAACACCGAGACCGGTGATCTTATCGGCTCGCAGCGACCGGTCCGTAACAGGGCCGCTATTGAGGCACAATTGAGGGAGCAACTTCTGTCGTCGTCAACTCTGACAGGGCACGACATGGCAGCTGCCCAGTCAACAGAGGCTCTTCTAGACGTTTACCAAAGTACGCTGCAATCTTTGCCGACTGAACAGAGGCAACAACACGAGATCAGCCAGGCGCACGCCGACATTCAAGCTAGCAGCGCTCGCTTCAAAGCATTGTTTGAATGGGCCGATGGCAGTCTTGTTCACGCCATGCGGACTGGAGCTTTCTTCCTGCTTGACGAAATATCTCTGGCTGACGACTCCGTTCTCGAGCGTATCAACAGCGTACTGGAACCTTCGCGATCCATCTTGTTAGCCGAGAAGGGCAGCCTCGATTCATTCGTGAAGGCCGAAGAATCTTTCAAGTTCTTCGCTACCATGAATCCAGGCGGCGATTACGGCAAACGCGAATTGTCCCCTGCTTTGCGCAATCGATTCACAGAGATTTGGGTTCCTGCTCTGTCTGATCTCGACGATGTCTCTCAGATCGTGTGTGGAAAGCTTGCTCCCCAACTCCAAAGCTATTCCAGTGCTATGGTAGCCTTCGCACATTGGTTCAAAGAGCAGTACAACACCTCTGCAAGCTCAGCAGTCTCTATCAGAGATGTCCTCGCGTGGTCGGAATTTGTTAATGCTTTCTCTAGCCTGCACTCCGCAGCTGGTGTTGTGCACGGTGCAGCCATGGTTTACATTGATACTCTCGGAGCCAATCCGGCAGGACTAATGACTATGACAGGCAAAGACCTAGAGGCCGAACGCCGTGCCTGTTTGTCCGAGCTGGGAAAGCTTCTTCAGAGCGATGCTGCAGCTGTTTACGATGCTGAGATCACTGTCACAGCAGATTCCCATGAAGCTAAGTTTGGTCCGTTTGCTGTCGCTCGCAAATCAGCTGCACCAGAGGCGGCAGACACCTTCAACTTCGACGCACCGACCACACGTGCAAACGCAATGCGTGTTGTTCGCGCAATGCAGCTTATCAAGCCGGTTATGCTCGAGGGAAGCCCCGGTGTCGGAAAGACAGCGCTTGTGACAGCAATCGCAGCAGTGGCTGGCGTTCCTCTGACGCGCATCAACTTGTCTGAGCAAACCGATTTAATGGATCTGTTTGGTTCGGATACACCTGTGCAAGGTGCAGAGGCTGGCGTCTTTGCATGGCGAGACGCACCCTTCCTTCGTGCTATGAAGAGCGGCGAGTGGGTTCTCCTTGACGAAATGAACCTTGCATCTCAATCGGTGCTCGAAGGCCTCAATGCTTGTCTTGACCATAGAGGCGAAGTTTTCATTCCTGAAATCGGCCAGACCTTTGCAAGACACCCAGAGTTCCGCCTCTTTGCTGCTCAGAACCCGCACCACCAGGGTGGAGGGCGTAAGGGCTTGCCCGCTTCCTTCGTCAACCGCTTCACTGTTGTGTATGCCGATTCTTTCAAGTCTCAGGATCTCAACATGATCTGCCAACGCCTGTTCCCTACACTTGATCATCGAACCATCGAACAAGCAGTACAATTTGTGGATGCGTTGGACACAGACATCGTTCAGCATCGCCGTTTTGGAGCGCAAGGTGGACCATGGGAGTTCAATCTTCGCGATACTACCCGTTGGCTCTCCCTTGTTCAAGGCAATGGCTTACTTAGCGCCGGAAACGCCCAAGACTTTGTGAACCTGCTGTTCACGCAGCGCTTCCGCAGTACCAATGATCGTGCTCACGTTGCCCGTATCTTCGCTTCTGTGTACGGTGGACTGATGCCCACTGCTGACATCTTCAGCAGTGTGTCGAGATCAACTCTGCAGCTCGGCCTCGGTATCCTGCAAAGAGATCTTGTGACTGCACCATCACCTAAGAAGATTGGCTCCTCATTCGCAGTCAGCCATCATTTGCAGGCTTTGCAGTCCTTGATGGTTGCAGTGCAGTGCAGCTGGCCCGTCATCTTATCTGGGCCATCTGGATCAGGCAAGACAGCGCTCATGGAAAGTCTTTCGGCTTCCGTGGGCGCATCCGTTCAGACTTTTGCTATGAATGCCGAGACAGATGCTATGGATCTTGTTGGAGGTTACGAGCAGGCTGACCCATACCGTCAAACACTCCAGATGCTCGACGACTTCTGCAACCACCTGGAGAACACATCAAAGAATGCAATGGTAAGGTCTCACGACGACGGAAATCTTGCACTTGCCGCTGCACTGCGCCGTTGCAAGGCAAATGCGGCTGTCGACACCACCAATCTAGCTGCTGTCACCCGACTCTTGCAAGAGAATCGTACGCTTCCGGGTGCCGAAGATCTGTTGTCTGCGCTCGAGCAATCTGCCATGCCAATGGACAAAGCACGTTTTGTCTGGATCGATGGTATTCTGGTCGATGCACTCCAAGAAGGTAAATGGTTGATTCTTGACAATGCTAATCTTTGCAGTCCCTCGGTCTTGGATCGACTGAACTCCTTGCTTGAGCGTAACGGATCTCTCATTATCAACGAGCATGTTGCCGAGGATGGTACGCCTCGAACAATCTACCCACACCCCAACTTCAGAATCTTCATGACAGTGGATTCTCGATACGGTGAGCTCTCACGACCTATGAGAAACCGAGCACTTGAGATCCATCTCCTGGAAAGTGAAGATGTGCGCCCCGATCTGAAGCCTCTTGACCCTGAGTCTGCTATAGCGCGTTTCAGACAGTGCAAGTCATTGGGCGCTCTTGCGTCCGAAGAGACAGGCGCAGGTCTCTCTATGGCTCTCCTGAAAGATCATTTGGGCGTTGGTGATACCAACCTTGCACCTCGATTTGCCATGCAGTTGACTTCAGGCCTTTACCGTGGCTTTTCCACTGACACAGAAGTGGATGGCAATATTGCTCCCAATTTCAGCAAAGCTCGCGAACAAATTGCAGCATTCTACGAACTTGCAGTAGGACAAAAGCAGGTGCCTGCTGACTTCGCATGTGTCCAGGTTAGTCCCGATCCACCATATGTAAGTAGCTACAGTAGCTAACGGTAAGTCTTTCTTAGACCATTCATCCTCTCAACAACCAGCCTCTTGTTCAACAATCTGAGGCGATCTTCTCACAAGCATTGAGCCATGGCTTCATGCACGAATTGCACCAAGAGACATATGCACTTGCAGTAGCAGTGCAGGCTCTGCAAGCTGATCGTGCCACAGTATCAAAGCTTGCACGTTTGGAGAAGACATCGAGCTCGAAGCGCGATAATACAGTCAGCGTCACATTGCAATCAGCCAGCAACATCGTAAGAGCCGTCATCGGACAAAGCAGCCAACTCAATCTTGAGTCAGGAAATCTTGGGTCGCTCAAGATCTTCTTCCGTTGGCTTACGGCATCGTTACAAAACCTGGTGGTTGTTTCTGGTCGTCATGATCTTGACCAGGCCATGCTCAACGCCAGCTTCGCCATTGCTAGAGATTACTGTCAACACAGGAGCGCTGCAGACATCAAGGAATTGCCGCTCGTCTTAGACATCAAGCAGCAGCTCAATGCTGTTGCTAGGCAAGACACAAGAGGATGGGGCTCGGCGATGGTAGCTCTGTGGGAGGCACTTAGACCCGCAACACCACCGACAATGGAGGACTTGAAGGACCTTCAAAGGCTTGAAGAGATTGTGTCTGAGTTTGACGAGACTGCTCAGCGCTTCCAGCTACCTGTCGAAGTCATTGCAGGCCTTCGGGTCTCTTTCGCTCGTGCCCTAAGCAGAGCAAGGGCTGGAGGCGCAGATGTTGACCAGCTCGCTGAGAAGCTGAAGACTGTCATGCCGCCCAAATCCACCAACGATGCTGAACAGTCAGAGACTGAAATGCAACTCGAAACCCCGGTGCCGGCGAAGCCACACTTTACAGCCGTATTCTCTGCGATCATTCGCCACCTTGATTTGCTGCGTCTTTCAGGCCAAACAATCGACACAGCCGAGCAAGCAAGCTTGCACGTTCTCGCGCTGCAGCAGACTTCCAAATTGGTCCTCGATGTCAACAACTCTAAATCATTGTCTCAGTGGATTTTCGACATTCTTGGATCAGTGGCGCGCCCGACTCCCTCTCTTGACCAGGAGACGTCCGCTCGATCCCTGTCCGATATGCTACTTCAGCACCTCATATCAAAAGGCTCTGTGTCACTTGATCGTTTGTCCCTCCTGGAGTCTGAGCTGGTAACATTGGGCAAGACTCTCGCTAGCCAGACCCATTTGTTGGTACGGGATGTTCTACCTTCGTTGAATGATGGCCTGCGCCAACTTCTCGCTACTGTTCTACGAACACTTAGTGAGCACCGCGACGATGCCCTTCGCTCGGCTTCGCGGGCCCTTCACAGCATTCTGGAGAATGCAGATGCCCAGAGTTTGAAGCACATCGCCTCGCTTGACATGCCTGATGAGCTGAAAGGTCTGGCCTCTTCTGTCACCCACGTCCTGAACGCAAATAACAACACACCTTCACCGAAGTCAGCTTCCCAAGCATGGCTCAGCTTCACAATCGGATGCTTGAGGTTGTATCTTCCAGCAAGTCAATTCGATCCTGCACTTGAGCCTCTTCTCAAGCGCCAAGTTTATGACAATGTTTCTGTGGACTTGGCTCGCAAGGTGTCTTCCCTTCGTCACTTCAAATCTGCTCTGACAGGCGAGCAGACCTCCCTGCGCTTGCGCATTCTGGAAGAAGACGTCCGCTCACTGGGACATGCACCAGAGGCACCTTCGATCTGCAGACCCCCTGTATCCGAGCTTGCTGACTTGCAAATGGACTTTGATGGTCTACGCAGAATCTTGACTACGATCGAGAAAGACCCTGCGATGATACTGGATCGCGGCCTTCTCATCAACGTTCAGCACATACGCAAGAGACTCTCCGAGCACTACAGATCATACGCAGATCTCACTACACCAGTCGTCGGGCTGCTCGACAGTCTGCACATCTGCAATCATCTTGCGCAAGAGAGTGCCTCCTCCGAGGATGACGACCAAGCAGCTTCGAAGCTGCAGACGGTCATACCTTTCTTCAATGCGTCTTTGGCAGATTGGTCATCTGACGAACTCGTGAACAGATCGCTTCCAGCTGCAGCCTCCCAACAGGAGACTATCTTATGGCTCGCCGTGGTCGCGACCCGTAGCTGCGCATGGCCTTTGGCTCAAGCACAGCCAGAATTAAAGCTGCGTATCGAGCAACAGTTTGCTCGCTTGTACGACCAGTGGCGCACTGAGTTATCACGCGACCAAAGAGAAAAAGCTGCCAATTCAAGTTTGTACAGGTACAGTGGAGAGGACGAAATGGAAGACGATCCAACCGCAGAAGAGCTTGAGGAACTCTTCCCTGGCGCTGACAGGGAGGGCCAGGAGGGTCTTTCATCGAAAGCAAAAAGCTCTGGAACTCAAGACCTGGTCATTCGCATCGCATCACTGCACCGTGGTATATACCACGGTGGCAAGTTGACTCCGGACACGGCGGAAGTACTGCTCAGCGAGTTTGCCAGAGTATCTACCAAAGCGGGCACCAACAAGGACCTCACTCTTGCTATGCCTATGCTCATGTTACAGCTACAAGACAGTGCACCTAAGCAACACAGCAATATTTACACGGACACGAATATGGATCAGATACGCAAGCTCCTTAAGATCATGAGACAGGCCCAAGAACGTTTCACTGAGCTGCACCAGGCTTGGCCTGAGCATGACACGCCGATGCATATCCTCGCGATTTGTGATCAGATTTTGGCCATCGAGCATACGGAACCTTTGATGCGCTTCATGCCTACCATCGAGAAACTCCACGCAACCGTTAACGAGTGGCAAAAGATTGCAAGCAGGGAATTCACTGCAATCACAGTGTTGGAGTCTCTCACAGACTTAATCGTGAGTTGGCGACAGCTCGAGCTCTCTTCGTGGGCCGGTCTCTTCGACGAGGAGGTACGCCGTACTCGAGATGCTGCGACTTCATGGTGGTTCATCGCTTACGAGACCATCATCGCCGCGACGGAATCGCTTCCTGAATCGGAGGAAGACATCCAGCGCCATGTGGTTGGTCTACTTAAGGCACTTGAAGACTTCTTCTTCAACTCTGGAATGGGAGAGTATAGTACCAGGTTAAACTTGCTTCGCAACTTTGAGCACCATCTCGCGGCAAGGGCGACGGAGTCACATGCTTTCTCTGCCGTGAGGCAAGCTTTGTCAAACTTCATTGCCTACTTCACTCACTACGAAGGTCCTGTCCAAGACTCTCTCGCGGCTGGTCGCGTGACTCTTGAAAAGAAGATCAAGGAAGCTATTCAGCTGGCGAGCTGGAAGGATCGCAACATCGAAACTTTGCGCCAAAGTGCAAAGACTTCCCACCGAAAGCTGTTCAGGCTGGTGAAGAAATTCCGTGTCTTGCTCGCTCAGCCTGTGTCGCACGTCCTTGCTGCTGGAATCCAATCTCTGCCGAAGGATGTTCCATCCCAAGTGGCAGCCATCGAGTCGTCGTTCGTACTCAGCGCCGAGGGAGAAGTCACTCTTAGTTCTCAACTGCGATCATGGGATACCAGGCCAACTAGATTCCGCAACATTTCTGCAACTGTGAATCTAGTGAAAAGCAAATCCAGACCTATCGAGTGGCCACAAGACGCTGCACAGAGACTTGCAGACTTCCTCAATGACGTTCAAGAATCCATCACTGAGCTGCAGAAGGCAACACCCAAGATACTCAACGAAGAGAACAAGAAACTTGTCAACCACCTCAAGACTCGTAAGAGGCGCTTACTCGCAGACGTCTTGAAGAAGATCCGCGCCATGGGCTTCCAACACAATTTGGGCCAAGAACTACTGGAATCTCAGTCTTCACTGTCGCGTGCATTGCACAAGCTTGGCAACCTTGATCGCGAGGACGAACGTCCAGCCCAGAAAGCATCGCAAGCCCACTTGCATAAGTTGCTTGGTCTTATGGACTCTGTTAGAGAAGGTTCACGTAAGCATTCTGAAGATCTTACGCCGGCTGAGGCAGCCCGCTGTGCTGTTTACCTCGAGAGCGTGCTGTCTATGTCTACCACGCAGCAACCCAAGCTCTGCCAATACGCGAGGATCGCCCAGAAATTGCGGTCCAACCTAGCCGCGTTCGAGTCGTTCTCGACTTGTGCACAGCCGGCCTTGGATTATTCAGCGCAGACTGCGTTCACTTTGCAGCAACACCGATGCATGCCTACAATGCTGGAAACTTGTGCACGCTTGATCCGCCTGCAGTCACAACTGGCTAGCCGCAATTACCAGCCGGTCATTGACGGTCTAGCTCAGCTGGCTACGGATTCGCAAGCCTTTGTAACCCAAATAGACCGTGCCCAGAGACTACCTGCTGGAATCATCAAGAGAGACGATCTCACCACGTGGCAAAATACGACTGAAGCATATGATCATGCTGCAGCCAGCGTGACTTCCTGGATGGAGACATACCCAGAGCTCGTCCCCACTTTAAGTCAGGTCTCCAGATGGCTTCCAAGCTACGCTAAACCGCATCACCTCACCGATACCAGCAATTCAGGATCTGCGGATGGTTGGACTTCGCACATCTTGGAATTCATGGACAAGCTGTTGGTCTCTGTTCAAAACTTGGAAAAGGCACTGCCCAGGGCACAGCCCGACGAGGATGAAGGTGCTTGGCTCCTACGCGATGAGCGTCAATTAGAGGCAGCTTGGAAAGCTCTGCATGTCGAGCAAGCCTCAGACCATGTTGAGCAACTTCTGGGTCAGCTACAATACGCTGCAAAGGATGACAGCTCTGCATTGGCTACCTTGTCAGCTGTCTGTAAATCGATCTACCCCCTCTTGCAGGCTTACTCTGCTGCAGGCGAACAAGTGCTTTCCGCCTACACTCATATGCATCTTCGAGTCAACCAGATGGGTCACATGCTTGGCACTTCATTCGTTATTCTCACGAAAGAAGGCTTCTGTTCGCCACCAGAGAAATCGGACGACAGCAAACAAGACTCTGGTGACGTCGAAGCAGGAACTGGTCTTGGAGATGGTGAAGGCGGAGAAGATATTAGCAAGGATATCGGTGATGATGAAGACTTGGGTGAGCTTGCGCAAGAGAAGGGTAAGGACAGGGAAGAAGAAATTGAAGATCAGCAGGATGCCGTAGACATGGCTGATCAGGAGATGGAGGGTGATCTCGGTGATGCCGAGACCGGCTCACAGAATGAGGAAGACGGAGATGATAAGTCAGAAGGGGATGACATGGAAGAGGAAGAGGGCAAGACCGGCGACCTTGATGATGGCGCGGTCGATGAGAAGATGTGGGATGACGGTAAAGAGAAGGAAGAAGATAAGAACGAGAAAGAAACAGACTCCGGCAAGGGCACCGCGCAAGACCAGGAGATGTCCGCGGCGAACGAGGGAGAGAAGGAAGAAGGCGAGGACGGTGAGGCTGGCGAAGATGGTGAAATGGAGGAAGAGGACCAGGCTGCGGGCCCTGACGAGGAGGAGGTGTCAAAGAAAGACACAGAAGCCACCGACCCGCACATGCAGGAGCAGGAGAACCTCGACTTGCCAGAAGACCTGAACATGGATGGTGATGACAATGACGACATCTCAGAAGCCGGTTCAATGGAGCCCGATGACATGCCCCCTGACACCGGCGCTGAAGATGAGCCTGCTGGAGAAGATAATGCAGAGCAAGATCAGCCTGAAGATGTTCCAGAGCTCGATGCAGAGGAGAAGGAGGCAGAAGAGGACGCAATGCAGACACAGGAAGCCGGAGAGGACGCTGAAGAGAACGAGGATCCTGAGGTCAGCGACGACGAGGGCAATGAAGAGGACAACCTACTGCAGAACAAGGATACCGAGCTCGATGACATGCCGGAAGACGGCACGACAGAGGGAGACCAAGGTGCTGGCAAAGACGAAGATGAGCCACAAGCTCAAGCTGCAGGAGGTGCCAACGACGACAACAGTGAGACTGAACCCAACGAAGATGCTCAGGCAAAGCAGGATTCTGGAGCTCAGAGCGGCGCCAATGAGACGGAAGCAGAGCAGCCCTCCGAGAAGTCTGAACAGTCTGCCGCCGCCCAACGTCAATCAAACTTCAAGCAACTCGGCGAGGTCCTCGAGGAGTGGTACAAAAACCAGAGGGAGATTGAAGCTCCCACTGAGTCAGCAGATGCAGAGAAAGACAATCAGCAACCACAACAGGACGTCGATATGGCAAATGCTACCTTCGAGCACCTTCCTGATGCTGACGCCGAGGCTGATACTCAAGCACTTGGAACTACATCCGCAGATCAGTCTGGCGCGTTAAACGAAGAGACCAGCAAGGCTGTCAACGAGGATAAGGAAATGGAGGACGCACCGTTCCAAGAAATGCCAGAGGACGACGAGGATGAGCAGGACAAGCAGGGTGACCAAACACAAGACCAACAAATGGAGCCTAGTGATCAATTGCCCCAGAACAGCGACGCCAAAGCCTTCGTCGGCGAGCAGAACAATGCTTACGACGTTGAAATGGGCGAAGATGCACCTCCGAAGGACATCGACGTCGACGACGACGAGGACGTTGAGGAAATGGATGACCAGCTTCTTCGCACCCATATCTCACGTGAGGATGGCCCAGAAGAGATGACTATTGAAGAGGCCCGCCAGACCTGGTCTGCCCACGAGTCAAGCACGCGCAATCTTTCCATGATTCTGACCGAGCACCTGCGACTGATTCTTCAGCCCACGCAAGCGACCAAAATGCGCGGAGACTTCCGCACAGGCAAGCGTCTCAACATCAAGCGCATTATTCCTTACATTGCTTCTTCGTACAAGCGCGACAAGATCTGGATGCGTCGCAGCATCCCGAGCAAGAGGAACTACCAGATCATGCTTGCGATCGATGACTCAAAGTCCATGGACGAAAGTGATAGTAAGAGCTTGGCCTTCGAGACGCTTGCACTCGTAGCCAAGAGTATGGCCATGCTCGAAGTAGGGGAGTTGTGTGTGCTCGGCTTTGGTGAGAACGTCAAGGTGGCACACGACTTCAGCACTCCTTTCACCTCAGAGGCTGGTGCTGAAGTCTTCAAGAGTTTCTCGTTCGCGCAGACCACGACAAATGTGCACAAGCTCCTGCAGGAGTCGATTGAGCTATTCCGCGCTGCACGCCTGAAAGCCGTAGGATCCAGCAGCGAGCTCTGGCAGCTGCAGCTCATTATCTCTGACGGAGTCTGCGAGAACCACCCGTCCATTCGCCAACTGGTGCGCGAAGCACACGAAGAGCGCATCATGATTGTCTTCGTCGTCGTCGATTCTGCTGCGCAAAAGACCGATGCCAGCGGCGGCAACGGACAAGCCAAGGGGCAAAGCATCGTTGACCTGCAGCGAGCAGAATTTGTCAAGGATGCCGACGGCAACCCGCAGCTCAACATGGTCAAATACCTGGATACATTCCCGTTCAGGTACTACTTGATCGTCAGGGACGTACAAGAATTGCCGGGAGTGTTGGCAGGTGCATTGAGGCAGTGGTTCTCGGAAGTTGTCGAGTCTGGAGCGTAGATAGATTCATTATATGTGTATGATGGTGCTGTTGATAGTGATAAGGCCATGCGGAGTTTTGGCGTCATTGGGTTTCGAGTTGGCGATATATAATCAAGAATATTACGATATTCTTCTAAGCTCATTGACTTGGTGATGCAGTCTACATGCACCTTGGGGTCACGGGGCGTTGTGAGAAGCAATGAAAGTAACACAATAGCCATCTCATGAGAAGAGGATAATCACCATACACATAGATACACAAAAATCTGCGACAACCCCCGTTTCGTCCATCTGCAAGCCCGATCCACGAGCAGCAAAGACCGCACAAGAAAACAAGACACGACACCAATCCTTCTAACCCGCGCGTCCCTCATCGCCGACTGCTCGTCATCTCGCCATATCGGCCGCGCTCCTTCGTTGTATCGTAAGCCTGCAACACACGCGCTTGACTCTCGTCTGTTTGTGAGAAAGCGTAGCCGCGTTGCTTGCGCATGCGCTGGACTTGGCGGACTTTGCGGATGGCTTTTTGGAATTGCTCCATTCTGTGAGTGGATAGGGTCAGCAGTGTACGATTGATGCGAGTCCCGATCCGGACAATAGAATGTGATGAGGGAGGAAAGAGGGGGGAAATTCGTACCTTGGCCTGTAGTCCTGGATGTTGTACTTCTGGATTTCCTGCACATGATGATACGACTGTGGGTAGTACATGCGCTTGGCGTATTTCCATGCAAAGTCGCGAATCAGACACACCGAGGGCAAAGCGATGATCGTCAGCCAGTACCTCGGGCTGGACATGATGATGGGCAGAGTGTTGACGTATTCGGTGCTGAAGTTCAGCTTGGGGGCGACAAAGGCGTATATGGGCAAGAAGATGAACCAGATAGCCACACTACCAGGAATGGCGATGACCGTGTACTTCGTCCAGATGTTCGTGATAAGGGCTGCTTTCAAGAGCACTGTGATAAGACCAGCTGTGTACATGGCCGTACCCCAGACCCAATGGCCGGCAATTTTACCGTCGGAAAGTGGTCCGTCGTCCCAGTAGATTAGAATTGATCCGTAGTACAGGATCAGGGAATGATAGAAACCGTTGCCAACCCATGACCAGAAGTTATGCCTGCGGAAAAAGACACCCTTCTGAGTGAGTTGATAGAGCTGCGGATAGCGGTCCAGCAATCTGGCGTTGACGAACTGATCGAAGATACCAAGCACGAACGGTGGCAAGACAGTGAAGGCAACGTTGAAGAAGGACAATGTCCATGATTCGGTGATGACCTGACCAGAGAAGGCGTTTTGGAAGGAGTACCAGAATTGAGTGATGAACAAAGCGGTGTTCTTGTAGTAGAAGTAGAGGATGACTTTCGAGACGCGCTGATAAGACCAAGCTCCATGGACAAGCAGTAGCTTGCGCAAGAACCGGAATTGTGCAATGCTCACGTCGGCGCTGCGGGCGGCCTGTAGACCTTCCATACCAGAGATACCGACACCGATGTGAGCGGCTTGGATCATGGAAACATCGTTTGCGCCGTCACCGATAGCCAACAAAATACTCTTCAAATGACGCTTGACCAGCTTGACAACAAGAGCTTTCTGCAAGGGCGATACACGGCAGCAAACGACTGCCTTGCACATGACAGCAAGATCAAGGAACATCTTTTCCATGTCTTTCTCGAGGGCATAAGTAAGACTCTTGCCATCAATGACAAGGGCCAACGTTTCCATCTCAATACCGCCGGCGTGCTGAGATCGGATGGCGTCAAGCTTCTTCTGGATATTGTTGCGTGTTGCTTCGGCGGATTCTTCGTTCACAATGAGTAGGGTCATGTCCTCCGAGATGAGCTTGCAGGACATGCCAATATTGATTGCAGTCTCTTGTCTGTCACCGGTGAGAACCCAGACTTTGATGCCTGCGGACTGGAGCGTATGGATAGTGTCAGGAACGCCGTCTTGCAGTTTATCCTCGATCGCAGTAGCTCCAAGTAGAGTGAAGTCGTGTTCGATGAGTTCGGCAGCTTTGTCGAGCTCGTCTGCTCTGTTACCTGACACTGTTGTAGCGGCAGTATTGTAGACGTCATACCACTCGCGGAATTCGCTTTCGGAGACCTCACGCATGGCAAGGCAAAGAGTTCGGAGACCTTCGGCCGCGTATTCTTCCAAGTGCAATAGCGTTTTCTCCACGATGTCGTCGTGCACACCAAGACGTTCCAAGATGACGGTATCGGCACCCTTGCAGTACACACGAATCTTGCCATCGGGACAACGGAAAATCGTGCTCATGCGCTTCCTTGTCGAATTGAACTCGCAGACAGCCAGGAGCTCGAACTGTTGTTCTTGTCCATCCACCTCGATAGTCACTGCTTTTGGCTTACGCGCAACAAACTTGTAACCCATCAGGACGGCACCTTCAACGAGAGCGCCTTCGTCTGGTGAAGCGGCCTGATACTTGATGACACCAGGCTTCTCGCTAGACGTCTCAGGGATGACTGTGTGGCAAGTCGAAAGAAGCGTGTTGAATTGACGAATCCGCTCGGAGTTTTCGCTCCTCTGCCTGTGCATTTCCAATGTTTTGAAGTCGTGTATGCCAGTGCCGCTCTCATCTTCACCAATGACTCTTCGGTCCTCGGGAACTTCCTCGGCATACATGATGCCGCCAATTGAACATTGCCGGAAGTCCATCTGATTGCAAGTGAGTGTACCAGTTTTGTCTGAAAATATGTATTCAACCTGACCAAGCTCTTCCACTAGAGATGACGTTCGACAGTTGGCTGGAGTGTCAGTCTTGTCATGGTAGATGTCGAGGTCCGAAGAGATGAGGAATGCCTGATAATATTTGATAATCTCGACGGTGACGAACAATGAGATTGGCACCAAGTTCGAGTACAAAATCCAGTAAGTGAAGATATCAGCGAAGAACTGTTGCGCTCCGTTGACAGGCTTGAGCTCCAGATACCACAAGTTGTGGCCAATAGTGTTTCGCACAGCAATGTCACCCACAGATGAGATGATAGAGAGCACGATAAGCACAATTCCGAGCATGAGAATCTGCGTGTTAACCATGCGCTCCACGTTGGTACGCTTGATAGGCGTAGCCGTTGCGTTTCGCATGAGTTTCGTCTCGTGGCCAGTAAAGACAACAACTCCTTGAATCCAAGGGGTGTTGCGAAGGGTCGCGCCACGCAGCAGAAGTTGATCTGGCTGGAGTGGCAATTCTTTCTCGCCACCGCCAGCTTGCATTGTCAAAGTAGCCTCATAGGTGTAAAGGGAGCTGTTGGGCTGCTCGGAGCGTACTCTACCACCAAGACGTCCGAGTTCTGCAGATGATACCAGATGTGATGTTTCCGGGATAGCTTGCTTGATCTTCAAATTCGTCTCGCCGTCCAGATTAGCGGTTTCAATGTAACAGAGACCCTCAGGCTCAGATGAGGCCAGTAAGACAATATCAGCAGGGAACGGCTCTTCCGAAGCCACACGAATGATGTCGCCAACCTGGATGTCAATCCACTTGACTTCCTGGAATTGAGACCCTTTCAGAACACTCGCAGGAGAATTGTTCAGTTGTCTGTCTTGGCTTCGCCTCCGGTTATCTTCAATGATCTCTTTTCCGGCCGAGACTAGCAAAACAATGCCTAAGGGCACGATTGTCGTGTATCTGTTTGTAGGACTGAGGTTCGGGATTTGTTGAATGATTGCGGTGAACAAGAAGAACAAGTTGGCGTACTTGCTAAACTGCTCGTAAAGGAACTTCGGCAGGAAAGTGATGATGTTGTACTTGGTCGTACTGACATGGTTGTCAACGTAACGCGCTGAAGAGTTGGCAGGAGGGTTGTTCAGGTGGATTATACGAGGCCCGAGGGTCGAAGGGTCAGGCTTGCTTCGACCTGGCAGACCAAATTTGAACTTCGAGCCCGGCGTTGTCCTCGCTTGTGGTTGTCCAGTTGTGGCATCCTGCAGACCATCCACGCCTGCACTTCCCATACGACCAGCACGGCTGCTGTCCCCACCAGTCTCGGTGAGCGGAAGGTCCATCTCGCTGTATTGTGGTCCCATTCCGAGCGTATTCTTCATCTTCCCAACCATGCCTCCACCCAAGCTCAGAATGCTATTCCGACTCCTGTGGTTTCCTCTGTTGTTCAAAGGAAGTCCTGGCACGTTGTCCTCGTCAATACCTCCTCCTGCAGCATAATAGCCTCCAGACACGGAATGCGAATCGCTGGCATTGTCGTCGAAGTCGGAGTACCGTTGATAGTTGTCCAGCTCCGACGTCTGTGAGAACTTCCTCCCTCCCGAGCTTACCATAGGCGGCTGTAAGCTCGAAGCTGAGCCGTGTGTCGCATGTCCAGGCCCGCCTGGAAGCCCAGCTGTCGAGCTCGCTCCGACAAAGTCATCGTGTGTGGTCGAGACGCGCGGCTGCGCAGTGCTCGAATTCGAGATATTGTATTCGCGCAACAAATCCTGGTCGCTGACAGGCGGAGGCTGTCCACTGTTGTATGTCGCGTCGTTGTGATCGTCAAGTCCTAGCAGGTCGTCATGGCCAGGTCGTTGCGGGTGATCCGGTCTTCCCGACATCGTCGGCAGGCCTCTTGGGCAGTTGTTTCGGGCCTGCCGTTCAGGAGCACTTTTGCGCGACCATCAACCAGCAGAGGGTGATTTGCCGTTGTCAGCGAGTCTTAGAAGTGGTGTTGCCGGCGAGTGCGTCCAGGAGGTAGCGGGCGAGCGTCCGGGTCAATGGCTACCTAGCAATGCGCCAACGGCGTTCAGGGTCTCTCCGCGAGGTTGCTCCCAGCGACTGCCTGTAATTTGCAGCGAAGATCGGTCGGGTGCTCGTTTGCGCTATGGTATAGGCGGAAATGACAAGAGGCAGCGAATCCACTCTGCTGCTACGTTACGCGCGTTGTCCAGCACAGGACCTCAGCAAGCTGTCGCGCTTACGATGCTGTCTGTCTGCACAGCCGCTCCGCGAAGCTCCCGCCCCACGTGCTTTCGCAACGAGCCGTTGGAGTTCATACTCTCGCTTGTCTCTACCGAGAGACCAAGCACCCCATTACTTGCCTTACGCCTCTACTCTAGTGGAATCCTCTTCGCCACAGCCACATATTGAGATCACGCTTTGTGCTATAAATATGCCACTATGGACGAACAACAAGCCCGTAGCTCGCTATGGGATGAGCCAACGCCGCACTTTCCTCGGCCTTCAGCAGACGCCTCCTCCAAACCCTCGAGTGATGGGCTATCTGGTCTTGCAAGGTCTCGCCGTAGTCTTGCTTGCTGATTTAGGCTTTGCAACTCTCCTCGGCCATTCATCCGTCACACGCAGAATCGCACAAAGCACAGGCATCTGGAAAGAGGAACCTTCGTTTGAGAACCACCATCACACCGTTTCTAGAGAGTAGTCGTCGAACTTCATCAGGCATGAAATTCATGTACTCCCAGTCTACACTCTAGAGATACCTCCTACAGAACCATGTTTTTGGCGCCAACCGTCTTTGATATGAAGACACGAGACGGATGTGGTGGACAGAGCCAACACACAAACGCAAGACTATGGCGCTGTCTGAATTTATTCTTTGACCACTTGAGACGGGCTTCTGATCTCTATATCGGCATGAGGATTGTGATTTCGGCAGACACGATTAGACCGCACAAGTCGCCCGGCTTAGCTGTTGGACCTGACCGTCAGGTGACTTTCTTTCACCTCTGTATCGCTCATCAAGGCAACGCGGATATCCAGGTCTCCCGTTGTCCCGCTCGATTTTCCGGCGATACTGGCATTGAGGGGTGATCTGTTGTTAATTCGGCATTTCCTGCACTGGTATGGTCTGATAATGACGTGCAGCTTGCCGTATTTGCTAGTGGGAAAAATGACTTGATGATCAGTTATGATTGACATTTATTGGGGATGTTCAATTGTGATGCGCTGGTGGAGAAAGAGCTTCAGAGTGGATCTTCAAATCATGTTTCGCTGCGGAGGTATCTCGACCCCCGCGTCATGTTGCTAGTGTTGAAATAACAGCATTCATATACATACGAATTGTAAAAAGGACGTATGGAGGCTGCATGTATATATTGTAATGTTTCGAGAATATGTCATACGAAAGGCAGAGTTGTAGAATACGAAGCAGCCGGGCTTGGCGTTCGCGCGCCCCTTCGTGCCGTCATCGATGCGCCTATATGTCTATAACTTTACATACATTGTATGCTTACTTTCATCAATCTTCACCTACGAGAATAATTGAAGTTACTTTCATTCTGTAATCACTGTTACCTGGAGCTTTTCTCTTACGGACCCGTGGGAATACCTCAAGATAAGGCATATAAAAATTGCTTCAGACAGCACCATCATGGCCACCCCAAAAGTCATCATCGTTACAGGCGCAGTATGGTTCCACCGTTATATTCCTGTCGTCCTTGAATACAGAGCCTGACAGGATCTCAGAATCGTGGCATTGGTCGAGCCATCTGCCAACGCATCCTCACAACAGAACCCAATGTATCACCCCTCAAGCTATTCGCAACCACGCGTTCAGGACAAGACTTGGGACTAGAGTCAAACCACGCCACCCGCAGTGTAATCTACCCTAAGCTGGATGTCACGGATCGCAGCAGTGTCCGAAGCTTCGCGAAAGAGGTCACTCAGTACGGCAGCGTAGATGTGCTGATCAACAATGCTGGCATCAATCTCGACAACGAGTATAGCGCTGCCAACGCGCAAAAGACAATGGATGTCAACTACACAGCCATGCTCGATGTAAGCTTCCCTGTGTCTCAACATTTGTGCTTGACGCTGACGGCCTATTCCACAGATGTGCCAAACATTTATCCCTTTGCTATCCAAACGCGGAAGAATCGTGAATCTCTCTTCGATTGCTTCTCAACTCAAATTCTACAGCCCAGAGCTTCAAGCCCGTTTCCGAGACCCGCACGCAAATGTCGAGACTTTGGACGACATCGCCAAAGATTTCGTACGCTCTGTGGAAGAAGGCAACGAAGAAGAGTCTGGCTTCGGCACGCCTCGACGAAGCTACAGCGTCTCCAAAGCCCTGGTCACGGCTCTCACCGCGATGCTCGCCAGGCAGCACCCAGGTCTTTCCATCAATTGCTGCTGTCCTGGGTGGGTGGCCACAGATATGGGTCAGCTCGTGGGATCGAAGCCGCCCAAAAAGCCAGAGGATGGTGCTACAATTCCGCTCCGTCTGGCCTTTGGCGATATCGGCGATGTGACAGGCAAGTATTGGGCCAACAGCAGTATTCGTGGAAAGGGAGATGGCGAAGTTCAAGAGTGGTGATGGAACAATCAAGCTGTTCTGTCGAACGTGCGAAGCCGGTACGATATGTGATAGGCGATCTTGTACAACACTATAATTATATCGTAATATTGTGCCAGCAGCACTTATTCAGTACAATTACACTTGCGAGATTCTCGTTATCACTGCCCCGACTGATGCTCGGGTCTTGGAACATGATACCGCCGCAAGCATTCGTTTCACGCAGATCGCTTACATTCGGCGGCCCACTCTAGCCCTTGCCTTTCCTGGGTACCTGCATAAGGAACAGTAAACATTCGGCAACACTACTCTTGACGATGGCGTGCTCGACCTGATGGCGTCACATCGAACATTCACCTATTCCATGTAAACACTGTTTACACAGTGTATAGTCGACGACTCTACATCTTCGTACAACACAACAATGCTGCTGCCTGGTGACCGTTGCATAAAACAGCCACGCTTTGAAATCAAGCTTGCACAGAAGCGGCCGGCACTGCGATCGAGCTCCCGGCTTCCGACGAGCGATGGACGTCAATGGTCCCTATGTTGATAAATTGAACCACGAACTCTACCTGTAGGCCCTTTAACTCCAATCACACAATTTAGCAATCATGTCTCTCATCGCATCCGTCCCCCAGGAATACGGGTAAGCATGCTCAAGCAGCTCGCACGCAATGCCTTTCGCTAACAACGACCCCGCAGCTATGTCCTCCTCACAGCCGCCAGCACCTTCTTCGTATGCGCCTCCATAGGTTAAACCTACGTCGTCCGATCGCACAATCCTAACGCGACTATACCAGGTCGGATTCTGGCATGGTGCCCGCGTGTCTGCTTTCCGCAAGCCCGCCGGCATTGTGTACCCTCAGGCGTACGCGGACAAGCAGGACATGAGCGCTGCCTCTCCTGAGCTGAAGAAGAAGATGTACCTGTTCAACTGCGCCCAGCGCGCTCACTAGTAAGTCGAACAAGCTCGGGGCGGTAGACGTGGATAAGGAGGACGACAGAGCTACGTGGGAGCACTTGCACCAGGCATAGCTATCCTCAAAGCTTGCGATGCTGTCTTTCCATTGTAGTCTGGGAAACGGGTTGGCGGCTGTCTGGACTTGGAGGACGGCGGAGAACCAGTAGACCAAATGCTGACTTGGCAATCATAGCAACTACCTCGAGAACGAGACCAGCTTCGTTGCTTCGCTCCTCGTTGCCGGCTTGAAGTACCCTCTCACAGCGACCGTCCTCGGTGCTGGCTGGATCGTGTCAAGAATCCTCTACGCCGTCGGCTACACTCGTGCCGACAAGGAGAATGGCAAGGGCAGACTGATGGGCCTTACGTTCTGGCTTTTCCAGCTCGGCCTCTATGGTATGGTTGGCTGGACCGGCTTCAAGATGCTTTAGACCAAAGCAATGGCTGCGATAGGTCAAGTGGGGTGGTAAGAATAATCAAGAGTATTGTAAGATGTTCGGAGCCCTGATGACCCCTCTCATGACGAACAATTGCAAAATACCATTTTTTTCATGTGATTGTTCCTGCAAATCTTTCGACTCGGATCGTTGGTACGCCATTAACTTCACGAGAGCGCGCAATCCCGCCACGCACTTCTCGCGCCATCTTATATGCACCTGTGACCACATCGCTCCGTCACCCATACTGTGGCCTCCTTCTGGACGCCAGTCATCACTTTCAAACGCTCCTCACCAGCTTTCGTTCAACATCTGAGGCCTGCCTGCTCATTTCAACAAGCCAGCATTCACTCTTTTCGCAACAATGGCCACTTCACTCCGCAAGCGCATCACTAAGCACAGCCCGCGCGCGACCCGAAATAAAGTCAGCGATTCCGCTGTCAGCTCGTCGCCACTTCTCAGCGCTTTAGACCACCTACAAAGACCAACTGTCAGCGAGAAGAGCATCGACTCCATTCCACCACCACCACTCATGTTGCCAAGAGAGCCCGACAAGCTTCGATGCTCGCCATCCAAAAAACTACTCCAGCGCTACAAAGGACGTAACGGTATGGAGAACGACGCGCCGGCGACCGCTCGCAATGCGCCGGTCACAAGGTCGCGTAGCAAGGACTCTGCGTTTACGGAAGACTTCGACGACGATGGAATGAGCTCGAAGAAGCCTTCCAGCTCACTCAAACCCACGCCCACAACAAACATCAAATCCACAATCCGCACGGTCGGCGGCGTAGACTTCGAGATGCTCAACGCGGCTCACTCGCCACTGAAGCTCCCTCAACGCAGCAAGAGTGCCGAACCGGTTCGAGCGCGCTCGCCTGCCGACAGCGATGACGAGGGAGGCAATTTTCTATTCTGCCGTCGACGCACTTCACACTCACAGCCTAGGGAGAGGGAACGCTCGGATTCCACGATCGGCGACATGGACGGTGAAACTCTCACTCTCAAAGCAAAGGGCCCCTCTGCTGGATCAGAGAGCCCTGAAGTACAGTCTCCGCGAAGCCTCCCCGGCATGAAGAATAAGAATGACAACTCTGCGATGCCGGCAAGGCCAAAGATCCCTCGCGTCACTCGCTCGACTGCGGCAGCCCGAGCAAGGAACGCAGCTGCCCAAAAGCAAGCCACCAAAGCCGCCGACAGTGACAGCGATAGCGATAGCAGCAGCGAAGACAGCGACTGCACATTCACCCTCGATACCCCGACTGGCATCCTAGGCCGATCGCCTCGGAAGTCTGACCCAGGCATCCAGCCAACCCGAGTCGTCCCGCCCATCAGCGTCGGCGGCATTCTCCCTGGCCTCCTATGGGCGTCGCCACTCAGCGGCACTTCGCGCCCAGACTCGCCCTGGCTGTGGTGCAAGCGCTGGACCTGTTGCAGGTGTTCGGCGAACACGATTGTGGAGCAGCAAGTTTGCGCAAACCTGACGTGCGGACATCATCGGTGCGGCAACCGGTGCAAGGTAATGAGAGACAAGAGGATTTACACGATCTGATTGATGGATTGTGGCTGGACTTTAGTCCTCTTAACATGGAAGCAGGTCTGTGGCCTGGTCGAGTATGGGCCTTGATATGGTGCAGGCCGAAGGAGCAGCCATGGTTTGTAACTGCTTGCGGGTGGCGAACGTGAGCGAATGTGGATCGGTTGTTGAAGGTACTTCCTGGCGTCAGGATTGGATAGGCACAGCGAGTGAAAAATTGCAAGTAAAACAGAAACTTGAAATGGAACCAGTCATTATCTCCAGTCCAGCTACCATATATGTGCTACAAACTAAGCCCAACTCCATGCAGGTGTCCGTCAATGATCCTCAGATTAGCTCTCTTTGAGTTCTCAGTGACAACCAGGCCGCGTATCCCTCCGGAGAAGGACGCAAGCCGGCTGCCTGCAACTTTGACTTATGGTTATTTGATCATCAGCGGAAAAATTGACGGACACCTCTCCTCCCCTCCCAAACTCCTCCGTCACTCCCTCACCATCCAGTGCAGTCCTCGCGGCCCAAGCGAACAGCCGGCAGGAACGGAGCAAGTACGCCGTTACGATTGAAAACTATCGTTGATGGTCCTCAGAGCAAAACCGCGTGAGCAGCTCGCTGGACGTGAAGAAATTCGTCATAAGCGCACCATAGTGCTAACACGCTCTGCGCGACATGCTGCGCTCGGGCTGCTGTGCAGTGAGATTGGCGCGGGTAGTAGACAGGGGTGCAGTAAGAAACAGGTCGGAAGCGATGCTGAGTCGCCGAAGAAAGGCGAGAAGAACAAGGCACAGAGTCCTAGGATTTCTGTTCGGTGTCAGCCATGGCCTGTGCTCCTGACACGTGTGCGCGTTTGTTGTTTGTCGCAAAAGTGACTGCTCGCGCGCGACTCGGCAACCTGAAGCAGATTGCGGCTACGTGCAGGCGAGGTTGGTCCGGTAGCTTGTGAGGGTTTCCTTCATTGGCTTTCACTGGTCGAGTGGGTCAGTCATGTTTGATGTCTGCGTTATTGGCATGTGAATGTGGGTTTACCATGCTGTTCTTGCTCGCCTTCTGCGTGTTGGAGGAGGTGAAGTGAGTACAGTGAGTGAGACTGATGATAGGTAGGCGCGCTAGCGGATTCGCGCGTCATCATGATTGGCCTGCAGAATTGCAGCTTTCCAGATGTCATCTCAACTTCACTTCTCACTTTCCGCCTACACGTATATGGTATGAGAACATCGTCACACTCTGGAACAATTTTTTAACGATCCAACCGAAATGAAAAATGCTGCATTGGCCTACGTGCGTGCCCAAGAATTCCACGACACTACCCTCATCGAGCTATGCGTCGAATAGAAAGAAGCCTTTCATCCTCCAGTCTTCACTCCATATGTATATGGTTGCTAGTAATGCGACTCAAGTATTGCTAGCCTTGAACTCATCGACGATGGAGATGTAGTGAATTGACGAAGCTTTTGCACCCTCGTACGCCGTTTCCGTCCACTCGATCATAGCTTCCATGCGTAACATTATGAGGTCGAAGGCGCCTCTTTAATACCCGACAGCCTTCTGAAACTCTTGAACTTCTAATATTTGATGCGATTCATTTCGAGGAATATGTTGGCCAAACTCTAAGCTGTAAGATTCACTGCGACGTGAAGAGAGCAACTCGCGTGCGGAAATCAAATGCTTCTTGTGATTTCACGTTCACTTCATACATGACTGCAAGTGAAGGAGTAAAGCACGAAAAAATTTGAGCACCAGACGTTGCCTTGGCGCTCGGCCGTGTTCAATATAAACAGCTTGCTGCGGTCGGGATCGCACACCACTTGCGTTCTAACAATCTCGGAGGAGGCGATTTAAAGTCACTCAACGATTCGCATACACGACATCGCCTGCGTTAGATAGCAAAAGGATACACTGCCCCAAGATCTTCTCAACAAAACACTGAGACGACCTCAAAGCCAAACATGACAACTGCGTTGAAGACAAGCGAGGAGCAAGCCGATTACGTGCAAGCCTTCTACAAGGCGTTTTTGGAGTTCGCAGATCTGAAGAACGACCTACCGCGCGAGAAGCGATCTTCCACAGACGTCTCTCCTTGTGATGACCGCCAAAATCAGGCTTCCTCAGCGGAACGTCATGCATTCGGCCCTCTGGATGTTGTCTTCCTTGGAAACCCTTACCCGCCATGCCGATCCAGTATGCGCGACCTGGAGTCTACAATGCTGACCCAACTTGTCATGAATCGGCACCACCGAGGGAAATATTTGCTTGCAAAACTTACCAGTATCATCAGTGTCTGTCCTACAATCACTACTGTAGGAATCGAGGATATCAAGGGTGATTTCGAGGTACTGGCCATCAATCCGGCATGCACAAACACGACCGCCGAACCCAGATTGCCAGAAGTAGGACGCTGGCTGGTAGTTAAGGAGCCTTTCCTGACTCTTTTGGAGTATGACAAACGACCTTGCATCCGCGTTGACCATCCTTCCGACCTCATGGACGCCGACAGCTTGGCACCAGATCTGCGCGACAGCGAGCCATTCCTTGAAGTATTGCGTGACAATCACAAGCGCACTCCATTGCAATACAAAGAAGCCGGAAACACCGCACATCGCAACAAGAATTTTAGCGTCTCAAACGCACACTACACCCAAGGTTTGCTTCTCTTGACTGATGACGCGGATGGTTCGAATCACGCCATGAAGCAGGACCTTTATCGTAACAGATCCCACGCAAAGCTCATGCTAGGATTGTATGAAGGGGCGGTGGAAGACGCGACTGCTGCAATCACGCATGTACAAGATGAAAAGCACATTGAACTCGACGTAAAAGCATACTTTCGGGCTGCAAACGCCTCGTACAAGCTCAAGCGCTTCGATAGAGCTGATCACTATCTCCGAGCGCTGTTGAAGCTCATGCCCGCAGATAAGGATGCTTTGGTCCTGCTCAAGCGTACCAAGAAGCGACTACAAGAACAAGAGCGAGGCAAATATGATTTTGGACATCTCGATCAACAGATTGCCAGTCAGATGAGCATCGATACTGCCGATTATCTTGTCAATACCGCCATCGCACCAAGCTCGCCAGGTCACGGTCGTGGTCTCTTCTCAACCCGGGACTTGAAGGCCGGAGAACTCATCATGGCAGAGGGTGCATTTTGTTATCTCACCGGACAAGATGATACTTTCGCCATCGAGTGTAACGCAGCCCGCCTTGATCACAAACGAATGAGCCGTGTCGGTCTCTGGGCAGCAGTTACCAGAAAGATGATGAGCAACCCTGTTCTGGCCAGGGAGTTCTTGAACCTACATCGTGCTCAGGAAAGCTATGAGACACAACTTGAAGAGGTTGATGGTTGCGCGGTGGCAGACACGTTCCAGGTTCATGATATGCTCGCCCGCAACGCTTTTGGATCACCGCGCGAACAGGAAGATCACTTTTCCGGTGTCTGGATTCGCTCTGCTTACATCAACCATTCTTGCATTCCAAACGCAGAAAGGGGCTTGGTGGGCGACATGATGCTGGTTCATGCGACCAGACCCATCAAACAGGGCGAAGAGATTTCACTGTCCTATACTGGCTTTGATGAGGACTATTGTCGCGCTTACGCTCTCGAATCTAGCTGGGGTTTCAAATGCGATTGTCCTCTTTGCCTGGCTGATGCTGACTGTTCTGATGACATCCGTAACAAACGAGGCCAATTGACATTGCAATTCTGTCAATCGCAGCAAAGCACGCCGCCCGAAATGATTTGCAAGACGGATCAGCTCGAGTTCATCGAAAAGCAAGCCAGGGACATTGCTGCTACGTACGACAGCAAACTGTACTGGGACCTCCCAAAGACTGGTCTGATCCAAATTCAAGCTTACCTTCTGCGAGCCTACATGGCCAACGACGACATGCCCAAAATCCACCAGGCTTGCGTCGAGCTACTACAAACGCTCTGCTTTACCGTTCTAGAGGAAGGTGGCGACATCTGGGCAATCTGCACGCGACCCAACAGCATCTTGCCGCGCGACGCCATCGCACTTCGCAAGCCGCTTTTGTTCTACGCCATCAAGGCTCAAGATCGTGGGGTCGCTCGTGTCACTCAGCATCTCTTCGACTTTGCGAGATCTCTGGAAGTAGTATGCCACGGTACGGACGACCAGACTGTCGAAGAGTTCAATGAAGCGATGTCACCTGCAGCAGTGCTGAAAAGGATGACGAAAGCAATGTTTGGCCGACACCCAGAGCGGACATAGATTCACTTCCTCGACGTAAACCCGACCAAGGCAGCGAGAGAAGCGAAGGAGCGCGTACAGTGCTGACAGTATGACTCGGCGAGCATCGCGTCCCAAATGACGCCGAACAACGATGTCGTATCAGAAGAACGACAGAGAGGGGGGGAGGGAGGGAGGGAGGGAGGGAGGGAGGGAGGGAGGGAGGGAGAGAAGGCCGTGGGTGGAGGTAAAGTGAGATTCAATACAAGAAAAAACGACAGAAATTGAAAAAGCGAATTCCGCTCATGTAGATTCCAAGGCTAAAGCGAGATCCCAAGCACTTTTGACCCCCACAAATGCACATCGCTCCAAACAAAGAAAAAGAAAACCAGGACAACAATCAAAACCTGTCCCTCCGCCTGCTGCGGTAGATAGTAAATCCAACATAAGCACCCGTAATCGTAAGTCCAAAGATGATGAACTTGAGCAAGAACCAGAACCAGCCGCCACCGCTGCTCTCCTTGGGCGGCTGCGCGCCCTTGTACTTGCCGCGGTGGTAGTCCTTCTTCGCCGTCGAACCGGTGCCGGTTTGGCCGGAGGGCGAGTACAGGTTCTTGGTGTCGATGCTGATGATGTCGTGGCTGTCGCTGAGCTCGCCCGTCTCGGCGCTGAAACCCAGGTAGCTGACGGCGGGTAGTTTGATGTCCGAGATTTGGAAGCAGCGGGTCCACTCGTCTTCGTTCTTGTACATCAGGTCGAGGGTGAGCTCTTTGTCCTGGAAGTAGGTGACCTTGGCCCTCGTGGCGAAGTCGGCGTTGCGCATGCCGCGGGCAGAGCAGCCGGCCAGTTCGTTCGCTTTGCCGTCGTTGCCTTGGTCGTATTTGGTCTTGCCGTCGCCGACCATGGCCATGACGTAGGGGAAGACGACGCCAGGGCGGTTGTTCTTGTAGGTGTCGAAGAAGATGCCGAGACCTTCGAACTCGTCGCGCATGCCGAAGACAGGACCTTCTTCCACGCGGGACTTGGTCACCCAGAAGGCCATGCCGTCGCCGAAGAGCGTGCCCGAGCCATGGATCTTGAATTCGAATTCGACTTCCCAGTTGGTTGCTGTGAGAGGGACACGAGAGAATAGCCAGCCGGCTTCGGAGGGGTGGTTGCCAGTGAGGCGGATGTATTGATCGGCGCGGATGACGGTGCTGCCGCCAAAGTCGAACCAGCGGGATTGGAGGTCGGAGTCTAGGTAGGGCTGAGAGATTGGATGTTAGCAGCTGTTATATACCGTTGAAACGTCTTTGTGAAGATTGGCTGGACGTACTTGCGACAAGCTATGAGTGCGCAAAGGAATCGACTTGACGTCTGAGGCGGTGTCTTGTGCGTATACGCAGGCTACCCAAGCTGCCAGCAGCAAGGAGAGACCCCGCTGCAAGGAAAGGAGCGCCATTGTGGTGGTAGATGGAAGGGAAGGGCTGAAGGGAATGTGGTGAATTGGCCCTCAGATCATAGGCGGTCGTCTGCGCCCGCTCCCGAAGTGGATGGTAAGGCGGAGAGTGGTGGTGGCAGCAGGCCGGTGGGTGTCGAGTGGGTAGATCTGTGGAAAGCGAGGTGGCTTCATCACACAGAGCTCCGAGGCGAAGCTGGGACGGACGTCAAGTGTGGCGGCGAGAGGTGCACGCTGTGGCTGAGAATTGTGGCGTCGACCAGCAGCAAGTTCGGATCTTGCACACATTCACTTACACGCCTCGCTGTTAGTAGTCCACGGCGAGAGTCTTGTATTATTATTCGCCATGTCATCATGGCTACCTGAGTCACATAAGCTGCAGCTGGCGGTCACGGCGCTGGCGTCTGGATGCTTAGCTGCAAGTGCTGTCATCGGCCTGCAGAATGCGAAAAGATGGTATACCGTGCACGATCTGAAGGGTTCCATTCCTGAATTGTCCTCCAAGCACGATGTCGAGAAGGTATAATCGACACTTGTAATACGACCCAATCAACAACTGATCGTCTCTTAGATCAATGACTTCGGCGGCGCAGCCCTGGACGAGTCTGCGCAAAGCGAAGAAGACAAGCGAAGCATTGCCCTAGCCCGCCGTGCGCGTCTTGGTGACTACGACGAAGCACTGATCCTGGAACAACTGGCCCGTAATCGCGTCTTCCTCACAGATGAAGGACTTGCCAAACTGCGCAACGCCTTCGTGATCATCGTCGGCTGTGGTGGCGTCGGCTCTCACGCAGCGGCAGCCCTCGCTCGCTCAGGCTGTGGCAAAATCCGTCTCATCGACTTCGACCAGGTCACCCTCAGCTCCTTGAACAGACATGCTGTCGCTACCCTCGCAGATGTTGGAACGCCTAAGGTGGCCTGCCTGCAGCGCCGTCTCGAGCAAATCGTACCCTGGACTCAATTCGACTCCCGCAACCAGCTCTACGACGAAAGCACATCCGAAGCCCAACTCGAACCATGGAAAGAGACCGGCCAGCAACCCTCCTTTGTCATTGACGCAATCGACAACATCGAGTCCAAAGTCGCTCTCCTCGCCTACTGCCACGCCAACAACCTGCCCGTCATCTCCTCCATGGGCGCAGGCTGCAAATCCGACCCCACCCGTGTCTTCATAGGCGACATCTCAACATCAACCGACGACCCTCTATCCCGCTCCACCCGCCGCCGTCTGCGCCTCAAAGGCGTCAAATCCGGCATACCAGTAGTATACTCATCCGAAAAAACCGCCCCAGGGAAAGCCCAACTCCTCCCCCTCCCCGAAGAGCAATTCGCCGCCGGCTCCGTCGACGAGCTCGGCGTCCTCCCTTCTTTCCGCGCGCGTATCCTGCCAGTCCTCGGAACCATGCCAGCAGTCTTCGGCCTCTGCGTCGCAAACCACATCATGCTCTCTCTAACCTCCTACCCCGGCCACGGCGAGTACCTCTCCTCCAAAGGCCGCGAGAAAATGTACGACGGCATCCTCGCGCAGCTACAAGGACTGGAAGAACGCACCGCTCGCGCAATCTACAAATCAAAATCCAGCCCGGAAGCCGCATTCGACAGCCAAGGCCTCCGCATCCCCGTCAACGCCGACGACGTCGGCTACCTCGTCGACGAAGTCTTCCGCGGCCGCAGCGTCGTGTCTGGCCTCGCGGCGCGACTTGCGCTCACACGCTGGCGCAAACCGACAGGCGACTGGATCAACGAGACCACACCAGGGCAGAAGAACACGCGTCTCGGCCTTAGCGAGCTGGTTTGCATGACGAAAGACGAAATGCTGCAGCACGAGAAGTTAGTGCTCAAAGGCGATATGAGCCCTGAAGAGGCGTACGGCCCCGAAGTTACGGCCTTGGTGGAGAAGAGGTGGGAAGAGGAGAAGGGATATAGAGAGCAAAGGGGATAGAAAAGAGAGAAGGGTTCGGACCATCAAGCCAGCGAAAGAACAAAATTTCCTCTTAACCATGTAGACGACTAGTTATGTAAACAAAGAGAGCCATGTATAACAGAAATCGGTAAATTCCTACTCAGCAAAAAGAGCCGAGCACATCTCGAAAAGCAAGCCGAGCTCAGCTCGAGACCTTTTGAAAAAAAGCAAGACTAAGGCAAGGCAAAACGGAACGGAACGGACTTCGGAGTCTCATGAATAGTGAAGAGGAGGAAAAAATAACGAAGCTCTGGGGCAAAAAAACGCGTGTCTTGAGATAAGTCATTGTGATATTTTTCCTATTATGAATTGTTCTCTTTCTCCTGACCCCTCACACTCAACGAGCAAAAGGAGAAGGAGAAGGAAGGAAAAAAAAGTCGTTCTAATTTTTGAATTTTGGTTGGGATCGCCCGTACGCTGTACACAAGTGGGAAAGAGTGTTCTCCTTCTCAAGTTACAAGGTCAAGAAGTAGAAAGCAGAAGAAAGGGAGGAGGAGAAGGAGGAGGATGATAAGATACCGATCAGAGGGCGAAGGAGAAAGCTTCTTGACAATAAGATAATATTGATAGTTGGCCCATTTTTCCTCCAGTTCAGTACAACATAAGGGAAATTGATGGATACAAAAGGGACAATAAAAAAAGAAAACTATTCTAGAAAAAACATTGGAAAAAGGCTCGCTTTGTGCTTCGAAGGGTATCCGTTGAAAATAATTATTCTCGTCCCGTGGTCGAGAGCCGGAAATCCTGTAGGGTTTGGTTGATCCTGCTCCATCGACAGCGCCGGGGTAAGATGTGGGTGGTCGATTACATGATATTAAGCAGCGAAGAATTCCAGATGCTGTTGCTTTTTTTCCCTCTCGACTCGGACTTGATCCCGCCTTTTACGTTGTTGTTCAGCTCGGGCAGCAGCCCGCCGCTTTTTTGTTGCTATGGTCCTTTTTTACAGCTCGTGGCGAAATTCTACAACGCCACGTCCAGCACCAGGCTTACGTCCCTGACTTGGGAAGTGGCCAGATCCTCCAGAACGGGAATTAAATCCATCAGCTCGTTGTCGTGAGCATCGGAGAACCAGGACGAGATTGGGACAGCGTGTTGCGGGTGGAAGATGTATGAGGTAGGTGAGTTGTCGATGATGATGGTCTCGCCAAGTGGACGACCGACCTGGCTCAGATCCTTGACATAGTTTCCTTGGTGGTTGTAGCATGATTCACGGAAGAGGCGGTGGTGTACAGAGTTGGAGATGTCCAGCTGGTCCAGGAGTGGGTCGCCGTACTTGGACACTGAGGCAGTGAACACGACGACTTCGTAGATCTCGCCGACACGCTTGAGGAAGGCATCGACGCCTGGGCGCTTGATTACGTATACGTTGTGATATTGACCTTCAATCTCCACGGGAATGGTAAAGTCTGCTTGGTGAAGGATCTGATGGGACGTTAGCGCGATCCTTCAAATAGATGCATAACAGTACTCGCCTTAAAGCTACTGTGAACCAAGGTTTCGTCCAAATCAAGGACCAAGCACTTCTTTCCACTGAATTCGGGAGTTATAGGAGGCAAAAGCCACTTTTGTACAGGCTCGGGAGTGGATACAGCGCTGGGCTCTTCGCTAGCCTGGTGAGCCGCCACGCCTGCACCGGCAGCCAAAATGCCAGCACCTGCGCCTGCACCTGCAATGACACCGGCATCACCGTGCTGGTTGTGCACTTGGCGCTCGGCCAGAGGAGGCGGAGGCGGCAGATCTATGCGGCTTGAGGAGCTTGATGAACGCTCTCGCGTTGTTGTCTGTACCTCTGAACTTTGCGGGACGTCGGATGTAGATAATGGTAGCGAAGGTCCGACATCAGTCATCTCAATATCGGTGTCGCGGGCGGCTTGTTCAGGAGTTCGGTCTTGAATCAAAGCATCCTCGGCAACATTTTCCTGTTGGGCGACGGTAGGTGTGGGTGCAATTACACTGACGACAGGGTTGGCGTTGTTGTGGTTGGGTTGAGCTTCATGTGCGACATTCCTTTGTGTTGTGTCGATTTGCGAAGGACCTGTCACTGGCGCTTCAGGCTGCAAGTCGTGCTTCTCAACTTGCAGAGGTGATGTTTCTGCATTCGGTTGAACCGATGTGATTCCAGGCGGGATGTTGGGTACGGGGTTGTCAGGCTGGGCAACGACAGGAGGAGGCTTCTCGCTCTCAACAGGTGGTGTGGGTAGTATCGGTGCAGCAGTGGACTGATCTTTGTGGTTGGGTTGGTGGCCGGTCTTTTCATCAATCACTTCTTTCGATCCGTCGGCACTGGTGTTGGTTGCGCTGGCATTGGGAGGTACTTGTTGCTGCTGTTGCGATTTGATTTTGGACGGCTGAGATGCGGTTGTGGGCTGTTTCACAGGCTGGGCAGATTCCCGTGATCCAGGCTCTGTGGTGTCGTCCGAACCTCCACAGCAGCTCAAGAAAGAGAGGAAGCCACCTCGCTTCTTCGGTCTAGGTTCAGAGCCAGCTTGCGCCTGCCCTGCAGAGCCTGGCCTGCCATTCTTCTCACTTTCGCCCGCAACCTGACGGTTCGATCGCTTGCTGCCAGTGCTTGCATCTCTTCGTCTGCTCCGCTTCGAGCTTGTCTCAACATTATCGCTCGTATCATTGGCTGCGGTTCCAGTAGAGATCGGCTGCACGGTGGATGGGTTTGAAGATTGGGCTTGCGATTGTGTGGGCAGTCCTGTTTACATTTTCAGTCAGTCAAGGTCTTGCGACGTGCGTTTCAAGGGCATCCTTCTTGAACGTATTGGCTTTAGTGCGACGGGTGGGTATGCATACCTGAATCGAGACCTCCAGTCGCCGGAGGCGACACCTGCGAACTCATTTGTGGGCTCTTGACGCGCACAGTGTGGCGGGTAAATCAATCGCAAATACGCGCGCAAGGCTGTCTGGTGTATGTCGACCCAAGGATGGCGTGCAGCAATGACTGTGGGCCGAGGAGGGTCGGTGCAGCGAGAGTGGTGCGGTCGGCGCGAGAAAAAGCCTGCTATTGAGGGTATGGTATTTTGAAAGCGGTGCAGATTGCTGGTGTTGTGTTGACAATGCGGTGGTGGCAGGCGTGTAGCTCTTGACGTCGCTGAGGTCAAGCAGGAAGCGGCCGCGGTCGCGCTCTGTCGGGCCAGCTGCCAGGCGCGATGGAGATGGAGCTCTGCTCAGGACCCGGAGTTTCGCCGTGCAAGAGGGAGAGCAGCGCGCAACACGTGATGAGAGGCGCTGCAAGGCAGCAGAGACGGTCGTGTGCGGTGTTGGTGGTGTTAGCAGGCGTCGTGTGTGGATGTCGTCGACGCAGACGTGAGCTCGAGGTGCTCGGGAGCGGCAACTGGGCAGCTTGCAGCAGCAGCAGACAGAGACAGAGACAGCCAGCCAGCCAGAGAGAGGGCAGAGAACAGGGCGGCGGCCGTCGGGGGATGGCCTGCAATGGCCCAGCGCTACGCTAAAATGAGGTGGCTGCAATATGCCCCAATCACATCACGGCCAGCCTGCTCGACCAGGCCGTGCGACTGGCCCGTCTCTGTCAACCAGATCGCGCCGCTGCATCTCCAGCCTCTGCTGCTCTGGCAGGTCTCACTTCTGCACTGCTTGACTCTCGCCCTGCCTGCTGGGCCATTCCTGTTCACTCGCAGCCACGTGATCCAGCTGTCGTTCGCAACCACCGCCGTCATCTCCCCAAGCTCCATCCCGGAGACCCACGCGAGCTTCAACATGACGGGCGGCGCCAGTGCCAGCGGCTACACGGGCGAGAGGCAAGGTCCGCATGTGCCCGCCCAAGCGAACTGGGAACCTGCTGGCTCGTGTATGGCCGCCTCTGCAGCCACCCGATCGACTATCGTTCGCCCGCAGAAGCCATGCATCAGGCATCTCGCGTGTGCTCTTCTCCCTACCATCCATGTTCGCTGCTCGTGAGAACGCCTTTGCATCTACAGTACTTCCATGGCTGCAGTGCGGCTCTGCTTCCTCCCGCTCTCCCAAGCAGGGATACAGCGTTGCAAAGTGGCTCCCACCGCAGATCCGCATCTCTTCAGCAAGTTCCAGACCGCAACGGCCTCCCGCTTCCGGGGCCTCTGCGCTGAGCTAAGTCGCAAATTGCGTGCAAGAAAGAGACAAGCGCTTGCACTTCTCCAAACCCTGCCTCCGGCTTGCTGGACCGAACTGCTTCGGCTCCGCATGTTTGGCTGTGCTGAAGTCTGTGCTTGATGCCTTAGGAAGGGATTACTCGAAGATAGGACTACTACTGACTTTGTACATGATTGACATCTACCTTTTTTATAGCCAATGCAGCGATCGCGAGAGATTCTCTACATTAAAAGCAAGACCCTAGCCGCAAGCGTAACTGCGACATGAGGTGCACATTTCTCGTGATCGCCAACAAATTACTCTGTACCTTCGGTACTGTCCCACCATCCGATCACGATCCGTCGTCCACTTTCCACTACAGACCAGGCATGTATGCTTCTTTGCTACGTTCGAAGACCATATAACTACTTTCATACGCCTTGGCAAAACCGACATATATCTTGCCCAACGCCTAAATCCATGGAGGGCAATTGGAAGATTGAGGTTTCTGGACATCGTTGACAAAGTTTCTTGCGACTATGGGCCTCGCCGTGTCCAGATACGGTAACGGTCAACCAGCCTCCTTTCGCTCTGTGATCTCCGAATTGGTGGCTTGCCCGTGTCAATCGTGCTGTGAGCTGATGGCCTGATTTTCTCATTTGCCAACGGGTCGTCTTTGTCATGAGAAGTAGAAGCCAGGCTTGCGTGTTCGGTAGCGATCACTCGATATAGTTGCTGCAAATATGACGGATCCGTAGCCTCTAAACGCTCATCAGCTCGAGTCCATGTGGAGAGGCGTAAAGGCTACCAACGCGTTTCGATGAAACTTTTCGCAGAATGAACCAGTGCAATTGGATCGTCGATGAAATGGTGTGACTGGTGGTCGGCAAAGTCAAGCAGACGCAGGACTAGCTTCTATGATGGATGTCAGTCTTGTTGACAAGGGAGAGGAAAGGCATGAGAGCAGACCTCCGATGCTGCCAAAGCCATCTGTCTAGTCTGAAGCCGGTAGAACGGTTGGCCCTTCCGCTGTCAGCTCTTGCCTGGGATATTGACAGGGCATGTCATCGTACAACTCTAGAATCAATGTCAAATGACGAAACGTATATCATCTCCTCAGCAGCCTCCAATACCAGGCTGAAAATTTCGACATCAACGTTCAGGGGTGCAAATTGGACCCAATTGCCGGGCTGAGCCCTGGTAAGAGATTCCGAGCCTACAATGTCTGCAGCAGAAAAGGTCTCCTTGCGAGATTGTTCGCCTGATCGAGAACGATCACGAGCTCTTGTCGCTGCTTTGCGATCAATTTCTTTGAGCCTTCCTGCTATGCTTCCGATGGTGTGTAGTAGATCCTCAATTACTTCTGACGCCCTGAAGCTATGATTAGGCCAGGACAACCATTTATACTATCTTGCATGTATAGACTTGCCAACTTTCTTGTCCCTGGAGCAGTGGCGCGTTTGAGGTCGCCACCTGCAGTGTATTCACCATCTCAGCCAGACAACTTTTCATTGAAAGGGTGTCCTCCTCGTCGAACAGGTTAGTCGACTTCCAGGCTTTCAGCTTGAGCAGTACATCGTCCACGAAGAGGGCGTATCGGGGTATCGCTGCGATGGGTGAGCCGTCCTGTAATAAGGCATCGGCTGAAATCAGAGCGGTATGATATAGTCCTTCGAGCTCAGCGGGAGGAGGCATGATTGCGGACATAACAGTTGTTTGTAGCATGGCAAAGCTGACTTTCACGGTTTGTTGTTGTTCCCTCATCGCCTGCCTATTCATGAGCACCATGACCGTAATTAGGTCCCGTCTGCGCGGGGTAATACAGCTCCTGAAGCTGATCAAGGCTGCATGTGCATCCTTCTATATCGTTGGTTCGCGTCCTGGAGCTTCAGCTCCCCCCCCTCCCCTCTTCAACAACGACCGTCCTAGCGGGACATTAGAACTTACCGACGTCAGAACACATTTCTTTCAGGATTCAACCACCACTTCTGAGAGCCAAGGTCACAGCATGGTGCTTCCGGATCCCTTCACAGCAGTAGCATCCAGTTTGGGGCTATTATCAAGCGCATTTGCTCTCTTACTGACGTCTGTGCGAACTGTACACGCCACTCATGAGGACTTTCGCGAGTACGACTTGAAAATAGACCTCCTGAGCAACAAGGTCAACGATGTCCTACAGAAAGTACGAAACATTGAAAGAACTTGGATCGCCGGTATCTATCGAGGGGAGGAGTTGTACACTCGAATTCTGGGTGAGAAGGCATCCGCAGACGTTACGAAACGCGCCAGAAATGTCGAAGGCTTCGTAGAAGAGGCATTGAATGTGTTCAGGAAGGGCTACGATATTGAGACTTGGCGAAAGCGAGTAGGAACTCTTCCGCAGAGCACGTCCGGGGTCTTGTCATCCGCGGATGCTCTGGCGTGGCAATGCTGGGCTCAGTACGTCTTCAGTGGGCTTCCTGGAAAGATTCGCGGCGATAGACCACTTGAAAGTCGTCTTCTGAAGCGCGTAGCATTTGCCATGCTCCGCCGTGCAGATCTCTCCAATAAAGTTGGAGATCTGGTCGAAGCGATGCAAAGCTTTGAGGACTGCATCCAGTATCATTTCGAACGAGTGCCAGACATATGCGGCAAACCGTCGAAGCCGGAACGAGAATTCTTCAAGTCTATCTTGCAATTGGAGAAATCACACCAAGAGTTTGCGGCCTATCTGTCGCAAGGCGTCTCAGACGCTGAGGTTTTAAGAAGGCATTGTGGCATTTTTCTGGAGCACGACGAGAAGAGATTCATGTCCCAGGCTCTTGTATCACGATTCCAAGTTCACCTGGAGCTTCAAGTGTCACCAATGGAGAATGACGCGTATCATACGCGCAATGGAATCCGCAGGAGCCTCTACTGGCCCAAAGACAACGTTTCGGACGATGTCTTTACTGGTAATGCCACCGATAAAACAGTCTGAGCTCATTGATAGTAGTAGCTGACTAGCCCAGATGACATCAGTGACCCTTCCTCTTCCTCCCTGCTTTCAACTCCACAATTCCGTTCGCTCCACCTCAATGATATCCACAACATGATCGTCAATTGGAATAGCGACAATGTGACGATGTTCCAGAAATACTCGGAGAATGAGCGATATGCTATGGTCTTGAGTCTTTTCGCAATGGCTGGTATACTGTGGGACACTCCTTGGATGACCAACCTTTGCTCTTGTAACTTACAGCAGCACCAGTCGCTCGATGAAGACATGCGCGTCTCAATCTGGCCCAGTTCTGGTTGTCCAATTTGTCATTTTCCAACACCTGATTCCCTTACATCTAACCCGGATGGACCACAACCCGGCTCGGAGAATCTCGTCAGGCTTGTTCTCGTGACGTGCGGTATCGCTTTGTGCAGTCCTGTCAGCTGCGAAGTCATGAAGGGACGGACAGTATTTACCTATCGAAAGAAAGAGGTTGGGAGAGACCTAATCCCCCGGGTCCTTTGGCGTCGGCGAGTAGGGCCTCTAGATCTTGTGAAGGATGTCGGCGAGACCATGGACGGGTTGCAGGATACCGAAGCCCTTTCGGTGTTACATTCCGTCGCCACAGAGTCAGGAATGTATAGGTACGTTGACATCTGCGGTCTTCTGGAGGCGGATCATAGTCGCTTGGAAAGGTATTGCACCGTATACCGCGAGCACAGGGGGACACAAAGGAATCGACAATGGCTGAGATCGTACGAGACAAGATTTAAGGCATTCAGTGAGAGTGTTGCCGTACCTCAACAACCACCGGACTATCTCATCTCGTACAACTCTAGCAGAAGGGACTTTCATCATAATCATATGCCCTCGGACGGGACTGGGTCAGAATTTGATACTACTCCGAAGCTGAAGCATCGCACTGGGCGGATTGAAACTCTCTCATCAATGGAAAAAGCCTAGCCCAGGTAGTTCATGACGATTGACACTAGGACTTTTGTGCGCGAGAATGCAGTGCAGCAGTGGGGTGCACGAAACACGTCAACTTACATCAAGTCAAGAAGGCTCATCTGAACGCAAGCTTAGCAGTGTTGGTGATCTTGTTCTGCATAGCCGAGGAGTACGACGTCTTGCCTCACCTCTGTGGTATACGAACCATAATTCTGTTGATTGTGCCTTCTGCCTTGATTTAGCTGAACGTGGCGATGCTGTGGACTCGTTCGTTGGCGCAAAGCAGGCTCCGCTTGAGCAATCTCGTTGTTGTAGAGCTATAGTTTGCGAGCCGCAATGCATGAATGACTGAGCGGCGCGTTTTGTCAGGCAAATATCACATACGCTGTGCTCGAGCGCGCCGCGTCTCGTCTATGTCGGAGCAAGATCATCGGTCTTGTTGCATCTTGTGCGGTGAGAGAGTTGATATGCTCTTTGCTTTGGGTCGCAGAAGGTAATACATATGTGACACTGAACCGACACATAAACGTCCTACGGGCATGCAGCTCTCAGAGCTCGACGTAGCAGGTCATTAAAGAAAATTGGGCGTGATGTGCGTTTCATCTGCAGACGAACAGCATTGAAGAAATGTACCTGTTGAGACAGTACGATTATGTGCGGGTTGACCTGATAAGCCAGACGAACAGTGCACCTGGGATAAACGACTGACAATCATCGGAACGCACCAAGCTGCGAAGCAGCTAGTCGTCACTACCAGGCACTTCAGACGACTGATCATCAACAGAGGACGGAGGCGTCAGATCTCGGCCAGGGACTTTGCGGACGGCTTTGTGTTGTCGTTTTCGCGGTTCGGGCTCAGAGTCCCACTCTTCAGCACTTCGCACTCTCTTCTTTCTCAGCCTCCTGGCCATCGCCTTTTGCAAGAGCATGGTGACGTTAAACATGCTTTGCACGTGCGAGCCGGCGTTGGACACAAAGTTCACCATATCCAAGCCTGTGATCTGAAGCTCCGTTCGATTTGCCGCTTCCGCCAGATGTCGGCCAAGCTTTGCGGACTCCTTCTCGCTCAGGAAGGTCTTGTTTGCGAGATCAATTTGCAGATATACTGAGCTCATGCAGCGATTCGCCGGTGCAGGGTGCGATACCTTCCGCTTCTGCGAGACTTCAAGAGGTACCAGGCGGATGTGACGGACGATAGAGCTTTGCAGGCGATTCAGCAACTTGGGAGCCTGGCTTTCAAGGCGTTTGCGGATGCGATTGTCGAGGTGGTAGGTGTCAAAAGACCTTAGCTTGTTGGCTTTGTACTTCTCGTATTCCTCTCTCAACGTCGCGATTAACGCGTTGGTATATGAGCTAGGTCCGGGCATAGGTGTAATCCTGTCCGTAGCGGCAAGCGTTTCAAAAGTTCGAGTATTGTTCCCACCGTTTTTCATGATCTCCGCTGCGTAGCAGCAGTCCATGATAGTGAGGACATCTGCATCCGCAGACTGGAGACAGCTATCGGCGATTTTCCAATTCGCCCTTGGGATATAGGCGGTCTGACCATGCTCGGCGGTTTGTCGGGGATCTATGGTGCTGAATCGACGGTCAGCATTTGGCCAGCAGAAATACTGATGATTTGAGTACATACCCTGAGATGAAGAATTGATCCTCGCCTTCCACTTTGTCAAGAGTCCCATGGCCGCTGTAATAGACTATGAGGAGAGTGCCTCGATGATGTCCATCGTGCTGGTGCACGAACGACGCGATATGGAGATTCAGTTGTGCCTCTGGCTTGCTCTGACGGCAGTCCAACGTTGCAGTTTGAGTCGTGAACCCATAGTTCTCACGGAATACCTTCTCGAGATCTTCAGTCTGGCGTCGCACAAAACGTTAGCTGGATGTTTAGTCAGTAGTGGTTCATGGATATCTACCTCTTTTGTGCACCTTAAGTCTTTATCGAGTTGCTCATCCCATCGGATCAACAATACTGAAACTCGTTGATAGCGATCGGATACCCCGAGCTCTCGACAGACGGCAGCGTTGAAGTGGCGGCGCATGGCCTCAGTCCGCTTGCGAATGGTCTGCACCTCCATACTGTGGTCGATGTCAGTATACAGCTTGTAGCTGATAGGCCTCTGCGTGAGGGTTCTGGGGCCGCGGAAACGACTAAGTGTATATAGGAAGCCGCCAGCCGCAACGTCAGCCGTGTCTGTATGAGCGATGGGATCACATGTTCCATAAAAGCCTGATACCATTAAGCGATTGTTACTTCGCCCATCTCAGAATGCTTCGCCCGCACACATGCCAGGGTGCGCGCGGCTTGGACGATTGTGGCTGCATGAAGTACCGGCGCCTATCAACACCACTAAAAGCTCAGCCGCAGCAGCCGAAGGGAAGCTGAGCTTTGCAACGCACAAGCTACATGAAAAGAGGCAGACGAGGCAGACATGTTGGTAAGCATTGCATGTGCGCGCCATGAAGCAGCATCGACCTTGACAGTGCCCCAGTACTTCATAAAATGCACACAGCCTCAACGCCCAGTTCGAGTGGGAATGGTCTCATCGAAAGAAATAAGATATAATTATAAGGCTGCCGGACCTAGTTAAATCACCAACTTCATTGGCACCAGAAGTACGCTATCTTGGTAGCCCCGTTTCAATATCTCGAATCTGCACAATGGATCCAGTTGTTAGTCGTGCCTCAGATCATTGCCTTGGGACTGTGCTGAATGACGACGCAGGTTCGCGAAGATAGCGGGTCGGACGATGACTATAAGGCTTATGTTCCACCGGGACAATTCAAAATGGTGAGTCGCTGCAGAGAGCTTGGAACATGGTGCTGGCTAACATGGCAACCACACAGCCCAGAGCCGCGTTCAAAGCCGAAGACGCCGTGTCCATGAGTGTCAACTCAGGCACCAGTAAGGTTAGGAAGAATTTCAAGGTCGCTGCTAGGAGAGAGTCTCTCGAGAAGAATGCGGCAAAGCGGAAGTGGGAGTACCAGCTGAAAGACGCTAATGGCGTCCTGCATGCAGATGGGGCTTGGTTCCAGGAGGTCAAAGATGGGCTGTGTAAGCGAGGGTAGCTCCCGATTGAGAACATCATGAGACCGACTTCCGGTGAAAGACATCAGACCGTGTTAACTCTTTGCCTGAGGCTGTGTACACCATTGTGATATACGAAGTGGGGGCCAGTGTGACCTTGCTCGGTGAGATTGTCAGCCTTTTTCGCTCACTGTTAAACGTGCGTTGTTTAACCGAACATTCGTAGCAATGGGCCAAACACCGATGGAAGATCCTGTCAGTCCGTATGACGACAAGACATTGGATTCGCCAACAACTCTCGATTCGAGCTCGCGATATGATTTGGAGTCGCAGAAAACTCGGCCAGGTAAGCGCATACGAGATGGGAAACGATGGTATTGAGAACAACAATCGACAGTCCTAACGTGAGATCAGACGACGTGCGGTTGAGCTGGCGTCAATGGCTCGAGCGTTTCGTTTCACACCGTGCTGCGACAAGGGAAGCGGATGAAGACACCGACTCATGTCGCTACGATACCACAACACGAGAACGTGAGTATCGATGCGATCGATGTCCATAGTGTGCTATGTGCACGCCAATATGTTCTTCAATTCACACGATTGCAGTGGACAGTGCTCCGGATGGTCATCCAAAGCTGGCCACATTCCTTTCGAGCGATCGAAACTTCATGCAGTATCGTGCCTTTAATTATCTACACGCACGCCTGCTACTATCGGTTCAGCATGACATCGAATCCCTTGAGCGTGAGCTCGACGAGCTCGATCAGGCAGATGCGACAGGCGACAACGAAGATCAATCCGGTTCCGAGACATGTGACGACAACGGAGCTCGTACTTGCGAAGTTGCGGAAGATCGTATCGAAAGGCCGAGATCTGTTGTCATGGCGGACCTCGAGAAGCGACTCATGGCTTACGGTAAGGCGCATGCATGGTCAATTTCTTGAAGATGTGTCCATATTCACATCTCGCAGACCAAATTTTGTTGAAGTCGAAGAAAGTGAGCGCCCTGCAGCGCCCTGCCGAGAGTGACTGGCGGAGTGTTATGAACTGGATTTATCGTTCGGGCACTCTGACTGAGGGCGAGCAACAGTTCATCAAGAAGAAAGAAGATCTGATAACGCTCCGCCGGGGCCGAGAATGCGCTGGCTTTGATAATCTCGTCGAGCGGACGCTGAGGGGCGCAGACCGGACCTTTGTATGGTGCGGATGGAAAAGGAATGTGATCAAGGCGAGTCTTCTTCCACGTGGAAATGTGCATTCTAGACTGTTAACCTCCAGAGCAGCGGATTTTCGTGACCAAGGAGCTCCAGGCGAAGACCTCGGAAGACTGCGTAAGATATTACGACCCAGACCGCGTGGACAAGCTGGGCAACCTGATCATCATGATCATCATCTTCGTCCTCTTGGTACTTCCAGTTCTGGCCCTTTATAGGACTTCGAGCATTGGCCAGACATCTCCGTTTGCAGCGATCGGTCTTCTAATGGTGTTTACACTTGTCTTTGGCGCAGCGATGTCGAGTTTGACAAAAGCAACCCGACAAGAGCTTTTCGCGGCCTCTGCGGCCTATTGTGCGGTCTTGGTTGTTTTCATCAGTAACTTCAGTACGCAGACGGTGGAGATTGCAAAAGGTTGACTTTGTAGCAAAGACGTGAACACGGCCTGAATGATGACTCAATGCTTCCTAAGAGGTTCACCCCTGGCCCAAGAGCAGTTGTGCACGAAGTGCGACTTTGCGGTCAGACCTACATCGTGAATGCAGTCCACTGCGCACGAAACCATCTGCTTCAGTCAAGGTGGATGCAACGAGAATTACCTCGATATCGCCATTCAGCGAATCAAATGTTGCGTGTACAAGATCAGCGTGGGCGCGGGACGCAAATGGCGTCACGTAAGACATCTCAATCGGAATCTTCTTCGCCAGAGTCGCTTGTAAACATAAAATGAGACATTGTCTGACGTGGTTGTCACCGTGTTCAGAGCGCAGACGAGGCAGAACGTTCCTAGGAACTAAGTCAGAGTAATGCTCTGACCTGAAGAGACGAATGATAGTCTTCAGCATGAGCATTTATTGATCAATTGTGCTATCTATGGCAAGATATTCATACCTTGACGTCTTCTTTAGAAGAAGCAGTGGCAGGTGTCTCCTCATCGCTCTCATCATACTCCGCCAACCAGCCCTTGCACATGGTGACGGCCCTTTCCCACCGCTTGAACATCTTCTTACTAGCCTTTGCGTCCATCTTGGGCTCGAATGTCGTCTGACCAGCGGTGTTGACCTCGCGCAATTCGTCGAAGTTCTTCCAAACTTCGACTGCGAAGCCTGCAGCGATGGCGGCGCCGAGGGCGGTCGTTTCGCGCATCTTCGGCCGTACGATGGGGATAGAAACAAGGTCTGCTTGGGTTTGCATGCAGAGCTCGGAATTGCTCATGCCACCGTCGACTTTGAGCTCGGCGAGCTTGTGTCCGCTGTCTTTCTCCATGGCGTCTAGGATGGCTTTGGTTTGGAAGCAGACGGCTTCGAGGGTGGCGCGAGCGATGTGGCCGCGCTCGGTATGTTGAGTAATGCCGACTGGATTGCTGTTAGCTGGTGAGTTTGAATGAATACAGCCAGAGATTGATCTTACACATTGTGCCATGAGCATCGTCAACCCAGTAGGGTGCAAAGAGGCCGCTGAAAGCAGTCACGAAGACTAAGCCGCCATTGTCCGGGACTGTTTCTGCCAACTCTGTGATTTTGTGTGAAGCGTGGCTGAAACCCATGTTGTGCATGAGGAACTTCACTCCGGAGCCTGCTACTGCTATACTACCTTCCAAAGCATACACTGGCGTGCCGTTGAAATCGTATGCTACAGTAGCGAGCAGACCATGTGTTGAGATAACTGGCTTTTCTCCAACATTGTACAGCAGGAAGCAACCAGTGCCGTAAGTGTTCTTGGCCTCACCAGGTTGGAAGCTCTTCTGGCCCACAAGAGCAGCGGACTGGTCGCCCAAGCAGCCGGTAATGGGGAAGTCTTTGAGCGAACCACTGGTGATTTGACCAAAAGATTTGGGATCAGCCGAGCGAACAATCTCAGGCATGTGAACCTTGCGCAGGTCAAACTCGTACGAGAAGAAGTCGAGCATCTGCTCGCTATACTTGAGAGTGTGGATGTCCATGAACATCGTGCGGCTCGCATTTGTCGGGTCGGAGACGAAGACCTTCTTTTCAGGACCTCCATTGAGCTTGTAAACGAGCCAAGCATCAATGGTGCCGAACGCCAGATTGCCGGCCTCGTACGCCTTGCGAACTTTCTCTTCGTTCTTCAGAAGCCAGAGAAGCTTTGTCACGGATGGGTAGGTCGAGATGGGCAGACCGCAGACATCTTGCAGCTTGTCACTACCAGGTCGTGCTTTGAGCTCACGAGCTAGCGATGCAGTCCTGGTATCGGTCCACACGATCGCATTGTAAAGAGGCTCGCCAGACTTGATGTCCCAACAGACAGTAGTCTCTCTCTGGTTGGTGATGCCAATTGCCTTGATGCTGGATTTGGAGTGGCCGTCCTTCTCAAAGATCTTCAGCGCACCCTCAATGCAGTTTTCAACAGATTGTACAATCTCGTTCGGATCATGTTCGTGCCATCTGCGGGTTGTTAGTTTTATTGGATGTGGCGAGGGATGGTTGGAAGTCAAGAATTACCCAGGATGAGGATAGATCTGTGAGAACTCCTCCTGATGGAGCGCCACTGGCTCGCCAGCCTTGTCGAATATCAAGAAGCGCGAACTAGTCGTGCCTTGGTCGATGCTACCAACGAAGACCTCCTCAGTAGAAGCCATTGCGGTGTTGCTGCGCTCGCCGGATTCTGTATTTGTGATTTTGCTGATAGTCGCTGCCACTGGAAAAGACGAAGTAAGTTGCTTTGTACCTTTCTCGGCAGCAGCGAGGCGCTGCGCTTTAAAGCGAGCAGAAGTCGCTGTGTGATAGCATGGCGACGGAGTGGGTACCACGACGGGCAGCAGCAACACAGGCCGCGCGGGGCGACGACATGTGAATTTCACGGGGCAGCGGACCAAAGAGAAGGAATGCCATGCTGCCCCAGGCCTCGTGATCATCGTCTGGCGCCGGCGGTACTCTGCATGTCAGCGCTGCACCAGCGATTTCTTCCGTCCTCTGCAACCCCGGGCACACGCAATCTCGATCGTCGCAGACCCCTCTTCGCAATGACTCGCAGCCTGGTCTGCGGTATGCCCGTCGTCGCGACTATGCAAGTGAATGTGATGCGGCGTACATGAACGATTGCTTGGGGACAGGGTTTGCCCGCAAGCCAAGCGCTGGACGGGAGAGAGAAGGATTTGGCCGCGGCCTTGAAGATCGCCGTTGTCCGCATCTCGCCGGTCCACCTTGCACTCCACTTCCCCGTGGGCAGTATCTGGGGGTGGAGCACGATCGCAGAGGCATTGACTTTAGCTCAATATCACATCGACCAACTCTATATCAAGATCACTTCATCGCTATAACACTCGAAATGCAACACTGCTGTGCTCACTCGGATACTTTGCGGTTGTCTGCGTCTCACAATGCGGAATGTGGAGGCTCAAGCCTTGTGTACCGGCACGATGCCATGCAGGTGGCGCACTCGCCTATTTCATGAGTACCTTATGTACCCGCGTACCTGCTATTCTTCTGTACATCCCGTCCGCGTAAGGTGTCAGCACTTACAGTTGGCAAGTCACTAAACCACTGGGCGTCTTCGAGGCATGAGCGGGGAACCTGGACAGCTTGTTTCGTCTCAGTGGTAGTCGCACGAGGCGCTGGAATGCTGGTGTTGTCGAAAGCGTCAATGTGACAGGCGTCAGCCGTTTGCCTCCCAATCAGGTGATCTGTCCCGTTGCATGTCCTATCTTGCGGCTTGATGAGTGCATGCAGGCCGTCGAGAAGCACCGAAGACACCGACAAGATAATGCAGGCACGGCATGGCATGCAATCGTAACGATTGGAACCGCACGAACGGCTTTGGTATCACCTTGTGAAGCGCCGAGTTCTGCTCGTGCTCGAAAAAAGTCGCATTCCATGATCGTGCGGAGATAATACTCGCAGTGCATTAAGCGGTGCCACTCGGCAAGCAGTGCTCACCTCACGCGAGACTGACAGTCCTGCAGGATCCGACACCATTGTTAGCAATTGAATACAAACCACGCGCGGCCATGCTTGCTTGCATAGGGCCAAGGGCGTCTCCTGGTCCGCATTCGGTTGACGCCCTTTGTTGCTTGTCCCACGATGTGACCCTGAGTCTTTCCACCTGGGCCAGAACGGGCTGCACGACCGGGCCAGCACGTCGAGAACAGAGCGGTCACTTCGGTATGACCGTCCTCAAAGGCGTCTTGGAGGTTTGGACCTTCCAGAGTTGTGATAGATCCAACCGGCCGTTGGCGGCACAGTACATGCACCCTCCGATCCTACCTCGCTGACGAACCGCACGACGGCAAGACCTGCTTCGAAGGACACTTACGGTCGAGCTGTCCAATCGACTATCTTTGGCCCAGTTACCGTGCTCGCAGCCTCTCCAGGATACTGCCGGCGTCCAGGTCTCCTCACCCACGTCGTGAGGAGTTGTTGGGAAGGCGTGAGTCCTCGGCATCGCCATAATATCGCACCGGTATCCTCAAGTTAAAACCGTGGGCGATCCTGTCCGGTAATTAATCAACAAGCCCCGATCAACACACACCTCTATCTCCTCATTATAGTATATCGATCATCATGGATATCTCCAAAGAGACACCGCCTCCCAGTCCTGAGCAGATCCACGTGACCCACGTGGAGCACAAGCGATCAAGTTCGGCAGGGACCAATGGTGCTTCCATTTTCGCTGAGACGGGTCCAACGATCAATCGTAGCAAGACCAGAGAAGCCTTCACAAAGTCCAAGTCCTCCAACCCGGGGTTGACATGGCCTCGCATCCGGCATTATCTGAGGGAACCCTTCTCAGAGTTCCTAGGAACCTTCATTCTGATCATGTTTGGCGATGGTGTCGTCGCTCAAGTCGTACTCAGCAATGGCGAGAAAGGCGACTACCAGTCCATCTCATGGGGATGGGTGAGTATCCTCATCATCCTATCGTCCTGCTCCCTTGCTGACATATCACCTAACAGGGCCTCGGTGTCATGCTAGGCGTGTATGCATCAGGTATCTCTGGCGCCCACATTAACCCAGCAGTCACGTTCGCCAACTGCGTCTTCCGCAAATTTCCTTGGCGCAAGTTCCCTGCATACGCCCTCGCCCAAGTCCTAGGAGCCATGTGTGCTTCGGGCGTCGTATATGCCAACTACAAATCAGCGATCGACACGTTCGAGGGCGGTGTCGGCATTCGAACAGTACCGGGTTACTCTCCCAATGCTAGTGCTGGCATCTTTTGCACATACCCAGCCGAGTTCATGACCAAGACTGGGCAGTTCTTCTCGGAGTTCATCGCCAGCGCGCTGTTGATGTTCCTCATCTATGCGTTGAAGGATGATGGAAACATTGGCGCAGGTCCCTTAACACCTTTGGGCTTGTTCTTCGTTATCTTTGGTATTGGTGCTTGCTTCGGCTGGGAGACAGGATATGCTATCAACTTGGCGAGGGACTTCGGTCCGCGGTTGATGTCGTACTTCCTTGGTAAGTTATCTTCCAATACCACGATCATTGCCGTCGTCGAGGGATATGCTGACAGGGTCTGTCACAGGATATGGACATGAAGTGTGGGCAGCCGGCAATTACTACTTCTGGGTAAGTATCCATTCTCTCCTAGACCGACAGCCAAGTCCAGTGTCTGACAATCGCAGGTCCCAATGGTAGCGCCTTTCCTCGGATGCACCTTCGGAGGCTTCCTGTACGATGCTTTGCTTTTCACAGGTGAAAGTCCGATCAATACGCCCTACATGGGATTGTACCGCTTCATTCCAGGCATGCAGCATGCATACGACGGCATCAAGTGGGACCCAGAGACCATGAAGGAGAAGCAGGATAGCCCGGTGTGAACAAAAATCTAGGCAGGCAACAAGATCTCAAGCTCGCAGGAGCGCAACTCTGGTGGAAAGTCTGTATGTATGGTGAGCAGCAAGTAACGTTCTGCAGTATGACATTATCATGGCCTTCAATCATCTCGCCCGGTTTGGAATGGCGATGTGCTGTACTTATCTGAGCATGTGTTGGTGATGCTGATGGCCCATGTCCTGGCGTTTGAGCTGTCTTCAGCTTAGCACTCATCAGCCTTGTGGCTCTAACCTTGTCCATGTATAGTGCACCATACGCAGAATGGGTATAACCGTACAATTCACATCCTGTGTTTCGCAGATCCAGCATGCGGAATCTCCCATCTCGGAGTCGACACCGCTCATCAGCCAAGCAAAAGCACCGTCGTCATCGCTCGGCCGAAACACCCCGGGAACATGAAATTTGGCCCAAGCAAAAAGAAAAACGATGGATCTGGCGCCAAAGGCCGTCGCAAAATTCAGCAGGACTCGTCCTCTGAAAGAAAGAAACGACTGCTTTTATACTGGTCTTCGATTGTACCGGACGCTCAATGTACGATGCGGTCCGTAAATTCACCATCTTAAAATGAGATTCCACGAATCAGATGTGGGATCTCCGACTTCAGCCACACGTCACACCGTTATCAGGATCTCGATACCAGACGGCACGCATACCGGTAAGGCTGGGACTAGGAACTAATTCGCATCCTAAATTTCTCCCAGCGGCCCACATGGCATGGTATTCTTAGGTCATTGTGGAACTCGGATCAGCCATGATAGGCCGCCTCGAACGTTGACAAGTTGGCACACGCCAGCTTTTCGTTCAGTCTAAGCAAAATGCCATGTGTGAATGAAGCGCTTGCAAAGCGGTGGTCTTGGGAAACAGGGCTGAGTATCCGACCGTTGTCTGAAGGAGTTCCTTTAGCGTCCAGTTATCTCATGCTAAGGCGGTGATGATGGCCATTAGTTGGAGCTGGAAAGGTGTTCATACTCTTGGGTTTCTGCTTCCTTAGTCACCATTTGCTTTTGGCTTGTGCCGCCCTCTTGTCGTCAGGCTGAGGTGTCACGTGTCTCGTCGCTCATACAACATACAGTAACTGACAGCGCCTCAATTCGTTATCGGGTCGCACGTGTTGCCTTGTTCCACTCGTGGATGTAACGCTGTGGCTTGCTTGTACTAGGCTCAAAGCATTTACCTACTGCAAGAGCTGGTGCATTCGATCAAGAAAGAATCAATATATCGAACAAGGAAACTGACCAGCAATGGTCCCCTCTATGTGGAAGTTCATCTGCTTCTTGCTACTGGCCATCTTATTCGGCCAGAACGTCTTGCTATGGCTCGCCTCACATAACTCCCTCGGGCCCATACAAAGTCTTTCGCTTCCTATTTCTGACACAACAAAAACTTGGACCTTCAACGCCTCTTCTGATGGCAACAACTTCGCTCTATCGGAAGCGCAATGCAACGCAGCATTCCCAGACCTCTACTACGAAATCGACCGCGCAAAATCTCACCGCACCGATCGCAAGCTACCAATCAAACCCGAAGACGTCTCCATCGCCTGGCGCAATGATGCAGCCTTCCGTGGTCTGATCCACGAAAATCAGCTTCGAATTCTGCAGACGAAAGGCGCGGTCTCAAAAGATGACTATCGTCGACGCACGCTCTCGATCCTCAACCAGATCAATCGAGCAGTAATCGGTGCCGCCGCCGCGGGACAAAAACTGCCCTCGATCGAATTCGCCGTCACGGTGGACGACATGGCCCTTCTACCCAACGGTGATGATACGCATGCGATCTGGACTTTCACACGCCGCATCGTCGACGGTGACCAGCATCGGTTGTGGATGATCCCAGACATGGACTACCAAGCCTTCTTCGGCGGCTCGTATACGGAAATCCGCGCCCGCGCAGCCCAGCGCGAGAGCTTCGTCGCCGATAAGATCCCAAAAGCAGTCTGGCGCGGCGTGGTGTGGACGAACGAGTGGGTGCGCAAACCGCTCATGGAAGTCACCGAAGGGAAGCAATGGGCAGACGTCGAGGAAGTCTCCTGGTTTGACGGTGCTAAAGATAATATGATCCCGATCGAAGACTACTGCCGCTATGCGTTTATCGTGCACACCGAGGGCCGATCTTGGTCGGGACGGCTGAAGCACATCTTGAACTGCGACAGCGTGCCCGTCGTTCACGACTTGGACTGGACGACTTGGATGTATCATCTTCTGAAAGCCGATGGGAAATATCAGAATTATGTACCTGTCCGTCGGGATTTTGCGGATCTTGAGAAGAAGATTGAGAAGTACACGAAAGATTCGACCATGCGGGATGCGCAAGTCATAGCGGACAACGCCGTCAAGACTTTTCGCGACCGCTATGGAACTCCTGCCGCCGAGGCTTGCTACTGGCGAGAGCTGATCAGAGGCTGGAGCGAGGTATCATATCAACCCGATGTGTTGCATGAAGTTGCGATCAACGTCTCCGGAATTCCGACGATGGAGTCGAGGCTCAAAGGCGTGGCATTCGAGGAATACATACTCGACCCGAAGGAAATCGATTGAGAATTACGTTTGGACACACGATTAGAAGACGACGTGCGGGGGTTCTTGCAGTTCTGCTTTTGGATATAGCAACAAGCCAGCTTCGAGCCTTCCCTTTGACACTTTTTCTCACGCTGCAATCCATCAAAATGTGACCTACAGCGGCGTGATATCATGGGCGCCCGCCGGACCACCCGCCTGCGGTTCGCCACGGTTCTCTTCCTCCTGCCTCGGTCTGCTGAGGCCTGCTTCAGGACGGAAATGAGCATGTCTGCTCTGGATCGGTCTTGGGTCGCCGAGTGGCACACCAGGGTATGTAGGAGGGTTGGGCATGTCGAAGGTACCAGGGAACGAGCGATAGGGCGGTGCACCTTCTGGTGGGATGGGTATAGCTCCTGGCGGAACATAATTGCGATCAACACCTGGTGGTCTAGTGACTGGGATCGGAGGAGGCGAGGTGCTCAGTGGTTCTTCGACAGGTGTGAGGATGCGATCGGGGACGGCGGTTGCCATTGCTGGCATTGGTTGAGGCACAGTATAGGAGTCTCTTAGAGGCGAGGAGGTCCATTGTGCAGGCTGTTGAGTCGCGGCCGGAGCAGTTCGAAAGTGCGCATCGTGGTTGAAAGTGTCGAACACAGCTCCTCCGCCACCCCCATTGCCGTTGCCTGGTCGTGGATGTGGACGAGGTCCTCTCGGCGGTCCTCTACCACGCGAATCTGTGTCAAAGTTAGCAATCGCACTCAACCGCACTCCCAAGTGCAGGCTCTACGTACTCACCATCGCCGCCGCGGTCGCCAAACAGATCATCGTCATCGAGACCAAATCGTCCACGACGTCGTCTCCTCCCTCCCCTCCCTCTTCCAAAGCCTCCAAAATCATCCTCATCGTCGTCATCAAAGTCGAAGTCTCTCATTGCCCGTCTTCCTCTGTTTCTCCGCCGCCCAAGCCCACCACCTCCCATCTCAACGCCGCCTCCACCACCCATCATGCCAGCGTCAGCTCCAGCCATCATGGGATTCATCCCTCCCATAGCAGCAAGCGGATGCATCATCGGATTCATGCCGGGCATACCTCCTCCCGCAGCCATCATAGGATTCATACCAGGCATCGGCATGCTTCCCATTCCCATACCGGGCATGCCTGCAGAGGCACCAGGCATCATTCCAGCCGCATTACCATTGATGCCTTGCCCGTTGTTCAGCCCGGCCTGCTGCAAAGCAATCAGTTTCGCCAGCTCCGGGATCATAGGCTGCAGTCGCTTTAGCATCTGTTCTTGAATCTGCTTCTCTTGCTTATCAGCTTCAGAGCCGAAAGTGATATCGTGCAAGATCCGTATCTTCTCTCGCATCTCCTCGTCAATGGTCGAGTCCCGTCGCCGCTCGTTTCCGTTCCCAGTATCGGGAGGCCCGTTCTGCCACCCGCCTTGCCACGTGGCCCAGGGAGGGGACATGTGAGGCATTTGAGAGTAGGGCGGCATGCCACCACCAAACCCTCCTTGCAAACCATTCCCGTTCCATCCCATCATTTGGTTCCCACCCATCCCACCCCTCATCTCCGCCCAAGGAACCTCAGTAATCCCCCTCTGATTAGCCATCCACTGCGCATACATCCCACTCATCATCTCCCAGTCCTTCGGTCGCCACGAACTCATACTGCTCATTCCCCAGCCAGGCGGAGGAAACAAGCCTCTTTCCATCAACTCCATGGGATCGTGGTACCGCTCGCGGCCGGAAGGGTTGTTGCGCTCGACGTAAACGTACTTGCTACGGCTATGATGGCCGCCGCGGCAGAAGCAGGCGTCCGGATTGCAGACGCGGAAACAGTCGGCGGGGAGGTAGAGTTGGTCGAAGGCGTAGGAGGGTGTGGAAGTGGAGACGCCCATGATATTGATCTGTGATGTCGCGGGTGCTGGACTTGTGTCTCCTGTAGAGACTGGAGTGAGAATTTGGGAACATTCAGCATGGATAGGAAAAAGGTCGGAACAAAAACTGCAACCGAAGCCACGCCTATACCCTCACAATCGAGCCCAGACGGCTCGCCGAGTCGGTGAGCAGGCGTGAGGTCACCCTCTAGAACCCATCAGACTGGTTCGTGAGACAGCAAACAAAACTGCAGACATGCAAACCGGGGCGATCCTCGAAGCCTGCGGTCGATCAAGGCAATTGCTTTCAACTGCTCAGTCTCCACGTTCTGAAATCGAGAAACAAACTTGTCGTCTGCCCACGTCCTTTTTACCGCTTGCATCGCGTCGATCTGAGCGGTTGAGGCGGTTGGGCTGCCTCGCGGGCCTGTTGCGTGACGCCGTACGCCTCGAGATGCCGGTTGCCGCGATGCCTCGAGAGCTGTGTGGACGGGAAATGTCCCAACGTTGGACAGGCAGGCATCGACGGTGCTGATTGCTTCGGAACGCAGGACGACATGTTTGGTGAGGGCCTTTCACGCTCTGTAAAATTTCGCGAGCTACAATGCAAAAGGCGACTGTTTGCGTCAGCGATATGTGATGTGTTGCTTTGGATCAGTCTCGAGGATATCAAGCAAAAACGTCGCGCAAGCGTGGGTATGCCATCTGAAAAACACCCAGTGCAATTATCTGAAGGTTCGGGTCAGTGTAATGGATTTGAGATGCCTACTTTTCGTGTTCTCGTAAAAGCGTTGCGAAAGAATGTAAAAAGACAAGAATCAATTTTTGGTATCAGACTGAACGGTCGTGAAGTTCCGTGTATGCGCCACCTTCGCCAACGCTTATAAAAATCAACCAGGGCTATGCAACCTTCCTGGTCATGCCTTTTTCTCATCCAATTATTCTTTGAGCCCGTGATCCTGAGTGGTGCCTGCAAACGCGCAAACCTTACTCATCTAGTACTTGTGTTTGTAGTCCTCGAGGGTGGACCATACGTTCTGGCACGCGCAGCATACGAAGAAAATGGCCTACAGGGAATATTAGCTTGTCGTCGGGGTAATTTTCAAATACAACAGACAATGCACATACCATTCCCGTTTCCGCGGTGCGCTGCTGCGACTGGAAGAAAACTGCGTCCCGTGCGTGGCACTTCTTACATGGCACATCGGCATGGGGGAGCTGTACAAATCAATCTGTCAGCAAATGCTGCTGAGCAGATGTGAGCGTATCGTGTAATTCAAGTAGCCTCCTCTTGCCTCCCTCAAGACGCGACGTTGGACACGGCCCTCTCCCTCTGCTCGGCCTTGACGAGCTCCTCCTCTTGCTCGCCGTTCTGCGCGCGATCCGGGTCGTCGACCTCGAGAGCCAAGTGGCCGTCGGAGGGCAGACCGCAGAACGGGCACAGAATCTCCTGGCCGCACAGCGTGCACATCTCGGGGATATCGTCTCCTTCGCTGTCCATGTCGTCCATGTGATCCTCCATGACGGAGTCCTTTGCGTGATCGTGCGCGGAGTCACTAACCGTAGGGTCCTGTGCGACGTCCTCGACGTTGCCAGCAGTCTCGGCGATCTGTTCTTGAAGGGCGTTGCGGTAGATGCAGGCGGCTGTGGCGGGCTCGCTGTACTGGCAGGAGCGGCAGGCGAACATGAGCATGTTGCTTGAAGGGTCTTCTTTGGGATAGAGCATGTTTGAGCTGGGAGGATGTGTCAGCGCGCGAGCGTGTGAGGAGTCTTGCGGTTTAGGTCGAGCGCATACCATTCGCGACAGAAGCGGAAGCTGATCTTCTTGGAGTCGCCGCCCTGCTGCTGCTCGGTGGCCAGGTCGGTGTCCATGTATTCGGCCATGGCTAGTGTGTGAGAGAGTGTTGCGGCAGTGGTGGTGGTGGTGGTGCAGAAGTCGAGCGGTGGTGTTTGCAGAGGGCAGTATGCGGTGACGGTGACGGATGCTTTCAGATGTGCCTGACTGATGGCTGGTTCTAGCGTGCGCGAGACTCTTGCCTTGGTGCTTAAGGTTGGCGGGAGAGGGCGGGCGCGAAGGGCGCACAGGCACAATCCATCGCAAGCAAAGCGAGCAGAAGCACACGACTCAGGCAAACAAGCCGCCGCCAGTGACTGAGCGCATACGCCCCACCGTGCTCACGTGAGGCCCTGCTACGCTCTGCTCGGGTGCTGTTCTCGCGTCACCCGCCGCCGCCGCCGTTGGTCAGTCAACAGCTACAGCTGCACATAACGTTGCGACACGACCCTCCAACACCGAGCTCGCGCACTGCTGTGGAGACAACTTGATCAGACCCATCACACCTGTAACGTCCTCACGTGCAACTGTTTGCGGAGAACAAAAGAAACAATGGTGAGTGAGCGCCCCTCCACGCCAGCAGCCATGAGTCTGGGGAAAGCTGCTGCTGCGGGCGCGCCTGGTAGAGAAGATGGGGTCGCTAATACGTGCAAACGCCAGGCCACTGGACTTCCTCCTGGATGGGTAAGTGACAACGTGCAACTGCGCACTCGATCCGCTGTGCGACCGCCTACGCAATCCTCTAACCCGTCCCGCAGGAGGTTCGCCACTCGAACAGCAAGAACCTGCCCTACTACTTCAACCCGAGCACCAAGGAGTCACGATGGGAGCCGCCAGAGGGCACTGACAGTGAGGTTCTCAAGCAGTACATGGGCCAGTACCACACTGCCCAGCTCGGCCGCGACAGTGCGGCTAACCAGCAAGGCCTTGAAGGCAAGATCAGATGCGCCCACCTCCTCGTGAAGCACCGCGATTCGCGTCGTGCCTCCTCATGGCGTGAAGCGCAAATCACCCGTTCCAAGGAAGAAGCCCGCAGCATCATCAACAACTACGAGAGCAAGATCAAGAGCGGCACCACCAGCCTGGGTGACCTCGCGACCACAGAGAGCGACTGCAGCTCGGCTCGCAAGCGCGGTGACCTGTAAGTTTTTCCTTCTACCTGCATCTGTCAAATGTTACTTCCTCAGTGCCATGTTCCCGGCTTGGGATTACACATGGCGTTTGTACGACCCGAGAAAGCCGCTGACGCGACGACAACAGGGGATTCTTCGGACAGGGTGACATGCAGAAGGAGTTCGAGGAGGCGTCGTTCGCCCTGCAACCGGGCGAGATTTCGCCTGTGATCGAGACTGCATCTGGACTGCATCTGATTGAGAGGTATGTTGCCCTGCTGCGCCACTTACTGAAATGTGGCTTTTGCATTCCGCGCGACGCTGCTTTCGTCATCGCTTGACACAGCATGCGCGCAGCCGTGTAAATGGTCATGATTGTTGTACTGACACGTCTCTTTGTTTTCTAGACTCGAGTAATCGCAAATCCCGACAATTTGCATGTCGTGCACGATGGCGGGCAGCTGCTTCGCCATGCACAGATCATTTGTTAGGTATGGGCTGGTAGCCTGGGACGACAGCTCACTTTTACTCTGCAATAACGAGATCATGCCTCAAAAAAAGGCTTTGGAGATAGCATTATGATGATTCTACCAATGCTAATGTGAATACGGCACCCTCAAGTGTCGCCGAGTGCAGCCGGCATTCAGGTTGCGTTTCATTGTCTTCACTTCCTACTCTTCCCGTTCCCACGTGCTTAGCTCGGCTCCTGTTCTACACATGATGAAACCTGTATCCTGTACACCAGAAGACGTGAGTGTCGCAACTAAATATCCGCCCAAGCAGCCTTCCGTTGCTCCCTCTCCTCCGTCGACTCTTCCGGTTTGACAAACAGCAACTCATGACCCGCTATAAAGGACTTCATATGCACTCTTCGCCACGCCGCCCTTCTTGTGGCAAATCGCTCTGGATAGTCACAGGACGACCCTATCATTCACTTGCACCTTCTCGAATAATCCTCGTGTGAAACACGTGAGTGCCATTCGTGGCTGCACGTTACCAAAATTAAAACACCAGCACATCAGGAAGGAGCAGCTCACCCACCTGCACTTTACTTAAGTTGCCTCGCACTGCACCTCGTCCCTCCTTCTTCGAACGCCCTCAGCCTCCTCCACTCGTCACGACTGTTACTCTTCGCTCTCATCAACCATTGTTGATCACTACACACTCCTTTCGCACTTTCTCGGTCAATAGCGAACACAGTTTGCAAGACGAGCGTACACCTACGAAGCAGCGCCGGCGTTGCAGAAACCAAAAGCCCTGATTTCACCTCACTCAAGCCTTACATTCACTGCAATGGACAAGCTTCCTCTTCACCGTCGCGCCTCTTGGGGCAAGAACCAGCAGTCGTACGACACGTACATGCGTAACGACATGGCCAAGACCCGCTCGCCTACCTCCAGTCAAGACTACGGCATCGGGAACTTCTCGTACGACGACAAACATCTGAGCGAGTGGAAGATGCCCGACAACATCAAGGCACAGCACTTGCCTGCCCAGATCCGGGACAAGGCTGAAGACTGGAGCACTTCTGGCGCGGCTCTTGACACCGCTCTTGAGCGGATTGATTCCCTCAAAGCCGAAGCCATGTATCGCGGCTGGCCAGACAAGACCCATAGCCACCTGCAAGTCCGCCACTGGCCATCGCCTACTAGTGCTGGCGCTCAGTCACCAATCTCGCCTCCTACCTCACTGCCGGATTCTCTTGAGAAAGCAGACTTCACTCTGCCCTTTGCTCACAAGCCTTTCAGCACTGGCGTGCCCACCCATGTGCCTATGGGTATGGAGTCACCTCCCTTCACTCCCATCAATGCTCCAGCTACGCCTTTGAACCCTTCCGAGGGTGCTGCAGCCACTCTTCCAGACCTCTCCAAGATCAACACCCAGCTCTCTCCGCCCAGCAGTTACGGCGTCACTTCGCCTTCGACTGGTGCCAATACCCCAGCCGGACTCGCTCCGAGCCCCATGTCAGCCTGTTTCGACGAACATGCGTGGGAGACGTACTACAACCAGTGCAAAGCCGAGTATGGTGACATTCGCATCAACGGCTTGAGTCGCTTCAAGGGTACTGCCAGAGACATCGACAATCTGAGCAGGGAGTACTCACACATGGGAGAGTATGCCGAGGCCATGAAGACTTTCAAAGTCTGGTGGGACGGGCAGAAGCCGAAAGTCAAGTTGTACGAGGACAAGGTCAAATTGCTCGAGATGCCGAGCGAAGAGCAGGCGAAGCGTGACAGGATGGCCAAAGGGTTGGTGATCTGAGGGTGGAGATCCGACTTTACCAGAATGAGCTCCCAGCCTGCTTCTGGAAAACTTTCATGATTTTTTCTTGATTTTGCAGCGACAACTGGTTTGCCGGATGCACATACGTCTCAGACGACTCGACGTTTCTCCTTTTACCCTAAAAGCATCTCCTAGGTCACCAGGACTAGCAAATCCCTTTACATCAAGGCGACAGACTTTCTAGTTTTGGCGAAGCAATTCCTCATCCGCGTTTCGTCATTTCTCCCAGTGGTCGCAGTCATTTTCTTCAGTATATGGATCCACGGGAAGTCCAAACTAGCTGCGGTGCAGCATTCAAGATGGACGATCCAGAGACTGACCTGATTTCCGCTTTACATCCTCACTCTGCGCTGCACCTATGATGTACGATTAGCAAGACAAGTCACAGAAAGAAAGCACACCTCTTTTCCTCCCGCTTCCAGACGAACGATTCCCTTTTCCAGCAGAGATTGTCTCATCGTGTACGCTCTGCGCAACTCTTTTGAAATATCTTGTTTTTGTTGTTTTGTTCCTCTGATATGTTGTACAAAGCTGTTCTTCCCAGGAAATCCCCCTATCAAAACAAAAAGCCCATAGGCCTAGCAGCCCTTTTTTGAAAAAACGCCGTCGCTATGCCTTTCGCCTGTGTTGATGTTCAAGCCGCAAGCCAGCGTACATGTGTCCCCTTTCGCACCCACATTCCTCTTCATGAAGCCCGTCATCTTACATGTCCTCCTCCGATCCACTCTTATTCACTGTCGCTCTCTCTCCCGTCCACAAGCATCCTACAGATGCATCGGCGCCAAACTCAGAATCTTGCTCCACTTGGCTCCTTTCAGCTCCTTGGCCACCAAACTGCTCAAGCGACTGCCAATCGGCTCGCCGCCCTTATTTATCAGCACGCAGGCATTGTCGTCGAATTTCACCACGCTTCCGTCCGGGCGGGAGTATTTCTTCGCTGTCCGCACGACGACGGCGTGTCTGATGTCGCCGCGGCGCACTTTGTTCGCCGCGCTCACGGACACGGAGCCGCCGGGGCCGGATTCGGGACCGAAGTTTCGCTGCTTTTGCACGACGACGATGATGCGGTCGCCTGTGGTGGGAGAGTTAGTGGGAGGGGTAGGTAGAAAGAGGAGAGGAGAGAGTGGTAGACGCACCGACTTTCGCCGCGCGCTTCATTTTGAGGACGTTGATGCATTCGGCCACGGCGGCGCCGGAGTTGTCGATGACGTTGAGCATGGACTTGAGTTGGATCATCTTGGCGGTTGTGGTGGGACGGTCTTCCTCTTGCGACTGCTACAGCAGAAGGCCTTCGTCTGGTATACGACTCTCTCACAGACCAGACGAAGTTCGGCGATGCTGGCGCCGGGAGACGGCTTACCCGCCGCGCCCGCGTGTGCAGCTCTGCTAGCGCGTGTTTCTTGCGGGCGAGCCAACGCCATGGGATGGGCAGGGGTCGTATCCTGGCGGGCTTGCGCTGTTGGTGGCTTTGGCTTTGATTATTGTGTACGCCGCCCACGACGACGCAAGGCACATCCACAGCCTCTCTTCGCTCTCGTCTTGCCCTCTCTGTCTTCGCCTTCTCGTTCTTGTTGTTGATACCAGGCTATTGCTACAAGTGTCGCGCATCGGGTGTCTGCATATTGTTTTGCTTTTTCCCACTCATAATCCTCCGAACGCTACCGAACAAAGGCGCCATTGGAACGCAGGTTGCCGCACCCGGGCTGTTGCTGCGCGGCGCATCCATCTTACAACTCTCCTCTCCCTCCCTCGCAGCCTCAGCCAGCCTGATCTGCCTGCTTGCTGCTTGTGTCTACTATGCAATAGTGACCACCGATCCTGGAGAGCCCTCGCCATATATCCTCCCGCCTGCCAACATCAGTCTCCTCGCCTACGGGCAACCATGCCTGCGCGCGCGGCTGATCTGGACGAGGCGCTTCAGAAGAAGGGCGGCCTGACTCTGTCGCAACTTGCCAACTATGACGACCTCATAACAGATGCTCTGGTCGACCGTGTGAGTATCCATGTCAACATTGCGCTGGAATGCGCGAAACGAGGACTGACCCTTGTGTTTGCCAGGTTTACTTCTGGTCCGCCATTCGCAAGCTGAAGCCCAACTTCCACGCCTCACGTGGCATTCAAGAAGAGGCAGTCTGCAAGATCCTACAGCAGGATGTCATCATTGGCAAGGATCCGGGCCTGGCGCATCGTAATCTGTTGCGCTTGTCGGGCATCACCAACTATTTGCGCTCGCTGAAGACACCGGACGAAAGAGAACACTTTGAGCGCCATTTGCGCAAGTATATCAACATGTACTTGCCTGAGTGTCCTTTCGAGGTCTGCACGACGAACCGCTACACTATCCTTACCCACGAGGCTTGTGTGGTCGCCCGACGACGAATCAGCCCTGGAGAACCGATCAAGTTCCTTACGGGCATCCAGGTAGAGATGACAGAGAAAGAAGAGGAAGGACTGTCTAGCAGAACGGACTTCAGTATCGTCATCTCCAGCCGGAGGAAACGTCCTAGTCTCTTTCTCGGACCTGCGCGCTTCGCCAACCACGATTGCGACTCGAATGCGCGATTATCGACCAGCGGACCTCATGGTATAAACATCGTCGCCAGGAAACATATCGAAGTCGGCGACGAGATTACCGTGCAGTATGGCGACAACTACTTTGGCGAGGACAATTGCGAATGCCTTTGTGCTTCTTGTGAGAAGGCTGTACGGAATGGATGGGATCCAAAGGGTCCACTTCTACCGGAAAGCGACAGCGAAAGTGAATCAGAGGCAGAGACGGAGAGCAAGCCTTCTCGAAGGGCTAGTGTCAAGCCGAAGCCACAACCCATGGCCAAATCGACTGGAGCACTGAAAAGGAAACGAGGACAAGACACCCCGAATGATGAATCTGCAGAACCCGATTTACCAAGCAAACGTGGTCGTTTGGCGAAGAAGAAGCCTGCAAAGGCTGATCGACCGATCAAAAAGGAGCCGAATTCTAGGGCCCAGACGAACGCACCAAGTGTTCAGGTGTCGCAAAGCATGATGGCTGAGTGGTTCGCTGCGAGAGCCAAGGGTGAACTCAGTCTCGACGATGTTGCAGGTTATGACGGCGACGGCGAAGGACCACTGGAAGGCATGGACCAACAATTTGAGATACAGAAGGGGTCAGCACAGGGTCGAAGTACTGGCAAAGACCGACCGGAACAGCAATCGATGTTTGGAAGAATGCTGGATTTGATCACAAACGCCACTTCCAGGAGCATTGCGAAGCTCTCGGCAGAGATTGAGGAAATGAATAACCAGACTGCGGCGTTGATGCATATTGACACTGCCGAGGTGCCAAAGCACTATGGGCGTTCGCAGAGATATGAGAATGAGTTTCCGCAGAGATATGAATGCCGCCTTGCAACTCCAGACGAAAACGATCCTCAAGACTATGAGATGGAGCAAATTGGAATGCTATCGCGCCTCCACCCGAATATGAAAGAGGTGTTTGATGTCATGGATCCGGGTTCACCCAATTATGATGTCGAGTTGGTAGCAGCCGCGGTTGAAGCGGAGAAGGAGAAGGAGAGGTTGCGGAGGACGGTCAAAGTCACAGACAAGTTCACGCAGGCGAAGGGGACGCCCTCATCATCTGCAAAGAACGGTCGTAGCAAGTCCAACTTGCGAAATGTTTTGAACGCGAATGATGATGATGAGAGCGACATATACGAGGTTCCCGAATCGCCACAGCCTGAAGAGCCCGCGAAACGTGCCCGTGGAAGACCACGGAAAAGTCTCACAAAAGGCACAGCACGCCACGACTCGAGTCGACGCGTAGGACCCGCGCACAATTCCACGGACACCAGTTCAATGTCCTCCGTCTTCAGCGCTGAAGGCGTCGCGGGCGAGGCTTCCTCATTGTCGTCTACGGAGCAATCACCAGATCGCTTGGACGGGTTTGCCGCTGGAAATATCTGTCAAAACATCGTCGAAATGTACACTTCTGAGCCATCGCCCGCCCGCGAGGATTGGGAAACCGAACGCAAACAGAGCGACGAACGCCTAAAAGAGTGGTCACGAGGCCGCCTACCTACGCGCAAGAGCAGTCGAAGAACCCTCCAATCAGAATCCGCCTCCACTCAACCCATCACCAGCATCGAACCCGCTACCCAGATCAAAGCAGAATCCAACGATGACGGCAACAACGAAGACGACAACGACCGCAAACGCGGCCCTGTCCGGCTGCCAGGCGACTTCCACCTCACAACCGCCCTCCTCAGCACCCCCTACCACCGCTGGGTCGAATGCCGCAACTGCGACGACTTCTTCGTCCAAGCCGAAGCCTACCTCACCCGCATCGCCTGCCCCCGCTGCGAACGCCACAGCAAACTCTACGGCTACCACTGGCCCAAAACGGACCGCGAGGGCAAGCACGATACCGAAGAGCGCGTCCTGGACCACCGCACTATTCACCGGTTTATCGACCCGGAAGATGAGCGGTTGGAGAGGAAGGGCAAGAAGGGTTTGGCGGAGGTTGTCAGGGAGAGGGAGACGAGTTCCAGGTTGAGTGAGGGGCTTGGACTTGGGGGCGGGGATAGTAGGGTTGATAGGCTGAGGAGTAGTCCTAGGCGGAGCGAGAGTCGGAGGAAGACGAGGAGTGAGAGGGCTTAGTATGGTCGTTCGTTGTGATTTGAGGATGTTATGATTGATTTCATTGTACGAGTATATGTGAATTGAATGATGAGCGGAGGCGACGAGTTCTCTGCATATCTTTGTGCAAAATATTTCTCTTCGTGCTCACTCTGTTTGGATGCGTTTCCCTCTGCCTGCACGTTGCCTCGTGGTTACGGTTCACTACGGCTTTCTTGCTCACGCTTGTGTTCGAGGCTTCAGCTCATTGAAAGTCGGGCGAGGCTTGCTCAGAAACCCTTGCGACCGATTCGATGTTGACGTGGGGTCTTGCCGATCAATATCGACGTCCTGGTAAGCCTGCATGTCACATGTCACCGGATACATGTATAATATGCCAAAGAACATTAAAGAAATCAATCTGGTCCATCGCATCGAGGGCAACCAGGGTTAGGGTGGGGATACATCACGGGAGAATTGTTGGAGTCACGCGTCTTGCTACAACAAACACACTAGATGTACATGTATTTTTAGCTTACAGACTCCCAGCAAGACAGCAGACAGTTCCAGTCGCCAACCCGCCATTCCAAACCGGTTGCATGTGAAAAGAGTTTAAACGAACAAGCAATGTCCCAACCCCAATCGCAACCGCACCAAGCCGCAGAGATGCCACCGCCACCAACCCAAATCCCATTGACGCTCATCGTCGCCGCCACTCCCAAGAATGGAATCGGCAAAAACGGCGCCCTGCCATGGCCCATGCTGAAGAAAGAAATGGCCTATTTCGCTCGAGTGACCAAACGCGTGCCAAAATCCGCCGCAAGTGGTGGTAGCAGTGTCGAGCAACGCAACGCTGTCATCATGGGCCGCAAAACTTGGGATTCCATCCCGCCGAAATTCCGCCCGCTGAAAGACAGGACGAATATCGTCATCTCAACTCAGTCGCGCTCTGCTCTCGACGGAGTCACAGACGAGGTCGTCGTTTCGTCTTCTATCGTCGATGGGCTGCGAGAGCTCCAGAGCGCGACACAGGACGGCAAAGCCCCTTCTCTGGGACGGGCTTTCATTATTGGTGGGGCGGGTATTTATGGGGAGGCGATCAAGTTGGAGCAGACGAAGCATGTTTTACTCACGAGGATTGAGACGGAGTTTGAGTGCGATACTTTCTTCCCGGATTTGGACGGTGATGCGGAGTGGGAGAGGAGGAGTCGGGAGGGGTTGGAGGAGTTTGTGGGAGAGGAGGTGGAGGAGGGAGGGTTGGAGGAGGCGGGAGTGAAGTTTGAGTTTCAGCTTTGGGGGAGGGAGGAGTGAGGTATGGGTACGCGGCGTGTTGTGTTTGGGGTGGCGATGGGATGCTTGCTGGGCTGCGAGCGGGGTTTGAATGTGGGTTGGCAATTATGACACGCATTACGCTCTGGGGTTATGAAACGACATTCATGTCCGACGGAATTCAGTGGCGATCGGTGGGAACTATAGACGAAAAGATTACAATTTTCTGTACAAGAAGTATGCCAACATCAAAAGCCTTTAGAAGTGCTTCTCGATATGCTCCGCAGCTTCTCCTGTCGATTCGGGCGAATGAGAAATGATCATATCGAAGATCTGCGGCGCCACATGATATCAGTAAACCCGGAACGCTGTCATGAAACGTGCATCAGGAACTCACCGGGCCTTGATATGACTTCCGCTTGAAGAGCCAGAGCACGGCAACAAAGATGATGAATATTCCGACCACGGCTGACACGTAGTCTGTAGAACGATCAGTAGGATTCATGGTTACTTTTTTCAAAGCAGAAGACTTACTCATCGTTACTGTGTCGACGACAGCAGTGGCCGGAAGGACGAAGAACTACATCGAGAATGTCAGGACCGTTCTCCATGTTGACATCCCATCGCATAAGACATGGAGCGTCACATACCGCCGATGTCACAGCAACGTATATCACCGCGATGCAGTTGAGTGCGTATCCGCCGATGCGACCTAATGGAAAGTCTGGCTTCTCAAGCATTATCGTGTTGCGGCCTCGCACTAGCAGGATTATGATCGGCCCTGCGTACGAGCAGTTCAGGAAAATGGTGCAACTTGAGATGTAGGCGTTGAAGGCAACAGCTGGGCCCAGGTAGAGGAGGCCGAAGAGCACGTTGAAGAGAGCCACTGCTAGGATTGCGTTGACGGGGACGTTGTAGCGAGGGTTGATTTTGGACATGCTGCGCGGTCACCGTCAGCATTAAATTCCAATTGCGTTCAATGTCCGTAGAAGCCTACAGCTTTGAGCATGGCGCTCCGCCGTCTCTGCCCATGGCCCATAGGAGGCGGCTGCCAGATGTGACGCTTCCAATAGTGCCGTTGATGAAGCAAATGGAGAGCGCGCAGCTCATGACCACACCAGCCACACGGCTGTTGGTTGCTTGTATGATCAATTCGATTAGTGGATTGCCGGTGAGTGTGGCCAGGATGGCCTCTGGGTTGGGAATGCAGAAAAGAAGAACGAGGATCATCGCAAGACCGCTTGAGGCCGTTAGCTATGATTTGAAAATAGGATTTGTACGATGGAATTGGAAACGTACGTTACACCGCCGATAGCAACGCACATCATCATGGCAATGGGTGCGTCTCGAGTTGGCCGCGGCATTTCTTCTGTCATGTGTGTGATAGCGTCGTAGCCGATGAGCGATAGACTAAAGCTCTTGTGTCAGTCATGGTGTAGTCTCTTGTGATTAGAGAAACAATAGATCTGCCAGGATGCTGCTGATCACGGTGACTCTTGGGACATACTAGGAAATATATCAGCAAAGCTCTCGCCTGAGATAGGCTCTCAAGCTTCTTACCGCAGATTGCAACAGGCCGAGCATCCACGCAACACCATCCGGCCACCCAGTCTCATTCGTGAATGCGGTGAAGACAAATTGTGCATCTGTTTTAGGCGCTGTCGCAAGGATCACCGCCGATGTCGCGATCCAGGCAGTAATAGACCAAAACACTATGGATCAGGTCAGATAGTGATGCGTTACAAAGCACTTGAGAGGTTGCGTACGGGCTGCTTCGTTCCATTGGCCGAGAATCCTGTAGCCGAAGATGTTGAGACCGATGGCGAAAAATGATATGGCAAGGAAGTACATGTACGTGTGCCACGATGTTAGGGCGATGGTGTAGTTTGAGCCGGCTACTACTGCAGCGGCGATGAATTGAGCTTGTGATGTCAGCCGATCCATACAGCTATACGTGGTATGCGCAACTCACAGCCGAATATTGCCTCAGTGGTGACGAGTGTCAGCCAGCCTGCGATATTGATCCATCCGACAAGGAAGCTCTGTATCGATCAGCAAAATGTGATGAAGCCCATGGTGATGGCGATCGAACCATAGACGCTCGCCAGTCCTTCGTCGAGAGCGAGAACGCATAGTGATACTGCCCGCCGGCAGTCGGCCAGACAGAAGCCATCTCTCCCAGACTTGCGGCGATGCAGAAGTTGCATGCAACACAGAAGAAGAATCCGTAGAAGAAGGCTACAGGCCCGCCTGATGGTAAGACGATTGCAAGTGTGCTCGCCAGTGCGATCCATGTACTGGGGGGATATGTCAGCTGACAATACCTTGACCGGATGTTAGACGCCTTACTTGAGGATAGCAAAAGCCATGCCGGTCATTGTCAGCTTGGAGAACCTCTTCTCGAGATGGCCCTCTGCTACTGAAGCCTGGCGATCGAGCGTCTGGATATCATGCTTCTCGGATTTGAGTGTCTCCATGATCAATGAACTTTTGGTAGGATGAATGAATCGAGCGCTACGAGACAATCTGTGAGCATTGATTCATACCGAGTCATGGCTCTTAGGCTAGAAAGGATGCTGTAATTAGGAATCACCCACAGCTTTGGAGCGTGCGAAATTATCTCGAGATTCTGTCAAGGCGCAGTATTTCGACAAAATGCAAGCGATCACCGACTGCAAGTCCCAGTATTGTCTGTGAAAGTTGTGACACTGAGTACTCCTAAGTCTACACGTATCACAGCAAGACCGGGTTGTCGCATATGATAGCAGTGCATTGCCGAACGACCCACTGCCTCCATAACCTTGTTCCGCTCCATTTGCGGAGAAGCTTTCGCCTCTGCCAAATGTGGTCATCTTGTGGAGATCTTAGACCAGGGTTGAGCATTGCTGGACACGTGCTCGAAGATATTGCAAGCATATACACCAATAATGGTCTTGCGCCCAGCCAGCCTCAAAGGCTCGGCGGTCTTGCACGCGCCGACTTGTCGATGCTTCCGAAAGGCTTTCTTGTCAGGTGCACTACGAGTAGACTCTTACTCCGTCTCTGATTCAAGTATGTATCTGTGGACAAAACCTCGTGCGCTGATCGCGATCTAGAACACAGGAAACTCATATTGCCCAAGTTGAGCCTCCAGGTAGGCCCGGAAACCTTCATCTGAGGTTGTGAATTCGTCGAGCCTCGATCCTAGTGTGTCCAAGAAGGGATAGGAGGCTTCGACGGGCGTTCGTGCTAGACTATCGGTGCCTTCAATTGATGACATTGTTGCCATGGTCGCATCGCCTGTCATGTCTGAAGGTACAGATCCATGATCGGCCAGTTGTTCATCATAGCGATTGTGATGTTGCTGCCTATATTGAATGTCATTCATCGCTGGTGTGGGAGTCGAGGCAGCTCCAGCGAAATCTGTTCATCGGTCTCATGTCAGCAAAGGGCAAATCAGGGACACATGATCAGTTCTCACCTCGGATCAGCCTCCGCCTACAGTCGCCTGCATTCTTCCAGAACTTGCCGACAATGGATAGACATTTGACGCACAGATCAACCTGCTGCTGAGCTTTTGCACGATCTGGGCCAGCGCTGAATTCTCCACGGTGTTGCCACAATGTGGCGGCAGCCAGAACAATTGGAAAGATTACATCGCAGGGTAGCCGGCTGAGATCATCGACATACTCGGAAAGAACGGCGCAGACTTCTTGGGCGGCAGCCAAGCATATCTGAACAGGAGTGTGCTCGGGTGATAATTGCTGTGCAGGCGACCAACCGTATTCGCGCCAGTAAAAGTGGAATGGACGGTGAAGCAGGATTGTGCACGCATTTAGCCACTAGTACCGAGTCAGTGTGATTCCTCGTGTCGAGCGCAGGTGGTGATAAAGGCCGACGTGCGTCAACCAAAGATGCAGACGCGACGAATGGTGTGTGCGGCGATCAATCGAGAATGCTTTTTACGTACCGCAGCGTCAATGATGGCGACAGGAGGGACTACCGCGCGGAAGCCGCCCTTCGTTCTCACTCCGATAGTAGAGCTCTTCAGAGTCTCATTACAGCTCTGCAGCCTGGCCCACAAACCCATACGCATGACCTCAGCAGCTTCAAGATCCTTGCAGATACGCTGCTTGCTGGTGACAGAACATGTAGCTCTGAGAACGTCTTCTATTATGTAGCAGAGATCGATGGTTAGGTTGAATCCCGAAATGGTGTGTGACTTGATCCGGACGACCTCGCCATTGTCGGCGCGCTTGTATTGGAGCAGTTGATATTCATCCGATTCGGCTGCGGACGGGTATGGTGTGGTGATATCTTCCCAGCGTAGAGTGACAGGCTTTCCCAGCCCACACGCAAGCACTTTGTCCAGAACGTATAGATTCCACCAAAGCCGGGAGGCAACCTGTGTCTCGATGTAGTCTGCCCCAAGCGGCTTCGCTTCATTGAGTCTTAATTCTACCGCCATGCCGGCGGCAATATTGCATAGCATTGCTGCATTTGAGGCTTCACCAAGGCCATGCTGCTGAAGTGCTAGTATAACCAGTGTCTGGCAGCTCTCTATCGATGGACGAATGAAGTTGAGCGGGTGAAAGACCGTAGACGCACGAGATTCTCCGTCTTCTTTCTTTTGTAGCGCAAGCAGCGCAGCTAAGAGAGGATACCGTTAAGTAAGTCAAACTTCATATCGCGCTGACCCGTCGGAACTTACCTTCGAAGAACACTGCTGGCGGCGGCGTCTTGTCTTCTACAGCGGCAGGTGGCGAGCCGTCTGTCGGCTCTACGCATGCCGCTATTGCATAGACTGCATACAAGACAGCTGGAGCAAAGGCATCGGCGTGGAGATTGCTGTTACCATAGTCGTGCATAGGCATGTAAAGGATCGGCCATACAGGGTGAATATTTGCGAAGTACGCGGTAAAAAGCCGAGCAGATACGGCGCTGCTGACGCTCGTTGCTGGCGCATCGTCTTGTCGACTGGTGCTTCTTACACTGGCACTTAAACTTGCTAAGACTGTGGAAGCCTCTTCATCGCTCCGGGTCCAGTTGTTCGTTGACGCAGAGGTACTAGTTCCGCTCTGTGCAAAATCCCGCGCTGTTGGTCGCCGTGATGATGATGGGACATGAGCCTGGTTATCTAATACTATGGACGGTCTGCGCCTGTGTGTCTTTCAGTATCGTGAGATATACGTAAGTACAGAGAGGGACAAATTTACGTCTTGTTGCGCTTTGAGATGCCATAGTGGCAACGCCTCGCACTGTTCGCGCACTGGTTGCAAATAGGCACAGAGCCATCACACTGATAGACTGTGAGAATGATGTACTGCTTTCATTCCGCGCTGTCATGAGGCTTACCTTGGTCTTACGCTGGCCACAAGGTATGCATGCCTGCGAGACGCGCTGTCGGACTCTGATGTCGCGAGGCATGGGATCGCGTAACAGTATGCTTGCACGATTACGCGAGTATCGGGTACAGGTGGAAGTCCACTGTGGGTCGCAAGAGATAGCCGTTGAAATTCATGCGCTGTCGGCTATGGCGGGATGCTGTCTCAAAAACAATCATAAAAAATTGAGTACCCCCGTAGCTTGTCGAGTAATGATGCTGGCTGACGTGTTTTGAGAGCTATCTTCATCATACCCGGTGCATAACCGATGCCCCACCCTAGTTCGACATGCTATTTAGCATATTTTGTTTGACATCCTGCACGCCACTGTCAGACAGTCGATCGAGCATATTAATTTTCTCATAATGGTACTGGAGAGACTTCAGGATACTCTTGGTCAACTGACCAGCAAGGTCACCGGCCTGACCACCGAGACGTACCACCCACTGGATCCTCTGTCAGAGAGCGAGATTGCCGTTGCTGTTGAGATTGTTCTCAAGAAACAGGATGATCTCATTTTCAACTCGGTCACACTGCTGGAGCCGAAGAAGGAGCTTCTGAAGAGCTACATCGAGTCGAAGGACACTAAAGTGCCGCGAATCGCAGATGTGATCGCCAGTGGCAAAGGCAACAAGACCTACGATGTTCTGGTTGACATCGGAGAGAAGACCATCATCAGATGGGACGAGCCTAAGGGTGTTTATCCTGGTATCACCATGGAGGATTTGATGGTCGTGGAAGAAATTGTTAGGAAGGATCCCAAGGTCATCGAGCAGTGCGGCATTCTCGGGATTCCAGCTGAGGATATGCACAAAGTCTACTGCGACCCATGGACCATTGGTATGTCGGGTACCGGAAACATTACTTAGACCCAGACTAATAGCATCCACAGGTTATGACGAGCGTTATACTGATGGCTCTCGTCTCCAGCAAGCCATCATGTACTACAGGCCAAGCATTGATGACCTTCAGTACACCTACCCTCTCGACTTCTGCCCAATCTTCAACATCGAGACAAAGGAGATTATTCACATTGACGTCCCCGAGAAGCGTCGCCCGCTCAACACGGCGCCCCCGACGAACTTCGACCACGAGTCCATCCAGAAGGAACTTGGCTTCAGGGACGACCTCAAGCCTATTCACGTCACTCAGCCGGAAGGCGTGTCCTTCAAGTTGGATGGCCGGACTATTGACTGGCAGAAGTGGAACTTCCACATCGGCTTCAACTACCGCGAAGGAATTGTGCTGTCCAATGTCACCTTCAACGATCGCGGAAACGTGAGACCGGTAAGTTGCAGCCGGCACCATTTGAAATGGTACCGAGAACATCAACTGACAGATATTTAGGTCTTCTGGCGCATATCACTTGCCGAGATGGTCGTGCCATATGGCAACCCCGATCACCCACACCACCGCAAGCACGCCTTCGATCTGGGCGAGTATGGCGCAGGCTACATGACGAACCAACTTACGATGGGCTGCGACTGTAAGGGTTCAATCCAGTACCTTGATGCCTCATTCGTTCGCAAGTAAGTTTTGCTATCTTCGCCTTCTTGAAGTGAGACTGACCGTATCCGAGGAACGGCGAGCCGTACACGATCAAGAATGCAATTTGCATTCACGAAGAAGACGACGGCATTCTCTTCAAGCACACCGACTTCCGGGACGAATCATCCACCACCACGCGCGCCCGCAAGCTGATTGTCAGCCAAATTTTCACCGCTGGAAACTATGAGTACTGCATTTATTGGATCATGCACCAGGATGGTGTGATTCAGCTTGAGGTCAAGCTTACCGGCATTCTCTCCACCTATGCTATGGCACCTGGTGAGTCTGCTGCGCCCTACGGAACGGAGGTTTATCCCGGAGTGAACGCACACCACCACCAGCACTTGTTCTGCTTGCGACTCGATCCCTCGATTGATGGTCACAACAACACTGTATTCGAGGTCGATGCCGTGGCTAGCGATGCACCAGTAGGCAGCAAAGAGAACAGGTACGGCAATGCCTTTATGGCAAAGAAGACCGCGCTCAAGACTATGGGCACTGGCATCAGCGACTACAATCCTTGCCGGACATGGGACATTTCAAACACCAACAAACTGAACGCGCATTCTAAGAACCCTGTTTCTTACAAATTGGTCTCGCGCGAAGTACCTGGACTGATGCCCAAAGAGGGAAGTCTGGTCTGGGACCGTGCTGGATTTGCAAGGCACGCTGTGCATGTGACCAAGTATGAGGATGAAGAGAAGTTCCCGGCGGGTCGACACGTGCCGCAGAACTCTGGACGACCATCTCAAGGTAAGCTCTCCTTGTCTTTACACATGGCTAAGAAAGACACTAATAAGTCAATAGGTCTTCCTGCATGGATTGCTGCCAACGAAGATGCCAGCATCGAGAACACTGATATTGTTCTATGGCACACCTTCGGCGTCACGCACTTCCCTTCGCCTGAGGACTATCCCATCATGCCTGCAGAGCCCATGTCGGTGCTGCTGCGTCCCAGGAACTTCTTCACACAGAACCCAGCTATGGATGTTCCACCGTCATACTCCAGCACACCCAGTGGCATCCGCGATGGAAGGAAGCCGTACCGGTCTTGAGTTTAACTGCGAAATTATGGCTAGAGGTTAGAACCTTCGCTTTATGTATAAAAGACAAAACCCCGAGCCTTGCACTTGACTGTAAACGAACACCTTCAGTTTCTCCTGCATCACTATTATCTACCGGAAGGATCAATGTTGCACAAGTTAATTTTACAGCGACATCGTCCTTGATTCTCGCTCTGCATTGTATCGTCTGCTGAAGATTGAGACACACGGACACAAGCAAGGAACATGTCATAAGGGTAGCGGATCTTATTAGGGTAAACAGCAGCAAGTCTGAACAGCTTGCCTCAGCTTGCCTCGGCACGTTCCTGGACATGTACCGAGACAGACTTTAACGTTACTCCTTCGAAAGCTTATCAGAGCAAAATATAGGGCCCACCACATGATGGATTCTCCGATGGAAGTTACCGACACACCTAAGCTTATAAGTGCGACGACCGTCTGGTCTCTTCTCGCGACTGTCGTAATTCTAGTTGCTGGATACATCAGCTCCCGCCAATTGCTCCCTACTTCGGCCTCCAACAAGACCCGCTTCCTCTTCGTCTGGCATGCTACCGACGCTCTCATCCACTTCCTTCTCGAAGGTAGCTATCTCTGGAACTGCTTTTTCAGCCGCAGCACTCTCGTGGCCGCTGGATTGACTGGCTCTGAATATCTGCCGCACAATGTCTTCTTCCTTGGTGATAAAGAGCACGTATATGGAGCATCATATGGCACATCCCTGACGAGTGCGCTGTGGAGGGAATATGCTAGAGCGGACAAGCGTTGGGGAGGTAGCGACCTGACTGTGATCAGCCTTGAGCTTTTGACAGTCTTCGTCGCGGGACCTCTTGCTGTTTGGGTATGCTATTGTCTCAAAAACAAGCGGAGCGAGTCTAGTTTCTGGATGATTGTGCTTGCGACAGGCGAGCTATACGGTGGATGGATGACATTTGTACCTGTAAGACATTACTGCTGTTATCGCGAGACACCCCAAGCTGACTTGTAGCGCAGGAATGGCTGAGCGGTAGCTCCAACCTGGACACGTCTAACTGGATGTTTACGTGGCTGTACCTTTTCTTCTTCAATACTCTGTGGGTCTGGATTCCGCTCTGGATTTTGTACGATTGCTATGGTACGATTGTTGAAGCAGTGAATGTCAAGAATAAGAGGGAAGGCACACGGAAGGAGGCTTGATTGGGGAATACATCTTGCGTCATGCGAGACTGCATGTTACTTGTCGCTTGTAGCCTGCCGCTGCGTGTCGCAGGCTGAAGCGATCGGAGTCGCTTCAAGAATGCCTCCCGCGCCAATGAGATTGGCAGGATCTAGGAAACACGTTTCACTGCTAGACAAGGTCAGGAGATATTACAAGATTCATTCACTTATACCACGATTACCCCGCGAGCGGATTGCAGACGTGCCGTCCGCGAGCTACTCCTTAAATGAGTTGTCATCCTCTCACCAACATAACACTTCCAAGACCACCCACCACCCAGCAAAGTTTAAGATCGTCAGTCGTCACCAAGCCTCTCTGACCTTCGATTCAACCGACGCAACTCTCGTCGAAACCACGAAATTGTCAAGCTTGTTGAATTTCCTCTCCGGGGCACAGCGCGCAGATGCGACTGAGCCGATCAGCGATGTGACCCTTGGTACGACCGAAGATACAGTTACAAAACTTACCACGGACGAGGAACATGCTCCAAAGCCACAGCACGGCGTCAAGCGTAAGGATCCGTTCGGCAAGATTGTCGATATCATTATCGGCAGCGATGATCTTGCCGAGACCTTCGAGATCCACCGCAGCAAGCTTCGCAGCAACTCTGATTACTTCAAGGCTGCGTTCAAGCGCACACCAGAGACTCCATCCTTCACCTTTGCAAACGAGGAGCCAGAGATCTTCGGACGGATTCAGAACTGGATGTACGACAAGGAATTTGTCTTCAAGGAAGAGAAGACTCAGACTGGCGAGTTCGACATTACTTCTACTCAGAACTCTCAAGAAGATGAGGACGACGTTATTGAGCCCGAGCCTCTGCGCGTGGCAGGCTGTCTGAATGAGCGCGGGGAGAGGATCTCTAAGATCACACATCGCAAGCCTTTTCCTGGAATCTTCGATCTTCGCGACGAGCCGGCTGCTTCTGACGACGACGAGGCAGCCCAGGCGCCGGAGAACACTCAGACACAGATAGAAGCACCGACGCCACTCGACACTTTGACCCTGAGCAAGATCTACACTTTCGCGGAGCAGCTTGAAATGTCGAAGCTCTGTGACGAGATCATCGAAGTATTGGGCAGACGTCTGGGCTACGACAAGGTCACTCCCAGCGACGCTCTTCTCCACGCATTCCAACGCAGCAAGACTGACAGCCCACTGTGCAAACTTCTCATCGATTTCACCGCGCGCACTGCACCTATCAACGACATGCTGGAGACTGCGGATCTCGACACAGATGAGGATAGTCTGGAGCTCTTGACCACGCTCGTGAAGAAACTGGGAGAGGTGCGTGGGAATATCTGCTTCACTGAGGATGAATGGACGGAGCATTTTGAGGGTACCGTTCATGAGTACCTCGTTAAGCCGCGCAAGTGAATAGTCTTGGGGACAAGACAACAGGGTACATGATGAACGAGGTTGGCAGATTTTCGCGTTGAATGTTTCGAAACGACGATGATGGCAGATTTTCAAGCATGGCATGCCTGGTGTCAGATGATTGCAGTGGCGTTTTCTTACGACTTTTGCACGGAGTTCTTTGCTTTGATTTCGAATTTGGGTGTTGGAGTTTGACTCTTCTTCTTCAAATGATCGTACGTAGCTGTATCGAGAGATTCTACAACTGACTGTGCAAGATCCCCTACCTGCGACAGCATGGACTTGATCCGACCCTGTTGGACTACGCCCCTCCTAATGATTTTTCGAGAAAAGACAGCAACAATGACTATCGTATTGGACTCTTTTCGGGTCCGGCAAACGTCCGGCCGCTTACCTGATTGCATGCCGGGACTTGCTGCTCAAGGCGTCGCCGGTTTCATATAGATGAAGCGAAGATGATTGACGCCTGTAATCTCCACGGCTCCGCTAAGCTTAATTTCCACATTCGCCAGCGAATACGCGGATCCTGTTCCTTTGGCACGCAGTGTGATGCCTATCGTTTTGTATACTGGCTGTCGCTACTGCACGCATCGCTGTGATGCTGGATAAACAAAACATTCCTTTGATCCGCGAAGCTCTTGCCGGTATCTCCCATGACCAACACTATCGACTAAGTAGTAGTATTATACGAGGACGCGATGGGAGCGGCGATGCTGTATGGTCACTTCCCGGCACAAGAAGGGAAGACGCTTGTGCTCTCAGGTAGCCTTGGTGTGGGATAAAAGCAATCTGGGTAAATGCGGACCGGTATTCGTAGCGCCTACAACAGTCTAGCGGCAAAGCGTTACAGGACATCGCACGTGGCAATCAGTCCATGATCTTCGCGCTACCCACATGACCTGCACAGAGTCGAACAATCATACCAGCAATGATCCGTGCCCTATGCTGTGCACCCTAGAACCCTATATCGAAAGACCGCCACTCATCTTCGCCGGCTGAATGCGGATACGAAGTGGCTGTCGTGTCATATCGAATTGGCATGCGGCATCTATGCTTGATATTCTAGGCCTACGGCTGAATGCGTTATGCTTCTCATACCGTGTGATCGTGTATTGATTATGGTCGGACCAACGGAGATGCCGACCATATAATTGATCGAGACACACCGCCATCTCCTGAGGAGGTCCAGGACTACACGAACGATCATCTCACTGGCACATTCCTCTTCACCATGTACACCGTTGTCGCTGCCACACTTACTCTCTTGTTAGCCCACTGTGGTGCTTCGCCACTTGCGGCTTTGGAAGAAAGACAGTCCAGCTGCCCTAATGTCCATGTATTCGGTGCCAGAGAAACCACTGCTCCTGCAGGCTATGGTAGCTCTTCTACTGTCGTCAACCTGGTGTTGAACGCTTATCCAGGATCGACCGCCGAAGCTATCTCCTACCCAGCATGGTATGTCTTCCGTTGCAGGTCAAACTATGTAGTCAAGCTGACTGCTACGTAGTGGAGGGCAATCTTCCTGCGGCGGAGCGAGCTATGATGCCTCCATGAGAGCTGGCATTTCTGCCATTGCATCTGCTGTGAACAGCTTCAATTCACGCTGCCCGAACACCCAACTCGTCATCGTTGGATACTCGCAGGGAGCTCAGATCACAGATAATGCTTTCTGTGGCGGCCCAGATACCAACCAGGGCTACTCGCAGTCCTCTCCGGCCTTCAGTGCGGCTGCGTTGAACCAGATCAAGGCTGTTATCGAGATGGGCAATCCACGTTACCAGTACGGTGTCTCGTATCAAGTCGGCACATGCCGTGCCCAGGGCTTCTCAGCTCGTCCAGTTGGCTATAGCTGCTCAGTGAGTGCCATGAATCCCTCCATGATTGTCCCAATCTAACAAAAAGCACAGTCCGCAAGCAAGATCCAGAGCTACTGCGACAGCGCAGACCCGTACTGCTGTACTGGCAACGATGCCAATGTTCACCAAGGTTACGGCCAGGAGTATGGCCAAGCTGCTCTTACATTCATCAAGAGCAAGCTTAGCAGTGGTTCCGGCAGCGGATCGACAACCACTGCTAGGCCGACCACGACGACGAGCTCTGGTAGCACACCGACAAACCCGCCGTCTGGTGGCAACTGCGCAGCGCAGTGGGGACAGTGTGGTGGTCAAGGGTAAGCCAATCATGTTTCTTGCAGAGCAGTGCCTCCATTTACTGACAAATCTCACAGATGGAGTGGTTCCGCATGCTGCCAGTCTGGCAGCACTTGCAAATTCGTGAATGCATACTACTCTCAGTGCCAGTAGACTAGCTCAGCAGTGAACAAGAGAGGACATGATGTGAAGATCGATGTCAGTTTCAAAGTCTCAATTTTGGTGATATGTATGGCTGGGACCCTCAATGCTCAGGTTTCTCGACTCGACACTACGTAAGATTTTAATTGCGTGGAAGGTAACAGAGAGCGAACCGTCCCCCGGAGATGTATTTGTTATTCGACCGCTACTCAACGATGAGTTATCCTGATTTGGGACACTTGCGAGATTTTTGAGAATTCTCCCAAGCCTTTTGCTCAAAGATGCTGCCATCGAGTACCCGACGCACATCGTCTTTGCGCAGCAAGCCGTCCTTCGGCCAAAGGAGGAGCCATACGCCAAGCCCTTGATACTCTGTAAGCTGACTGTAATGTAGACTTGCAAATATAGCGATGGGGCAGACTTACACTCCAGACCAGTAGCACTCCAACCCCAGAAATCCATAGCCATGCGTTGTCCCTTGTGGAACCTGGCCAAATCATTTCGATCCAGCCCGCCCTTGTTCCCTCTGTCATACTTTGCAAACACGTCTTCAAAGTTCTGCGGCCGGAAGCGGCCTTCGTTGTCGTAACTCATTGAGTCGCTGCCGTGCTTGCATTTGTGGATGTTGCTTACATAGATCCTGAAGCATGGATCGGGCACCCAGGTAGGTTGCGTCGGGTAAGAAAGGTTGCAGTTGATGATGATAGCCGCGAGGACTGAGAGGAAGATCCCCCAGCCCATATTCCGGCATGCAGTGTAAGTGTCACTGGGCCAGATAACACCGTCGCCGTCTTGGTCAAAGTAAGAACAGTGTTGCTGCACTGCGGTCTCGCTCTTGTGTTTTGTTGCCCAGTCACCTTGGACAGTGCCATGTGGATGTTCTCGATCTGCCACGACAGATGCCCGAGCTGTGCCTGCATCTACCAAACTGTCTTCCTTGGTTGGAAAGTACGGCATGCGCTCGATGGTGACGGGGACGGTATCGATGGCCACATTGTACGGTTTGTCGGTAGGGTAATCGTTGATCTCCTTGCCCAGCTTGTTGTACAACCTTTCGTATCGTGGGTTGGCTTTGACATCGCCATTTTCGCCTGATGGGATGGCGTGGCGTACAGTGTCCGGTAGCCGGATTGAGAGGTCAGGTTTGGGAGCCATAGTTGATGTCGGTGCGTCAGAGCAGGACTGGAGGAGGTCTCGTGGCTGCGAGACATCTTATATCGGTGCTATGGGAGAATTTGGCCATGTCTTATCACACATGCCTGATAGCATGAGCAAGGCATGATACAGTGATAACGCTTGTTTCGACAGCCCTCTGACATTGCTTTGACACTGCTGATGATAGCACAATACTGTCACATTCTGTCATAACTGTAAAGCCCTAGTGCGAGCTTCGGAACGCAACTCCGGACATCCCTGCTTGCGTCCTGTCCTCCGTGAGGGCGTTGACCGCAACTGGGTGTTCTAACTTATAAGTTACGATAACTTACGCCCTGTGTCGCTATTTTCGAGTCATTGTGACGCAGAACAACATTAACTAAGCTACCTACGCTTTACATACTGCCAATCTGGTACTTGCACAGTCGAGCATGCCCCAATCAAGTTAATTTAACAACGATCGGAGACTCACTCTATCGCGCCAACACGAGAGGCGCACGACGTTGAGTTTCCCCATCCCATCCCACATGGAATCATAACTTTCCATGCACCGGCTGCGACTAGTCCACCGTGAATGCACCGCACCGCCTGCTGCCTGCCGTCACTCACCAAATTGTCCAATAAATTAATTTATTTAACGTCATTGCGACTAGGTCAACTCGATGTTGGTAACAACTTTCTGTAAGCAACCCACTGCAAGCTAACTTACAATGGGCATTGCGCTCGCGGACTAGCCGTCCACGAAACAATCGCAACCCACCCCATCACATAGCGTCTCCGCTCGCTTCTGCAATGACCCAGCCCAATCCTGCAGCAAATGTTCGTAGAACCAGTGTCGCAAACCTCCTTGGAAATGAACATGCTACCACAGATCGAGAAGAACACTCAGTCACCAGTCGAATTCGAGTGAGGTCACTGCAAGTTTACTTGACGTGACTACCTAGTTAGACTGCGAACGGTGCCCGCCAGCATCCTATCCACACAACGGCCACAACGTCCCCATACCACCGGCTTGCAGCCCAGTCACATATCAGCCACAACCTCCACACTCCACCGCATTTGCGCTCGCGTGCGCATGCATCTACCAAATTCTGTCCTGCTTCAGATCTCTGGTCATGTCGGGTCTTCTCTGAGCTTGCTGAATGGTGCATTATTAGAAAATTTGGCGCAGCCAACATGATTTTAATTCAATGGTGCAAGGTAAGTCCCTTAATAGGCCTCTTCACGAGCTTAAACACCATTGCCCTATCCCATAAGAATGTCACGATCATGACTCACTTCCATGCGCACGACTATCGTTCAGCCATGGCCCGAGCCTTTGCCTTCCACACTCGTGCATGATATGTTTACGCGTTTTCCAATGCAATGAGCTCAGATATCAAACCCAAGACGCGGTGAATATGTGTTAGAACACTCTGGGAAGAGCACAGATCACCCATATGCAAGATGAGCAGACGCGTAAGTGACGCGAGATTTAAAGTTGCCTTAAAGCTCAAATTTAGAGTTGTTCATTATCAACCACTACGAATTGCGCAATGAAGGTGTCTTCTGTCGAGAATGACCTGGTAACTGAGATATCTAGACGAACTCTCAGTTATTGAGCCACCTGTCTCGTCAAAAACCTGAATTCCGCTCGAGCTTTGGTGAGTTTCATGTCAAGCTTGAATTAAAGTTTCAGTCAAAGTTAAACCTTGAATTCTATACACCCGTTTCTTGAGCTACAAAAGCTCAAAGTGGATTCATTATTGCTGTATAAGAGACATCACGGCGGAAACAACATTGAAACGCGTTAAAACGCGTCTGGAACGGTTGCGTTGGTGCGTAAAATGGTGTGGCGACGTTGGTCGAGCTGAACGCTGAGACCCGAGCTTAACTTGACGTCGCGCATGCGATCTTCCATAACACCGTTGGTGTTGCCAGATTGCTGAACTCGGATCTGTAGACATTTGATTTCGTATATTTCGAGAGCGGATTGTGTGGTCAGGGGCTTGTCTTGCTTGATTAGCGGAATTGTCACAAATGGCCAAGTGACCCTAGCACCCACAACACGCAGTTTTAGTTCAATCCAATAGCTTGATATGATACTATCAGCCATGAACTACCATTAAAATTGGGTTCCGTGAACTTCAAAGTAACTTAACTTATAGACTTATCTAACTTAGTTTGTTCTGCTTGAATGATGAGCTTGTCTTGGCCACAAAATAGCAACGCTTGCAAACTACCTCTTGAACTGCATCAATTTCGTCAATAACAAAACAGAGATTGCGAAGAAAGCTGCTCTGGTAGCTGGCTTTGACAGACATGTAACAGCAGAGGGCGCAGCATACGGTTTTATTGTAAGTCAATAGCTTGGTAATATAAAGTTACTAGAGGCTCTAAATCCCTATCTGAACTTGGTTCCGTAAATTCGGATGCGTGCGTGGTGGATTAAGAAGCTTTGATTCGATGCGCTAGTAACGTTAACTTATGGGACTTATTTATGACCCTAGAAGCCAGGAAAAGTAATTTTCATTCAATTGAGAAGTTTATGGGGATACTGCCATACCTCAAATACTATACAGAGTTGGTTTCGTGAATTCAGATGCGAAAACTGTGAGAATCTGGCTCTTCCTAGCTTATTTTGCTCTTAATTATGTGCAAGCGATCTTGAAAAGAACCTAATTCAATCTGCTGAACTCAGAATGTTCTTCTAGCTCAAACCTATTTATTGAACTTGGTTTTGTGAATTTCAAAGCAGGAATTGTAGTTAGAGAACTAAAATAAGTTAACTACAGATGTTTTAGCTTCGAACTTCGTAGAAGTGATACGTTAGTAAGTTAACTTAGAAGCTGCAAATTCTAACAGTAAGTTAATTCAATCCAGTGGTCTACAAATGTGCTCTTCCTTCTCAGCTACTATGTTAGCCTGATATAGTGAGTTCCAATGTTAGGTCATAGACATATATAGTCCTTTCGTTTTGGGTGCGAACTTCGCCTAACTTAGGCACTGTTAGAAGCCGCATATTGCAATTTTAGTCCAATCCAGCATTTTACATAGACTCTACTGGCTCTTAGCTATTATTCCAGCTGATTTTCGTGAATTACAATACACGTGGGTGGCGGAAGCATGCGGCTGCACTTGAGTTGGCTTTAGGTGCAGGTTACGACCTATAATTTTAGCTGGAAGCCGCGAGACGTAACATAATTGTAATTCAATCCAGTATTATGTACGTGTACTACTGGCGCTGAACTATCAGTTCAGCCAAATTTCGTGAATTAAAACACGTGGGTTGTAAAAGCATGTAGCTACACCAAAGCCGGCTTTAGCTGGAAGTCTTCCTACTTGTAGGTATAGCTAGGAGCCGCAATCCGCAATTGTAATTCAATCCAGTATCATACACACATAAATCGAGCTCTAAGCTGTTATTATAGCTAAGTTTCGTAAGTTCAGATATGTAAGTCGTGAGAATATACAGCTATACTAAGATTGGTTTTAGCTATAAGTATAGGTTAGTTAAAGCTTGCAATCTGTAATTGTAATTTAATCTAGTAGTATATAGATATTTTGCTAGCTCTTAGCTACTATACTAGCTAAGTTTAGTAAATAATAATATATAATATATTAATAGAAGTTCTTAAATAGTAGGAGTTTTTAAATAAAAATAAAGTTTAAAAATCTAAAAAATAAATTATTACTAAATAAGTATTTATATTTAAAATCTAAATAAGTTTATATAATATTAAGTATATATATTTTATTTTTCTAAATTAATTATAATTCTATATTAATATTTTTTATTTTTTTAAATATTAATTATTTTAATAATCTTTTTTATTAATTAAATTATTTTTTTAATTTTAAGCTATAATATCTAAAACTTATTTTAAAATATATTTATTTTTTTAAATTATTAATTAAATATATTTTAAATCTTTAATATTTAAATTATATATTAATATATATAAAATTTATATTAATTTTATATTTTTAGAATAGAAAATTAGAATATATTTTATAATATATACTTAATATAATAAAAAATACTTAATTTAAATTAGACTTTATATTTAATTTTATAAATTAATTAAATTATATCTTTTTTAATTTTATTATATATTTATATATTTTTAGTTTATATTAAATTTAATATATTATATTATTTTAATATAAACTTAAATTAAATTTAAAAAATAGATTTAAATTATTATAAGCTTATAACTTTATTTATAATATTTTTTTAAAAAAAACCTAAATTTATATTAATTTAAAACTTATTAAATAAGTTATTTTTAATTATTATCTTCTAATTATAGAATTTTAATATATTTAATAATTAATTAATATAACTACTTATTATACTTAAGTCTTATTAAGTAAATTATCTATTTTTTAAAATTTAAAATCTTATTTTTATTTAAGAACTCCTACTATTTAAAAACTCCTATTAATATATTAGATTATAGAGTAGTATATTTATATTAAATTTACTATAAATCCTATAGAAGTATAGTTAGAAGCTACAAAACATAATAGTAATTCAATCCCATATACTAGGAGTCTATAACTAGGCCTAAAGTATTATTCATATTAAGTTTAGTGAAATGAAATATCTAGTCTATAGAATAATGTTCCTAAATCTTCAGCTTAAGCTATATGTCTAACAAAGTATAGCTAGAAGCTACAAATCGTAATAGTAATTCAATCCCGTATATTCGATATTCACAAGGAGGCATAATATACAGTTTGCACTCAATTTCGTGAATTTAAACTTGTATGTTGTGGTACAATGCACCCATGTCTCCAGATTGAGCTGCAAGCTCATAAAACCATAACTAAAAGCTACAAGACATGATAGTAATTCAATCCCGCATGCTAGGAGCTTACGACCAGGTGTTATCTACTGTCTGCACGAAATTTTGTGAATTAAAATGTGTGGGCTGTGAAGAATTGCAGCCCGACAGCCACTTGTAGCTACCTGCTTTATACCGGGGTGCTAGAAGCTGCAATACGCCATTGTAACGTTAATTCAATCCCGCAGGCTAGTAGCATACATCTGGGTCTGAACCACTATTCCCACTGTATTTAGTGAATTAACTTAAAATGTCAAGGTTGTGGAAAAAGCGGTTCCATGGCCACCTCTAGCTGCCAATTCTATAAACACCACTGAAGCCGCAACAGGCATCTGTAATTCAATCCCGTAGGCTAGTCACTCACGACTAGCTCTTGTCTACCATTTGCACTCGGTTTAGTGAATTTGAACGCGTAGATTGTGGAGATATACGGCTTAATAGCCAGCATCACCTACAAATTTCGTACAAGCATTACCAGAAGCTACAATATGCATTAGTAATTCAATCCAGTAGTATCGTAAGTCAATTCGGCCTTTGGACCAACTATCCAGCCGGGTTTCGTGAATTTCAGACGCGTGGGCACGCCACTATAGCTCTGGCTCCAAATTCGGTGATACACTGGCAGGAGGCAGCGCTAGAACTCGCAACATGCAGGTCAAATTCAATCCAGCCACTCAGCGATACTCTAATAGGCCAACACCAGCATAAAGCGTTAATTTAGTGAGCTTAGATGCGTGGGTTGCTGAGAAATGGGGCAATCTCGTTTTAGCAGCGAGCTTGGTAACTTAGCGCTACAGATGCCGCAAAATGCACTTGTAATTCAATCCCGTGGGCTAGGAGTTCACGATTGAGTCTATATTATCCAAATGAGGTACTTTCGTAAATTTCAGAAGCATGTGCCGCAATTAAATGTTGAGTTTCCCCTGAAGTTACAGATCTCCTATAGAAAGCAGCTACGAAAAGCCGAGAAATGCGATTGAATTCAAGCCGGCGTCTCCGGGCATAGTGTAGGCTCTAGTCTGCCATCTCGTGTTATTTTCGTGTGTTTTAGTGCTCGGGATATTGAGTGATTCAGCCATCTCGCTCCAGCATAGGTTGCTAACTCCCAGGGGCCATATAGGCTATAATATACAGTTCCAATTCAATCCAGCTAGCGGCGGGTTTACGAATGGATCTAGACTACGGTTCTATGCAGGTTTCGTGAATTTCGATGCGTGCACTGTGGGATTCCACAGATTTGCTTAGCTGGCAGCTTGCTGTAGGATAGGGGGTGCTAGAGGCTACAATACGCTTTTCGAATTCAAGCCAGTCTATTACGAGTCTACGATTAGGTCTAAATTACTACTGCAATGACTTTTCGGGAGTTTAAATGCATAGGTTGTGAATTTGAGCCACCTCACTTCAGCAGCAAATTGCTAAGAGTTACAGAGCGTAATAAGCTATATTACACTACTAGTATTCTAACGTTAATTCAATCCAGCTAGCTAGGAGCTTACAACTAAGCATATGCTACTAGTTCAGATTGGTTTAGTGAGTTTCGAAGCATAGATAGTAGAACTATATAGCCTCGCTTTAGTAGCAGATTGCTATCACATAGGGGATTATATAGGCTGTAACATGCGGCTGAAATTCAATCTACCAGTCTAGTATCTTACGATTAGGTATACACTATTACTTTATATAGGTATCGTAAATTTAAATGCGTAGATTCTAAAAAAACCTAATAACGTTAAGTTACAGCTACTTCGCCTTAGTACTAAGCTGGTATAGGGAGTGTTATAGGCTGTAATATGCACTCAAAATTCAATCCAGCTACCTATTAGTCTACATTCAGGTCTAGACTATTAGTTTTGACAGGTTTCGTGCATTTCCCCACGTGGGTTTCGTAGAAAAATGCAAGGGTTACTCTTATGTAGCAGGCTGCTATAGAGAATGCTATAGGCTAGAAGAGGCACATGTAATTCAATCCCGCTACCTAGTCATTTACGATCAGACTTTAGCTGTTATTTAGTGCCATTTTAGTGAATTCAAATGCACGAACTGAAAGGTGAGAAATTGCTGCAAAAAGTGCTTTAGTAAGGCTTCTACACCTTATAAAATACATAGTTTGAATTTAATCCCGCTATCTAGTTATATACGATTAGATCTCAGCTATCATTTTCTACTAGTTTAGTGAAATTCAATAGCATATATCAAGATTTAAGGGAATCCTACTATAATATTCTAGCTACAACTTATAAAACTCGGAAAGTATATAGATATATTTTAATCCCGCTATCTAGTTATATACAATTAGATCTTAGCTATTATTTAATATTATTTTAGTAAATTATAATAATTAATTAAGTATAAAATAGAAGTTAATATACTAGTAGGAGTTCTTAGATAATAGGAGTTCTTAAATAAAAATAAAGTTTTAAATTTTAAAAAATAAATAATTTATTTAATAAGATTTAAGTATAATAAGTAGTTATATTAATTAATTATTAAATATATTAAGATTCTATAATTAAAAAATAATTATTAAAAGTAACTTATTTAATAAGTTTTAAATTAATATAAACTTAGGTTTTTTTTAGAAAAATATTATAAATAAAATTATAAGTTTATAATAGCTTAAATCTATTTTTTAAATTTAATTTAAATTTATATTAAAATAATATAGTATATTAAATTTAGTATAAGCTAAAAATATATAAATATATAATAGAATTAAAAAAAATATAATTTAATTAATTTATAAAATTAAATATAAAATCTAATTTAAATTAAATATTTTTTATTATATTAAATATATATTATAGAATATATTCTAATCTTCTATTTTAAAAATATAAAATTAATATAAAATTAATATAAAATTAATATAAACTTTATATATATTAATATATAATTTAAGTATTAAAGACTTAAAATATATTTAATTAATAATTTAAAAAAATAAATATATTTTAAAATAAGTTTTAGATATTATAGCTTAAAATTAAAAAAATAATTTAATTAATAAAAAAGATTATTAAAATAATTAATATTTAAAAAAATAAAAAATATTAATATAGAATTATAATTAATTTAGAAAAATAAAATATATATACTTAATATTATATAGACTTATTTAGATTTTAAATATAAATATTTATTTAATAATAATTTATTTTTTAGATTTTTAAATCTTATTTTTATCTAAGAACTCTTATTATTTAAGAACTCCTATTAATATATTATAAATAGATAGCTTTCCTACTTAAATAAGATTTCTAAAACTCGTATAGTATGCAGCTATATTTTAATCCTGCTATCTAGCTATATACGATTAGATCTTAGCTATTATCTGATATTATTTTTGTAAATGAAAATAGCGTAAACTGAAAGTTGAGAAAATATAGCTATTCCGCTTTAGTAAGGCCTCTAGAATTCGCAAGATGTGCAGTTTGAATTTAAGCCCGCTTACTAGAAATGGATTGTCAGACCTCAGCTGTTATATAATGCTATTTTAGTGAATGACGATAGCTTAACGAGGAAGAAACTATGGCTGCGCTGCTCTAGCAGCAAACTTGATCTAGGCAGCCCTAAAAGCTGCGATCACCACTTTGAATTCAATCCCGCCATTTAGAAACGTACGATAAAGCCTAAAGTACGATTTAATCCGATTTACGTGAATTTGAATGGCTCAGACAACGACCAGGCTGCACCTACGCCGCTTCGGCAGTACGCTTGGCCCAGGCAGCGATACAGACTACGATAACTCAATCCCGCAACTCGGAAGCTTACAATCAAGTCTCAGCTGTTATCTGATACTAATTTCGTGACTTTGAACAGCCGCAGTGAGGAAGAGTCGACAGTTGTGCTGCTTGAGTAGGAATTTGACTCTGACAGTAATAAAAACTAGTTATAAAAACGATTTTGAATTCTATCCAGCTCCCTAGCAAATTACTATCAGGCTCTAGCTGGTTTAGTGAATTCCAATGGCCCATCTAAGTCAGAAGGTGCAGTTTTGCTACTTCAGCAGCAAATTTCGCCTAGGCAGCATACAAGCCTTGCTATCCCATTTGAATTCGATCCAGCATGTTTAGAGGATACGGATGGCTCTGAATTATCGATTCATGTCACTTTAGACCCTCTGATCCACGACTTTCATTTTCACTAAAGATTCAGCTGCTCAAGAGGGTCTAAAGATTCAGCTGCTCCACTTGAGCAGTATCTCGAAATCTGATCCCGGCTTATGCTAACGTTACTTGAACTCGATCCAAAGGATTGGAAGTATACTACCGGCTCTAAGCTATCATATTGTGCCAACTAACTATATGAAATTGAATGGCTTTTCTTCAAAGGAGAGCATTGAAAATCTGTTTTGGTGACTTAACGTTAAGTTGACCAGTGAGGCATCAGTGATAAAAGTCCCAAATTCTCGTTGTAATCCAGCTAACTTAAATAAGCGCTAACATAATTATACGCTAGAAGCTACTCTCGGGACTACTTGAATTGATCGCTGAAGCCCTACGTCGATTAAAATGCGAGAGCATGCGTCGCCGTTCCAGCTTGGAGTGAAGTTGACTTAACTTAGGTTTTGAGTCGCCAAATGAGGTTAAGATTCCGAGGGGACCATTTAAGCTTAGACTCCGATGCTTTCAAGCTTAATTTGCCGCGCATGATGCCACGCATTCACTTCCCCACAAGCGCAAGAATGCTAACGTTATCGCAAACCGCCTTTCATTGGACATCATGCGATGACTGTGGTTCTCTCAGCTTCAGGCCATGTTGCGCGTTTGGGTGGTGAGGAGACTCTGGAAGCGTTCGAGGCTGTCCGCTGGCTTAAAATGTGTGCGCTAACTCGACTTGCTTTGCCGAGCTAATGCAGTCCGGCCACGCTGACTTACTGAGACATCTTCAAGTTGCTGCTCTTCTCCTGCTCCTCTCATCGAATTTTTATGCTGCGTAACTCAATGGATGAATGAGCCTCAGCGGAGACAGTCACTCAAGTTGGGTCCAATCGAAGCTCTGCGCTAAAATTAACTTAGCGGGTGTTACTTGACGTGAACATGCCAGCATTATCGTCATGCTTCTGAACGACGCAATTCCCAGCGACATAACCTACGCCAGCATCGATTTCTCAGCACACTTGGTTTGGTCCTCCGAACAAGAGGTGGCATCATCAAAACCTCTTCAGGGAACAGGTCGCATTTCGAATCCGGTCCAAGCAGTCTTCGCATTTCGCAAAAGCCCGGCGAGGCTGTGCCTCGGTATCATCGGAGAGTTCTGGCAGGTCGAAGTGATCTGAGGTCTTTCCACAATATCTGATGACTTCTTGCTTGTGCTGGGTGAGCTGCCATTCATTTGCGATGGCTTCAGCTTTCTTATTGCTCACATGAGCGCTTCGCATTCCAGGCTGCTCAGATTTGTCGCCGCTCGAGCAAGTAAAATCCAGTCAGGTCCCTCCACTGCCGACTCATCGTCAATGCCAGAGCCAATGGGGATGTTCACAATTGAATGGTAGGGAAACAATGAGAAAGCGTCGTAACTTAGTTGCGTGCTGCGCTTCTGTCCGCACCATTTTGCTGGGTTTGCGATGCTATCAACGTGACGCTTGCCTTGCTTCTTCTTTCAGGGGAGTGTTGTGTTGACTTCCAAGCCGAATTATGTTACGGGGTTGAGGCTCGGTGTTGCCTTTGTTGAGTTTATGCAAAGCAATGCGAAATCATCATATCATTCAAGTAAAAGCGGTTGGAAGCCGATCCGAGTCCTAAGTTAAGTTATTTGCAGTCCTAACTTCACTCAGCGCAATCACTTTTGGCTGGCGCTGCGCTATGAGACGCGACGCGCGAAGAAACTCTAATCAGGACTTTTGTCCAGCTTTCGAACAAGACTTTTGGCCCAGAGAAGCGCAACTCTTTTGCGGAGACTAGATCGCTTCCCTCCAAGGGCTGCCTCTGCGGCGAATGTTCTCATTGCGGGTGTCTCCCTCTTAACTATAATTTATGTATGTCAAGGGCGTCTCAATTTCCTAATGTTTATATCATTTTCCACGAGCCAAATGTTCATCTCACTCATGATACAGCTTCCTCATGATCAACAAATAACCTGCATCAGCCCAACAATGCCAACGAGAACACCCAACTTCCAGCTCGCACTCAAAGCAACACCGCTATTCGGATCCGGACCAGGCCGCAACTTGAGACCATTCTTCTCGTGATTTTTCCTCTCAAGATCTCCAATCGAATTGCACGACGTGCCGAAACCGATCAGATCTGGATATACATGATCGCTGATGCACGCGGCCCAATCGTTCAACTTCTTCGCATGCGGTTTGCACCAGTGGAAGCAGCCATCCTCTGACCGCTGCGCAGCTCCCCTGCAGCAGTTTTCCTCCATCTTCTGACCAATATCAGCCTGGCCACCGGATATGGCGCAGAAGTAGGTGTCGGAATTGTCGGAAAACCCGGTGATCCAGGTTGATGGAGCTACTGTTCCAGGCTTGCACCATTGTGCTGTAGAACTTCGATGTCAACTTTGTTCCCATATCGATCGGCCCAGATTTTCAACGGACGTACACAAGGCGTCTGGTAACGGTTGCTGAGCCATGATTGTGGTCTGTTGGATTCGGCGCGGGCGGAAATGATGCCTCATCGAGGTTGGATCCGGCACCAGATGAAGACGGACGATGTCTTGAACTCCGGTTGTTGTAATGCGCGAGATGCCAGCTCTCTCAAGGAGGATGAGTATGCAGAGGCATTCTGGATCTCAAAGAACGAGCATAAGATAGTGGTAGAATAGGGGAGTGAGGGCAAGGCGGACGAAGAATAACTAACGAGCTGGGCGACTCTAGGCGGTTGGCGGACGAGTCCTTGTCGTACTGCCCTTCTTGGACAGCAAAGCAGATTTGCTTGTCAAAACATCATCCCGCGGTCAGGCTGGCTCCGAAGCACGATTGAACCATGGCAGGCATATTTCGGCGTTCAATAGAAAGGAGATCATCTCTACTTAATATGCTGAAGAATCGCGTTGCAGTTTTGAGCGAGAGTGTACTTGCGTCCCAAGGAAACAGTCTTGATGTTGTGGCGTGGCATCCTTGGCAGATGTCGTTTTCGTGTTCAGGGTCCACCTGTCAGTCTCTTGGAGTTTCATGGTTTCGTCCAAGATCTTGGTAACAAACACTTTGACCTTGCCCAAGAAACTTAGTCAGGTACACGCGGACGCCAAGCGGTTCAAGAAACTCAAATCGGGAATGGATGTTGATATAATATCGAAGGTATCGGTCGTCCATTTGCCTCCTCATCCGATCTCCCTGAGATCTTGAGAGCTATTCTGCGTGCTTTTACACCACTTACAGCGCTCGAAGAATGACAGCCAGCGCTCGAAATCTGGATGGGTAACGTTAGCTCACTGTAAATATGTCAGGCCGGCAGACTTCTCTAATCTATTACTCGTGGGGATGACGTGGGATAATTAACACCACCTTGCGGCGTATCGGCTACAAGCAGTCTCACACGGCTGTAGCGATATGTCTTCTCATCTGACATATATTGAGTCCCTCGACGGCACCAAATACATGCTTGCTTTCGTCTTGGGGAGACCTCGGTCTCTGGTAGTTTGGAGCTGCACCCGCAGCAAGGCTTGCGCAATGATTGGATCGTTAGCCGCGCGCCCCTCAGCCTTGTATCTGGGTTCGTGCACTCATCCTCCTGCTCGCGGACAAGGCTGCTCGATGGTTCTGAGCCCGCGAACGATACTATTGCGTCTCTAAGTTACGTCTCCTGAAGCATCACCATACGAGACACAGAGGCCGAGCTCGTGTTGCGGGTCCCTTGATATATATCATCCGGCTTCGAGATATCATTGCGCGAGTCGAGTAAGCGGTAATCCTTGTACCGTCATGGATGAGGTGCGTGGATCTGTACGCACATCCTACTCGAACATTGCCGCCTCCGATCAGGCACGACTACACCTCGGTGACGTCTATAGTGAGTCTATTGAAGTCATGATGACTACTGATTCTGATCAGACATGTAGATGTTTCCAATACGTTCGCGCTACATTGTAGGCGGACTCTGGCTGTGGGCAGTGCAGAGGGTATAAGACTTACAACTTGTGTATCTGGACTGCGGGACTTGACGGACAATCTCGTGGAAAGGGTACTGTCAATACAACCGCAACCCGGCCCATCGTTTGCTCTTCCACGAGACCTGGTGCATGGACTCGTGGAATCGCAGGTCACTTTGACACAGCTCGAATCACAGCTCCGCAACATCTCGAGGATCTCGCAGGAGCGAGCCTCCTTGATTCAAGCTGACCACTGGATCATCTCGTTCACTCACGCTATCCTGCTGTTCAGTGAGATTCAGAAATACCTCCAGTATCTTGATGACCCCGATCTTGGGAGTACTGGACGAGCACATGATAAGTTGGAACCTACAAATCTTGCACAAAGACTGAGTAGCCAGTGTTCGACCTGGCGATCCCAGCTTGAGCAGCTGCAATGGTAAGCAAAGCACCCTCTAGTACTTGCGCAACCATACATTGATGCCTGCTCTCACAGCCCCACGGAAGAACAAGCACACAGTGAAGCCTTGGTGTTAGAAGTATTGACTAGCAAGCTCTTGACGGAGAACGGCGATCTCAAACGAAGAATGGATTCGATTGAACGTGAAGTCGCCGAGCTCGCTCAGGAAAAGACTCTCGCTCAGAATGATTACCGCCACTCCCTTGAGAACATTCGCGAACTGGAGAAAAGTGGCCACACCAATCTGGACTTGTGGAAGTTCGAAGAGGTCTTACACGAATCGTGGGTCTACAAGCGTAACGAGCATCGCGAAGAGGTTATGTCCTTCAGTAGCTCGATCGGAAGAGATGACGCTTGGTCCGAACTTTCCAAGTTGACATTGGCACACTTGTCTGTCATATCGGTGATCGCACTTCCAGTGAAAGCTTCCGAGCTCACCGACAGCAGTTGGTACCAAAAAGATATAACTATCGCAGCTAAGGCTATGCGATCTCGAACGCCAGGAAAGGCACGACTCTACGACAGTCGACCCAGGCCATCACAAGATTCCAAACCGGGCTTCGACGTGTCTGTATCATCAACCGAGCTGTGGAGAGTTGATGACGGGGAATGGAGAGCCATCAGGACGATTGATCTGATAGCACTCGCGATCCGCCGAACGGACGATGAATCTGTGAAGCACAGCCTTGAGTTGGCTGAGCTCAGGTTGAGTAAAGCTCTAAACGATTTCAAAGTCAGCAAGCGCCTCAACCCCAGTCTCAACCCTTCGACTTCGTCTCCATTGATTGCAGAACTAAATTCTGCTCGTTCATTACTCTCGGCTTGTGGACGCCGTGAGGACGTAGCCCTGCGCCAAAAGCTTGGCACAAGAGCTGCGCCACTGGCAGTGAAAGGTATACTGAGGGGTCTGACGAAGAGCATCATAAGGGAAGACAAGGATGTCGCAAAGAACGCCCAGAAGCGACAAGCCGTCGAACCCCATCTGGTCGATCAAAAAGCACCAAGACAAGAAAGTGAATCTAAGCATCTGGATGGCCGTGTCTTTCTTTGCGAAGGGTTCAGCGCGCTCGATCTGAGCGACAAAAGCCTCTCGATTTTACCATACGAAGAGCTTCAAAGTATGACTAACACGCTGCATATCCTCGTCCTAGATGGGAACCGACTATCTGGTTTGTCAGAAACCGAAGAGAGCAGAAACATCAAAGCGTCTTTAGATCATGTGAAAGTCCTTCTGATTCGGCGGAACGGTTTGATGCAATTCCCGAAGTCATTACTGCAACTCCGCTTGAACAGCCTCGACGTCAGTCACAACTACATCGAAAGCATCCCACCACAAGTATCTGAAATGCCAGAGCTCCAAGAGTTAGCGGTCCAGGGTAATTCATTCACCGAATTGCCTCCTGAAGTGTGGAGGATGGAGTCGCTTGGGAAATTGTATGTTCAGTGGACGGCATGGCGTGCATGGTGTGAGGTCAATGAACAAAATGTTGAGTGGAAAGTCGTTGAGCGATTTGACGTGGGCTTATATGCTACTGGCTGGGTTGAGCTTGAGAGAAATCGTTTCCCACTTCATGAAAAGCCGTAGCTTGACCAGTCGCGCTTTCTTAGCACTCACAAATGGATCCACCTCGCCATCCACCTCTCCGTCAACTCCTTCGCCTCATCCACCAATCCCATATCCAACAGCATCTGCACTGTTCCCCTCGCCGCGCTCTCGAGCGCGCTGAAAACCCACGAATGCGTAAAACTGGTATGCTCCCCAATATACACAGTGTTGAACTCCGTGTACCAGAACGCAGGAAGGTACAGCTGCTGCTGCGGGACGATCTGAAGCGAGAAAGCGCCCGCGTGATTGGGATCGTGCTCCCAGCAATGCCGCTCGTAGTTGCCAGTCCAGTTCTCTTCAGCTGCAGGACCGTGGATGGCGACCATGGCGTCCTGTACGAAAGCGGCGTGTTCCTCATCAGACATGGAGCAGGCGACTGTGGCGTCGTAGTCAGAGATGTAGGACGCCATTAAGACGCCGGGTCCTGTGGCGTTGATGTCCCAGGATGGATAGCAGATTTGCCCGATGAGAGGGCTGTTGACACGTCCGCAGCCGCCTAGGATAGGATGTTCCAGGTGCTCCCAGAAGCGAGTCTTGTACTGGATGACCATTTTCGCGGCGCCCCCGAAGACTGTGCGGTCAATGGCTCGGCGCATGAGGCTAGAGTGTTCGGGCAGTTCCCAAAATTTGAGCAAGTTGAACGGCACGCTGTTGAAGATGTAGTCGAAAGTCTCGGTGGTCGAGTTGATCTTGCGTGGGTTGGCGCCGGATTTGCGATGCGAGACGGCAAGTGACTTGGTGCTTTCGTTGTATTTGACGGCATGCACCTTTGCGTTGAATTCGATGCGATTCTCCACGATGGGCGCAAAGGCTTCGGGAATGCGGCTGAGGCCACCCTTCACGGTGTTCCATTTGTTGGCGAGGAAGTAAACTGCACACGAAAGTTAGACACCTGACCTTCTTTGATGATAAAGGGTCTGGGATACAGGTCACTCACCCGTCTCATACTCCCACATCGGCCACACGACGGAAGAAGGCGTCACTTCGTCTGTCGTGTTAAGGTCGGTACCAATCACCTTGCGCAAATATTCGACCTCGGAGAAATCGAACATGCCCTCTTCAACAGCTTCTTTGTGAGCTTGGAAGACATTGGTGGCATATGCTTTGATGCGTTCAGGTGTCAAGCCCTTGAAGTCTTCCAATGCTTGGATGGCTTCATTAGCAGCAGTCTCGTTGGAGTATGCGACCACTGAAGCATATTCCGGATTCTCTGCGATTTCAGTATTGCCCGGGAATGTCCCATCTGGACGTCGGGCTGTAGTCGTTATCGGCGTGTTCTTTGATTTCTGGATCCAAGGGATGAAATCAATGTGGAGGTCGTCTCTACACTCATTCATTTCGTTCAACACATCCGCCAGCTGGAAGACCATCTTCGTGTCCTGGATTAGATACGTCTCATTGGTGTCTGGATCGGTGATCTCGTACGGGAAGCGCATAGGACCCATTTCTTTGAACACGAAGAGACATGGTCAGCGGTTCGTTTCCAATGAGACTGGTCCCATTGACCATTCGCACTTACCATGATACTGCCCTTCTTCGGGACTTGTTCCGTTCAGGTAAGCTGTCATCATTCTGCCTCCCAGTCTGTCAGAGGACTCAAGGATTTTCCAGTTGTGGATGCCAACAGAGTCCAACATTAGCTGGACTACACGTCAGTGTGTTATTTTGGGAAGAATTCGTCAATTTGCCAACTCACCCCTGTGGTCAAGCCGGAAATTCCAGCACCCAGAATGCCAAAGCGCTTGTTCTTCGCCGCAGCAACGAAGACGTCGTCCGGCTGTTTCTGCTCCAGGTAGGCAACTCCATCGAACCACGGTCCCATAGGATCAGCCACATCTGCGAAAGCCTTCCTGCTCTGGCGACGGACTTTGCGCGGCTTGGCCTCAACCTCTGAAGATATACCAATGAGCTTCTGGTCAAGGAAAGCAAGTAGACAGCCATTCTGGACGTCGGCCGGTGTCGTCCATGTGAACTTAGTTGGGCGCTGCGCTTCCCAGTCGACGTGACGAGCAGCGATCGGATGATTGCCGATGTAGGTCCTTCCGACACGGTGGTGGACGTCAGTGAGAGATTGGGTATCGCACGACCCGTAAGCGATATCGAGCTGGCCGTTGACTTCTCCCGTGTAGTCGATGTGTATGTTGTGTATGCCACGTTGTTCAATGAGCGGCATATCCTGGAATGATATGGAAGATCTGCGCAAGGGCTCAGCGCATGCGACAGAAGCGAGCAGCGCCGCCCAGGCCACGAAGGAAATGCTGTCCTGTCTGCCCATTTTCGCGTTGGAAGCTTAGATGTTGTTGATGTTGTAGGATGACAAGCCCATTATTTCGAGGTCGACATCATGTATTTATACTTGATGCCGACCACGTTCTTTTTCACCATTGTGCCCAAAAGTGACTCCGATACCGCCAGCTGATTGTGCTGAGATCCATCACGGTATCTACCAAGAACTAAAGCCGAGAGGTTGACAAGGGAGACCGGTATGATATCACTGTGGTCGAGATAAGTGGTGGAATGAATGAGGATATTGAGGTCTTGTCATTGCCTTGGCAAGCAGAACTCTAGCCTGGTAGACACGTTTATATGGAGAAACCGCTGATAAGTTTAGAGTAAGGTGTGATTGCGGCCTTGGTATAGATAAGAACGTCACTGTCGCCGGCTCAATCTTCTAGCTTCGTGCGAAGACTTCACATTACAGAGCATCTGAGCCGAATCCATGCATTTGTGAATTCATAGGCATATCGTTGCGAAAGATGTGGTTTTGTTATTCGTCAAAGCCAAGGGTACTTGTTAAAAGTGGGCCAGACCGATATTGCTGTACTCAAGGATGGTGACTGATATCACGATATCAGGCATGCCGTTCAATCTAGCTTTCAATCTACCTATGAGCATAGCGATAGAAAACACAATTTCGAGCATCAGGATGTTGCAAGGTCCGATTGCTTTCCTGATGCAGCGAGTCGCTGGCTCGGACCATTTTCTGCTCGTTACGTGCGCTTGATTTGAGCTTGTATCTGTAACTCTATAGATTAATGTTTTCCTTGATGAGCACATACGACCATAGGTCAGTGAAAACTGGGCATCCCGTCCGCTCTGCCATACATAAGCACTGAACCGGGCGACTAGTACTAGAGTGGGTGACCATCTGGGAATCCCGCCTGTTGTATGTTTCTGCTTTTGCTTCCTCTTTTTTGCCTGTCACCTAATCATCATATATTCCATTTTTATTACGAACATACGTTGCTTTATATGTCGTCTGCTAAAGTGCGGTATTGCTAGGAGGTATATTCTTCGATTTTTAGAGCCATACGAAGTTCGACGCCATGCTCAGCGCTCGCATCTTGATCCTCCGCTTACCGAAGGCGTGCTTGGAGCAAGGGGATGTCGTGCGCGACGCTGCATATGACAACACACTATCAGACACGATATTACGAACCTTCGCTGCAAGCCTGCCATTCACAGCTTCTCCTCGCGCTCTAGAGACTCAGCGTAATGCCTCACGGTATTTGCCATGAAGACGAATTGAAGCCACATCAGGTGCAATATAACTCCGACCTACTAGTACTGCCGGACGCTCTCGTGATCTTCGAATGAGTTGATCTTTCAACTGTGCGGAGAAGAGCGTGCAATCGTCTACAGTTGCATAGATGGGCCTTTCTCTTCGTCCATGGAACAACGACTTCGTTGCCAGTTTATATATGCGAGTTTGCGCGGTGTCAATGGTTTAGCCAGATCAAACGAGCCAACTGCCGTCTCGGATGGCCATGAAGCCATGCTGACCTCTGATTGCGTGCTCAGCGCATACTCCGAGCTACGGGCTGTCACCTCAACGATCAGCATGGATCTGGGCCAAGCTCAATGGCCATCCTAGGGTTACAGAGCTCTGTTGGATTCATGGCGCCGACTGCAGGGACAGTGCAGAACCTGCCATCGGTATATTAAGACCACGCGTAACCCACGTGGCGTGAAGACTGTATCCTGTACCTCATCTCATTGACAAGATCTTCCAGATCGTGCTAAAGATACAGATCCGTCATGAGCACAACCGACAAAGGCGTTCAGTCGCCTGTATCTAGTGAGCAGGAGTACTATCCACAGCCGGTCAAACGTCAAAGTAACTACTACCAGAGACAAGAAGCCGTTGACAATGCTGACGTGTTCACCCAGGTGTGAAATGGTACCGCTCAACATGGTTCAACGCTCTCATCCTCGGAGTGTGCAACTTCCTCGCACCAGGCATTTGGGGAGCGATGAACTCCCTTGGTGGCGGGGGCTCTCAGTCGCCATGGCTCGTCAATGCGGCTAATTCGCTCACATTCTGTCTGATGGTCCTGACCTGCGCGTTCTCAAGCATCTTCGTCAAGTACATCGGCATCAAATGGACGCTCATCCTGGGAGCTGCCGGCTACTGCCCGTACGCCGCTGGTCTTTATTGCAACAACAGGTTCGGCAGCGACTGGTTTGTCCTTCTTGGTGGAGCACTGTGCGGTTTGGGCGCTGGAATCTTCTGGTCGGCCGAAGCTGCTATTGCTCTGTCATACTCTGAGCCAGAGAACCAGGGACGCTTCCTAGGCTTCTGGCTCAGCTTCCGTGTCATGGGACAGATTCTGGGTGGTGCGATCAACCTTGGCTTGAACGTGGACAGAAACCAGGCTGGCTCTGTATCTTACACAGTCTTCCTGATCTTCATTGCGTTACAAGCACTTGCTCCGTTTGCGGGACTATTACTCTCCAGCCCATCCAAGGTGCAGCGAACAGACGGTGTCACCGTATCTTGCGGCATCCCCAAAACACAGCGCATCACCAAAGAGCTAGTCGCAATGGGCAAAGTCTTCATCAGCAAGAAGTACCTGCTGATCATCCCGCTCATCGCTCAGGCTGTGTACGCAGAAGCAGTATTCTTCACCTATGCTGGCCTCTGGTTCAGTGTTCGCGCGAGAGCGCTCGGGTCCTTCCTCGCTGGTGTTGTTGCTCTTGCTTCGGGCAATGCGCTAGGTGCGTTCCTGGACAACAAGAAGCTCAGTCTCAAGACTAGAAGTCGTTGGGCATTTGGCGTGATCATGGTCACACAAGGAGCCTGGTGGCTTTGGGGTGTAATTGTTGCAACGGAGTTTAAGAAGACCCAGCCAACGTTCGATTGGGTGGACGCGGGCTTCGGTAAAGCGTTTGCGTGGTTTATCTTCCAGGTACTTGGGTTCCAAGTGAACTACATGTTCGCGTAAGTTCAGCAATAACGTGTTGAGACCATACAGCGACTGACGCCTTGCAGATATTTCGTCATTGGCAATCTGGCAGAAAACGACGAAGAGGTCGTCCGATATGCCGGTCTCCTCAGAGGCACGGAGTCTGCCGTGCAGGCTGTCTCGGTAAGTGTACCTTTGCGTGTAGCTGTAGCTCTCATCTAACTCGTATTCCAGTATGGCCTGTCCAGTGTGAAGATCATGGGTCAAGTCGGCAACATTTACCTGAACTTCGGACTCTGGGCGCTTGCAATTGTCCCAAGCTGGCTTGTAATCAGACAATTTGGCCTCCATTCTGATGATAAGAAGATGGAACGAGAGAGGGGTCGCGTGGGTGGTGAGGAAGGCAAGTCGAGCGTCGTTGTACAGAACAAAGTTGCTGTATAGACCGTGGAATGAGCAGTCAGCCTCTCTTGAGGCGATGAGAGATGGCAATATACGAAGGTTGTGGCGCTCGCGCGCGAGAGAGGCGGAAGTAGGCCATTCATCGGCAACACGCAACGACCGCGACTAGAAGTATACATATACCAAGTATCAAGAAGCCATGGCCCAGATGGCGATGACAGCATGCGACTATCGCCTGTTGTTGGCGTGAAATGGTGGACGAACAGTTTCGCAGCGTAATGAACCTTGTTGACCTGAATCAAACTTCATTATTGTCACAGATAGGCGTCCGACGTCTACAAGGCACCTCACATCCATCACAGCCAATATCTTTCCACTCTTCCTTTGCTTTGAGTGTCTCAATACCGTCTACTGAAGTTATATCTCGATTCTGGGTGCTCGTTGACTACCCCAACTCCAACCCTGACTGGAATATGCCGTGGCCAGTTTTTGACTCCGTCAAACATGTCAACTCGTACCTAGAGAGTCGCGAAAGTGATATTAATGAGAACATGTGGCCTCACTACGAAGGACATCCATGTGAGCTTGTCTCGATCGTTGATCTGGCTGTTTGCCAGCATTGTAGTTGGCGGGAAAGTTCAAAGTTACACACGGACTAGTTAATGAATTAGCATCAGCAGTGTCGTGATTCAGATTGTCTGCGGAATGTAATACTTTAAATATAAGCCACTGGTGGTGTAAGTATCAGAAACATGAAGCTCGTTGTGTAGTGCAGCGTGGCGAGGCAGGAGCGCCCCGCGTGTCTGTGAAGTCCTCCTGCGATAAGACAGCACATGAATATACCAGGTACTATCGAGTCATATAGCTAATGCGATGATTCCTAGCATGTATGTGATATTTTCTGACAGCTACGGCTGTGCTCACTCTGGACAATAGCAAGAAATATGGCAAAAAGCAATTTCGTCTCAAATCACCTCCCACGACTTCAAAACGATAGATATCGATCCAGAATGCAAAAGGATGGTCCCTAAGGGGGTCGAACCCTCGACCTTGGCGTTATTAGCACCACGCTCTAACCAACTGAGCTAAGGAACCTGTTATCAAGCTATTTGATGGAACGATGTGAAGCATTGACGTACATGAAGTCTGCAGCACTACCTGAAGTGAGGATAGAAGACGCCCCCTGAAATAGATTCGTGGGCGGAAGACCTTTGGACAGACCATTACACTGAGCATCCCTTCATACGATTGCTTCCAGTAATGCTTTGTAAGGTTGATCAGTCCTCGTTGAACTGTGCGAGATGTGAGAGAGGCAGTCATGCAACGACATCGAGTGACTCTCGTGGTCCCCGTCGAACCTCATGATGAGTTACTGTTGAGAATGGCCAAAGAGAATCCTATTACGAGCAGCATGCGGACAGTCGATGATCGAAGGTATTCTGTGCGCCAGCGGTTCTTGAGCCTTTTTTTTTCTCAGACTCCCGTTCTGGACGATCACGAGGACAATCGGGTGGTGTTGTATTATTATTAGCAAGACAAGTCTTCAAAAGGACCACACATAAGAGTCCACGATCAACAAAAAAGTACAGAATTGTCGTGCGTGCGTGCGAGCGAGTAGAGAGCTGTTGGGTTGCTGCTTCATACAACAGCGTTTTTGCTCGCCTCTGTGGCCATCACCTTATGTAGCACTGATCGTGCACAACTCGTCGCTTTGCACTTCTTTCAACGACAAAGTGCAAATGCGACTGGTCTCAATCTTCATAGGAATTGGTCTGATTGTAGCGAGCTGCATATTCGCTTTACGATAATACTAAATGTTCCTCCCTAGAGCAACAGCATGCCAGGGAGGTAAGTCGGCCTTTGTGGGCTCCGATTGGCTGCAAATCGATCTCAACTCGTGAGATCATCAATCCGCGCTTTCGATGATCAACTCCGTCCATGGAAAAGGGAATTTGCTTGTAGACGAAACACTGCAACATTGAGCATTCCCTCAACATTTCTTGCAAACCTCAGGACTACCACACACAATGTCTACATCAACAGCTTGCACATCGTGCATCCGCACAATGCGCCAACAACTCCGCCGCCAGCTCCTGCAACCGCAGCGCATCTCATCAACAGCAACCCGCGCATTCGCCTCTTCTTCGCGCGCCCAAGCCGCAGAGCAAAAGCCACCCACCGACTCCCAGCCCTCGCAAGCATCTTTCATCGCCTCTCTTCGCTCGAGCCAAAACCCTATCGCCAAAGCAACCACAGAACCCTACGTCGCCTACGGCGCAACCGAAGAGCTCTTCAAAGCCTGCGCCGCAACATGCTCCTACACCATCCCTTCACTGAACCTCACGCCTCCCCAACCGGCTCCCAAAAACGAGCGCGAAGAAGACGTCGGCGAGGGTGAGGGCTGGTGGTTCGCTCCTAAATCTCAAGGTGGCCTTGAATTGCCTGTCACTTTCAACGCCTGGGCCCAGGTCATGTACCTGCACATGTACGCTCTGACCGCACGACTGCGTAAATTCCCTGCCGCTCACGTGCGCGTCTGGGAGCAGAACTTGCTCGATCACTTTTTCTACGCGGCGGAGGACCGCATGGCTGTTTGGCACGGCATGTCTGCTAGGGGAGTGAGGAACAAGTACCTGAAAGATTTGTGGGTGCAGTGGCGTGGTGTGTTGGTTTCATACGACGAGGGTCTGATCAAGGGTGATGCGGTGCTTGCGGGCGCCGTGTGGAGGAACGTTTTCTCCGCGAGAGAGGATGTGGATATTGCTGATGTTGCGGTTGTGGTGAGCTATTTGAGGAAGGAGCTTTCGAGGTTGGACAAGTCGTCTGATCAGGATATCTCGTCGGCGCAGGTCAAGTTCCCGAGCCCGACGGAGGAGAAGAGGCTTATTAGTGAGCTGAAGAGCCCGATGATGAGCAAGCCTTTTGCGAAGGAGGATCTGGAAGGCATGGATGCTGCTAAGAAGGCTTAAGAGCTGGGAGGTACGAATACATTGTGAAAACTAAGGTCTTTTGTAGCAATATATGTATAATACATTGTAGAAAATTGCAGCTTCTTCTAAGCAATGCTACGGTGTTGTATTGGTAGTCATCGCAAGCTAGCGAGCCTTGTGAAAGCCCAGTACAGGCAGACAGCAGCTATGAACGAGGCCAAACGTGCCATTGATATACGAAGGCTCGACTGAGGACTGCGCGTGTCATGAGATTCATGGCCTGAGCATGACAAAACGCTCAACAGCATTCGACAAGCACGTGTGACGAGGACCAATACAACGTCCACGACATCCGCAGGCTCGCACTGCGATACCTCCTTGAATCTTGCGTCCGGTTCTCACTTATAGTCATAATGGCCTCCTCATTCCTTCTCATGTCCCGCAGTAGCCACCTCCAAGATCTCATCCTCCAATCCCGGCACATTCACAACCACAATGCCCGCTTCTTCCAGCCTCTTCTTACCCACATTCGCACCGACAAACTTCTCAGGCTCACTGACCCCACAAACAACCTTCGCAATGGCCGGCCTACCATCTCGCCTCTTCAGCCTCAAAATCCTCTCCACGCACGTCAAATTCCCCACCGAACGCTTGTTGCACGGCTCCATCGTCGTGTACAGCACAACATCCTCAGGCAGCAGATGCCCGAGTTCACTCTCTACAGCACCATCTTCTGAAGGCGAGATGCCGTGCGTGGCGCCTAGTTTGAGAAAGCAGGTTTGCTCCGCGTGAGTGTTGCCTGGACTTTCGAGCGTGTAGCCTGTAGTGAGGATTTGAGGCGAGGATGAGGGAGAGTAGAGAACGGCGCCGACACGGAAGTTGGTGGGTTTGGGTGGTGAGTTGCGCGCGCAGGAGAGAGCGAGGCGGAGGTAGTGTAAGTCATCCATTGTGAAGTGCTCAAGCTGGTAATTCGTGAATGAAGCTGTGTATTCGATATATAAAGCTTGCCAGTGATTGACATGTGACAATCTTGCAATGACGAAATTGTCGAAGCTTCCGAGAGAGTGAAACGCGCGCGTCGCGTCTTCCACCACTTTACTAATCGCGCTCACCAGGGACTCGACATTTACCAGCATACCACATCCACACTCGAACAGAAGCAGTCTCGACACACTACAACAACTCCTCTGGTCCACAAACATGCCTCCCCGCGACCAAGAAGAAGACATCTCCATCGACAAGGCACCGACAACTATCGACCCTTACGCCGTCCTCGCGGTATCCCAAGACGCAACACCCGACCAGATCAAAACCGCCTACCGCAAAGCTGCTCTCAAATACCACCCCGACAAAGCATCCGAAGCAGACAAAGCCGCCGCGCACACAAAATTCCAAGAAATCGCCTTCGCCCACGCAATCCTCAGCGACGAGCGGCGGCGCAAGCGCTACGACATCACCGGCCGCACAGAAGAGTCGCTCGACCTAGACGATGACACCTTCGACTGGGTCAGCTACTACCGCGAGCAATACAAAGACGTCGTCACGGCGGATGTGATTGAGATTTTCGCGAACAAGTACAAAGGCTCTAACGAGGAGAAGCGCGATGTGCTCAGCTGGTTTGAGAAGTGCGAGGGCAAGATGACGAAGCTGTACAAGAATGTGATGCTCTCTGATCCTGCTGAGGATGAGGAGCGGTTTAGAGAGATCATCGATGCGGCGATTGAGAGTGGGGAGGTGGAAGGGCATAAAGCGTACACAGAGGAGAGCGAGAACAGTATTAAGAAGAGAGTGGATGCTGCGCGCAAGAAAAAGGAGAAGGAGGCCAAGGAGGCGGAGAAGCATGCGGCTGATTTGGGGATTGGCAAGGATTTGAAGAAGAAGCCTGGGAAGAAGGAGAAGGATGATGGGATGGGTGATTTGGCGGCTCTTATTGGGCAGAGGCAAAAGGGCAGAGCCGACAACTTCCTCGCGGATCTGGAGGCGAAGTATGCACCCAAGGGTAAGTCAAAAGCCGGTGCGAAGAGAGGTACTGAGGAGCCACCTGAGGAGGCATTCGCGAAGACGGAAGCTGGGAGAAAGAGCAAGCGGACGAAGAAGAATTGAGTGCATATTGTGTTGATTTTATTTTTTTGGGTGGCATTGGAACGAGCGTGGCGTTTGGGATCATAGGGTATCGATCGACTAAGGGCTCAGACCCAGTCAAAGGTTGTGTGATAGCTTTGTATCGTAGGCTGTTCAAGCACGATCTTCCTGCTACACACATCACTGACCCTGCTTCTCACCAAGCTTCATCTCAGCCATGGTCTTCGTTGCCTCCTCCTTGTACTCCTCGCGCCATCTGCTCTGAGGCTGTCGCTCGAAGACCGCGTCGCCCATAGTCCACATCATGCGCTTGCGATCCGTCTCCCAGTCGACATCATTGTCAGGACAGATTACGTAGAATTTGCCTTCACCCATTTTCTTGTATAGGAGATCGGCTACTTGCTCTGCAGACCATGCACCGTCGGGCTTTGTTGTTGTGTTGCCACCACCTGTCAGGCCGGTGAAGGTCCAGCCGGGTACCAACAGGTGGACACTGGTGGACGGGGAGGATTTGGCAAGGTCGAACGAGAGATGCTCTGTGATGGTTTTGATGGCAGACTTCGAAGCGTTGTAAGCCGGATTGCCAGGCGGGTTGGTGATTCCTTGCTTCGAGCCGGTGACCACGATGGCTTTGGCATCCGCAGAGTTGCCCTCAAAGTGCGGGAAGAAAGTGTTGATGCCATTAATGACGCCGTACATGTTGACATCGAAGATTTTATGGAAGTACGACGAGTCTGTCCAGTCGCCTTTCGCGCCTATGCCTGCATTCAAGTGTAGAAAGTCGAGCTTGACTTGCGATTGCTCGAGCTTGGTCTTCAGTGACGACCACTCGTCCAGCGAGGCGACATCGAGAGAGTGAGTCTCCAATTTCGCCTTAGTGCTTATTGCTCCTTTGGCCTTCTCAAGCAAGGAAGTGTTGTTGTCGACCAGGTGTAGGTTCATGCCATGGGCTGCACACAGCTTTGCCACGGCGAGGCCGACGCCTGAGGCGGCGCCTGTGATCAATGCATTCTTTCCTGTGGTGAAGACGGACATGATTTCGTCACGTGTGATACGTTTTGTGAGGAAGTGACATTGACCTGCCTTGTGCGTGTGCTTTGCTCTTCTAATAGCACAGCACTTGGGTGGGGACGAGACGAGACGAGACGAGTCTGTGACGTCGTTGTGAATCGCAAGGTTCACCTAAAGCCGTCTTATCTCCAGCTGGGATCAGCCATCAGGTGGCTGCCATTGAGAGCATATACCAAGACCAAGCTAGGGTCGCAGTGTACCAATTTGGCAATCAACATGACTTCTGCAGTATTAGGTGAGGTAGTTATGGCAGAGTATGACGACGGAAAACGTGGTGTGCTGGCATGCACCTGGGAGGAGGTGCCGAATTGCAGATTGCCGGCGTTGCTTGGGCAACGACGTTGGTCGAGTCCTGTACACAACTAGCCAGACTCGCAGACCGACTGTCGATACTTGTGAGGCCGATATCAAGCATACATTGACTTGTATAGCTTCTTTCTCCCTCTGTATACTAACAAACACACACCAGCAGCATGGCAACGGCTTCAGAGCAGCATGAGCCTCCAGCAGCCCGGCCATCACACCGCCGGAACAAGTCGTCCAAATTCCTCAAGTCACTGGTTTCGAACAAGTCGCGACCAGTTTCACCTGACATGACACACGAGAACTCTTCTGATGTCGTGCACTACGGAGCCCGAACTCAGAAAATCCCCATCTTGCCTCCGGACCACCCGCACAATTCTACCTCACGCATTCTTGGTGAACGACAGTCGAATGCCCAGTCACCTGCCGCCTCACCGTCGAAACGTACAGATAAATCAACTGGAACATCTCGTTATGGCCTTCGCTCACCCACCAAGACCGACAACAGTAAAATGAAAAAGAGCAAGTCTAGTACAAGTCTATCGGGCATTTTTGGAAAGATGAACCGTTCCAGCAGAGACCTGACGTCTTACGCACCAAAACCACAAGCACAAGTACATGGGAAAGAGAACACCACACCCCCTGTCTCGGCCATTGAGGCTGCAGACACGCCAATTTGGGCACAATTCGCATCCTCTGGCAGCAGCAACTCACACAATCTCGAGGAAAGCAAGCCAGCTCGCAGCATACAAGACGAAATCGATAGATATACACCAGAAGATTACTCTCCTAGTAAACAGCGCAACTTCAACGGCAACGCAGCAGCAACCACCCAGCCCAGTCTGAGACCTGCAGCCAAGCAAAGACCACATAGTACGATCATTGTTCCCACCGACGGCTTCATGGGAGCTCTCAGCAGGAAGGTGAGCAGCGCTAGAAGTAGCATGGAAGCAAGAAGATCAATGGAAGTCAGGAGATCAGAGGATGCCAGTCTTCGTGGCAGCAGAGACGATCCGCGCGCAATGACCAGGCCCGCGCTACCTCACCGCCACTCCAACCGCGAGACCACGCGAAAAGTCAGCGGAAGCAGTACAGAACAGGCTCCCGTGAAAGAAAACTTGAACGTCACAAAGAGAGGCAACAGAGTTATGGCCGCTGTAGCTGCGCTGCAAGGCAAGGCTAAGGGCACGGCGGTCAAGCAAGAAGCAGCACTTGACCCCACGACCGTCGACCGGGAGTTCGAGGCTGTGTTAGCTTCAAGAAATGTGCCTGAGCCCATGAGAGAGAGAATGAGGACATTGACACTCAGGGTGAAGGCGGACTTCGTGAGACAGGACCAGGGCGCGTGCAAGACTGGAGACGGAACACCTGCTGGCACACCTCTCAGTGCCGGGCCACAAGATGAAGCAGAGCAACAACAACAGGCCGAGGATGACAGCAAGTCTACCAAGAGATCGCGCGCAAGGAGCCGGACTTTCACGTTCTCAAAGGGCGATAAGAGGAGCGGCGATAGCTCACCGTCAAAGAAGGCACGCTCTAGGAGCAAGGGTCAATCAATGACCATCAATATCCCCAAAGGACAGTCTTCCACTGATTCGACGACACCTACAACGCCCACCGGCGCCTCTTGGGGAAGGCGCGGACATTCAGCACCTGCCGTTGGAGAGTACATCACCTACCTTCGGAAAACCCAGGACCCGAAGAAATTTGAGGTTGGTCGTCTCCACAAGCTGCGCATCCTACTGCGAAATGAAACAGTCGCATGGGTAGATGCGTTCGTCACACAAGGTGGCATGGCAGAGGTGGTCAGCTTGCTACACAGACTCATGAACATCGAGTGGCGAGAAGAGCATGAGGATCAACTGATGCATGAGGGTCTGCTGTGTTTGAAGGGTTTGTGTACCACCGAAATAGCTATAGCAGAGCTAGACATGGTGGCAGACGAACTCTTCCCGGCTTTGCTCGGCATGTTGTTCGACGAGGAAAAGAAAGGACCTGCAGAGTACACCACCCGGACTATTATTATTAACATTATCTGTAAGTCTAATTACGTTTCACTAACTTTGTCCAAGCACCTGCTAACAATACTTCCTAGTCACCTACCTTTCTGCTCCGCTTGGCGATTCGGCTAGCGAGCTCGAGCAGCGAGCACGCAAGATTCTCACATACCTTGCTGAGCCCAAGAAGCCCGAAACGGAGCGACCTGTGGCCTTTGTCTTGGGTATGCATGTCCCACGACCATACAAGCTCTGGTGCCAGGAAGTATCAAACGTCACCAAGGAAGTCTTCTGGATCTTCCTGCACCACCTCAACGTCGTGCCTTTGCCCAAGAACCCGGATGTTGCCGACCAAGACGGTATGGACGTGGCAAGAGCGGAGGACAGAGCTTCCATGGAGCACACGCGGACCCCAGCGGCGACATACACTCAGCGCCACTTCCCTGGCCTTCGCCCTCCCGTACCCGCGGCACCATATATCGGTGGTGTAGAGTGGGATGCGACCACTTACTTGGCAGCCCACCTGGATCTTCTCAACGGCCTGATCGCATCGCTACCGTCAGCCGCAGACCGTAACGTCTTGCGCGACGAGCTTCAAGCCAGTGGCTTCGAGAAGACCATGGGCGGCACTCTGCGCACCTGCAAGGAGAAATTCTACTCCGGTGTGCACGATGGTCTGCGGGCCTGGGTCGCAGCCGCGGCAGAAGACGGTTGGGAAACCAGATACGTGCGCGAGGGACCAACGATGGAAGATCAGGCTTCCAGAGCCAGGAGCTCCAGCCCGAAGAAAAAGAAAGAGGCACCGCCTCAACTTGGTGAGATTGGGGTTGATGTGTTGCCGAAGTTGGATTTGAATGTCGGAGGTAAGACTATTGATGATGACGATGGATGGCTTGGATGATCATAATGATTTGTTTCTTTTTCTTTTAAACTCTGGGCATGGTCTGGCGTTTTTGGTTTCTGCATGGTGGTGGCTGGTGTTTGGGGATGTTGCATTACGGCCGACCTTTTTTTTTCGTTTTTCCTTGCTGCTCCATTCGTCACGAGATCTTGAGTTACGGCAGTTACACAGTCTTCGTAATTTCTTAGTCAATCAGTACAAGATCTTTTTCTCCATTCGAACAATTGTCCTTTGCAAAGTAAAAGGTGTTTAAGGTATGCATGCGAAGACACGTCGAAGTCCGTGATGTCCGCTTTCAAAGCCGCTTGCGGGACGACCAACGTTGAAGCCTCCACCGGACTTTCTTGCACCTTCGTTCACAACAACGTTCATCCATCGTGAGTAGATTCCGAAACACAACCTGCATAGTAAACCATTACTATCAGACTCTGAAATGCCATGCGAAGAGTAGTAGTCACCGGTCTCGGCGCAGTGACCCCACTAGCAGCCGGCATCAAACAAACATGGCACCGCCTCCTCGCCTCTCACTCCGGCCTGGTCTCCACAGCCTCTAGAGGCCCAGCATTCGCTTCCCTCCCCAGCCGCGTCGCCGGCCTCGTCCCCCTCGGCAGTCGCGACGATGGCTGCTGGCAAGCAAGCGACTGGCTGCCAGCGAGCGAAGAGCGCCAAATGGCTCTCTTCGCCCAATACGCCGTGGCGGCTGCGCATGAAGCGCTGCAAGACGCCGGCTGGCAACCCACCGCTCGCGAGGATCTGGAGATGACGGGTGTCACTCTCGGCTCCGGGATTGGGAATTTGGACGAAGCGTATAGCACTTCTGTTGCGTTTGAGAAGGGTGGCTATCGCAAGATTTCGCCACTTTTCGTCCCTAGATTGCTAATCAATTTGGCTGCTGGGCATGTGTCAATTCGCTATGGATTCAAGGGCCCGAATCACGCTGCTACTACGGCTTGTACGACCGGGTTGCATGCTATTGGCGATGCGTCGAGGATGATTGCGTTTGGGGACGCGAATGTTATGGTTGCTGGTGGTGCAGAGTCGTGCATTCATCCGCTTGCTATTGCTGGGTTTGCGAGAGCGAGGAGTCTGGCTACGGATTGGAATGATGATCCGACGAAAGCGTCGAGGCCGTTTGATAGTGGCAGAGCTGGGTTTGTCATTGGCGAGGGAGCGGGCGTGGTTATTCTTGAGGTTAGTCCTTTTCAAAGCACTGGAATTTCCAATGAATTGACTCTGACATCGAATAGGAACTGGAGCACGCCAAAGCTCGCGGAGCAAACATCTACGCCGAGATCAAAGGCTACGGCCTCTCGTCCGACGCCCACCACATGACAGCTCCTCGCGAAGACGGCGAAGGTCCATACCTAGCCATGCGAAGCGCTCTCAGGCATGCAAAGATCGAGCCGCGTGATGTCGACTACATCAATGCACACGCCACGTCGACATCTTTAGGAGACGCTTCAGAAAACAGAGCGATCAAGAGACTCCTTCTAGAGGGCAATGGCAAGCAACGAGCCTCCGACATCAACGTCAGCAGCACCAAAGGCGCTGTTGGACATCTTTTAGGCGCTGCTGGTGCTGTTGAGGCAATTTTCACGATATTGGCTGTTCGCAATGTGAGTTCTACCTAGGGCAAAGATCTGCTTCTCTGATTCGAGCTAACACTATGATTCAGGGCATATTACCGCCGACGCTCAATCTCGACAATCCTGGTGATCCACCAGAAGACTTTGATTGCAACTATGTGCCTAAGGTTGCTCAAGAGCATGCGGTGAATGTCGCGCTTACGAACAGCTTTGGCTTTGGCGGCACGAACGCCAGTCTATGTGTGGCGAAGTATTGATGGATGCTCTTGAGCATTTTATTTCAGTATGTAAATATATCTCAGCATGCATGGGGAGTGTACGATAGAGCAGTGTTGCTTTCTTGAGCCTCGCCAATTTCGACCCGAGATAGTCGCCGAAAAACGGAGCACGGTGGCAGGAAGGTTGCCAGAGTGTTGGTCACAAAGTTGGAGGGCCTCCACACACAGAGGTGGTTCGTCAAAGAGAAAGATTGTAAAGTATTGATCTAGTGCTTGTAGAAAAACGAGCTTCATGAATACCCATCTCCCCAGATTTCCCCTTCTTCTTTCACAGCATCCTCCTCAACCACAGCGCCACGAATCGCCCTCTCCTCTCTCAGCCTCTGCTTCCGCTCCGCCTTACTCGCCAACCGCGGCGTGACAGGCGTCAGTGGCGTGAAAGGCATATAAGGCGAATAAGGCGTCGCAAGACCCGTGCGAGGAGTCCCCATCGCAGCCGAAAGAAATTGGTTGCGAGGCCTTGTCTCGAGAAATGTTGTTTTCGCGGGTGCTTTGTCGTGGTTTCCCATTTGACGGAAAGGAAGAGGTGCAGAGAGACCTGTCTGGCGAGGTGGCGAGGGAGCGGCAGGTGGCGGAGGATATATGCGTGGCACTTGGCGTTGAGGGTTGGGTTGTGGGAGGGGATGGATCCGGTCGAAGTGCTCTTCTTGCGAGACTTCGCGAGGGATGTCATCGCCGTAGCGCCAGGAGCGGCCTGTGCCTGGCGTTGTGGGTGGATATGCCTGGCTGTCTGTCGTCTCGGCTGTTCTTCCTGTGGGTGGGTCAGGAGGAATGCCTGGGTTTGCATAGTAGCGAGGCGAAAGAGGAGTACGTGCACCATCGCTGTTGTCGTCAATCATAGGTGAGCTGATTTTGATGTTCTTCAAAGATTTGCGGAACTTCTTTGCTGAGCGAGCACTGCTGTCTGAGGCTGATCTGCCGCGGTTGATGTACAGTTGATCCTGGTAAGGCTGATATACAGGCGCCATGGTATTTGATGGGTATTCAGCACGTAGAGGGCTTGTGGGACCAGATGGCATAGGCGGTATTGGACCATCAGGAGGATAAATGGCACGTATCGGTGACTTGGGTGTAGATGGGCTGCCAGGACTCGTTGGGTATTGTGCCTGACCTGGCTGTAGATGTTTGAGATTGGGCGCGTTTGTGATCAACCTGGGAGGCTTCCTGCGAGAATATTCTGGTGGCGAACCTGATGGGATCTCTGGAGGTGGAGGTAATGGCGGACTCATGGCCTTCTGTTGCGATTTTCTATCATCTTGCGCCATGACTGCTGCGTAAAGCCTCTCCATCTCGTCTTGTCGTTTTAGTCTGTCGGCCTCAACGACAGCGGCGTCGAAGCTGATGACACTGGCACCGGCAGGCGAGACCGGATTGCTGATGTTGCCACTTCGTATGCTACTCGCAGAGCTCTTCTTTGGCTTGAGCTTGCGTGGCGAGTACCAGCTTCGACTGCTCACAGGACTAATAGGGCTGGGATCGAAGGCTGTGTTCATCGGCTTCACCATTTCTGTGGCTCTTGCATCTGCTGCTCTGTCCAGGGCCTGTTTCCGCCGCGATCTACCCACTGTGAAGAGCAATGTCAAGATAATGAGGATGCTGCCGACATAGCTTCCCACTATTCCTGCTATCTGGTAAGGCAGCAGACTTCTATCGCGCGACGCGTGCGCCGAGAATGGCGGGCCATCTTCTGGTGAAGGTGCTGGACCTAGGTCAATGTCCACAGTCCAGAGGCCTGCCGTTGTATATGGAGCCAGAGATAGCAATACAAGTGCTGTATAGCTGAGGTAGACCTGCTTGCCTCGAGCCATAACGATAGTGGTGCGACAAAGCGTAGTAAAGAAAGGGACAGATACACCTACATTACTTATCACGCCTCAAGGCAGGATCAAAGGGACGTCTACCATATAGCCATTCGCAGTGATGGGCGGTCACAGCAGCCACTCGCTCGGCATGCATGGCCAGATGCAAGAGTGAACGTGTGTATTGGCGGTGATTGGTGTGATGTCTAAGCGCTCGGCTGGCTTTGGCTGCAGCGGAATTGCCGGGCGCTTCGAGGAGCCAGGCTGTCGGTCCGCGACAACCATCGAAATGTGACAAGCCCTTAGCGTCCGTAGCTGATTGCATCGCTTTCATTGGCAGAGTCATCGATCGCTCCCACTCACTTGCTAGCACTCACGTGCGTGAGGATCACGGGACTTCGCTGGAGAAGTCAATTGAAGGACACCGTGATTACAGAGAACACAGATACAACGAATACCAACATGTGCCCTTCAAGTCAATGGGGCATGGTCTTAGTATCTTGACCTCGATAGTAGGAGGGATCATGCTGCGTCGCTCACTCGCGGAAGAATGTTCGCATGTCTTTCAGCGCGACTTATTGTACCAAAAAGCTCAGAATAAGTGAGATGTGAAGTCGAGGTTACATCGTGGTATTTCTGTCAGGGCACGTGTCACTGCGCCACTCTCTTTGGATCCAGGTGAACGGAAAGCAAACAATCACGTTTTTAAAAGCAGGTGACGGTCGCAATCGCCACCACTTTCACCACTACCCACCAACCATCTTGCCATACCACTGCGATCGAGCGGTGAAGTGCAAGATAACGGTTATCAAGCAAGGCAAGAACAACACCACTACACAGGTTTACCCGAGGTGCACGCCAAGATGAGCGCTCTGAGATTTCCACCGAAAGCTATCGAGGTCCTCGAGCGCGAGGGACCGGATCCATTAACATGCAACGTGCCTTGGTCAAAGTGGCTGATCTACAACATCGAGACGGCACCCAAGGAAGCAGAGGAGCTTTACGTGGCAGCGATGGAATCCCACGTCAACCCTAGCCCAAAGTCTGAATGGGAGACCCAGAGCTTCTTGAAACCCGCTGAGCAGACTGTCGCATTGCCTGATGTTCAGCATGTCTTGGACCACCACATCCGTATGCTGGAAGAAATGCATGACGAACTCGAGAAGACTGGAAAATGGGACTGGCAGGTGTACATCTACGGCTTCATCGCCATCACAAGCGCAGACTGGAGAGACACTGGTGTCACTGCCGTTCATTGCGCCATAGAGCGTACAAAGTGGAAAGTCTTGCAGTGCAAGAATATCCCGATCGATCAACTCTGGTCACTGCAAAGTATTACGTTCGACGACATCACCTTCGATGACTTCTCAGAAAGTTTCGACGCGAGCGGAAACGATGGCCCAGACAATCAAGGAGGTCCAATTCCGGAAGGGGAATGGCAGTTCGTCGTTTATTGCACTTCATCCTCGGAGACTTCATCCTCGAACCACAGAGCCTTCGTATGGGAAACAGAAAAGGCTATTCCGGATCCTCGCGCTGACAGCGGCATGCCTGGCGGCGAAGAGTGTCTGTGTGTTCTCTGGGAAGAGCTGCCTGCCGAAAAAGTGAACGAAAACTGGCCGCTGACCTATGCCAACCTCATCAAGAACACCGAAGTCTACGTTAGCCCATGCACACGCCACCCTGAACTATTCGTTCACGTCCGTGGTGATGTCTCCAACATCGAAATCGTCAGGATGGAGTGGGATCATGACATCGAGAAGTCTGACGATGAGCTGAAGCAGGTTGGCCGGGAGAGCAATACAACGATCCAGAAGTGTGATGCCGCCTCTCTGGTTAGCACGTTGGAGCATCTGGCGAACGTGGCATAAATCAATGCCTTCCACATAAGCCTCACTGGCCCGACCAGTGGATGGTGCTTGTATGTCTGAAGAATCCCGAGTGTGAGCAACGACGGGCTTGCATACTTTGATGGTCACAGGGACATTATCGAGTGCTTGGGATATCAGATGCCGTGGAGCATTCGAGCGGGTGCGGTTGTATTGAGGCGATGGAGATAGTTCGAGAGAGTGCGATTCTGTTGAGGCAATGGAGTATTGGCGAACCGACTAGGAATTGTCAAGGCAAATGGAACAGCTTCGAATGCTGCTCTGAGTAGCTTATAAGCTTCCTGAAATGCCGTAGTGAAATCGATCAGCTCACATACATCTTTGTGCTTTCCAGTGCAGGGCATTGGATATACCTAGTACCCATTACACGTTCATATACCACGAGAAGAAGAAGCGATCCCTTACAACAGAAGACTCAAACACATCGGCCGCAGGGTCACATTCGATTATCGACACGATAAACCACATTTCATCAACATGGTCATCACACGGACGCTGTGCCTGGTTGCACTCGCTCTGATCACCTCAGCCGCCGTCATCAATGTCAGATCGGTGCCAGCAAAGCCTAAGACGAAAATGCCCTTGTTGATGTTCGACTGCCTCGAGATGCCAGGTACACCCCAGCTCCGAAGCGAGAGTCTTGCACACTGTACTGACTTGTATCTTTAGAGGTCTGCACTAACATGTGCTATGGTAAGATTATCACAACCAAGCCGAAGAAATCGCAAAGTATCAGACGGCACTAACGCCTGTGTAGGAGTCAACTGCCTTAGGTATGATTCGGCCATGTACTGGGACAAAAAGACGTATGGGAAGACGGACGACGCCAAAACCGAAGGCAGACTCAGAGGCACAGAAGCTGGATGCGTCCGTTCTGGTGGTAACCGTTGTAACCCAAAGAACTCCGGGATAACTGGTCAACAGTGCGACGAGTTTCCCTTCAAATCCGTTGCGCCTCTTTCGACACCATTCAACCGCTGTGTTCCAGCGGGGCAAAACAACAGTAAGTAAAGCGCAGGGAACCTTGGGCATCCTTACCGCGACGTATATTGGTACTGACACTAAGTGAATCAGAGCAAGGGCAGAGGCTCAAAGATTTCTACCACTACCTGGAAGATGGATTGAAGAAACAAGAATCCTGGTTCCAGATCGGCTTCCAAAACTTCAAAGGGCTCAAGTACTGCGATCGAAGCACAGGCTGCAAGAACGGTCTGTAGACTATCCATGTTATCCATGATCTGTAGGGCACGATTGAGCTGATACTCAAGTAGATGGAAACGAGATGTTCAAGAAAGACCAGCCTGCCAAACGCGATCTCGCAGCAGTGGGCCAAACCGACAAACACCAGTACTACCTGACAAAGCGAGGCGCCAACCTTTTCATACCAAATGGAGCAGAAATCGGTGACGTTGTGTACTCACCTCGATCCGTCGACTCCAATGATGAGATGAAGGTCCACGTTGACGAGATTGTCGCACATGCGAACGCTTCAAGCATCGAGCTCTAAGTATCTCCGGGCTGTCGATCCTTTTCTGTCTTCTCTTTCCCTGATTGCTGATTGCTGCATGTTTCATTTTTCTTTCTGTACTTTGTGCTGGTGAGAGTCACTGTACTCTACAGGCACACATTCTTCTCCTCAAGATTGCTTTTGCGGAGCGGGAGTTGTTTGATTCCTTTGAAGATACCCATTACGGCTGATGGCACGGCTGGTCCGGCCATCGTTTGCATTTCTGATTGTTTCCTGCTTGGTTTGATCTTGTTTGAAACGATCTGCTTTGACTTTTGAGTACTACCAGCTACAGTAGTTTAATATACCTAATATTTGTTTGCTTCGAACATTATTCTTGCCCGAATACATGGGCTTAAGGGCTAGATCTGTCGAGATACTACGGCTGAAGCATATGATGGGAATTTCTCTTGAGAATATAGATCGTCGATGGCTGGTGTTTCCAATGATGTTCGTGCATGACGCGGAATGGAGTTTCGAGCGCCGACTCTGAACGCGAATGCGAGGCGGTGGGGATTTGCCCGACTGTGACCGCCCTTGTCCCAGAACGAAGTCATCTGCGAGTACATAGACAGCATAATCATGGTAGGAATGTATCGTGGCTTAGTTGAGTATTCTATAAATGTAGTGAGAAGACGCTTCACATGCTGTGTGATCTTCATCGCAACTTCGCAACTCATCTTTGACCATAACATCTCAACCGTGCACACTGATCTTCATCCGGAAGGACTAGCTATACGTTGCTAGACTTCCATCTCGGGCCATCATGAAGATTATCATCACAGGAGCAACTGGTCGAATCGGAGGCGAAGCACTGCAGAACGCCCTGTCAGATTCATCAATCAAAGAAGTCGTCGTGCTAAGCCGGCGCGAAACTGGAATCCAACACCCTAAATTGCAGACAATCATCAAGAAAGACTACTTGCAATACACGACTGAAGAGCTAGCACAGCTAGAAGGAGCCGAAGCATGTATTTGGTAGGCCCAACAACCCCAACAACTCTCCATCAGGCCGAGAAACTCATTCTAACACTTCGCACCAGGGCTCTTGGTGCACCCACAAGCGGCCTCGAGATCCACGTCCAATACCCTCTCGCCGCTCAACGTGCTTTCGCCACATCTCTAGCGCCCAAGACTCCGAGTGGTAAGCCCTTTCGCTTCGTGCTTCTGAGCGGTGGCGCCGTGGTGCGAGACCAAAGCACTCGCCTCCCTCCAGGCATGTCAGCTCTGAAGAAGCGCGGCCAAGTGGAACAAGACTTTGTCGACTTTGCGGCGCAGAACCAGACGAACTGGAAGTGTTTCATCGCAAGACCTCTGATGGTGATTATGCCTGGGAGCTGGATGGGCTGGGTAATTCCGAATGGGTACCAGATTCCTGTCGCAGTGCTGGCTGCGGCTTTAGTTCATATTTCGGTGTCTGGAGAGGCGGATCAGACTCTGCAGAATGTTGATTTGAGACGAATCGGCCAGAAGGTGATGGAGAAGAGGTGACGCTGGCCGTGCGATGTTCGCAGCCAGAACCAGGGCTGGATAAAGATGCTGATTCTGTCACGGGTTTGTCTGACGAATCTCTCAAATTTCTCGTAATATATAAGCTCGGCCTAATATTGGAAAAATTGTCCTTGTATCATTGGAATGTAAAAAGCAAGAGGGTATCACTGTTGCCAGCCATCGTTAATCTTTTAGAAACAATAAAACGCGAAGCAAGTCTATCACCCAGAGTTGACGACAGTATATCACACCAATGCGCCCTTCCCTTTGTCCATACCATTGCTCTGTGGCGTATCATTCTCAGTCGTGGTCTCAAGCACCCGGTCATACTCTGGAGGTCGTTCGTACTCCGGCAAGGCTGTCTCAGGGTTTGATGGCGCTGGCGGTGCAGAAAGCTCAGCAGAACGTCGCGAAGATGTAGCAATTGCCGAAGAGGATGCTTCAGCATAGCCTCCATAAGCTGGCGCGTAAGCGCCCTGTGTCGACCCATCATCCACTGGGCCAAGTACGGTGATAGGCACGACGCGTTTCAACTTTGTATATTTCTCAGCAGCGGCGATCGTGAACTCGACCTCAAGTGTGTACCGTTGGCAGATGTTGTAAGTTGAGAAAGAACTTTGGACACCTAGAAGGGGATCTCGACTGCGAATGATCTTCGTGTGGTCATTTGCTTTACAGAAAGGCACATCTTTGTCCACAATTTCTGTTACGAACCAAGGTAGATGGTTGTTTTTGTGTGCTTCCTGGGATGACAAGAAGCCGTATTCTGCACGAATCTCGATCCGCGATGTTAGACAGGCGTGTAACGAAGAGAGCTTGATCTCTGGAGGTAATGGTGCAGTGCAGCGATTGATGTTAGGATGGACCGAAAGCTCGATAGCCAGCGGCTGGCCAATATGGATCTCTGAGGGGACGGTAGAGATGATGTCGAACACATAGGTAGGGTATTGTTGCGACGAAAATTTGAACTTGGCCTTCTCCCGAAATCCGCTCGGCCGCTGATCTTCAGGTAATAGGTGCTCGTTTTGTAGTGTGACAGTGTGGCCGTATTGTTGTGTTTTGCTTCTGGAAATTTGCGAGATAGGCGGAGATGGCTGCTCGTAAAGCACATCGGGGCGGCTCTCCTCAAAGTCTACACCACGAACTTCGATGTCTATGCCCGGCATGCGAAAAGAAGCACCAATTCGATACTCAACAAACGCCACAAAGCTTCTAGAGAACCCCATGTTTTTGGTCGAAAAGGTAGGTGGAAGCGGGCCTCCAGCCTCCTCATGGAATCGTGCATCCTGTCGAAAGTCTCCTTGACCAGGCATGTGCTGGGTGCGTTCTGGAAAGTTGAACGAGAACGGAAATCGCACACATTCTCCTGCTTTGGAATTGTAGGTACCATCGTAGATCTTGTGATGTTGCGCAAAGAGAGGCGCTCGGCCCCGATACGTGGACGAAGAGTTGCCGTTACTCTTATGAATCTTCGTCTTTGCTCGTCCGGTGAAGTCCACAAATATCTTCAGAGGACCGAACAGGCTCTGGAGATCATTGGAGCCGGCACTTGATCTGGCTCCGCGAGGGTAATACGTGAGCGCAACGTGGCCCGTTACTGGATCATCAGGACCGCAATGGCATTTAGATGGCTTGTCTAGGACAACTTTGCCAAAGACTGTGCCGGCTGACATGGTTATGGTGTTCCCGGGTAGGAGTAGCTGTTGTTGTGTCAAACGAGCAAATAAATTGAGCAGAAGCGTGTAAACTCTCGTAGATGAGCAGCTGAGAAGATGGGTGAGCTTGACCGCATAGGAAAGCGCTTGAAATTTGTTACAAAGTGAGGTCCTTCAGCCTCGCAGTCCTACTTATATTCAATGGTGTGTTGTACAACAATCCTGGGTCGTCACGCTAACGTCGGGAAGGAACCGACAGTGGCTGAGCGGATTCCCTGCGCCTCCGGCACGTGATACCCGGGCTTGACCATCTTGCAGAGAACTGAGCCTGTCGACAAGGCTGAGTACGACCTGTGTAAGAGTTGTAGACTGAAGCTGCCAATGACATGGTTCCTTCGTAATTCGAAAGAAGGAACCCCTGTCAACGAACCGCCAATAAAGTTCTAGTCAACTTCCATTGCTTCAACGGTCTTGGCTGTGCTGCCGAAATCCGGAACCAGACAGACTGTGGCGATGCAAGTGGTTGTCAGGAAATGGCAAATGGCAAGTTCTACACCGTTCAAGAATGGCAAGTAGTAATTCGACGACAATGACAGAGGCGCGTACTCGACAATCATCCGTAAGACTTGGCATCAAGCGGTCCTCTCCGACAACCCACGCGACCCTGCACTCAGACCGGAGCGCCCTCCTAGTGGTTTCCGAGCTTCCGAGCAATAGGGAACGAATCATCGTAACGAGCAGGAGAGCACGCGAGCAGTTGCCGAAAACGTTTGCGTCACCTTGGATCGTCGTCTTTACTCCCGCCGCTACTCGTCGATTACCTCACAAACACGCTCCTGCGAGTTCTTGTTGGCTGCTTGGATACCGATGACCCACGACACGCACATGATATTTAGCTGCAAGCAGAGCAGAATTCCGGTGCCCTCTGCAATATCTACGATCGTGGACAATAATAGAACGCTCTCGTCATGGGAGTGTCTATAAGATGGGCAGCAGCCACTCTGTTTCTTCTGTACTTGATCCCCATCACAATTGACAGCATCTTCGTCACCAAATCTATACTTCAAAATGACGACTTCATTTTCCTCACTTCCCATTATCGATCTCAAGGCCCTTTCCTCTCCATCTCCTTCTCCTTCTGATCTTCTCGCACTCAGCAAAGCCCTGCATGATGCTTTCGCCACGACAGGCTTCGCTTACCTTGCCAATGCGCCACTGTCGTTCAACCACGAAGATGTCTTCAGGCTGGCGTCCGAATTCTTTTCTTTGCCTGCCTCTGAGAAGATGAGCCTGGCCAAGAAAACGTTCGAGAAGGCCAACAAGAACACATATCGTGGCTACTTCCCACCTCAGCCAGGCCAGCAAGACAACTTGAAAGAGGGCGTCGAGATTGGCCCGAAGGAACCTCTGCCCCAACACTCTTCTGACCGCAGACGCAAGTTCGATCTGGCTGAACCCAACGTCTGGCCTTCCGATCCTTCCTTCACAGAGCAGCGTTCTCGTCTCGAGAACTTGTACGCCGAGCTTCAGCTCTTGTCATCCACTCTCCTTTCTCTCCTCGCTGTATCGCTTAACAAACCAGCCGATCATTTTGCGCACTACCTCAATGATTCCCTGTCCACTCTCCGTCTGTTGCATTACCCGCCTCAGCCCTCTGCAGCAACCACAACTACAACCCAGGAAGCAAAGCTGTGCTGCACGCCTCATACAGACTCCGGTATTCTCACATTGCTGCACCAAGATCCCACAGGCGGCCTAGAAGTCCTTAACGCAGAAGGCGAGTGGATCCCAGCGCCTTATGTTCCCGAGACGATCGTGGTCAACATCGGCGATCTGCTTGCGCAGGTAAGCGGTGGCAAGTTCGTTGCCACGATGCATCGCGTTAGGACGAACAGTGGAGGCTCAAGTGGTGTTGATGGAGTGGGCCGCTTTAGCGTGCCTTTCTTCTTTGAGCCCGGAGAGGCTTGTGTGGTGCAGAATGTGGAGGGTAACGACTCGGTTGTCTATGGAGAGTATGTACGGAGGAAGATGGGGACTTGGGTGGAGTATCAGGATGATGAAGATGTCAAGCCGGGCCTGGAGGAGACCGTCGGCGGAGCTGCTGTGGAGGTGTATTGACATTGTTAGGCATGGGAAAGATTACAGTCAATGCCGTATTGCACACCTTTTAGATCAAGTCGATCGTGCTAATCTAGTTCCAATTCATCCCTACACAAGAGAAATGTCGATGAAGCCACCATTGTCTTTCAGTCTGTTTGTCCGGAGGCTTTCCCGGGCAACATACCGATCGCGACTGCCAATTCCAGTCATCTTACTGTGTTCATTGCTCTGGGTTCTCCTAAGCGCGATAAAGGGAGACCCTTTACACGTCAAGCTCCTCAGTCGGCCTTCGCCCATTCCACGTAAGTTTCTGGGCCCCAATGTCCCGAGGCAAACAATGCATTGAACTCTTCGTCAAAACCTGGATCGCCTTTCTTCAATTTCAGCTTGAACGGCCACTTCTCAGTTATAGTGTTCTGGGTCTTGATATTGAGTCCATTTTGGGAGGCAGTCTGCTGAAAATCCATGGATTGATAGTAACTAAAAATCTGGTCAGCAACAAGACCCAATCTATTCTGGCTCAACATGGCTGACTTACACTGCGAAGCTCGACTCGTGGTCGAGGGCGTAGCCGAGAGCTGATGCGACGATTGGACGGTAAGCCTCACGCTTTTTGAACATATCAGCCATGACCTGGTACTGCCGCAGCCTCGAATAACCATCTTGTAGATTCTGTGATTCGAGGACTGGGTCCGGTGTACGCAGATGTCTAGCGTCCATTACTGCGCCCAAGAAAAACGTGATGAGGGTGGCAAATGGATTGACGTTTCGAGCCTGCAAGAAAGGACTTAGACAACCCACTGTCGCTGCCGGTCCTAAAAAATAGAGATCGCCGAGGTTGGAAGTCTTGAGCGCTATTAGCAGTGGACTTTTTTATCCAGTGTACGACAAGGAGTCCTACCTCAATGCGCGCAAAAACGGATTGGGGGAGCACAGTGGAGAGTTTGGCGGCATCCAAGTTGAAAAGCTCGAGATCGGCTCCTTTCCGTGACAGATATTGGTGCGCAGACCAAATGTGGGAGCGTATGTGGCAATGTAGTTTGCCTGTCAAGTCGTTAGTCGCATTTCCGCAATGCGTGCTCATAACCTGTGCGGGATCCCAGCTTGTGATTGGATCTTCGCCACGGCCTATAGGCCATGTGCTCGCTCGGAAAAGAGTTCTACACGCAACAGTCAGCCTAGAACATGGTAGGCGATCATCCATGCCTTACGGGTTCGGGATCACAAATGTCTCTCGCGAATGCCCAAAGGGCAAGACGATCCCGTCCTCCCTAAACTTCTTTTTGCAAGGTCGGTATTCAGGCGGCATTTTGATGACAGTGTGATCGTGGCTGTCTTGGTGTTCTGGACGATTTACTACGGCGAGTCGCATTTGCTGAGCATCTTCGAACGTGAGCTCGGGGCGTACCGTGAGGCATGCCAGCAACATGTGCCACGCTGCCTTTGCCAGCGTAAAGCGCAGAGTGCAACGTCCGATCCGCCACTTCACCGAGTGCAGTGATACTGCAGATTTGCCCTCTAACATTGCACAGATCTCCTGAATCGGTGGAAGAACATGTCTGTTGATCAGGTCGAGGTCAACCTGGCGAATGAATGCGGAGTACCATATGTGAAGTATACACTCTGATACCACTTCGATGTTGTCGACGGTGACCATGAGCAGTAAGATGATGGCGTTGCGCGCAACAACGTGTTGGTCGTAATCGTTCATCGTAACCGATAATCTACCTTCGTATGACGGAGGCATGTCTGCAAGTGTTTTCAGTACGTTACGGGGGTCTCCAGATGCTATCAAGACAATCAGCCAAGCTTCATCAAGTGTCAAGAGCAGTAAATACCAGCGAAGAGCAGTTTCAAGTCCTCGGCATATGTCTCTCCCTCGTTGTTTTTGAGCTGCAGAATGTCCAATGCTACCATATTACCCCATAAGCATTGTGCTTGCGAGCTCGGGACATCCTTTGTGACTGCCCATCTGGGCTCACGTTGCTCAACTACCCATCTAGGCTGCCATGTTTTCGCACGGAGGGGCGATCTGCAATCGGTCTTGTGAGTGCTCCAATGAACGCTCTGGCACTGCTTGTCGCAGTACTTATGATGCTCAAGTCAGCTCAGCAGCGCGAAATAGACCTGGGATACATACAGTGACGAGGCGGCAACCAGCGCAGGTCGCAGTACCGGGCTGTTGGCAATTAGCGCAAAGGGAGTGGTGCACGTAGGAGTCTTGCGTCATTCTTGCGATTACGAGAATGATGTCGTTCAATGAGATTCTGGTACAAGTGGTGGTGTTGTGTAGTGATTGCGACCCTTCGCGTAAAGCTTTGGTTACGGTGCGCTCAAACAGACACAGAGGGGTTTGCCGAGATTCACTTTCACTTGAGGCGCCAGGCGCTAGTGGGGTCGCGATGCAATTTTGCTCAATTCAGAAGGGAGTCTCAAACCTCACTCAGGCACGGTGACGTACTCGCAGAGGAAACGGGTTGCGCTCGACTCTTGGACCGGTGAGTTCAAATAACGGAACAACCCGACGTCGAAGGCATTCGAAAAAGTGCAACGTTTGCATGTCTGATAATGAGGTATACTCTACCATGCGAGTGACGAGAGAAATCAACTAAGCTCGGGTCCCAGAAAGTGGAAGGGAGTTCCTAGCTTACGCTGATAAGGTGATCAAATCAAAGCTTCATACCATCGGTCCATCACCATGGGCGTTCCAAAACAAAATTGTGTTCTTTGAGCATCGAAGTTCGCATCGTTGCGCATGCCGTGGCCGCAGTCCGCGATGCAGAAAGGTCGCATTCTACTTTGTGCGCGCCCACTCGACGTAGCGTTCCATGTGAGAGTGAGGGGATGCCAAAGCTGTAATGATTTCAGCCTCCGCGCCAGGTTGGCCAGGTTCGAGTTTTAATCTCGTGGGCCATTTTTCGACAACGGTGTGGCGATCTTTCATCTTCATGCCCGCAGTTCGGATCAAATCGTGTAGGCCGTACACTTTAGCATACCTAACGATGTTAGCGAGGTGAGCACAGCAAAACAATTCGCACAAACTTACTCCGCGAAAATTCTTTCCAAGTTGATTCCGAGCGGCATTACAGCCATTGTTATCCAGTAATTGTACTTTGGGTCCACGCTAAGCATGTCTTGCATGGTCTTGTAGCGCATTACACCAGCCAACTCCGCGTTGGAGGCATCGGGGTCTATGTTTCCCATTTTGCCGATTGCATTCATGAAGGGTGTCACGAGTGTAGCATGGGGATTCTCCGACGGCTTTTGCAAGAGTGGCCCGAAAAGCTGCACTGTCTGCGCTGGACCAACATAACCAACGTCGCAAATGTTCGAAGTCTGGAGGTCATCAGTCAATGGGGTCTTATCACGATGGCAAATGTCTTACCTCAATCCGGGCAAAAGTGGTTGGAGCAAGGGTTTGTGGAAGTTCCAGTGCGTTCAAGTTGTATAATTCGAATCTCACCCCGGCGCTCGACAGGCGGTGCTTGAAAGACAGGAGCGTGGAACGTACGTGCACGAATAATTTGCCGTAAAGATCGTTGACGGCGGTGCCAGCCTTGGTCGACATAACTTCACCAAAGTCCCAACCGCTGAGCGGTTCGGCGCCGTCCATCATCGGCCATTCCATGTCTTGGTAGAATGTACTTCGTCTGAATTAGCAGATTGGACTGGAGCTCTGAATTCTGCTCATGTAACATACGGATTTGGGATCGTGAACTCCGCCCTTGAAAAGCCGAATGGCACCAGAATGCCGTCTTCGTGAAACCTCTCTTTGCAAATACGATGTTCGGGCGGCTGAAATATATATTCGCGATGATGATAGTCCTTGCGTTGTGGCGGATTAGTGATTTTCAGGCGGATGTTGTCCGCTAACTTCATGGAGAGGTCGGGTGGAACGTAGAGCGATGCGAGTAGGATCGTCCAAGTTTCTTTCGTGAGGGTAACCCGGACTGAGCATGATGCAAAGCTAAAGGTCTTGGCTTGTAGCGAGCGAGATTTGCGATCAGCGATCTTGTCACAGACGTTTTGAATGAGCGGGCGCAAGACCTCGACATGTTTCATGTCGGCATGTCGAATGAGAGCGGAATACCAGACGTGTATGACAGTCTCAGCTGCTTCTTGTTCATCAGAGATGGTAAGGACGAGCAGCAGCATGATTACGTTGCGTGTCACAACATCGGTGTCCATGTCGTTGATGACTATGAAAAGGGGTTTGGCGTAAGATTGAGGCAAAGAGGCAACCGTTTTGACAACGTTACGAAAATCTCCAGAAGCTATACCTTATGTCAGTTGACACTTGATCACACAATCACGTATATCTCATACCTGGGAACAAGATGTTCATGTCATTTCGATGATTCAGCCCTTCATTATTGCCGAGCTGCAGGACATCGATACTTGACATATTGCCCCAAAGGTATTTCATCTTTCCGAAGCGCTGTGGGGCCTGATCGTGCTCAAAGATGGGCTCACGGCACTCCTGCATCCATTGCGGTTTCCAAGAGCGCTCCTTCAAAGGAGACTTGCAGTCACGCTTGTGGGTCCTCCAATGCGCAATCTGGCAGCCTTTGCTACAGTACTGTACGCAGGTCAGTTCTCGGAGGTGTGATGAAGTGAGAGGCTTGACTTACGGTGACCAAGAGGCAGCCTTTGCACGCTGCGCTACCAGGATTGTGGCACGTTGCGCACACTGACACGTACATAGCATTGGTGGTGCTCATTGCGAGAGGCAGCACGATGTGCAATTTGTTATGGCTGGTGCGCAAGGGGGAGCTTTCGAGATCAAAAGAGTGAGTGAAAGTCAAGGTAACGAGCAAGAAGCGTGAAACGACATGAGCTCTGTTTGTTGCAAACGCCGCGCTTCCAGACTTCATTCTTGAGCAGGCACTTTGAGTCTTGATCCATGATTCTAGATTCGAGTTTGGATGCAGAATCAGGAGCTTCTTCATAATTCTTGCGATGAACGAACTGGACTTACTGCGCCGTTGTTGCCATGCATTACAATGAATATCCGCATTGGAGCTCCCATATCAGAATCCATACTTGCTTCCGCCTTCACCACGATTCCTCCTGCCTTCGGCCCATTTGTCCTCCAAAGCATCCGTTTGGCTCTTAACATTGTTGACAAGCTGTTGCAAACTATGCTTTCCTGGAGCAATCGTCTTGACTTGCCTATGCTCGAACGTCTCTCCTGAAGCAGCCATTTCTTGATTCGATCGGTACTCTGCATCCATGTTGAAATGCGCAATATTGCCCGCATTCACGCCACCTCTGCCAAACAGCTGCCGTCGCTGCGCAGGTGTGAGGTCCAGGTCTGAAGCAATGTCAGAAAGTGTGTTGGTACTTGTGGGTGCTGATGTCTGCTGAACGGCGACCGTCTCTTCGGCGGACTTCGTTTCAGGATCGGCAAACTCGGGTTGGTAATTTGAGCTGGGTGTCTCTTTTGGTGTGCTGGTGTCTTCGCCTCCAAAAGAAAAGAGGGAGACTTTGGGTTTGGCCTTTGGTGGCGCTTCCACATCCTGTGCTTGTGGTTGCGGTGCAGCTCCGCCAGATTTTGGTAGGAGCGCACTTGTTTCCACAGCTGCCACTTTCGGACCATGTACGGGTTTCTTCTTCTTTTTTGCATTTGCAACGCTCAGCGGCATAAATCTTGTCGGCTTGCCCACTATCTTCGGCTCCTCTTCCTTCTTCTCAACCGCCACGGGTAGCGCCTCCTTCTCTGTGCCGTTCACACCATCGTTGTCGTCTCCAGTTGGCAGTGTTGGAGCAGGTGTGCGACTGAAAGCAGCCTCTGAGCTTGTCTTCAAGCTGACGCCAGGCTTGGGCGCGTTCTGTCCAGTCCTCTTCGGTGCAGGTAAAAGACTGTTGAATCCACTGAAAGCACCTGCAGTCCTCGCGCGCTTCGTTGCTGGCTCTTGCGCATCTCCTTGTCCAGGTTCTGGTCGTATTTGAGGTAGTTCGACTTTGATCTTCTTGCTCTCAGTGCGGCTGATGAGCTTCGATTTGGCTGGTGCCGCTACTTTGGGCGCAGGCGCGGCGACAGGAGCCTCAGTGTCCGAGCCTTCGCTGTCTGAGTAGTTGACGAGAGCCATGGCGTGTGTTGTCTTGATTCGGTCTGTCGTGCCCTCTGGTTGGAGCGCAAAGTGACGTCGCGAAGATAGATTGATAGCATGACTCGTGCCCAAATGATGACCCGCCGCTTTGCTTCTCCGAAGCAGCAACAGCTCTCCACTCCGCCCCCACATTCTCCAGCTTTCGCTTCTGATTGTTTGCAACTCTCAATAGAAACGCCTCATACCATGGGAATGTGAATATACACTGCCGGCGAGCCTGGCAGGCGCATGAAATCGAGAACTTTTACAATACAACAAGACCTGACAACATGTCTCTGCTTATGAACGAGGACTTTACGCTGTACAACCTACGACTGGGCTACCTCAACAACAATCACGATGGCGTGGGAGAGCGCCTCATTAGTCTCAACACCGGAGTCTTGAACGAGCCGGCATTTCGTGCTGCTGGATGGACACCCGATACAGCTGCTATCAAGCGATGTTACAGTCCTCCCATACCCACTACAGGTGCCGCGGAGTACTTCACTCGACCCTCGCGAGGCCATGGCGGCGGTGTGCCGCTGACGGACCAAGTAGAAGAACAAGGCGGGATGATTACTGGGCATAGAGGATCAGAGGACACAATAAGCACAAATATTCTCAGTGAGAAAGAAAGGCGGAGGCGGAAACAACGAGAGAAGATGGAAGAGGATGATTCAAGTGACCTCAGCGACGACAGCGACGAGGAAGATACTGCTGCACAAAGCGTCAAGTTCGCAAAGATGCCAATCAGAGGAGCGCGTGCATCGAATCCCAGTCCTCCAACCCAAGTCGGCACCAGAGAGGATGGACAAGAGCCGGATACAAGCTTGGTGGGTCCCAGTGTTCCTCCTAAGACAGGAAATGCGGTGGGAAGTGGTTTAGTCAGGCGGCCGATTGGCCGACCCAGACGAGATACAACTACTTCCTCAGAAATGTCGAGTGACAATGACGTGCCCTTCAAGCGGAAGCTACCATCACGGCCGCAGAAGAATGTCATGCTTGCGGACAAGATTGCGGAAGAAGATGCTGAGGACTCCGACCTCGAAGACGAAGAGGATGAGGACGATGTCGAAGTTGCAGAGGCCAGTGATCTGGGAGATGACTTCGAGGACGATGATGTGGCTGCTCCGCCCTCTGCGTTGCTCGGCGTAGCTGCGGGAACCACATCATCGCCGCCACACAAGGACATCAGCATACCTCCAGCCATCACACCCACATCAACTTCACCGAAGAAGTTGTTAAAGGAACAACTCCCTAAGCTGCCAAAGTTGCCTTCAGGTCGACCCATGAGCATGATGCCTGTGGCAAGTTTGCTCACGAAGGCTCTCAAGGGAGACAGTGGGGTTTCTGACGGCGACAAAGCGTTCCAAAGATACGCCGAGCTATCAGGCAAGAACGAAGCAAGTCCATTGTGGATCAAGATTTACTATCCCTTTTCCGACAAAGCGTCGAAGCCGCTCGAGGTGCCTATCCGTCGCTCCAAGGCTGCCGATACTGGGGTGCCTTCTGTGAATGATCTAATCGGTTTGGCGCTTTTCCGCTACGATGAGGAAGAAGTGAAACCGACATTGAAGCCTAGCGATAAGCGGGTGAAGAAGTGGGAGCTACGAATGGTTGATGACGGCGAAGTCGAAATGGATTTCCCTGCACTTGATGGAGCCAAGCTCGTGACAGACTTTACGAGCAACAACAACAGGCCACCGCAAAGACGGGCGCGCGATAAGCCATGGGACGAGTTTGGTCTTGTCCGTGCTGAAGGCGCTGATGAGGATGATGAAGACGATACTGAGCTTGCTCCTACAGTAAGTCGTGCCAGCAATCCATCGGCAACTGGTGCGGCGCTCACAACCGTGCAATCGACTGTGCCCGAGCACACAGCACCACCTGCGCCGCCCAGCCTTGTGCCTAATCGGAACCCCATCACTGGCCCGTCTTTCGCTCTCGCAGCAATGCGCAAAGATTCATCTGCCCTATTGGACGTACCACAAGCTCCAGTAGCCACTTCGACTCCTCGAACAGGCGCAGCGAAGACCATCGAAATCCACTTCACGGATCCTCAATCCTTCCAAACAACTCTGCTCCCTGTCCCTACGACATCAGACACATACATTGCTGAGATCTTTGACATTGCGTGCGCGCGACTCCGCCTGGACAAGGCTTTGTATGTGTTAAAAGTGCGTGGCACGCAAACGGTGGCACCCTCAGACCGCACGATCGAAGCGCTTGGCTCCAACCTGCATCTTGACCTTGTCCGTCGTCGCTTTGGTGCTGTTGGAGACTTCGGCCTGGGGCTTTCAGGCTCACCAAGCTCAAACAGTCCAAATGCTCCTCTGGAATTGGTACCGAACACGCCACCCACAGCCAAGGACGGCAAACGCAAGAAAGGCTTTGGAGTGTTACATCCCAACGCCGCACAACAGCAGACTCTGCACACGACGGCATCACTCATGAACCTCGCGAATTCTACAATGCCCGGGCGACGATACAATGTGCAACGAAAGCTGCCACTCAGCTTCTCGGGATCTCATCCTCGCACCTTGGTCATCACACCCGAATTCTTGCAAATCCTGCCATCCACTACAGAAGAGCAGGGCCCCGCTACTGGCAAAGTGACGAACATCCACATGTCATCGATTGTCGGTGTCAAGGTCAGTAGGAAGCACCCCAAAATGGTGCGTGTTTTGGTGTACCGTGAGAAGGAGACCAAACGCTACGATTTCGAGTGCGTCTCACATGAAGAGGCGGAGAGTATTGTTGGTGACGTGAAGGTTGGCACAGAGAGCTGAAAGAAGTCAATGTGAACTTTGAGAGAGACGAAAATCTGGTCGGCCTTGTGCTTATGATTATTGATATACCCGAATTATGATATCTAGAGACATGTCATTCAAGCTTTATGATTCGCAACAAGTCTTTGGTTGTTCAAACAGCTTTCAAGTATAGTTTCTTGCATTGGTAAGACGACTAATATGCAGCATGAGAAGCTAGTCGTCTTACCAATGCAAGAAACTATACTTGAAAGTTGTTTGATCAGCTCGCTTGTGAGATACGATAAATGTTTTGTCAAGATCAGGATGAGGGCGCGATCCGAAAGTCCTCGGCAAAATGAACAAGGACCCGCAATTGCCGCTCCAAACGGAGGCGCGTACTCCCATGCTACGTCCTATCAATCATCATCATTGCTTTTCCCCTCAAGTATACATCTCTGCAAGCCTTTTCTCATCTTATAGATCACCAGCTGATATCCAGATATATTTGACATGCCTACAAGAGTGCTAATCGTAGGCGCAGGCGCCGTCGGCGCGTTCTATGGATCCCGCCTCGCTCTCGCACCCAACGTGCTCGTCTCGGCCCTATGCAGATCGAACTACAAGGCAGTAAAAGCAAATGGATTCCAAGTGACATCACCTCAATACAAAGACTACACGTTCAAGCCAGAACATACTTTCGCAAATCCAGAAGAGGCGAGGAAAGCTGCTGTAGAATGGGACTATCTCCTTGTCGCCACTAAAGCACTACCCGATCTTGGCGACGATAGCACCCTGCTTGAAGGCCTTGTTGGCGATGGCACTTCTATCGTACTTGTACAGAACGGACTTGGTGTTGAACAGCCTTATCAGAAGCGGTTCCCAAAAGCCAGTATTCTCAGCGCCGTAACAATCGTCAGTGCTGCTCAACCGAGCCATGGACAGATTGTGCACAATCGCTGGACCCGCATATCTATAGGACCATTCTTGCCGCATCTCGACAGCAATGGCGCAGGTCCCAACACGACAGATGATGTAGCTGTGAAGGCGAACCAATCGCTCGTGCACCTGTTGAAGCAAGGCGGTATCTCCGATGCTGAAGCCTACGACCATGCTGGCTTGCAGTTCGTCCGATGGCATAAAATCGCCATCAACGCCGCCATGAACCCTTCTTCTGCGCTATCGGGAGGAAGTACCAATCAAACCATGTCAAACGATCCTGAACTCTCTCGCCACCTCCTGGGCGTAATGAATGAGGTCCTCGATACTGCGCCCAAAGTGCTAGGCAAACCATTACCAAAGCACCTGGCGACTGCAGAGAGAATTCTACGGAGCACACAGAAGAATGCCTCTGGTAGCAAGCCTAGCATGGCAATCGATTGGGAGCAAGGAAGGCGCATGGAGCTGGAGGTCATTCTCGGCAACCCGATCAGGATTGCAAGAGAGAAAGGTCTCGAGATGCCTAGGTTGCAGAGTTTGTATGCTTTGCTTAGGATGGCGCAGGAGAATCGGGAGAAAGACGGTAAAAGCAAGCTTTGAGCAAATGCTGCTTCTGGTGAATTTCAGCTGGCGACTCGCTCCATCTTGATGGTCAAGGAGAGGAGCGTTACCTAGAGGACGAACGTATGACATTGGACCAATTCCGAGCATTGAGCTTTCAGACGTACGGCCAGGAGTCCTTGATTGATTTGAAGTGTGACAGCCCACGAAGTCCACTCACCTTTGTCTCTTCACGGTTGATCACGGCACGTGTCTTTACGTATTCACCGGTTTGAGACAACCTTATAAGTCTCTAGTTGGGTCCCTCCTCACGACTGATGACATCGACGCCCAGCTTGACCCCATCTACTCCCGACCGACTCCGACAGGCGCGACCGCATCGAGCAGCGTAACGAGCACAGCGACTATACATTCACCGAGGATCACTTCAGTGACTCTGTTTTCGCACGACTCTGACTCTTGTGACCCACTGCGTGTGTCGTCTGGCTCGTCCTCAACCTCACGGCCTCGCGACCCAGCCCTCACTGGGCGATCACAAATCTTCACATGCTGCGCAAGAACCGTGTCAGGGTTTTTGCCTCGTGACACTTGAAACAAAACCAAGCTCGCGCTTCCTAAACGTCCGTACTTCCTACATCCACATACATCCCAAGTTCAGTCACTCTCTCGAACATCCACGTACACGAACACTCATCCACAAACTCAACTCACGCCATGGCCATCATCAATTTCGACCAGACGCCGAGGCGCGATCACAAAGAGCCCCAGACAACCAAGAAGGAGCTACTGCAGCCACCTCCTCGCATTTCCCATGGTGATGACTGGAGCCTGCCGATGAGCGTTTCTGGGCTCTCAGATCTCGCCTTGAAGAACACATCGTGGAACTTCGACGCTCTTAACACGGCAGAGACGCCTGACAGAAGTTCAAGCACTCCGGTGAAGCATGAAGCAACATCGCCGGGGAGCCTCACAGGATCTCAGAAGAGGGCTTTGGATAATGACAACACACAAGAACCAAACAGCAAAAAGGCGAGGAGTGATCATATCGGCGCCGTCCAAGACGCAGCCAGTACTGCTTCTCACAACAGGTTTGGTGGAGTCGTTGACCTGACTGGTGACGACAGCGATGATGAAGTAGACTTGGTCATGCCTGAACGTCAATTCGTCCCACGTGCAGAGGACGACGGCAAGGCTAACCACCTTCAAAGGCGCAAAGCGCCTACTCCGCCGCGGACGTTCACTAACGGTCTACCTCCTGTTGCTGCGCACCCGAAGCAGCCTCCCCTCATGGCAAGATCTAAACCTCCCATCAAACCTCGTAGCAATCGCCAGAGCATGGCGAGCTCTTCACACAAACCTGCCAGTCCCTCAGTCTTTAGCCGACCACCGCGCCCCAGTCTGAGCCCGACCGAAGGTCTTAATCTATCTCGACAACAGACTGGAGCTCCCCCAGTAGGTCCCCTCGAGTGCGTTCTCTTGTTCAAATGACTGACACCTCGGACCAGACTCCTCTCGCAAGTGGGACGTTCAGTCCTGCCAACCGAAAAAAGGCTTCAGGCCCTTTCCTCGAGGAGAATTCCAGCAGCGATGAAGACGGCGACGAGAAGAAAGACACTGCCAGCAAAGAAGGCCGCTACCGCCAAACTGACAGTCTGGCAAGACTCGTCGATCGCCCGAGAAATGATACGCCAGCGAGAGCCAGAAACGAAAGCTTGGTCGAAAAGAACAACAGTATGAGAGAACAAGCTCGTGAGCGGGCCCAAGGCAACCTTACTGAGCGAGCCACCACTGCAGCCCCGAGCAAAGACATGACCAGCACGACATCTCCTTCTCGCGCATACGGGTCGCAGCCTTTTTTAGGCCTTCCGCACCAGAGGGAAATGCAGTAGACAATGCATTGCAGGATATTCCAATCCCATCGATCGAGCTACCGTCAGCGACAGATGGAGCTTCGTCACCACTGGTGCGGACAGAACATAATCACAACATGCCATTGAAACCTTCACACGAAAAGCAGCAGACCCTCACGAAGTATCATCAGACCACGAAGAGCGGAAGCAATCACCATCATGCAGCCGCACAAAAACAAAATCCGTTCGAAGCGCTCATGCAGAAAGGTCGCATGGCGAACAAAATCAACAGCGGCCATCAATCAACAGATCATTCTCGGACCCCGGACAATTATCACAAGTCAGCGTTGCAAGAAGCAAATGAAGCAAGGAGGAAAGCGGCGGCTGCTGCAGAGGATAGGCAAAGACTTTCTGCGCTCAATAAGGAGCCCACTCGTACGACAAACAAGAAGCAGGAGCAGCAGGGAGACGAGAGTCGCGCAGAAAACCAAGCATGGCGCGATCGGGCGTTAGCGACGAGAAAAACATCCCTCACCAAAGTAGCAAAGCGAGCGCCTGCTTCTTCTTCGATACTCAGTAAGCTCAGCGCGGATGCCAAGCGTGAAAGGGACAGAAGAGCGCGCGCTCTGAAAGATCGCAACGAGCGAATGCATGCAGCAGCTGCGGCAGAAGATGCGGCGACAAAAACTCAAACCCAGCGAGAGGCAGAGAGGAATCATGCTTTGAGCGCGCCCAAAGCTTACGAATCGATCCGAGCGAAGAAAGCATTCGATGAAATCACCAATGCTGGTCCGGAGCCTCCAGCTGCTGTCCATGCACCATTTCGCCAGAGCCATACTCCCGAACGAGAGAACTCTCCCACTGCGGAGCCATCATTGCGTCACCTCGACCGAACGACGGGTCCATTCCCTGCGAACAGCACTCCTGGCGTAGAAGCGCTGAAGAAATCCATGCCCCAGTCGATGGTTCTCCCTTACGACGACCTACCATCAACAACCGCCGCAAAGAGGTTCATGGGAAACAAGCCAAAGGTCTCATTCAAGAAGTCCAAAGCCAACCTAGAGAACCAGCCGATTACAGCAAACGACCTGCAAATTTACCAATGGCGCCAGCAGAAACGCAAATGGGCCGAAGTGATCCAGCTCTACACTGATCTCGGCACGAACACGCCTCGAGGAGAAGAGTATCTTCGAGCCAGATTCAGGCGGGTCGAGAAAGCTCTTATCTGCGAGGAAATTTCTGAAGAACTGTGTGACCAGGTTTTGAACGGCGATGAGGTTGCTGAGCGAGAGCTCAACCGGCTTGCCGATCTGCAAGGCTCAGAGCCCTCATCGCGGATGGACTCCGCAGTGCCGATGGCTTTCAAGAAGATCACCAAAAAAGATCGAGCCATAGCCGTCCCTAGCATGGGCCTTCCACCGGCTCCCCGACCAACTCAAGGAGGCAAGACTCTTGACAACGATACTTACTTGGCTTACCTGAATCAAAGTCGAGATGCGTGGGTCGAAGGCGCGGACGACGAGGAGGATCTCCCACGATATTCGCCACCGAGAGAGTCAGACTGCGTGCATTGGGAGTACTTTATGCAGCGTCGCGACTTCGCCGCCTCAGACCTCGCCGAGCACGGATATGAAATGCTCGACGCAGACATCGAGTGGAGAGAGTTCGACGCTGCTTTCGGCAGTGTGGGTGAAGCGAACGCTGAAGCGTCGGGTTTCGTCTTCACTGTGCTGGAAGGAAGCGAGACGCTTGATATCTTCGAAGAGGGACAACTTCGATGGAAGCGCACTAAGGAAGAAGGCATGATCGCGTACGATCTGACGTCGCCTGCGGGCGGAGGGTTAGTGCAAGTCCGAGTCGCACGCAGAATGCTGACGTTCCAGGATCATGTGATGCCGGAGAGCAAGGAGGGCTGGACACCAAGGACAGTCTACTGCGTGTGGGTGAAGACCTGCAAGAAACCCGCAGAAGATCTCTTTGAAGAGCCCGAAGCCAACATCGAGCTTTTGGACGAAAATGGTTATGGCTCGCTTGAGCAGGCGAATTCACGGGCCATGGACGAGTGGATTCGATTGACGGTCAAAATCCGTTCGGTCAACTTGGATGAGATCGCGCGTAAGCGTGGTGAGATCAAGGAGCAGATGCAGAGAAAGTTCGACGAGGAGAGTGAGGGCACCGAGCGTGCGAGATTCAAGGCTTCGATGGACGATGATGAGCGGACTGTCGAGGTGTTTGTCAAGCCTTTGAGCGTGCAGGGTCCGCGGAACTAGTGAGAGTGAGAGTGAGTCTTGGACTAGCAGAACAGCAGAAATACCTACAGACAGCTATCAATCACAGTGAGCGATCGCGTTGATGTACATCTCGAGACCTTTACCGCATTTGATCATTAATCTCGAACTCCATGGATTTCCATCATTCTCATCACAGCATGATTCCTCCAACGCGCAACATAGAAGGTGCCTCGCAGATCCGCATGGAATAGTCTCTCGCTGGCTCGAAGGCATTTTGTTTGGTCGAAGCGTCCGACACCAGCTTGCGGAAAAGACCACACAAGGGAGAGATAGCTCAGGATTTTAGATTCATCATCTCAATGGTGCGGTCGGCTTCTCAATCAACCAAGTGTCTGGCAACAGCGCTTGCATGTGCATCATTCACTTCGAGAGGGGAGGCTTCGTGTCCCGAGAGCGGTGATCGTACTGGATCTTGGTGGGGCCGGATGCTGGAGTCAGGCTGTGCAGCAACTTGGTATTTGCTCGGTGTCATAATGCACCAGAAGATCAAGCCATCTTCATAGCGCAAACCTCACGTACCAAAGTGACAGCCTGAGAAGGACCTAGTATGTCACGTGACGATATAACATATGGTACTTATCACCAAGTAAAGCTTGCGAATCAGGTACCGCTTCAGCGTGCGGATTCTGGCAATGTCAATATGACGCCTACCTAGTGTATAATGACATCTGAAGTCTCCAGAGAGCTCTCGAAGGATCACCTGGGTAGCAACCGATGATCTGCGATCGGGCGTTGACGGGCTGATGATCTGTGCGTGTTATATTAAACATGTCGCGTGACAGCCACAGCAAAGCCTCCGGAAGATGGTAGTTACAACCTTTTATCAATGGAACAATCCTAAGCCAAGCCATCCTGCCCGATGACATACGAGGCAGTGGACGCCTGCATTGTGTTCAGCCGCAGGCGCAGGTCGACTTAATTGGCTGTTGCCATCTCCAGATCATTTCATTGCTGAGAGACCTTGATGGCCTTACCTTATGTGCTTGTCCGGTCACGTACATCCCAGCGACAGAAGACCGCTGCGTCTCGAAGTCAACGCGCATGCCGGGACCTCCGCGATATCGTTCATCACAGGGCTATGTTTGCTCGCTCCCAACGTGATAGGACCGTCTCTTTGCGCTATACTCCAGGCGGCAACACTAATGATATCGTCGTAAGTGTCGAATACAGCCTCGGACCGACAGCTCGCATCGGTCACAGTAGTAGTAGTGCCATCACTAAAAGACATCGATCCGATGACATCCGGCAGCACTGAGCTTGAAACGAAGGGTGACGTGCGTATATAAGCATACGCGCGCAAGCCTCAGCGACAGTTTGCGACAGGTGGCACTGCATCTCGGCTGTTCTCGCTTACCACTGATCTCCGCGCCATGATCTGAGCGAGAGATCTGAAAGGATCCTCTCTGCAAATGCCACCAGGATTTCTCGCGAAGAAAGCAAGATGGCGTACGCGCATGCGAAGGAAGTGCCTAGGAAGTCGGAACAGCACAGAGCGACGACTTGTCAGGCTGTCAGCTAGTCGCATCCTACCTACAGCAGGGGACAGCCCTAGCCAGGTGATTTAGACTTTCGAACAAGCTTTTGCATGAACGGCGTCTTCCTTCGCTTGCTTGGCTCGCTTGGCTGTCTTCGGCAAGCGCTCGCATGCCGGGCTGGGCACGGGCCATGATCGCGTGTTCTGTGGACACAGCAGCAATCGATACCAGCGATGGATTCAACTGCACATCCGACCAGTTGCCCATTTCCTGCTTGACATGATCGTATCTCTAGTACAGATGCCAATGCCAGTGTCAACTTACTACCTGCTCTTGTGGCCCTACGACTCGCAGCAATTTCCCAAGATGAGGGCCTCTCGGAGCATGGCAGCTCGCGGTGCCGGTCTGCTACCGGAAGCAAGTTATGCTAGGAGGTAACTTTACTCACACCACGCTGCGTCAATAATAACGATAGAGTTCATCTGGCGCTCAACACTGCCACACATGGGAGCTTCTGTCCCAAGCCCAAACCCGCCAGCCACTGCCCGGTACACGCATTACGCATTACCTACGCCAACGGGAAAGGCCCGCTAGTAGAAGGTATAGAGATCTGGTGTTGAGACAGGCCTGCTTTCGCTTGTCCAGACGCCAACTTAGTATCCTTCGTGTCATCAAGCTTTCTTCACACCCATACGCTTTGCCCCCTCTTCCTTTTAGTCGTTCTTTGCCCAGCTGTCGTGCTGTTTGCTCTCGTTTACGTCCTTTCGCTGTGCTTCCCCACCATCTTACTACAGGTAGGGCAACCTCCTACTAGCTCCTAATACTGCCTGCTTGATTGCAGTCATCAGCTTCGTCCCTCTTGTACACAACACTTAGAGAGACACACGACACTCGACATTCATTCCGGCTCCGCGCCGACCTCAGCACACCATGTCCTCGACCACACCCTCGTTAGGAAAGCCGCAATCACAGTCCAGAGAATGGTTCGAGCCTTTGGTATGCGCAGCCTTTGGTCCACGAGATTCCTATGAGCATCAGACTCACGAGACCGCAGATTGTCGTTAGCATCATGCTCGGCTCTCTCTGGATCAACCGTCACAGAGACTTTAGCATCTTCCCATCAAAGCGCCAGACCACTCCCTACGAGCGATCACAATCCGCCGACAGCCTCCTTTCACAATCCGACCGGGACAGCGAAGACGAGAGCATACGCGAGGCCCAGCGTAACGAGAAAGCCTCATGGCTAGGACAGAGACAGACCATTTGGGGAATTACCCTGGACACCTCAAGATTCGCTGGAAACCTGCACAGCCGCATCTTGCAGAAGTTCCCCTTCCTGATCGAGATGTTTTACTGGGCCCTCAACTACGTCGTCTACACCATGACCAAGAAGATTGCAGCGCATATGTACGCACTCCAAGGTTCGCACGAGGTCACCGAGCTCGCGCAGAAGCATGCGCTGGACATCCTCTGGTTCGAGCACGACTCCGCCTTCAGCGTGTTCTTCCCCTTCACCGAGGTGGGCGTCCAGAAGTACTTCCTTGAGAACCACCAGAGCATTCTTTCGGCCTTCAACCAGCTGTATTCTCTCGTCCACATTCCCGGAACTGTTGCGTAAGTCAATCTAGCCGCTCCGCCATGCTACGCTCCAGCACTAACCTCCCTTCCAGTTTCCTCTCCTGGTACTACTACGTCGCGCCCAACCACAACGCCTTCACCCTCGCCCGCCGCACCATGACTCTGGCCAACTTTGCTGCCTTCTTCATTTTCGCCTTTTACCCCTGCATGCCGCCTCGTCTCCTCCCTAAGAAGTACGGCTTCCAGGACACCGTCCGCCAGGGCAACGCTGAAAGCGTCTGGACCAAATCCAGTAACGTCAACCAGCTAGCCGCTATGCCTTCTCTCCACTTCACCTACGCCTTCACCATCGGCTGCACCTTCCTGTACCACTCCGGCCTCGTCTCCGCCCTGCTAGGCAAAGCCCGCCGCCAGTCTCGCCTCAACGCCCTGCTTGGAGCTTTCTACGCCGTCGCAGCCTTCGCCTACCCGGTCCTCGTCCTCCTGATCATCGTCGTGACAGCAAACCACTTCTACCTCGATGCTGTTGTGGCGACCATCTCCGTCACCCTGTCCTTCCTCTGCAACCGCGTCTGGTTCCTCTTGCAGCCTCTTGAGTTGGCTCTGCAGCTGATCCTGAGAGTAGAGAAGCCAATCCCTACCACCGGAATGGTGCGCGTGGAGCCTCGCGCGATAAAAGGTCGCGGCAGGGCATCATCTTGGGTGTAAACGCGATTCTTGCCCGGTGTATGGAGTGTGTGTTTCTAGGCTGAGATTGATATGAAAAAGAGAGATATACTATTTTAGGATAATAACCGGCATGGATGGGAATTTTCCCAGTGTCCATATTCTCATTAATGCATAAACATTCAAGATGAAGAAATGCCTGCAATGATGGGCTTCTTGTTTTCGAAAAATACTTCTCTGGTCCTGACGTGCGATTTGGCCAGTTTGGGCGGCGTTACACAGATGCGCCTTGCATTAGCCTTATCCTGCCTTGGGTAACAACACCGGTATGCGGAGGCGCTCATCTGAAAGTACTGGAATGAGCAAGTTGAAGCTGCGTCGCTTCACAGACGCTTACGCAGAGGGTATAGATACATAGGTAGGTGGTTTCGCGATCTGAAGCCGCATGTTCACATCTTGAAGTGCGGTCAAGCGAAAGAGTGGATACGCCACGCGACTAGAACGTCGCTAAACGACTCTTACTCCACACTGCGCATCAGCGAAATAGAGTGGATTCCTTGCGATCCTTGTACGCCACCTCAGCCTCGTTGCCCGCGCTCGCTCGATCACGGGAAGACTCCATCTTTCGTTCTGTCCCCACAGAAGCGCCTCACCACGCCTTCTCTGAAGATACGCAACGTTCTTATGGCCGCACAAGCACTTAAATTACTATGCCGAGGCATTTGAACCAGCGAAGATTCTCTCTTCTGTCGCACACGGCCGGCTCACGACATCGGGCATACTGTGACATTCAGCCTGTCCTCCTCGCTGTGCTGCACATGCGGGCTGACACGCATCGCCAGTGCAGTGTCACCGCCCTGCAATAATCCGCCACGATACGATCCTGGCAATATTGATTGTAGGTAAGCTCTGCCGCGGCAATTGAGCAATTCCCATCTTCATCAAGTCGACCATGAAAATCCGTCGGCGAGGAGTTGATCTTGCGCGAAGACAAGAAAGAAAGTGTGTGATCTTCTTTCAGCTCAAGTATAAGCACTATAGCAACAAGCTTTGCACTTTCGCCTTACCTCATTCCCCAGCAGCGTCCCCTTGGTCGATATTCATTCAGCTCCAACAAAATCCTTCCACTCCGCTTCCACACTAAATTCCGTGGGGAGGTCGCTTGCATGGTATAAGCAACCGCAGCACAGCTACTGCGCGTTTCTCATTCGCCCATCCGCGAGCCTGGGAGACCTGAGCTGAGACCCGGCGTCGCTATGTTTGTCCAGATCGGCCTCGCTTCGACTATGTCCGACTGGATCGGGTAGCTGTCTGACTGCGTTCGCGACGCAGACAGATTTGCGGGTACGAGGGGACACAGTAATGTAATGTAAGGCCCGGCATGTACTAGGTGGGAGCGGATGGTTGCTTATCTGGGGTCTTTGTGCTCCCCTCTTTCTCTTGGGGCGTTGCGGGTCCTCGTTTCATCTTTTTCATCTTCTGAATGTGGTGTTGCTTTAAGCTGGGTCCATACAGGGTGTTGAATACTGACCGTGCGCTTGCCTGTGCTTCCTTGCTGGCGACAATTCTTCGATCGCAGAGATCGCCTTGACGATATATCATGGACAGCCCACCCAGGTTTCCGGACGGTAGTCCGAGGTTCATGGAAGACTTGTAAGCATATCCTTTGCGCTTGTTGACAGTCGTGGTAGGAGAAGAGAGAAGTGAGGTCGCTGGGCTTGGGAATACCGGACCCACATCAGGTGATGGACAGGACATGCGGACAGGCAACAAACGCCTTTGACGACCCGAGCCTGCACTGACATACCGAACTGCAGTTCATCGCCTCCATACACACAACCACCGCACTATGCCGTCGACGCACAGGCTTACAGTCCTCATGGAGGAGTCTCGCCAATGCAACACAGGCTGTCTAACAAAGAGCGGCCCATGTCACCGGAGCTTTCTTCGGCTTTTCCAGAGTCGGTCATTGCGGCGGAGGGCGACAAGGAAGTCGTCTTCCCTCAACCTCAGCCTCTACCGTACCAGCGACCTGTAGATGATGCGAATCGCGTCAAAGAGAGGCGGATTCTTGGGATGAGGCCGAAAGTGTTCTACATATTGCTTGTGTTGTTGATTGCGCTGGCTGTTGGGTTGGGAGTTGGGCTTGGTGTTGGGTTGGGGACGAAGGACGATGAGTATGTTGTTTTGTTCTCCTTCTGGAAATCACCTTCAATTCTTCGAAGGGTCCCTGCTTGACTGCACTTACTGACACTGAGCAGATCAGCGGCCCCAGCTTCGTCAGGCGCAAATGCGACCGACGAGTCTACGCCTACCGAAGATGCAAACCCGTATGCTATCGGCGGAGCCATCAACCCAAAGTACTACACCACACAAGGAGCCTTCAATGGTTCAGGAATAGCTCTGGCCTCACAGTCCTTTGCGTCGAATTTACAAGATGCGCCACTTGGGTCGCTCGTGATGTACTTCCAACATCACTCCGGCGACATTCGATTTCAACGCTTGACCTCCGAGGGCATGTGGGTGGGAGGTTCTCAATCCGAGATTGTAGCCTCTGATGCGAAGAACAGCACTCCCTTGTCGGCAGTGGCTTACGTGCAGAACGGCACGAGCCAATGGCATGTCTTCTGTACGCTTCATCAGACAACCTAGGAGTAGAGTGAACAGAGATAGGCTGACCATGTATCGCAGATATCGGCACTGACAACCAACTGAAACAGCGGTCGAACAGTAACACATCTGCTTTCTGGAGCGACGGACCTCTTACCAAACAGAATCTCACAGTCCTTGATGCTGATCAAGTCGGCATGCAAGCTTGCTGGTACGGCAATGCGTATGGAGACACTGATTACGTGCACACGGAAAATCCATCGACGGGCTCGACTATCAACACAACTGAAACCGGTAAGTTGGTCTGCATAATCCTGCGGACCTTGCTGCCAAAATCGTAGCACCATACTGACAGTACTCCAGGAATGCATCTGTGGTACGCTTCCGACAACACAACTTTCAAGCAACTTGGTTGGCGATACGGCGATGAGGAATGGTCTCCCCAGCAGGACTGGGAGAATCTCAATGGCCACGCCGGCGTTGGCTGCTACAGCTGGGGCGGCGGTTCCGTGACATACGTGATGTTCGTCGACCTGGAGAACACCGTGAATTTCTACTGGAAAGACACGAACACCAATATGACCGCGACTAAACAGCATCCTATCAACGAGTGGACAAACTGTGAGTCATCACAGATACAATGATATGGATAACTTGTACATGCATGCTAACCCAATACCTCCCAGCATCAATCTCCATTCCCAACGTGCACCCTTCCACCAGCCTAGGCTACACGAGCTACTTCTACGCCCAAATGGCCGACACGTACAAGGTTAATGGCTACAACATCTCGTGGGATGCGGAGAACACCACTTTCGTTGACAAGGACATGTTCACTGTTGGAGGCGACCCCGGTCTTCCTGGCACGCATCTCAGCGTCACGGCTTTACCTAACCAGAGCGGTGGCGATGACATTAATGTGTTCTACCAGACGACGGGCAAGGATGTGACGGAGTATACGAGAGATCTGAAGGTGGGCCAGTGGTCGGCTGTGAGCATTGCTATTCCTGATTCGTGATTTCTGTAATTATTTGTTGTTGGTTTCGTTTCGTGATTTTATCGGTGATCTTGGGGAGCAGGAGCACGATTTCTTGAATTGCGTTCCATGGGTGAAAGAAACGCGATGCTAATTATCTGTGTCTTGTATTGATGTACGTATATGAAAGAAAGTATATGCACATGCTGTATGTTGATGTTGTTGCCATTGTTCATTCAACACCGTCCCTTGGTCCCCACAAAGCGATGCCGCGGCATGTGAAGTGGAGCTGAAGCTGGAACTCTTGAACCCGTCTTCTCGCAGTCCAAACACCTTTGCAATTGCACAACACCCCTCAACCTCAAGCAGCAATCATGGGCTCCTCGGTCACACTAGATGACATTAGCCATAAAATCCCTCACGAGGACGCGCAATTCCATCGCGGCACTGTCGCCGACCTGCTCGGCCGCCAGCAGCTGTCCTTCCCAGGCGCACAACCCGTCTCGTTTGCGCGCAACCACTTCCTCGAGCTCCAGCGCACCGACTACTACCTCTGCGAAAAGACTGACGGCATCCGATGTCTGCTCTACCTCACCTTCCTCCCGGGCGGGCCTGAAGGCGACATCGAGGCGCAATTCCTCATCGACCGCAAGAACGACTACTACTTCATTCCTCGCGACGCACTACACCTCCCCGTGCAAGGCAACATCGGCGGCTTCCACAGAGGCACTCTTCTAGACGGCGAGCTGGTGCGCCAGGACTGCGGCAACGGCAAGAGCAAGCTGGTATACCTGATCTTCGACGGTCTGAGTCTGGGCGGACAGGCCATCACAAACCGCCAGCTCGACATCCGCCTGGGCAAGATCCGCGCCTTCGTCTATGAGCCATGGGTCGAATTTGCCAAGGCATATCCTGAGGACGCGCAGGCGCAGCCTTTCCAGCTGCAGCTCAAGCGCATGGAGGTTCCTTATGCCTCTGAGATGATGTTCCGCGATATCCTGCCTAACCTTCCGCATGGAAACGACGGTCTAATCTTCACCTGCAAGTCGACGCCATATGTCGCCGGCACAGATCCGCATATCCTCAAGTGGAAGCCGCCGCACGAGAACACAATCGACTTCAAGCTACAAATCGTCGCTTTCCCCACGGACGAGGATGAAGACGGCGTCTACGAAGACTGGGACGCGAAGCCCGAGATCGACCTGCTAGTCAACCACGGCGACCGCGAAGGCTACCAACGCTTCGCCAACCTATCCCTCACCGATGAAGAATGGGAAGCCATCAAAGCCATGGGCCAGCAAATCGACGGGCGCATCATCGAGTGCTTCCGCGACCCGAGCAGCGGCAGCTGGCGACCGAAGATCGAGAAAGACGGCACGCCGCGCTACCGCGACGACAAGAAAGACGCCAACCACATCTCGACCGTTAAGAGCGTGATCGAGAGTATCCAGGACGGTGTTACGGAGCAGGACCTTATTACGAATTCACACAAGATTCGCGACGCGTGGAAGAAGCGCGAGGCCGAGGCGAAGCAGCGCCGCGAGCAGGAGAAGAGGAGGATGTACGAGGCGGAGCAGAATAAGAGGTCGCAGGCTGAGGCGCAGAGGCAGAGGCAGCAGGCTATGGAGCAGGATGATGATGATGCGCCGAAGTATGATGATTGATAGGGGTACTCTCTGAAAGAGTCGCTTCGAGAGTGCTGGGTGCTTTCCATTGGATTTGAATTATATTTAGCGAGGCGTTATGGCAGGTGGTGATACCCCTTGGGTTTTTAGAAAGAGTATTCAAATGAATAATCGAAGCTCTTCATCTTGAACATGCTGTCACCGTGGACAAAGACTATGAATATTACGGAATTGACGGTGATTGCATCGACATTCCACTACATTTTCAGTAGGCACAGGCATTGCACGAGCTAAAGGAACGACATGATTGTTGAGAGCGAGAGTCTTGGGTTTGTGTGCAAGACTCACGTGTTGAGTTGAACGAGAGTCCATGTCCAAAGAAGGAAATAGTAATACAACATGTGCTATGGTAATGATGCGTGTGCTGTTCAACCAAGAGGAATACCAGTTCATCAAAAAGAAAGTCCGGCAGATGCCCAAAATTCCTCTCATCTCCACCTGTAACCCAGGAAGCCTCGAGGTGGAGCGTCGAGTACTGGCTCAAATTCGGGTGATGCATCTCTAAGAGACGAGCGTCTTCGTGCAGAACGCTGCCGAACAGGAGGCTCCTGAGCAGGAAGTTCCTGAGTAGAAGATGCCCGTCCAGAAGGTCCCGACGCCGAGCTAAAAGGAGAGACACCATGGTCATTAATCGCCGACGAGTCGTTCGTGAACGTCACATTCGATCCCCTGGCCGAATCACGCGGCTCAGAAGAACCGGCTTCAGAGCCAGAGTTTCTCAAAATGCTTCGAAGCTTTGGCACCGCACGGGGAGGCTCGCAGTCGTCGGCGACCATGACGGACCTGGACTTGGGCCAGTTGCACGACTCGAGCACGTAGCAGCGCTTCTAGTTGCCGCGTTTGGCGTCTTCCTCTGCGTCCTTGGGCACGCCGACCATTTTGGGTACAGAGACGGCGTTGAGGCGGCGGAAGGCCTGGAAGAATAATTGTCAGTACGCATGCACAGAGAGGGAATGTAAGAGATATTGGCAGGTAAGATGATGCAAAAGAGTCCAAAGACAAGGAACCACTCAAGCTCTCACCAGCCAAAGCCATGGGGTGTAATTGTTCAGGAACACCACGGTCGAGTAACACCAGCCAAAACCGTAGTGCGTCCAGAAGTATGGGTTGAGAGTGTTAAAGCCGTAGTGTTTGCTTACATTTGCGATGCCGGAGTCGGGCAACTTGCCGTCCCACTTGTCCTCGACGCGAGTGATCTTGCCGTTCTCGTGGAAGATGTTGACCTTGCTGTTGATGGTGGTCTCTTTGCCGACGCCCTTGACTTTGTAGAAAGTGCTCATGTCCAGCTCAATGGGGTTGCCGGCGGAGAGGACGCTGTGGGATTTGCGCTCGATTTGGGAGAAGGCGCTTTGCAGGCCGTACTGTGATGCGGTGTTAGAGATGATGGAAGGTTGATCTCTCTACTTAGCGATGACATACCCATTGAGGCTCGAACTCCTTCCTGCCCTTTGCGACAGTGATAGGGTCGCTGAAGACGGCATCGTCGTTCCAGAGCTGCAGCTTAGCAAGAGAGGGTCTGCCAGCGAAAAGGTCCAAAACGGATGAGACAAGAGTTCTCTGCTCGCTGCTGAGCTCGACGCCAGGTGCGGTGTTGATGGTGCTCTCGAGCTTGAGCTCGCCAGTCTCGTTGGTGGAAGACATTCTGGCTTGATGTGTAGGGCTAGGAGTGCTTTGGAAGCCGGACGTGAAATAACCTGCAGTGGACTGTAATGCTGGAGAGGAGGATGTCGATCTGTTGGTAAAGCGTGCAAGTTGAGGTGCAAACGGACGCATTGGCGGGGTGTAGATGGGATAGTAATAGTAATTGAGACGCAGAGGGGAAAGAGCTCCTTCTTACCGGTTAAGTACAAGTGGTGCAGTCACGTCCCATCACAACATCGCAATCCATGATGCTACGCGCGCCTGTTGCTGCATCACAGTGCACTCCTTCGGGTCAGTGTGGTGACGATTGCAGACGTCACGAATCAAGGGTCCAGATGGGGAAATGCGATGCTCACAAGAATACATATGTATGACCTACGTACTTGGTCGGCGTCGGAGCAACTACCGTGCCGACTGGTGTATTTGCTTGTCGAAAGCATTATTGCCAAAGAATGACACTCAAGCTTTAAGATACGACTCCAGAGGAGAGTTTCTACCGATTATCAGAGCGAAAGGACATTGATGTATGCGAACATGTGGATGGATGGATTCGCAACGTCATCAACAAATGAAAAGATCCCCAACCCTGCCAACACATTTTTTGAGTCCTCGTTTTACTATGACTACATGCACAACATACAGGAACATGTGCGTATAGTGCTATGATGATCCTCCTCAATCCTGCATTTCATCTGCTATGCTAGCTCCCTTGAAAGTCCGGACTCTTCCTTGTTCTGATTAATCCTGTTGTTGGCCCTAAGAACAACGGACGATATTTGGAGCTGCTTCGAGTAGCACCCAATTTCTATTGCTCAAGGACACCTACACTTCCGGAGTATGCCAATTCTGATCAGTGACCACGCCCTTATCAAATTTATATACTCCCGTCAATCGCGCCCTCCAATCCTCGACGCCTTTCTCGGTTTGCCGGATATACATCTCAGGATCCTGCGTCATGTTGAGATAGAATGGCAGATTCAGGTAATCAATCTCTCCGTCAACCCAATCGATACCAGCCGTGGAAATGCCCCATTGATCGATCTCTTCTTTTGCCGAAAGGGGCAACTTCAGCTTCATCGGACACTGGTACCACGCAGCGAAATAGTCGATGGCAAGCATGATGCGATGATGGTCGCTCTTATTCGGCATGCCGGCGTGCCAGAGTCTGAGGTCGCGGAAACAGATGCTCCCCTTCTTGATCTTTGGCTGGACGGGAGGCTTTATCTTGGCTTGCTTCTGGATGTATGGTTTCTTGATCCAGCCACTCTCCTTGGTAGCTTGCTGATCGTCTTTCTCGTAAGCATTGTGGGTTCCAGCCCAGACCTGCAAGTTCTCACATCAGTATTGAACATGGCAGTTGCGGGCATTCGCGCATACCTCTGTCACGCCGTTCTTCTCATCGGAGTCCTGGAGGTATGTGTTTACCACAATGCCGAATGGGATCGGTGGATACTTGTGGTTGGCATCGCTGTGGACAGCTTGTCTGCCAGTCGCACCAGGTATTGCAACATTGCTGTTGATGAATCGCAACTCTGGTCTTGGTCCGAGAACATTTTCGATGACTCGCATCATATGCACATTGGCGTAGAACTCTCGCCGTAACCACTCATGTGTCAAAGGTGGCACGACACTGACGTTCTTTGTAGCTTCACCCTGATTCCATTGCTGGAACTTCTTGCCGATATAGACGCCCGTGTCTTCAACGATCTTTTCGTATAGGTTGTCAACAAGATCTTCGTCGATTGCGTTTTCCAGAACTACGAAGCCATCGCGATGGTAGTAGTATAAGCATTGCTGGATGGTTTCTGGTCGAGTGTTGCCCGACTCTCGCTCGTGGTCTGTGAGACGGATGACGACTGGGTTGTCACCATGCTGATCGATGTCAGGGATCAAGGCGCCTTCGCAGTATTTGCTTGTCGCTGTGTCGCCCATTGTGGAAATATGGGTGCCACAGTCGTACTTCTTTCGGCAGGGTGATCGCTGGTTTTGGGACGAACTTTCTTACAACAGCAGCCCGGTTGGATCTAATCGTAACAGATAATGACTACGAACAACATCATCATATTGTTGCGTTCATAGAAACGATTCTACCATGACTTCTGTGGGTCCGTCTCGCCCCTCAACGTGGGGTAATAGTAGTTGTGAATATTAGCCTAATATCAGACGAGCCGCAATCATCTGCTACAAAGGGTTCGGTGCTTCAAACACCATGTGCGACAGCCTGAAATTACATCGATGATTGCGAAGCTCGACACAGGAAGAGTCTACCGTCATTTCCGGGCTTCTTTGAACAGCAGCGTCTATTGCTCCGGGTACCTCCGTAATGCGTACTGCTTACTGCCTCGTATCCTCGAACCCTGTTGATGCAGTAGGTGCTACATTCGGTGATGAGCACTCAAAGTTACATGTACTGACAAGAAACAGCACGAGATCTTTTATCAGGGGAATGTCAGAGCACATCCGTAGAGCGTCGGAACCTCACCAGGAACGGTGCAATGCATGCGCATACCCACAGCTCCGAGCATGCAATCGTCAGCTGAGACGGGGAACATGTTTGCAGCATGGTTCATTACCGTCAATGAGGCCTCCTTACCGCTCTTGTATCATGCCCGGTGAGCTGAATTCTGCTGCTTCTGATTCGTACACACAGGCAATGCTAGAGCCCCATCAACCTGGCTGAACGACATTTGCATCAATGGATTGCTCCCGTGTGAGATTCCCTCTCGAGCATGTATCGAGCTGCCTTCAGCAGCAGAGAGGAGACACTGTGAGAAAGCTTCCCGATCTCTCATTAGATCCGTTATGGCAGAAGTGGCAGCGTTTGTTGTCGCACAATGTATGATTGTCACACAGAGTGGTACCACTGCTTCAACACCGATGAGCCGGTGTTTCGGCTTTGCTCGAATGGTTCGGGAGAATGCTGAATGCTGACATACAGCTCCTCATCGAACCTCAGACGTCTTTTTGGCAAGGATAGCAAAAACACGTGATAGTCTGGGGCACCAGTCATCTTCTATCGAGCCATCTGGGTAATATTAGCGATAGACGAAAGCCCGTAGCTCACAGACCATTTCATCGGAGCATGTTTTGATCAATCTTTGTGTGGAAGACGTGGTCTTCGTGTTGGAGAGGCAGCAGCGGGGAAGCTGAAAGCTGAACAAGACTCAGTCAGCCACGATTGACGCCGCAGCATGCCACGAAACACAAGCTGCCGAAAGGTGAGTGGCCAGATCAACCGCTGTATTACATGATGCTAGCACGTGCAGTTGTTGGGACGTTTGCAGAAACAAATGTCCATGCAGGGCAGGCTCCAGCATCATGGTCAGCTATGGATATTGAAACTCAGTCAGCTGGCTTGCATCGGTCCTAATTGGAGGCCGCCGAGCACGATGGAAGACCAGGCTGAGGAAGGTCATGGCATGACAGGACAGGAATGGTCTGGACTTGATCCAGGTTGAGCCACCAGTATCACCAGCATCAGCACTATGCGAATCCGTTTCAGCTCCTACATGCTGTACCACGATGGTCCTCACATCTTCAAGGATATAAAGAAGCTCACAGCCTACATCGATCTTGCTCTTTCTTCTTTACACAGCTTCAATACTCCAACAATCGCCACAAGGATCATATCATCCTCTCGCCGAATATAATCTTGACTTGAGATCATGGCCAGCCAACTCACGGACAGCGGACAGGTGATTCCTCCGCTAAATATCTCTGCGCCTGCTCCTATCATCAATCTCAGGGGATTCAAGTGGGAAACCGTGGACCAAGAGGTCCAGGGTCACGATGCTGCCCATGTTGTCGAAGATGGGGTCACACAAGAGCACCGAGTGCAAGCTGCTGGCGAGCAGCATCCAGTGCAGCAAACTTTCCTGGTGGCTCAAGCACCTCCTGCTCTTCCACGTAAGGACGTTGCACCACCACCGCCAGTCAAGATACCGCCACCAGATCAACTGCCCGCGCCAAAGCTCCCGTTGTCGCCAGAGGCTCTCGGCGCACAACTCCCCACGCAGCTAGGACTGATCCCCGGACAGCCTCTACCGCCGGCTCCTCTCTTCCCACTTACTCAGTTCCAAGGTGCATACGCGGGCAACGGATTCAATCTCATCTTTCGACCCAGACCAAAGAGCGACAAGACACCGTTTGACAAGCCACCAGTTGGCCCCAATGACAATGTGCTTGAGCTCAACCTTACCACAGAGCAACTCACCTTTGGTGAGACGATCGGAGACATCCCAAATCGCGGCTTAGTCCTCAACAACCAGCCTGACGTCAATCTTGGAGGCTTCCCGTATCTCCAAACCATCCAAGATGTTACGAACAGGGAGACTGGAAAGGGTGACAGGGTCAAGCCCACAGGCATACACTTCGAGCCTGGCATGTGGCTCAACATACCAGCAACAGACAGCCCGAAGAACGAGCCTAGTGTAGCTCGCATGGCATCGATCCCTCATGGTACTACTATCAACGCGCAGGCACTGTCTCCTCCCAAGCAGGCTACAGCCCTTGGCGGCAATGCAGGCGGTCCCAAGTTCGATGTCATCGATGTCACACCGTTCCCAATCGGAACCACCAAAGGCCTCGATCCCAACCCCTTTGCCGCCTCCATGGATGCAAGCAGTACTGATAGTCCAAGAATCCCGCAAAATCTCGCAAAGTTCGTCCAGGCAGGGACGATCACGACTGATATCATCAAGAACCCGAACTTGGTCCTCCAGAATGCAGTCAAGGGCCAGGACATCAGAGAGACCATCACTTTCGAGGTCTCGACCGGAAGCCCAGCTGACAAGATCAACGGAGGCGGCACAGCAAACATAAGCTTCCTCGCAGGCACTCAAGACCCTGGCACGACCTCATTGCCCGGGCAGCCAAACGCTCACGCGGCATTCATGAAAGCCAGGTTCTGGATCGAGACTGTAGCCTACGACGTCGTCGTTCCAAGATTCACGACCAAAGACACCGTCCTGCTGAAACCTACCATGCCAAGCAACTCCACCGCCCCGACGCCCGTATTCGCTGTCACGCCTCCCACCAAGCTGCCGTCTCAGTCGAAGACTATCAAGATCCCGGGCATCCAGCTGCAATACTCCCAGACCGTCTTTCTGAATTTCGCCGGGCTCACTTGGCCGCACGTCAGCGTTGCCACTCTGTGTCCTAAGAATCCTCAGCCGTTTACGATGACTTCATGAGCATGCATTCTTGTATGTTCTTGACTGATGATGCCAGTGATTATGACGATGGAGTTTCGGGAAAATTTGGTCAGGATCAACGGCGTCGTTCATGTGGGAAATCCCTTTCAACCAGATACTGACTCAGTCCAATGTGAACGTATTTACATAATCGCGGTGGATCAGAACCTGCTTGTTGAAATGATGTGAGAACGGCTGTGTCAATGCTGTGTACATGACGAGTATCCTCAAGTGCATGTCACCGATCCCCATCACCATTGCTCTGCGTTGAACCGCCATTCATCATCACTAGCGCCTCGTATGAATCATGATAGTCTTGGCTTGAAAGTCTACATTGTAGTGCCAACGATTGCAATGTCTCGGGATATCATTGAGAGAAGGGTCAGTCCTGTCACGCACGCGGAGTACCGGAGGTAGTATATCGATCTGCTCGGGAGTAGCTCCGATGTGAGTGAGGGTGTGTCTTCAGCTGATGGTCGACAAAGAACGCTCTTACGCACAAGTCTGCCCATCTCGGCGTGTTGCTTTCATGCATGTAGTGGTAGCTTCCCATCAATCCTTGACTTCATACGCCATTGAGGCGCTTACGAGGGTATGGCTGTATATGAGGGCATACCTGTCTCTTGGTGACTGGTATGCTTTTACCGACGCGCGTAGACCTAGGAGCGACTACAGCAGACGACTGGGAAGCTGGGTTCAGAGGCATGCCACTCGACAGCACGCTTAACGTTGGCACTGCCACAAATGAGACACGGCTGGTCTGGACGAATCAAGCGCACTGTGAATACGATATTGGCGGTGATCCGGTAAGGCGACGTGTGCGATGAAGAATCCAGCCTTCTAACAACATGTCTTAGGGACCCTGTTGGCTCCATCCCCGGCACAGGCTTCGGATCACGTTACAGACCCATGGTAGGAGCTCAATGGTAGAAGCTCAGGGAGTGATATGAAGATTTTTGACAGAAGCTTATTCTGCGGGCCGTCCAAGAGGAATCAAACACATGCTGAAGTCAAAGCCTGGGAAGTGTGTTTCAGTGGGTGGCTTTCTTTGCTGGATGTGTCGGATCAAACATCCGACAGCCGCGATAGATCGTGCCTCGATGCGGTCAGGGCTGTGATGAAAGGTCAAAGGAGGCAGCTCGCTCTGAAATCTAGTGTCTGCGCTTTTGGTGTTCCTGGAGTAGCATGGAGTTTCACAAGCCTTACGGTTGTGCGTCTCAGCAGACGTTGTAACAATATCCTGCAGGCGTCTGGCGCGAAAGCTGAAAGCAGACTCTACTCACATGTTCTGATCTTTCTGGATCCGTTGCGATCTGATCTTAGCTCGTAGTAAGATTGCGTTTGTCTGTACCGCGGGAGAACCCGTTGGTATCCGTCTGTATCGCCAGGAACCTTAATTTCCAGCCGTCCAGCACCATTGAAGTCGCAGAAAGAGACTTTCCGTACAGGCGCTAGAGAACCGGGATGCCTCCTGATGCCTTTGAATGGAAGGCAAGTCAGTCCTCAAGATAGGCTTGTTCATGTGGAAGTCAGCTTGACGTCGTTGCTGGGGAGAGTCAAATCAAACGGTATGAAGTCGTTTTCTCAGATGCCGAGAGGTTAACATAGACGTTATCCGGACTCCGTCTTCACGTCAGCTGATATTAAGACAAGCTCGCATCCTCCTGTGAAGGTGACAAGGATGTTGGCACATGGCCAAGGTGACAGCTGCAAGCACTTCATTGCCTCGCCAACGAACGTTGATGCGCACTGAGGTCATCTGGCAGTTCGAGGTGCATACCGCAGGTACGCAGGACTAGATGCATATAATAGCGCGCAAACATGAGATGACCAGTTCCGTCCCCTGGGTGGCTTGTGTAGGGGATGGCGGTATGTAACACCGGGGGTGGTATCTTTGGACGGTCTGCATCAAGGACGTCAGCGTGTCTCAGATATTGAGAATGGTGCCTGAGGCCACTATCAAGTCCCGGTGTTGGAGCATATAAGACCATGATGTGAATAGAAGGCGGTCCAGAGTAATCTTCGTCTGCTCTCTTTGCAAACACTTGAAGCCAAGAATACACATCATGGTACCCGAATGCCCGTTCTGCGGGTTCCAAAGCAGCGTGTATGCGGTTCAACGGCACATCGAACAGAATCACACAAATCCGCCGATGCATCCTGTAACTAGCTCGCCAGCAGCAGCTCGAGCTCCTAGGAGAAAGATACTGGCTCTCCCAGCTCCCGGTCCAGACCCAGAGCCAGCCTCATATCCGATCAAAGAGCGACGAATAGTCACCAGACGGTACCCAATCGAGGAACCATCTTGGATCAAATGTGGCGTAGCCGGTTGTGGCATGTACGTTGCTCGAAGCAACATAGACGACCATCTGGATATGCATGATGCTGCTGCCATACAAGCGGAAGAGGAACAACGAGCCCGACGACTGGGCATGATGCCTTCATCTAGGGGCGCGCCTGGTTTCCCGTCATCGGGTGGCCAGTATCCATCGTCCCGTGACCTGAAGAAACTCGACTATGGGCCCATGATGGACGACGATTACGACGGCAACAGCACGTTCAGCGGAACTTCTGGCTCGCACACCTCATCTACAGTGAGTTCAGCCGCCAATGGAAAGCATGGCAAGCATCGAAATCACGGCTCCGGAAGTCAAGCTGGAAAGAATGGCAAAGAAGGCGATGGCTCCGGCTCTGGCAGAAACCGCAAGAACTCTGATCGGAAGAACCAACTCCGCGGATGGAGTCGAAATTCAGCCTCTGGTAAAGGGAAAGACAATAGTGGTAAATCTGTCAAATCATCTTCATCCAGCATAATATCTTCATCCTCGAAAGCTCGATCAGATGGAGGAGGAGCTGGTGGAGGTTCGAGTGGGCAGGGGTCAAGTGGCAGCAAGGCAGGGCGCAGAGGTTCTTCTGGAAGTGGTGGCGGAGGAAGTGGCGGCAATGGAGGAAATGGGCCTAATGCAGGGAATGGCGGCGGCGGACCTGGTGGTGGTGGGCCAGGGAATGCGGGAGGCAATGGGCCCAACGGCGGCAATGGCCCCAGCAGAGGCAACGGCAACCAAACATCCGGCTCAGCATCTGGAATGGGTGATCCTATGAATGCACTCCTTGGTCAAGGAGGACCAGGCGGTCCAGACATGGGCGGACTCGAACTCCAATTGGCAAAACTCTTATTGGCGAACCGTGCCAATCCGAATGCTCCAAGTAATATGCCCGGATCTGGTCCCAATGGCGTACCGAACATGGCACCTAATATGGGACCTCCATATCCTTTGGGTGGCTCGAATCCGGCGATGCCGTCCAACAACATGTCCCCGAACGACATGCTGCAAGCAATCATGAAGAGCGTCCGTCCACAGAGCCGGGATCCCAATCCTTATGGGATGGATCAGCGCATACCTTCAGAAGCGGCAAATCTTCTGGCAGCGATCGTTGCCTCTAGATCTGGAGGATATTAGGCCATGATGCCATGTTTCTTGTTGCCTATCTTGTCTCGAGATCATTCGAAAGTCAGCTGCACGCTGTTCCCCATTTTGAAAGCATTGACTAAGGTGTAGTCCGATAGAAATTTGTAAATTTATTTTTCCTGACGAATGAAATGAGTATTCAAGCGTGTGGAAGGCTGAATTTATACGTGCGGCAGCAGAGGTGAATCGTTCAGGGTGCAAGCTGATGTGAGAGTTCATGGATGCTCGAAGTCACGTGAGTTCAGCGCCGGCACTACCCTTTGCATCGATGCTAGCGTCTCAGCAAACGATGCAAACATCGATTCAAGAAGTTCGTAGACAAGATATGCCGGCTGGTTATCAGTTTGAGCGGCGGCGGATGCCAACGTTGCTTTGACAATACGCCAAATAACAGGCTCATTGTACGACAGCATCGATGATGATGTATGGGCAACGGACACATAGGGGCTGTACAAGCTGGATCGAAACATGTGGATAGACTAATTTACTTGGAACTTCAATTTCGTAACATCGTAAAATAATGAAGCCTCCGGTCCGAGGACAACTCGTCTGAAGCAACAGCATCATCTTCATCACGCGCTCATCCCTTCACCAGCTCTTCTTTCCCTGGCCAGCATTCTCGGCTCCCTTGCCAGCGGAGTTGCCAGCATCTTCGATGCCTCCAGTGATGCCTTGAAGACCATCGCCGACGGCCTTGGTGCCGGTGGTGTTGTTGATGGTCTCGCCGACACCGCGGCCAGCTGTACCTACAAGGCCGCCGGCAGTCTTGGTGATACCACCCACAGCGTTGCCGAGCTGTGTTTGTGTGAGAAAGAGTGTAGTGCAAAACGAGTAGGGCAGTGGCACTTACTGTGGAAGTTCCTGCCTTCACAGCGCCCTCTGCGCCGCCTTTGTTTGAGCTAGTATCGAGAGGCATTGTTGGTGTTTTTGTTCGATTGTATATCTTATGATAGTTGAGAAGCGGGGTGCTGGTAATGTAGTGTAGTACTCCCAATGGCTATACATATATATGTTCGCGATCGAAGGCAACAACATCAAGTTACGTCATGGCACTGCCCCAACAATGACGTTCAGGCTTGGTCGTTTCACGTTTCATGTTGACGGTGGCTGATGCGACGGTTGTACGTGTCGCGATGGAGGTGTGCGACTGGACAAATCGTCTTCCATAGATGCACACCTTGAGATATATAAGGTTCTCTCAAAGTGTAGAAAACTTGGATGCTTATCACGCTTGTGAAAGCATACCGACGCATGCCCAGGAACACAACGGCCTGTTTGCTGGGCAGCATTGACCCGATTGGGCAAGATCGACATGATGTATGCCAAATACTGCTTCTGCCATTGTCGCTATGGCCAGCGCTGCAGAAACCACACAGAGGATGGATAAATGTATCTATCTCATATACCACCTGTGAGGTCGAAGGCAGTGCTTGGGACAACTCCATGAGTCGTCGGAGTGAGATTCGCCTTCCAGATGGTACAGACAATGGGTTGCGGCGGACTGCAGCTTACCTACGTGGTGGCTCAGGTGGATGCAGGATGCATGCATGATTTCGGCTCTCCTCACCACCTCGTACCTCCTAGCACATACATGAGAGCCATTGTTCCATCCGCGATATTTCCTGCAGTAAACTGCAAATATCTCTACCCAGGATGAACTGCAAGTTCTGCTCGCCAACGTCAACAAAGCCGTCACCGACAGTGCTCAGAATGGCGACCCGAAGGCATACGACGACGCACTGGCTGCCATCCAAAAGCTGCAACTTGCAGTCGAGAAGCCAGGAGACTTTGCAGCCAGGATTCGTTTCCAAGGCTTACAGAATACGGCCTTGGTAATGCTTGCTGAGATGGGTGTGCTTCAAGCTGTTGCTGCTGAGCACGGGAAGGATATCACTTCAATTGCCCTTGCGAAAGAGTCTGGATGCGATGAACAGCTCATAATTCGCTTGATGAGGACGATCACCGCTGCAGGTATCTGCGATAAACCGGCGTACATACCTACCGCAGCAACGCTATGACCGAAGTCCTGAGCACTGCCGGACAGCGAGCTGGTATGCAGTATATGGTGGACTTGCAGTTCCATATCGGCAGCAAAATCTGAGACTTCATGAGAGAGACGAACTTCCACAAAACCGGAACTTCGTCACTAACGGCTTGTCAATTCGCTTTTGGAAAGAGCTTCTGGCGTATTCTTGATGAGAATGTTGAGCAGCGTGCGAGCTTCAATGAGTATATGAAAGCGGCGAGGCGCGGTGGACAAGTGCAATTGTGGCATGAGCGATATCCTCCCGTCAAAACACTGGCCGAGGAACCTCAGCTGAAGACGGGTCCAGACAACGTGCTAATGGTGAGTTTGCATCATGTAGTCTCAGGAGGCACTCCACTAACCTGATATCTTCACTGTGCACAGGTCGACGTAGGAGGCGGCGTAGGCGGCCAAGTAGGCGCCCTCAGAAAGCAGTACCCTGACCTTCCCGGACAATTCATCCTGCAAGATCTACCAGATACGATCAAAAACAACGCCTCACCGCCTGAAGGTGTAGATTGCATAGCCTACGACTTCTTTACCCCACAACCAATCAAAGGGGCGCGCATCTACCTGTTCCGCAGCGTGTGTCATGACTGGGACGATGAGAAGAGTATCCAACTCCTCCGAAACACTGTCGCTGCCATGGACCCTTCCTACAGCCGCCTGTTGATTGACGAGTGGGTTCTTCCTGATGTCCGAGTTTCGCAGAAAAGCGCCTCCATGGACTGCAACATGATGCTCATGTTCAATGCTTCCGAACGCACGAAGATGCAGTGGGAGAAACTGTTGGACGCTGCAGGACTCGAAATTGTGGATATCTTCTCAACGCCAGGCGCGGCGGAGTCAGTGATCGAGACTAAATGTAAAGGAGCGTAGACGTAGATATTAGAGTCTCCTGCAAAAGTGAGAAGCTGTCTTTCAAGGATACCTTTCTAGTATGATCTCGTATACGTTGGCTAGTGCCGATTGTGTCTTCTCGCATAATCAGTGCAGATCATGTCTTTACCTTGGCCTGGGGCCATCATCCTGCGCAGATATCCTCTTCCGCTCCGAGAATTCCACCTTCTTGCCATCCTTGTGGACGTCAATCATAGCCATCGCGCTTGGCGTTGTCCTGAACTCTCCTGGCAAGTGCGTGTTTGTATCTCCTATCTGAGCAGTGAAGCGGTGCTGTATATTCTCGAAGAATTGAATGCGTTGGAGCTTAGTGGTCGCACCATGCACGCCGACCGCACTAGTCGATTTGACAGCGTCCAAGAAGTGAGCGTGCGATTCGCGTGATGCGTACTTCGTCGTAGCGTGTTGCTTTCAATTGAGGCTCACTTCAATCCTGCGTAAATCTGATTGCTGAGATTGGCTTGAGTGTCTATCGTGCATTCTCTGAACGCAACTCAGCCATAACGCCTCCAGCATCTCTCAGTTTCTCATCTTCTTCAAGCTTGGCCTTCACAAATTTGTCGAGCACCTTGACCTTCTCCAAAGCGGTGTTCATGTAGCTCATGACACTCATGCCATCGACAGGCTCACCGCTGTACTTCGCAATCTGGCAGACCTCGCCAAAACGGTTCATGCTGATGATCACCTCTCCCTCTCTACATTGCTCCTCCAGGACAGTCGAGTCAAGCAATGTGATGGATCCGTCCTCGTAGTAGCCGAAAGTGATGCAAAAAGGTTGGTGTTGCATAGACAATTTGATCGGCTCACGTTCTCTTGGATCGAAGACTTCTACATCTTCGCCACGCACCTCGAAGTCAGGACGGCGGTAGTGCATCAGGGCAGCTACCAACGCCAGACAGCTGGCATCCACTAGACTTCCATCGTGGTCCAGAACGTGCACGTCAGCTCGTACGTGGAAGCATTTCTGTCCTGCAATGATACAGAGTGATTCGGTGTCCAGGGCTCCAGATCTGCGAATAGTCTTCTCTAGAATGCGAGAGAGGAGAACCTCGGCCTGATCTTGTCTGCAATGACTCGTCAGTGTTGAGCTACAGAAGGAACAACACAACTGCTTAATCTTACCTGCCGACCTCAAAAGCAGGCGATGCAATGGGAGACAGCTCAGTTGAAATTGTGAAAACTCCGTCGAACTTGCGATCTGCTGATGCTTTCACAACTTCTGATGATACCCGGACCATGACTCTCGTCTTGCCCAATTGCACTGTTGCCACTCCATACTCGTCTCCAAATGACAGATCTAATGGTCGGAATTCATCGAATGCTCTGCCGTCAATTCGGACGTTCTCGCGCAGTGCCTGGAGCAGGAAGGCCTTCGCATTGTTTGATGGCTCTGTTTCGCGTGGCATCTTATCTGTTGTCGTGTGATATTATATGTCGTGCCTCTCAGCAAATAATTGCACGTCTACCGCCACGGCGTCTCGTGCTGGCTTTCGCTGGCGCATTTTCCGCGTTTGCTAGAAGTCCTTCTTCCGGCAACTCTAGCCGAGCGTCGAGTGTTGCGCCAGCTTCACTTCGACGACTTAACATTAAGGCATTCATTCGCAATAATACTTCATAAGCGCAGACCTCAAGCCCCTCTTTTACAGGGCGCCATCGACATAACAAACACTCCGCGAATCAACACACTTGCGTTGCGACCATGACTACCGCACACAGGCCGACCTTCGATCCAGCGCGCGGAAAGGAAGCAGGGCGCGGCGAGGCATACCACCAGCGTCTACTACCTGCGCACAAGATCCTTAAATACAGACAAGCTACCCAAGGCGCGCCAAACGAACAGGCCCGTCGCGACTTGCGCGCCGAGCTTCTGCGCAACGAGAGGATCCACTTCGCCAAAAAGGAAGGAAGGACTTTCGAGAATGAGGAAGCTGGCGAGCAGCCTCTTGCAATCGAGGACAATGCGGCTGTCGGGGGGGTGAAGAGGGCTTTGGATAATGGAAGTGCGGACGATGCTGCAGACGGTGAAGCGGAAGAAGACTACGAAGCGAAGAAGCGACGAGTGCTGGAAGAGACCAAGGACATCGACGCAGACTCAGACTCTTCATCCTCGTCGGAAGAAGAATCAGATGACGACGATGAAGACGAAGAAGCAGAGCTGCACCGAGAGCTTGCCAAAATCAAGGCAGAGCGCGCAGAAGCTGCTGCTCGAGAAGCTGCGGAGAAGGCTAAGAAGGAGGAAGACCAGAGAGAAAAGGATATTGCGCTTGGCAATCCTTTACTGAACAAAACTCAGGATTACGGTGTCAAGCGAAGGTGGGACGACGACGTTGTGTTCAAGAACCAGGCTAGAGGAACGGAAGACCGTGGCAAGGAGAAGCACTTCGTCAACGATCTATTGAGGAGCGACTTCCACAAGCGATTCATGGACCGCTACGTTCGTTGAAGCGCATGAGACCGTCGACTTTTCACAAAAACAAATGGAAAGCAGCCCGCCCTTGATCCCGGCATTGTCACGTCCAGGTAACACAGTGACAACATCGTATGGGAACTGCAAAATAACAAGACTCGCCCGCTTGAGTGCAACCGATTATGAACCAACCTAGACATATCCTACCTCGCAGCACTTCCCAAAGAACTATGGAACGCTTTCGCAAGCTATGACAACGCAGAGCACAAACGACTTCTTGAATTCATACTCAGCCTTTGCGACGCTCCAGACGAGAGATTATTGCAGCGCTGAAACGTGGCTTGTCTGGCCCACGTCATCCTGGTCGCCACACCAGTACACTCTATCAATGAGATGGAGCCAATGAAGAGGTTTTAGCTGTATCAGCGACAAACTGGAAGGCGGGAAATATAGACGATGGCTTGAGGAATCTGCCACTTTGTATATTCGATGACATACCGGCGGGTTTGCCTGGTGGTGCTCGTAAACAATAAAATTGACCCTTCCTCAACATGTTCACTATTGCTTTCCTATCTCATAGACACATTTAGGTCCTGAAAATGTAATCAAACCATTGTTCCTTAGATATGACTTTCACCGCAGACTCTCCGACTCATCTTGCATCAGACATTATCAGAGGGCATGTTTGACTGAGGAAAATGGTAAGGTATACGTTTCCCTACAAAGCCTGCCAGTCGGAGGCTGTGAAATTGCAGCCTTGCAAAGTGTAATGTTCTGCTCAGCGAGCCGATGGCAGAGGACCGGAACTGCAAATAATAAGTTTTCAAAGACTTCTTGCATGTAAAATGGCCTTAATTCCGCTGCCAGCGAAGTATTGCTTGCTGAATGACAAGTTCCTCTCCATACGGCGCCTCAAAGATATACGGAGCAAAGTTCTTCCAGTCCTTGCAATTTGTCTGACATTCGAAAAACTTCACATATTCGTAGTACTCAGGATACCAGCCAGCAGACTCCCAATCCACGAGCGCCTCGATCTTTCCGCCCTTGACGATGATGTTGCGTGGTGAGAGGTCTCCATGTGTGAAGCGGATACCGTGGTCCGATCGCATCATAGTGGCGAGACTCTCCCGGATCGCATTTGGGCATTGAGGGTAGAGGGTCAAAAGAAAGTCGTTGAAATTTTTCTCATCTGTAAATGGACCACCTGTGTAATCCTTGTAGCGGCGGCAATCGCGAGCGGGTCCATTGATGTTCCCGATGGAGACGTGGTCCTGTCTGTCTGCACGCATCAAGGAGATAAGATGACCGAGCTGTTGAGCAATCGACTTCTTATCATCCTCAGACAAGTCTGGCCAGATTGACTCTAGAGTATCGCCTTGGACAAAGTCCATCCAGATAGTACGGGTATCAGGCGAGTAGTCGAACGCGGTCGGAACGGGAAGACCTAGATGTCGTGCATGTTTGAGAGCCTCAAACTCTTCATCTCGCACCCTTGGACCAGATTTCTTGAGCCGGCCATCGGTGTCGCATGAGCAGATGGTGCGACCTAATGTAAAGTCACAAAACGAGCAACTGCATACGACTCAAGATGCGACTTACTCAGTGCTGCCATACCACTCGAAGAGGCTATGAAGAAGAATCCTTTTCGACTTGCAGCCTACGTGATCGGAGTCTCAACGAGTACTCAAAGAATCAGAACGACCGCCAGCAAGAGAGCAGCAGGGGGAAGGGAGAGGTCGTCGATGTTGGGAGCTAAAGACGTTGCAACAGTAGGCCTGGCCGAAGAGCCTTAGGCAAATAGTACTGGACGCATACGGACATGGCCCAAAGCTCGAACGTAACGCCATGTTCCAATTTTGGTTGAAGACTGGACCTCTAATCCAAGTGATCGCAGGTCCAGATCACCAGTACCGTAGACGATAAAATGACTGGAAGCGTCGATAAAGACGGGCGTTCGTTGACAACGCGGAAAAGTACGCTGGAATGTTGGGATGTCGCACTCCGAAGCTACCTCCTACGCTTTCACACATTTGAGGTCTTGCAAAACAAGAACAACGTTCAGATCGAACGCCTCCAAATGCCCAGCATCGTGATGGATCGAGAATGCTGCAAAATAGCAAAAGAACAGCTTCCTCCCGTGATCGAAACAGGGACCTTAGGATAACTTGCATTGCTGCAATCCCACGCTCTACCACTGAGCTAAAGAAGCTGATGGTAAGCCATTATCGGCTTGTGATGTCATCGCTCAATTGCAGCAATATGTCGCTCAACTTATTATCACTTCTGGAAACGCAAATCCAGCATCATTCGGATACCCAGATGGTGTCATTGTCCACAAGACAAAGACTGACCGCAATAATATCTAGATATGACATTGTCATCATTTTCAGCAGACTGACAGGTACTTCGATATTGTCGGCAAAGTGGAAGAGGGTTTCGTACGCTGGTGCTGGCATCATCGTTCTCACAACCAAAGGGCCCCTTCATACTATTACAGCGACCGCTGATGGCAGTATCGCTATACAAGGCTTCTCGTGAGGATGGTGACGAGCGTCTGGTGTTCATGTCGACGACGTAGAGCGCCACGAGAAGCCAATTCGTTTGAGTGACTGCATATGCCTAGGTAATCGTGCGGGTGAGGGTCTTATGGGTGATTGTGTTTGGTCTGTCGGAAGTCTACAGCAAGAATCCGGCGCGAACCGAAAGAATTTGCGAGGGAAGAAGTGCAAGACGTCTCCCTCAGAAGGCAGCTACATCGACCATCTGAAGCACGGAAGCTTACCTTGGTGAGAATCAGGTCTGCAAACTACAGTGAAACGGAGAGCACGTATAATTCGTACAATAATCATTGGCATGAGAACAAAAGCTGGGGTATATGAAAGTGTCGTTGTGTCCTCGAATTTCCATCAGCTTTAATGACTTTTTGTCTCGCTAGAGAAACCGCTAACCGAGAAAGGACACACCCAGAGGTCGTTTCCAACCAAGGAACGCCCCCGGAAATGCTCATCCTAACGCCCGAGCATGATGATAAAAGTTTAAGAGTGCTGTAATCCAATTGCTTAGATCTTGATGGCGCTCTCGAGGGCCTTGGCCTTCTTGGCGGTACGGGCGTTGGACTTAGCGCCCATGATGCCACCACCCCAGTGACGCTTGGCCTCCTCGTTCTTCTCGAGGTAGCCCTCCTTGACGGCCTGAACGAGCTTGGAAAGCTCAGACTTGTCCTCAGAGCGGACCTCAGTGATGGCGACGACGGCGGCGGTCTAGATGTATTGTTAGTGGGTGTTGGTCGACTTGATAAAAAGAATTCAACATACCTTCTTGTGGACGACAGTGCCGAGACGGGCCTTGCCCTTGATGATGGCGTAGGGGATACCCATCTTGCGGCAGAGGGCGGGGAGGAAGATGACAAGCTCAATGGGGTCAACATCGTTGGCGATGAGGACGAGAGCGGGCTTCTTGGCCTCGATGAGGGCGACAACGTGGTTGAGACCGTACTTGACGACGTAGGGCTTCTTGCTGACGTCCTCCTTCTTCTTGCCCTCGGAGACGGCGGTGGCCTCCTTGGTAAGACGCTCCTTCTTGTCGGCCTTGGTCTCAGGGCGGTACTTGTTGAGGAGCTTGAGGGTCTGGGCGGCGGTGTTGCGGTCAAGAACGTTGGAGAACTGAGCGATTGAAGGAGGGACCTTCAGGCGCATGTTCAGGATCTTGCGCTGGCGCTGCAGACGGACGTAGGCGGGCCATTTGACGAAGCGCGACAGGTTGCGGCGGGGCTGGATGTCCTGGCCGATACCGAAGTTCTTCGGGCGACGCTCAATGAGCGGGTTCTGGTGGATGCGTTAGAACTGCCAGGCGCATCGCATTGGAGGGTGTCGCAGGGTCAGTTACTCACCTTGGCGTTCTTCTTGTTCACACCAGCCTTGGTCTGGGGGAACGGGGCCGGAGCGGCCTTCTTGGTACCGGCTTTGGCAGGCTATCATTGAGAAGAACAGTCAGTGCTGTTCAATCTCTAAAGAGCGCTTATGAGCAGAGGCATTGCTGCCACCTGCTCGGCTCAAGCCATCGCACCAAGCACTGCAACGAGGCAGGCGGTGGATATTGGGGTCATCACTGCAGCGTGCTCGCGCGCATTGCGACAAGCAGAGGCATACAGCTCAAGGGTTCAGGTAATGCTTACCATTGTTAGTATCGACGGCGTGAATGAACGAGGAGTTGTCGAGATCGTTGTCGCTGGCGGAGGAAAATCTCGAGTTGAAGCCAGCATCGAAAGTCGTGCTTTCCAATGTGGGCTCACTAGCGAGCCCGCTTCCCGCCCGCTCCCGCTTCGCCAAGTTTTCGAGCTGCTGGGATGAATCTCACGTGACTGTGGATCTTATCAGTGCCCATCTCTCTTCGGACGGGCGTTCCGTGACGAGCATTCCTCTGGCTGGCCGGGTACTATAGCTTGGCCTATAGACAACGACAAACATACCTTATCCGAACTCCGTCTCGTGATTGCGCCCGCAGCGCGCCACAAAGTCTATTAGCGAGCCCTCCGTATCGCTTTCATTCTTATATCTATGGCCCTCTTTTGAATCTCTCTTGTAGAGCATGCGCATCGATGTAGGGCGGAGGCCGAGCACTGAGCACCTCCTGCCCGATCACGTAGAGATGCAGAACATCAGCCCACCTCAGCACGCGACAGACAGCAAGACTGCTGCTGACGACCGTTTCACACGCGAAGTTGTCTCCGAGGTAGCCGGATCAGACCACCAAGATACTCTGACCAATCTGAGATCTGGCACACCAGAGACTGTCGAACAGCACGATGCTGGCACTACTTATCGCGTTTACAAAGTACGCTTTTTTGGCCTGGCCCAACTTGTATTGTTGAACATCATCGTTAGTTGGGACTGGTTGACTTTCTCCGCTGTGAGCACAACAACAGCTCAGTACTTCGATGTCTCAGAAAGTGCTATCAACTGGCTCTCCACAGGCTTTCTCTTTGCTTTTGTGGCTGTCAGCCCCTTAGTGATGTATACCCTCAATAAGGGCGGGCCCAAGACAGCGATCGTCACCGCCAGTGTACTGGTACTTGTGGGCAACTGGATTCGCTATGCAGGTACGCGCGCCACCGGCGGTCACTTTGGCGTTGTCATGTTCGGGCAAATAATTATCGGGTTCGCTCAGCCATTCGTACTCGCCGCGCCAACAAGATACAGCAACCTTTGGTTCTCAGACAATGGTCGCGTGTCGGCAACGGCAGTGGCGTCACTTGCCAACCCTCTTGGTGGCGCTATAGGACAGCTCGTCGGTCCATTCTGGGCCACCGACGCCTCCAGTATCCCAAGCATGGTTCTATATATCTCAGCCATTAGTACCGCCGCTTCGCTGCCCTCGTTCTTCATACCAGCAGCGCCAAAGACCCCACCTTCAGCCATGGCCGTGGACGAAAGACTTAATCTTCGTGAGGCTTTCCATGAACTCCCACGCAACAAATCATTCTACTTGATACTGCTACCCTTCAGCGTTTACGTTGGGCTTTTCAACGCCGTATCATCTCTTATCAACCAGATCTTCGAGCCCTACGGTTTCAGCGAAGACGACGCCGGTATCGCTGGAGCTCTCCTGATCGTCGTTGGGCTTGTCGCATCCGCCATCGTATCTCCATTCGTGGACAAAACGAAGCGCTACTTGCCAGTGATCAAAGTCATCGTCCCATTCATTGCAGCATGCTATCTCGCATTGATCTGGATGCCACAAACGCGCTCGTTGCCGGGACCGTACGTGATCTGCTCGTTGCTAGGCGCGACATCATTTTCCCTTCTTCCATGCGCGCTCGAATATCTGGTAATCATAACTCATCCTGTTAGCCCAGAGATATCTTCTACCATTTGTTGGAGCGCTGGACAGTTGTTTGGTGCTGTGTTCATCATCATCATGGACGCTTTGAAGGGTGGTGATCCAAGTGAGCCGGATGGTAGTATGAAGCGTGCTCTGATATTCCAGGCGGCTGTTGCGTGGGTTGTGGTGCCTTTCCCACTCGCGCTGGGCTATTGGCGTTTCCAGCACGTCGGTCTACGACGTTTGGCTAGTGCAGAGAGTGCATGAGGGGGTCGATAACACTTTGTATAAGTCGCATTCATGTCAACTCTTTCAGTCATTTGAGGTTCATAAACTTCCACAGCCAGCAAGAGCTCCGAAAGTCCTAAATGCAAGAATAAAGCAAAAAGAAATACCAGTCGCACATTCCATGACCGCAGACGTCAAACGCTGCAGTTTCAGGATGCAGGCGAGTCACAAGTCTAAACTGCAAGCAAGGTCTTAGCCTCGAAAAGCTTTGTACTATTTGAAATCTAAACATGCGATGAAACAAGTACATCTACAGAGAGGTACCAGTAAGCTCATATGAATACACGAATCAAGTAGCCACCGCCTGACCCGCAGGACCAGGAACGCCCTGCGACCTCCTGACCGAGCTCCACGCAGGCCCCGATCCTTGCCTCTGCGCCTTCGAGCTCGCAACACTATTGCGTCGGCTCTCCGCCTCCTCCTCGTCATACGTAGATTCCGACATGAACGGCGAGCGAGCACGGATATCCGGGCCCTTGAGAAGCAAGATAATAGGAACGACACTCAGTGCCAATCCGATGAAGCCAAGCAAGCTGGAAGCCCACTGGAAGCCAAGGTTGTTGTACAAGGACTGCGACGCCAGCGGCAAGAAAGCACCAAATGTGTTTCGCCCAAGCGACGCGGCTGAAAGTGCAGAAGCGGCATACTTTTCGTAGGCGTCGGCGAGGTAGTTGACGACAGCCATGTAGATCTCGTAGATTCCGAGACCGACGCAGCCGATGCCGAGAGTGGGCACGATCCAGTGTACATTAGGATACGATGACCAGCCGTACCAAAACATGCCCGCGGTGAAGATAAGAGAGCCAGGTACTGCAAAGTACAAGCGAGCTTCGGGAACCGGCTTGCCCGGCCTTTCCTTGTTTTTCTTAGCTGATTGGAGGTACAGCCTGTCTTGCAATGGGTTAATGATCGTGCCGATGACCGCACCGACGGACAGCGCCAGCTGGATGAGGTTCGTCTGGAAAGTGCCAAAGCCGTACAGCTCCGTGAAAACTTGCGTCACGCTGCTCTGGAACAAGAACAGGATTCCCCAGGCGAAGCTGACCCAGAGTGTGAAGGAGATCACGACGAACTCCGTGACCAGCATCTTCGTAGGTCGTTTGAAAGATACTTTCAGCATCTCCACCACGCTCGATTTGTTCAGCTCGGATTTGGCGTACGCGTTACGCCCTTGTTTGCGCAAGTTTTTGGCTCGCTTGGCGAGAATGACGTCTCCGCGAGTCTCTTTCAAAATGAACCAGAAGACAGGCAGTAGAGCAGCATCCGAGATGAGTTGAACCTGTTGATAAGACCGGGAGTCAGCAACCTTTCGTAGGCTTCAAAGCCTATCTCCATTTGGCACTTACCCAGTAAATCCACCTCCAGTTCAAGTGCGTTTGCGCAGCACCACCAACGAACGGACCCAAAGCGATGCCAATAACGCTAGTCATACCGAAGATGGACATTGGGATGCTCCTGTCTTTTTCGCCTCGCCAGATATCTGTCACATAGTCAGAATGATTATTCTGCCCGCCATTCCCACAGCTCTTGAATCCTCTGATCGCCGGCATACATACCCGTAATAGTACCTCCAACGATATTAATACTGACCGAGCTGGCACCACCACCGAAAAATCTCGTGACAATCAGAGTTGCAAAGTTGGGTGCCGTCGCCGAAGGAATGAGCCAGATCAAGAACAGGATGTAGGCGCCGAAGTAGCCGGGCATACGACCAGTATTCTCGGTCAACGGCACGAACAAAAGCGGGAAAACAGCCGCGCCCACATTCCACGATGCAGTCGCCCAGTAAAGCCATGGGAAGTTGTCCTGGCTGATGCCGAATTCTTGCTCCATTTGCACGTTGCCGGATCCGTAGGCGCCGGCAGGCAGACCGGTCAAGATGGAGCTGTTGAGTCGTCAGCGGCTGGAAACAGCTTGCAGTGTAGATTAAGGCGGTGGGCTTACATGAAGCATGTCGTAATCGTGAGGATCCATTTGCGGGAGACGGACCAGTTGAAGCTGTGGCGTTGTTGTCAGTAGAGCCTCAAACACGAACGCAAAATGATTATCCATACGGGTTCTCGGGATCATTGGGTCCATCCCAATCCACGATTTCTACATCATCTCTCTTCTCAGGGTCTGTGCTTGTGGATGATGATTGCCTGTCGCCGCGTGCTGCTGATATGTCAGAAAGGCTGGTATCTGAAGAGTGAGGAGATCCATGTCCTCACCGTTGCCGTTTCTGCCATCGGCCGGAACTCCGCGGTCTGATGTTCCATTCTCAAGATCGCTATCATCTGCTGGAAGCCTCTCCACCTCTTCTCGTTTGGCGTTGTCGGACTCAGTCTCCATGATTGAAAGTGGCGTACAGCGTGATCAAGGTCCCGTATTCATAGACAGCAAAGCTTCCGCTAGGTGATATGAACAAGGTAGAAAGTAGGTATCGAAGGGAAACAAGACAAAGTCAAGTGAGAGAAGGAGTAGTAGAATCAAAGGGAAAGCATTCAATTATGAAGTCACCTACTCAAAAAGCTAAACGGATCCATAGGCATTGGCGTTATCAGCCATCGGCAGATCTTCAAGACCACCACCTTCCATCCAAAAAGCGCGTGCTGTCATCGGTTTCAAGCCCGCCCTCAGTAGGCTTTTCGACTTCCTGGCTCGCGGACGCGGCGCGCGCGGATTTACGGTTGCGCAGGCGTGATGTCAGATCTGGAGCTGTGCTGACATGCCATTTTCTTTACCACCGTACAAGGGCCGACAGCAGTGAGAGACGCCGAGGTACGACAGAGGCGACATCGCTGACCTGACTGCTAACCTCTCGGCTGTAAAACCAGACTGTGAGACGGAGACGCGTCGACGAATGCTTCTGCGCGTTTGCGATGGCGGGTGAGGTCGATCAACACCACGTTGCCTGGAACGGTATACGGGAGTGGCCGGATGGCGTTCTTTTTGTCGATCCTGACGGATGAGAGTCCTTCATCCCGCTTCACCCACAACCTTAATCGAGGAGAAACGAGACAATGACAGCATAAAAAACAGAGTTCCTCGCTGACCCGTGACCTTTCCGGAATTACATGTAGTGTTAGCCCGAGTCTAGGTATTGGCTGATGCCGATTGACACAGCTTCACGGAGCGGAGACGACAATCCGAGATTTGTTCTTGAGACTACTTGGACGACAATCATTACAGGCATAAATCATGGCTATATCAATTTCGAGAGCATGAACTTTAGTAACTTGATACCAACATTGACATCAATTCCAGGACTTTCAAGGCATATCGACAGCTCACGTCAATCAACCCATCAACCCAGATACACCACTACTACATCCTACGTAGCAGTCTTTTTCAAGTTATTGGCGTCCGCGATGATGTTCGCATCTTTCCTGCCAGCAATGGCAAGACCATTGAGCAGACCCACGATAATGGGCTCAAGCGACACACCCAAAGCCAGCGGGTCGAGCGAGTCGTCCAAGATGGTCTTCTGAGAGCAACCGCTGCCAGCAGTGCCCGCGAAAGCAGCTTTGACAAAGTTGAAAGCGCCTGGGAAGCCGATGATCTCGGTAGTGGCATGGCCTCCATTTTGGACGGTCACAAACTCAACACTGGCACCGTAGCCGCACCACTCGTCGCGCAAAGTGGTTGCATTGGCATAGGGGATGATCTCGTCTGGCGGCGCGTGGAACATGTAAACCGGTGCCTTGGGGGTTTCGTCGGCTTTCTGGCCCATAATGTTGCGAGACAAGACGCTTGCGATGGTCGGTTGATAAAGCACTTGGTTGCCCAAGGTCTGAACTTTGGTCGATTGGATTTGCTGGAAAGCGAATGTCAAGATGTTCTCTGCGCCGCAGATCTTCTCCGCGGTGTCGAGAACGGTCTGGCCGTAAGGTGTAATAATCTCATTGTACACAGGCTCAAGCTCTGCACCGTACGCAGTCGGTGCACTCAGCCCAGCAAGAGCTTGAGGAAGGAAGCCGGCAAAGAGTGTACCGTCGATGAAGACCGCAGTGCCTGTGAGGTTGGCAGGAGTGCCACCTGTAGCCCAGCCCTTGACTGCAATCTCTGGTGCGTACGTTGGCTGCAGAGATGCTGCCCAGCCAGTCGCAATTCCTCCACCAGAGTAACCGTATCCAACTACAGCTGGGTTATCGCTGCTGAATCCGAGAGTGGACTTGAAGTTGGCTACGGCACGCATGGAGTCCAAGACACCAGTGCCAGCAAGACGGCCAGCACCAAAGGCAGCATCAGGACCCTCGTAGTCTGGCGAGGAGACGATGTTGCCGTCAAGGACAAAAGCCTGCAGCAACAGGAATTCGACCGACGAGATCAGATCGATCTGTGGCGCAAGCAACTGATAGTTGTAGCTAGGGTCACAAACGCCACTCCTGGCGGCACCATCGTAAGCTGTGTGGAACGAGACAAAACGGTCAGTCTTCGCGTTCAGTGGCTTGAAGACGGTCGTCACAGTTGCGATCGCGGAGCCATCGATCGCAGTTGTGCGGTACAGCAGCTGCCAGGACTGTACGGGGTTGGGAATGAGGCCGAAGTAGGCTGATGCAATCTTCCTGGAGCGCAGGATGGTGCCAGGAGCTGTACTCTCGAAGCCAGAAGGAGGCTGATAGAACGGATCAACACTTGGTAGCAGTGGTGGAGTGACAAGTTGACCGGCGCTCGAGCCGACAAAGACAGCGACAAGCGTGAATAGTGAGGTGAAGTGCCTGAAGGCCAACATGATGGGCAAGACTATTGAAGTGCCTTTATTCAGGTTGGTTTTTGGTTCTCTAAGTGAGGGAAAGGCCTGGTGACTGTCCACAGCAACGAAAAACTGCGACGAGTTGACCGCTCCAAGCCAGACATGCCGACTCTCGTTGCCATCTTGTATCGCTGCCCAAGGCCGCTAGTCGCGCAATTAGACGTTGCAACGTCCATCCTTGATCCACATCATTATTGACAGCCGTTAGCAGTAGACGTTGTTGTGCCGAGGCAGTCGAACGCATTGCGAAGCTATCGAAAGCTTCAAAGCTGTAATTGTTAGCCTTAGCGCTTCACCATCACCAATACTGACTCTCGGCGCAAGACCAGAAGAGCAAGAAGTACGCAGATCGCGAGCACCAAGTCGTCCAAGAGCATGCAGCCCGCAGACTTAAAAACGGCGTATGTGATATTGAACGGAGATGTGAACTCATAGGGAATCTTTCCAATTAATGTTGTCACCCTGCGTCTGGGTACTTGGTACCTTTCATAATGATGCAACAATAGTCTGACTGGTTTTGGTCGTCATCCCGGATTCACACTGCACTCCAGGAAAGCGAAAATTGGAATTATTCGATCGGAGCTGCACTCCAGGATCGTGATGGACAACCCTAATCGTAAGCACAGTCGGAGCTGACGGGTGCCGAGAAGGCTTACAGACCACATGATCGTGTCTTCACTACTGCCAGGGTGAGGTCGTGAATGTTCGGGGCTTAAGCCCTCTTTGAGGTGGTACTGTTCATGCAGGCCGCGTAGGTTTGGTTCCTGGAGAGCACTCTGTTCGTGGTTGCTCGGGCGGATAGGGAGAAGGATTGGTAGGATGGAACCTTGCGCCAACGGCTTTCCATAATGCCGACTAGCTGTGACTCGGCAATTTGTGACAGGTCTAGCCGCATCACGGAACGGATGCCATCGTGTTGTATACGAGCTCCTCGCACATATAGCGTATCGTCAACATGCGCACTGTTTGCGTTGTGAGGAATAGGCAGAAAGCACACAGGTTCTGGACTTCGAAGTTGAAGCTGACATGAAGCAAGATTAGGATTAGAGGACATAAGTCACGTGACGTGATGCAACCCTAATTCATCGTCTTGGATTAGCGCCGCCTACTCTAAGCGTACCTGCAGCGTTACAGTCACGAGGTGTAAAGCAATATGTTAGATGAATCCTACCAGTAGCCCTACCTCGGCCATCGCTGGGCGACATGTGATACTGTACTAGACCAGCAAGAGTGTCCGAGGTCTCCAGAGTTCGCACAACCTCGTCCGTTTACGGGACCGGTATCACTCAACGTATGTATTGCATGCCTCATCGAGCGACAGATCTCAGAGACCACATTACGTCTCATATCTGGCCTGCAGGCGATCAAATCCTGATATATGCATTCGCGAAACCAGGCAACGGCGATTGAATATCGTTGCTATCTCACATAGCCACGTCTGACGCTGCAAGAAAACACGCATGTCGAGCACGCCTTGTTGCTCAATAACACCAGAGCGAGGACACAACTACGTGGCTTCGACTTTCTAGCGGGAGTGTAGGAAATCATGGTCAGTGGATAGTCTGGAGTACTCCACCCGCAATTCCACTCTTAAATCCATCGTCGCTCTTAAGTCACAGAGCTTGACGTAGGAGGTAGGTACAATTTGCTTACAAGGAGGCCTGGTAGACCGCGCTTTGCGCAACATGTAAGGTATCACAACTTCCTCCACACCCTATTCCCAGCCGTTGCGGGAATCACCAATCATCACAATGCCCGATTTGACACTCCTTCCCAACGCAGGAAAGATCCTCTCCCAAAGCAGTAACTACGTCCTAGACGACAGTAAAATCGCCGTATATTCTCTCCAGCAAAACGAACAGCAAGTCATTCAGACCAAATGTACAGAAGCCGAAGAATCATACGCACGACAAGTGCTGTATTGGCCCCACGGTCGACTAGCCAAACCGTCAATTTTTCAAAACTCAGCCATAACATCAGACAGCCTCGAAGCATGCGTCGAGCATTTCATCCTGCATCTCGAGCGCTTGATCGATGGAAAGTCTCGTGAAGAGAGCTCCAGAGAGCTCGAAACCTATCCTCTGGCCTTTGTTGTCTTCGGCGATCATCATGAAGACTCGCCCGATCGAGTGACAGTAGTCGTTGCCCTGCAAAGCGAGGATGATGATCGGTGGAGTCTCGACACGTGCCGTATTGCTCTCGATGTTTATCTGGGACAGGAGCTGGACAGCTTGAGGATGAGCGACATTTCCACGCAGGATCTCGTTTCATCGTATGGCACGTCTGCGTCGGCTTGAGATGGAATTGGAGGGGAGTGTTGTTCGGTTCGATGGTACGGGAGGTCGAAGCTATTGAAAGGCGGGCGGAGAGTACGAATGCGGGATCGCAGTATGTTAGCGAGTGTTTGCAGCAAGATCTAATTCTGCTGCAATCCTGCTCACTCTTCTGAGCCGTCAGCCTTCGAGAGCAACATGAGGAGAGTGAGATGTGCTGCATTCCAGCCGAGCCAATGATCAGTTATGCATGTACATTCAATCTCATTTGGTATCACTACTACTATACACGCCTTCGTCTTTAAGTCCCGTAAGCCCAGGCTTCAGCCTTTGGAGCCCACGATCTACTTCAGCCTCTTCTCAGCCGCCTTCCAGTTGACAACGTCCCAGATGGCAGAGAAGTACTCAGCCTTGCGGTTCTGGTACTGCAAGTAGTATGCGTGCTCCCAAGCGTCAATTCCAAGGATGGGGCGGAACTGGCCGACGACGGGGTCCTGGTTGGCGTAGGTCTTGATGCCAATGTTGCCAGTCTGCACGTCCTGCACCAGCCATGCCCAGCCAGAGCCTTGGATGCCGGCGAGAGCGGCGTTGAACTTGCTCTTGAGCTCGTCGAGCGAGCCGTAAGAGTCGTTGATCTTCTGCGCGAGAGCGCCGGAGGGAGGCTCGCCGCCGCCCTGGGATCTGGGTGCGAGGTTCTCCCAGAAGAGGGTGTGGTTTACGTTTCCGCCTGGAGGAGGGGTGTTAGTCTTGATTCATTTGTTCCTTCTTCTTCTCTCTTCTTCCTTCTTTGTAGACCTACCACCGTGGAAGTTGATGAGCGGCTGCTGTGCGATCTGAGCCTGGATGTCGCCGTTGTGCTGGGCCTCTTGCAGCTTCTCGATGGCGGTGTTGTAGGAGGTGACGTAGGTCTGGTGGTGCTTGGAGTGGTGCAGCTCCATGATCTTGCCGCTGATGGCGGGCTCGAGCGCGCCATAGTCGTCTAGAGTCAATGCATGTCAGCCCTGCCGTAGACAGAGTGGAGCTGCGAATCCACCGCGAGCGCGATCAAGAGAAACGTACAAGCCAGGTCAGGCAGAGTAGCCTTTCCACGGACGAAGGTCGTGCCGCCGATGGAGGCGCGCATAGAGGGGGCGGCGCGGACGGCGGAGCGCATAGCGCTGGAGCGGAAGAGAGTGGCGGCCATTTTGGTGCTTGTTATGGTGGTTTGAGGGTAGTGCAATGTGTTGCTTGGTTGCAATGGAGAGAATGGATGCAGAGGTCTTTAGAGAAGCACCGAGGTAGCGGAAGCTCATGTCTTCAAAGCTCGACCAAGGACTGATGTCATTCGCATGCCATCGGATTCGATTCATGTCGCATCGGTCTCAACACCGAAAACCCGATTGATCACACTATTCTGCGATACTTGTACGTGCTTTGTGAGTAAAATTCATTTCAAGCAGGCGATAGTTGCGTTTGGGGTTCGCAGATCTTGCTAAAACATTGAAGCCTGCGTACTTGACGTTCTCATAAGCAAATCGACATGCAATTCCATCGAGAGTTCATCTCATCAAGATCGTTTAAACGTCCATTAAGGTCGTGTTCAACATGGGAACCCTACTTGCTAAAACAGTACCACCAAGTGCACGTTACTATCTACGTACAGCCATTGTAATGTAAGAGCAAAAGTGGTAACAGATCATGATAGATACTTCCTCACAGAAATCGAACTCGCTTACAGCTTGTTCTTGCGACTCGGCTTGAATAGAGTTCTACGTACAACAGCAGACATAAGCTCGTGTATATGCTTTTTTTTGGTAACAAGACAAAAAGATCGAAGAAGGATTGATGATTGCGAATTGGACCATGTGATCTGAGGACGCAGTCTTGTACAGAATCGCCATCTTCAAGAGCGTTTCCTTTTTCATTTCAAAGGGTATTCATGCTTTCATATCCGGCGCTTTTTCCATAATGCATAAGATAATATTTCTCTTGAAAGCGCTTACCTCTGACGACCGTAGGCAGGAGGAGGAGAAGGCTTGTTGGCCAAGACGTCTTCAATCTTCTGCATGATCTCGGGAGTGATCTTGGGGAGCAGCTTCATGGCCTTGCAGTTGTCCTCGATCTGGGCCACCTTGGTGGCACCGAGGATGACGGTGCTGACGTTGGGGTTCATGACGCACCTTGATGATCAATGTTAGTAAACTGCCGAATCAATCGTGTGGAGGATGCTAACATACCATGCAAGAGAGAGCTGTGCAACGTTGCCACCAAGCTCCTCGGCGATCTTGGTGAGTTCCCTGACCTTCTGGATCTTGGCCTTGCCCTCATCGGTCTGCAGAGCCGCGATGGAGCTCTCGAAGAAGCTCTTGTTGGTGGCGAAGCGGCTGTCCTCGGGAATCCCGTCGTTGTACTTGCCTGTGAGAAGACCAGATGCAAGAGGAGACCAGATGGTGGTGCCGTACTGGTACTGGTCATAGAGAGGAGCAAATTCGACCTCGAAGCGCTCACGGTGGAAAGCGTTGTATTGAGGCTGCTCGGCAATCGGAGCGATGAGGTTGTACCTGCGCATGTTAGTGGTAAGGCCTAGAGACAAGACAATGCAATAAAACTGACTTCTCGGCAATCTGAGTGGCTTCCATGATCTGAACAGCAGACCACTCAGAAGTTCCCCAGTAGTAGGCAAGGTTAAGGTTGCGGATGACCTGGGTGAAGCCCTCGACAATCTCCTTCATGGGAGTGCCAACATCCGGCCTGTGTGCGAGCACAATGTCCACGTAAGGCTGCTGCAGCCTCTCCAACGAGCTCTTGAGACCCTCGACAACGTGCTTCCTGCTGAGGCCACGGGTGTTGGGCTCCTTGCGGCCAGTGCCAAAGAAGACCTTGGTGCTGAGCACGTACTCGTCTCGGGGCCAGTTGAGCTCCTTGAGCGCGTTGCCCATCTCGACCTCGCACTGGCCATTGGCGTAGACCTCAGCAGTGTCGAAGAAGTTGATGCCGTGGTCCCATGCAGCTTGCATGCACTCCTTGACGATGTTACCGTTCTGGGTGCCACCGTAGGTGAGCCAGCCGCCAAGGGAGAGGACGGAGACCTTGAGACCGCTGGGACCCAAGTGGCGGAACTGCATGTCCTTGGGGTCGAAGACGCTTCTGACGGCGGGAGTAGACATGGCGGCGGTGGTGGTGTGGAAGGGTTTTCGGAGAGTGTTGTGGTACTTTGGGAGGGCGGCTCGTGCGGGTGAAGTGGTGGCGAGGGAAGAGTAGAGGCGGGAAGTGGGCAGAGGTCGAAATATAGTCGAATGGTTAGAAATCGAGGGCATATCGCCGCTAATGCCGAGCACACAGCACCTTCCCGTTTCTGTTCGCGCGTGGACCTGCGGCGACACTTCGAAGCGCTCTGTGATGAGAAGCTTAGGTACAAGAGGCAGAAGTACACTCGATACAGTAAGAGGCCTCGGCTGTTGATTTACAATCTTATGAGTTTGACAGCCGATGAATAGTAATGCTTATGGGCACAGACTCGACGGCCAGCTCATGGCAGAAGCTAATAACAATATCGAACCATCAATCTCCAATGCTCCTGTTTACTTGCAGCACGTCATACAACCATCAATCGAGGGCGGGGTAGCAGCTGCGTGGCGGCAATTCTCCCAGCAGCATGGCTCGAGCATGGCAATTTGAGATGATTGAACGGCACACTCTGACCGAGTCGTCATGTCTTCATCACCAGGGCAGATGTGCTTGTTGAGGCGACGTCTGTTTAGCCTCACCGCAGCAATTATTATTGTCCGGCCATGTGGAGGAGACATTTAAGCTTTCTCTGCTGCTGAAGTATATTTGTGACTTCTCACATGTCTGAGCGCGCGCAACCAAGCCGCGCCTCGGTCTAGTAGGCATAGACAGCTTCAGCCGCGTTCGTATATGGTATTGGCTATTGCTTGTAGACTCACAAGCGAGAGACGTGCAGCAGTCTGGCGATATTGCTATAGCTGTACAAGTCTCGTCTCAGAAACACCTGTACCTAGCAATAGGTGTCACGACAGCAAAGAAGCATTGTCAGCCTCTCATTCGTCGCACCATCTCTCAAGTCCTGTGACTTTGCACGACAAGCGTTTGCAAGCGTCAGCCCTACACGCTGCACTCTTGTGTCCCCGTCTCTGTAGTCAAGTCATACACGTATAACAAAACACATCATTGTAAATTGGATCGATGTCGGCGCCAAACCTTTAGAGCAGTAGAAAGAGAGCTACGAAGCATACACTCGCACCCTGCATTCTCTCGCTGGTCATGACTCCCACCAAGCCATCATGGTCGTCAGCGTCTCGCCTCGTATGCGCGATTCCCTCGACTGGGAAGAACCCGACGCCACCGACCCGCGCCTAGAATGGGGATTCCGCTCGCTCACTCTCAGCTCCTCCGGATACGAAGACCACGAACCCCTAGACGACCACAGGCCCTTCTCAGTAACCCCAGACCCTTCGTCCTCCCGTCGAAGGAGACGCCAGCGCCAAGTAGACGACGACCTCGACTTCGTGCAGCCCTTTTACTACGAGACGGCTGCGGACGGCGATGCCTTCCGCCTCGCTGTCCTCAAATCTGGCTATGGCACACAGGCCGTCGAAATCGAACTGATATGGGAGTCATCCAAAGCGCCCAGGAGAGCTTACAAGTGCCTTTCGTATTGCTGGCAGACTACGGTGCAGGATGCTGCGATTCTGGTTGATGGACGACGGTTCGAAGTGACGAGCAATTTACTCTCAGCTCTGAGAAGTGTGCGTAAAAGAAAAGAGAAAGTGCTCATATGGATTGATCAGATCTGCATCAATCAGGATGATTTTGAGGAGAGAGGACGGCAGGTTTCGATCATGAAGCATATTTACAGTCGAGCTAAGACAGTGGTTGTATGCTTCTTCCCGGACGAAATCAGACAATGGTCATTCATTACTAACACGTTGCTTTTCCTTGCAGGTCTGGCTCGGCGAGTTCGAACGCAGCGATAAGTTATGCGAGTATGCGAAGAAGATGAAACGAAACGATTCAGAGAGCAGTCGATCCACTCTCAACCGCATCTTACCTGCACGTCAACTACAAGACGCCGTCCAGAAATTGCTGGAACGGGCATGGTTCACACGAGTCTGGGTCATCAGCGAAGTCTGCCTAGCGACCAACATCCGCGTCTCCTGCGGCGGAGGCGAAGCTGTCATGTCATGGGAGAATCTCGTCTCTCTTGTTCGAGATCGCACTCCTCACCACTCCACCGGCTTCTCCAAGCAGACTGCTCTACTAGGCAACCCCAAGCAACGGATCGCAATCATCACAGAAATGATGGCGCAGCACAAAGAAGGCACCCCACACACCGACATCTCGCAGCTCTTGATCCTAGCCAAAGCCAGCAACGCCACCAACGCCCGCGACAAAGTCTACGCCTTCTACGGCCTGACCCTCCTCACCACGGCGCCAGACTACTCGCGCTCCGTCGAGAGCCTCTACATCGAGATCGCGCAGGACTACATCAACAGCATCGAAGCGTGCTACGCCGGCTGGAAAGCCGTCAGCGACTCCGCCCGCACTTTCCAGCTCATGAGCATCCTCTACAGCGCCGGCGCGCTGCACCAGCACTACACAACATTACCCTCGTGGGTGCCAGACTGGACGTATGCCTGGCACCTCGCGCCTGTCTGGGCAAGCACATCGGCCAACCTGGCCAACTCGCCGTATCGCGGCGCGTGGTCCCAGCAGGCCCGCTGCGAGTACCGAGCCGGCGGCGAGCCCGAGGATGGCTTCGAGATTATTGCTACGGAAGCAGGACCGTGGCTGCGTCTGTCGGCCATCATCCTCGACACGATCGCCAGCACGAGCGAGTCAACGCCGGCTCCAACTCCAAGCGCGTCGGAATCTCGTAGGAAATCGTCACAGAGCTCGTTTTCCTTTAGTTCGAACAATTCCAGCCCGAGACTGAAGTCCGACTATATGTCCTCAACCAGCACAGCGCGATATGGGCGCACATTTTTCCATACGTTCAGAGAAGGATACACCGGCCTCGCGACGCCGGGTATTGAGCCGGGAGATGTGCTCGCGATTCTGCTGGGTGGGGATGTGCCTGTTATTTTGCGGCCGCTGGCGCCAAAGAATTCGGAGTATAAGCCTTTCAGGTTGCTGTGCGAATGCTTTGTCATGTCGAGGGATGTTATGTATGGTGAAGCGGTGAGAGGCGGGTGGACGACGGCGGAGGATATTGTGTTGGTTTGAGATTTTTTGCAATTTCTTCGTCTGCCTGTCCAACTATGGTCGGGTGGGTGGCGATAAAAGCTTTTCGTGTTGGCATTGAGTCGGCTGTTTGTTTCGCTGACGATGTGGATTTTAGTCTGGTTGCTTGATCATTCCGATGACGATTATCCTAGCGGGCGGCGGCGGAGCATATTAAATTGATCGGTGTGGGTTGTGGATGCTGTGAGAAGTAGAATTCGTTGATGTTCGATTGTAGTTTCTGCAAAGGATATGAGTCTATCATTTTGGTCGGATCGGGTCAACGATGAGATCCATTGGCATTATTATGCGGGCTCCGAGGCTAGAACCTGTTGCTGAAACGCGTCGGTGACGCTCCTATTAATGTGAGAACACCATTTTTCTCGAGAGTTCTCGTTACCGTGTTCCGTCTTCATTTTACAATGTCAAGACGTCAAAGGCATTCAGCTTCGTTGATTCGTCGATGGCTTCAGCGACTATGTATCGACTCGAGTAACGTCCTCGTCCGACCGCAAAGCCATGATTATAATCCGTTGGAGACGACAGCGATTCCTCTTGGTAGTTCTGGTCGTCCAATTGAGTTTCCAGTTTGTCTGTACATGTTTATTGTACCTCGAAGGTCGCATGTAGTTGGTCGCGCAAAGTCCGCCAAGGCCGAGGAGAGGCAAAGCTGAGTTGACCCCTCTTTTTGAACAAGGTCAAGCTGACACCCACCTCTCTTCTCACGCCCTCCAATTCGCACAGGCCTTGGGAACGTACCACAACCTCTCGCCCTCCATTCAAAGTACCTGAGGACTTCTTCATGACTGGAGGCAGAGCTGCTCTTGCTTTGTATCCATGGCCGAATGTAATGCCAGCGGGACCCTGCCACCGATCAGACTTTCAGTTTGCGACTGGTCTCGCGCTACTGGGCGGCCCCATACTGTTACGGTGGGTCTCTGTCTCTATGATCGAGTCAAGATTTTCCCAGGCGAGCCGCCCACCCGCCTCTCCGGTCTCTGGCTCGCTGTTGGTCGAGTTCTCGATGCGAGAAGTCGACGAGGACGCTGTCAAAGTGCAGTCAGAAAGCTGCTCGGCCATGGATCGACTTTCAATGCTTGCCATGCAGGCAGCGACGTGCTGGGACTCCCCCTATACTGTGCCTGAGCATGGAGGCCTGTTCTCGCGTCACAGGTTCGGCGGACCGCCCGTTCGGGAGGTGCATTAGCTTCAGCCTCACACTTCATTGAGCCAATCACTGACTTGCGGCTCGCAAACTTTGACTGAGGCTAATCTCACTTCGATACCGGGAAACGCGTTGGCGTGCTTGGCCCAGACGTCGCCTTCATGATGACGGTATCATCATGGCCATCTCGCTTTTTGGATCAGGCGACAAATTCATCAACAGAACGCCTCTGTGGTCGAGCTGAGATGCATTCCTGGCCTTGTGATGTGGTGGCACTCTACTCAGCCGCATGAGCGCGAAAGCGACGAATTCCATAAGGAAGTCGGGTAAAGCCGGACAGATGCCCTCGCATGGACACCAGGTCGTGACGGCAACTAACACAGACCACTCCCACGCTGCCGTATCCGTCCGTCAAATCTCTCAACAGACTGGCCATCACTGCATACTGGCTCGCTCTTGTGGGTGTATAACAATGGCAAAGGCCAACTCCAGAGACTCGTAGGTAGGCATTCGGACGGTCGTGCACAGCTGGCAAGCATGCAACTCATCGACGGGGCCTTCGTTTAGTTATACCTTTCCAACGCAAACACGCCTTGTCCGGTACCTGCTAAAAGGTGGGTCAGACAAGGTCACCGTTCGCGGATAAGGGGCCGGGAGCACCCTCATACCAATCACTGACTGAGATCAGACCAGGTGCGGCGCATCGACCTCCCTTTCCCTCGATCCGACCTTTAAGCGGTCCAGTCCAAGAAAATTCGCCCGAGCTGTCCGTCTCTCAACTTTGCCCGTGACAGAGCTCTTCGTACTCCACACCACCTTCATCCATCCGACCACACTTTCATCCCAAATCCATCAACAACACATCTCAACTCCATCTCACCACCCTCACATCCATCAAAATGTCTTCCTTCCGTGTTGCCGCCCCCAAGATGGCCTCCATGGCCGCCCAGTCCTCCGTGAAGGTCGCCCGCCCGGCCTTCCAGGCTGCTCAGCTCCAGAAGTTCACCCGCGCCTACTCTGGTAAGCTCTCCTGAAGCTCCGAAAAGCTCGAAAAGGAGCCCACTCGGAGCTCAATGCCATTGCCAAAAGAGACGTGAACAGGTATTGATACAATGGAACAGCGGTCCCCAAGAACACCGCCTTCAACGCCATCAAGCGCACCCAGATCACCAAGGCCTCCCCCATCGCCCAGCAGGCCAAGCGTGCCTACTCCTCTGAGATGGCCAACGCCCTTGTTCAGGTCTCCCAGAACATTGGTATGGGTTCCGCTGCCATCGGTCTTGCCGGTGCCGGTGTCGGTATCGGTCTCGTCTTCGCCGCCCTCATCAACGCCGTCGCCCGCAACCCCTCTCTCCGTGGCCAGCTCTTCTCTTACGCCATTCTTGGTTTCGCTTTCGTCGAGGCCATCGGTGTACGTATCCTCCTCATCCGCCGGAGACCTCCTGCATCACGATATCATCATCCTGCCCCAAAGGAGATGGATTCAGGAGGTTCTCCGCAAAATTCTTCCCCGCGCTCAGCTCCGCTAACTTCCGACCCAACAGCTTTTCGACCTCATGGTTGCCATGATGGCCAAGTTCTTGTAAAAATGTGCACCCCATTACCTATTGAGATGGAGATGGATGCCTGGAGATGGACGAAGTCGGAGCAGTGCGTTGCTGCTGCTGCTGTCGTAGCAGCTTAGCGGCGTAATGACCCCGGTAGTGTGGTCGTGTACCAGTAGTTTTTGGAGACGGATAGATGGATAGAACCATTGTACTACCGACAAAACTCTCCCTTAACCTACGACGAAACGGTCCGCAATCTCACCAAAAAAGGAAAGATATCGGGACACATACACCGCGACAATCTGCGCACGACTACCAGCCAGCCAGCAACGTCACCAATCTCTTGTATATACATATCTGTACCCGGCCATTGAAAACGGCCTGGGGAAATATATTTCATTTGTACCACCATCAACAACTGCTATCTGATCGCGTGACACCTGTGACTTCTAAGCTCCAATGCCATCTATCAATGGCCAGCAATCAATGTCCCACCAAACCCGACCCCAAGCTCCCTCCGTTCGCGCCCGGCCACACGGAAACTGAACACGTCTACCGATCTCGGCTGTGTCGGAACACTTGTGTCTCCTGCCTCGTACCTCGACTTCACTATATAACAAGACTGGACCCCATGTTCCGACCACCACTCCGATTGCGCCCGTGCAACTGAACATGTGCAGCAAGTTCACGACAAGAAACCCCCAATTGATCGCTGTAATATATAATTAATGCACGATGTAAAGGATAATTTAACATTGAAATTTCCAAGATAAAAAAACATCGCCTACTGATGAATGTCTCTTGAACCTGTCGCACTCTTGGTGGTGGTCGATTCCCATTTACATATATCTTGCTGCGCTCGATGTAGCGGTAGCTCTTTGCCTCGACCTGCCTATGAACAGCGAGTTCTTGAGTCTTCGATAATGTTGCATAGTCGGCGATCAACGGTCTTATGTGGTTTCGTTCGGCAACCGATTGGGGTGATTGTACACATCACGGGAGGTTTCGCAACCAACATGCCTACCGTCGCCGTGATGGAATGGCTCTGCAAAACGCGTCATTGTTCGGCAACAATGGAGGAAGCACGAATGTAGTCAAATATAGCCCTCTAACTGAAGGTTTGTTTCGAAGCAAGGATTGGATCTATTCATTTCTTCATATGATGCTGTTTGTAATATGTTCCCAGCCGCCGAAGTGCGCGCTGCAAGCTGCACCATCATCAATGGCAGCCTTACGCTGGCAAGTCGACGACAACAACATTGGGTTGCTCGAGCAAGCTTGGTTCGAGAACCTTATTCTGGCTACCTCAGACCAAGTCTTGCTCGGGCAGCCGGGAGCCAGTTATGGCTTTGATTCGGAAATGTTGACGCAGGACAATCAAGGCTTTACGACATTGGTGGTAGCGGCCTCTTGAGTGGATTTGTTTGTCTTCATCGTCGAGTGCTCCGTGGACCAACTATCGTCCGTGTCGCAGTGAACGTGCGCGAACTTGCTCGGCCTCGCAACTCCAGCGTGTAGTGTCGTGGTATTCGGGTCTGCATACCTGAAGCTTTGCTTTGGGCAGTTCTCGTAATCGAGCCGTGGCCATCTCGACTCAAGCGTTGTTTTCGGAGGCCGCAGTGACCGCACATTGGACCGCGAGAGATCAACTAGTAACGACTAGCTCGTCGCATGTGTTTGGCCAGTACTGGATGAGCTCATTCTCCACCAACCTCAATTCCAGTCCTGGGTCGAGCTTTGTTGAGTCCTTCGAGAAGAACACAAGCTTTACACACGGCCTGCGAAGACAGATAGCCACAACGCTCGCACTGCCCGAGTTTCTGCTTGGGAGGTGGCGCATCCTTACCCGACTTGCGAGTCTTCTTCTCGCCCTTTGTTCGTATTGGCACGGTCTGCTTGTTGATATCCTGCTGCTTACTACTGTCGAGTCCGAGGTCTGCATTCTCATTCTTGCCTTGCGGTATTCTTGTTTCGCCGCTCTGACCAGAGACGACCTTCTTGGGCATCTTGATCTCGATCTCGTTGCCGTTCGCCTGCGCAGCTTCGTCTTCTCGGAGTTTCTTCTCCATCGCAGCCATCTCGCCGCCGCTCTCCTTCGACGTTCCGCATCCACCCGGACCCTCTGGCTCACTGGCGGAAGTCGTTTGTGTTGCCTTTCCGGTGGCTGTGCTTGCATCTTGGGTAATAGTGTCATTCACGCCTGGGACAAGTTTCGCCATATCGATGCCAGATCGAACTACATCCAAGATGCTCTCCGGCCTGATGCGTTCCAAATTCTTGATTAGAGTCCTGGCTGATCCACGGAAAGCCTCTGGCGAGTAGATGCACTCCGTGCTGAAGTAATCGAGCTTCTTGTGGTGGGCGTACATGACGATTTCCTTCTCGTAAGCATACAAGAGCGGCTTGGAACGCTTGACGTTCGTGAATTTGACTTCGCCCTCGGAATTCTTGGGCATGGCGGCAGATGGTGTGTGCGTGAGAATGCTCGTTGCTCTGCTCAAGCGTGGCAAGTCGCCTCTGAGCAAGTTCATGAGCACGGTCTCTGCAACATCGTCTGCATTGTGTCCAGTCACGACGTGGCCGACTCCAAGCATAGCCGCTCCACGGTCCAGCGCTTGCCGCCTGAACACTCCACAGTATGTGCAGTTGCCCTTCTTTCCCACTTGTGCCACGACCTGATCCATAGACCAACCATAGAGATCAGCGTAGCTGACAATCTTCAAAGGAAGGTCATACTGTGCACTGTGTCGCTTCACCGCTTCCAAAGAGTGGTCTCTGTATCCAGTAATTCCCTCGTCCACGCTCAACAGGACAAGATCCAAACCCCAGTTGTGGCGGTCATTCAACGTTTTGAGCACAGATGCGAGGACTGTGCTATCTTTTCCACCAGAAGCTCCGATTGCAACTTTTTCGCCAGGCTGGAAGAGGTTCGTGGAGGTGACGGTCTCGGCGACTTCTTCTTCGAAGATGTTGATGAAGCAGGGTGCGCAGATGCGGGCGTGGTTCTTCGGTCGAACGATCTGCGCCCGGTTGGCGTGACAGATCTCACACTCGCGTGGCGCCATGGTAGGATACAACGCAGACTGTCTCGCGGACTATCGTGCAGTCATGAGATCGTGGCGTGCAGTGGAGGCGAGGTTGTCTAGATCTCGGGCCAAAAATGATTCACTGAGAAATCCTTATCGATTAGAGCGGGGAACCAGAACCAGAAGCCGACACCCAGCACCTTGCTTGCTGCCCTATCAATCAATCAACTTTATTAATGAATTAGTGATAGACTTGTTCACGGACATTGCCATTCAAGCATAAGCACTACACGACATTTGCACACCTTATCTCTCACATCATCGTCGCAATAATATTTGGCTGGTCATGGTCGACAGCGTACCTCAGGTAGTTTATGCATCCAGTGTGTTTAGCGGCCCAAGTGCTCTCATGCTCTGTATCGACGTCCCGCTCTTTTTCAGGACACGGGATATGGCACGTTAGTGACCAACGGTGCTGTCGGAGTCTTGCACATAGTGAACTGCTACGAGCATGATTCTCTCCAGTCTTCACGTCGGCGAAAATGATGCCCTTATTCCCTGATCGGAGCTCGCCTCTCAACGCCTGCCACTATATGCTGCATAACGCAATAGCCTGTCGCGGGCAGTCCGAGATTAAGCCCATCTCGATTCCAGGAATTTGGAGAGGGCTCTTCTGTCGGTGTGATGATTGGCCGGACTATAACATCTCTAGATCGGGGCTGATATCCACGCTCTCATGCGCATGCACTGGCCGTCCAATGGAAGTACAGGGGACAAGATCGCCATCCTTCCTCCTTCTTGTACCTGCTCTAGCTCGAGAACTAAAAGCTCCAAGCAAATAGATGCGAGATGCACTACTTTCGCCTTGCGTCCTCCCGTCTTTGCCAAGTCAAGCCGCTTCTTGTCAACTTCCGCATCCAGCATCGCCCGGGGCTTCACATCCCCACGTGCCTCACGAGATACGGCGAATGGCCTTATCTTCAAATGCTATGGCTACTCCCATTTGGAAGCACTCCACTGCCATGGTACATATAGAAGTGCAAGATCTCCGGATCCAAGATGGGTAAATTAGCACCTACTGCATCGCCATAGAGGCATCGGAACAATGACGCTCGGGCTGCTGAAGACACTCCTTTCGGCTTTGGGTTTAACCCAAGCTGCCTCACGCCCGGAGACTTCGGTCGTCACCATTGCGGCCATCACAGGAGACAAATACCTATCGCCGTTGAATGGAACTGGTATGCGTGTTGTGTCTGTTCGTCACGACCATATTCAATCCTAACACTCATGACTAGGCGTTGTGAACGTTGCTGGCCTTGTCACAGCCAAGGGTCCCAGTGGCTTCTGGATCCGCTCTCCTGAGCCTGACAACAACGATCGCACGTCAGAGAGGTATGTCCCGTCTTCTGATGAGCTAATCCAATTGCAACTCGTCTGACAGGAACTAGCGTCTATGTCTTCGGTCGTAATGCTCTTGGTAACGTGACTACTGGTGACCTGATTGCCGTCGATGGCAACATCACTGAATTCTGCTCGAACAAGGATTACCTGTACCTCACGGAGATCATCAACCCAAGCAACATTCGTGTTGTGTCCAGTGGCAATGCTGTCGAGGCTGTCGTCCTCGGAGGCAAGACATCTGGACTCATCGGCAAGAAAGATGTCCAGCCTCCCAGAGAGCAATACAGTGGTCTGGACAATGGCGATGTCTTCGCTGTTCCTAACAACCAGTCTCTGATCTCTCAGACTAACCCGCGCCTTGAGCCGACAAAGTATGGTAATGACTTCTGGGAGTCTCTATCGGGCGAGCTTGTGACAATCAAGGGCGTCACTGCTCTTGGTCGCCCGGCGAACAACTTCGGTGATCAATGGGTAGGTATACTCATCATAGGCACGACACTGTACGGACTTATATGGTATGGTCATACTGACTAAGTTTAGGTTCGTGGCAATTGGAAGGCTTCCGGAGAGAACTCACGCGGCGGCCTGACCGTTACAAATCGCGATTCAAACCCAGAGACGATCATCATCGGTGCACCTCTCGATGGAAGCAGCAACACCAACGAAACTAAGCTTGGCGACGAGCTCGAAGACATCACTGGCATCGTTCAATATGTCTTCGGATTCTACGCCATCCTGCCTCAGACCGGTACCAAGGTGAAGCGCTCTGTCGAAGCAATCCCTCCTCCGTCCAGCATATCTTCCAATGGTCGCTGCAATGGACTCACATTCGGCTCCTACAACATCGAGAACTTCGCACCCAACAACTCTCGCGTGCCGCTCATTGCTGAGCACATCGTCGATTTCCTCAACACACCCTCCGTCATGTTCCTCCAGGAAGTCCAAGACAACTCCGGCGAGACTAACGACGGCGTGACCAACTCCAACCTCACCCTTGCCTCTCTCTCCCAAGCCATCAGCGATATCTCCGGCGTCGACTACCTCTGGGCCACCATCGACCCCGTCAACAACCAAGACGGCGGCGCTCCCGGAGGCAACATCCAGACTCCATTCCTCTACAACCCACGCGAAGTCCGTTTGCGCAACCCAAACCCAGGCAGCTCCACGGACAACAATGAAGTCCTCCCTGGCCCATCCCTCCGCTTCAACCCAGGCCGCATCGACGACGGCTCAACATTCGCCAACTCCAGAAAGCCCACCGTCGCGCACTGGGAAATGGTCGACGGCAGCGGCACCTTCTTCACAGTCAACAACCACTGGACTTCCAAAGGAGGCTCCACATCTCTCCAAGGCGATGCTCGTCCACCCGTCAACGGCGGCGTCGACCGTCGCACCCGCCAGGCCGAAGTGACCGGCGCGTTCATCGCTTCTATCCTCGCGCAAGACAAGAACGCCGCCATCATCGCCGCAGGCGACTTTAACGAATTCGCCGTGGTCGAGCCTCTTCGCAGATTCGTGCAAGTCTCCGGCCTCAAAGATCTCGACGTCGTCGCTAAGATCCCTGAAGTGGAGCGCTACTCGTACACTTTCGGCTCGAGCCAGCAGCAGCTGGACCACATGTACGCCAGCTCGTGGGCGTCGCGGAAAGTGGGTAAGAAGGATTTCGAGCATGTTCACGTCAACACTTGGGTTGGGGAGGAGGATGTGGGCAGCGATCATGACCCTGCTGTTGCGAGGTTGGATGTTTGCAGGAAGTGAGCGAAGGGAAGCTAAACGCGATGTTGTAAATGAAAATACAGTAAAGAAAAGATATAAGATGCAGCAATGGCAAAAATATCCATACACGACGCTGTATCCTTTGGCTTGAGCGGAGAGCGTGACCCTATCATTTGGCCATGTGCAAAGATGGTGATAATGATTGTGAACCACTACACTTGGTGCAATTCTGGCAAGCTCTTTAGAACACTGATACGGATTGATGATTCGATTATCGCCAGCATTCAATGCATGAATGGGACGCTATGCCGTTCAAGACTACACCCTATCCGCGATCAAGTCCTCCATGCCCACCACGCACGAACATCCTCAATCCCTGTCCTCTCTCAACCTCCCCCTTCCCTCAACCTCCATCGCCTCATCGAGAATCTCCACGACGCCCAATCCCGCATCCTGACTGATTTCTTGCCCATCCTTGCCGACCAGCACCGCGCGTGGTAGACCCTCCTCGTCAGGGTTGCAGGTGTTCTTCAAGTGGCCGACGAGGCGGAAGTGCACGGGCGTGGTAGCGAGCCAGCGCAGCGAGAAAGCAGGAGAAGTGGCCCAATTGAGCTTCGAGCAGAAAGTGGGAGTGGGAAGGGCAGGATCGGGAGGAGAGGTCATGAGAGCCTGTGAACGTTAGTGGGATGTTTCTTTGCGAGGAAACGACAGAATTGGCGGTTTAAGAGGAAGTTAAATACTCACATAGCCTTGGAAAGCCATGCTCCTGTTCACGCTGAAGAGAAGGATGACGTGGCGGCTGGTATGAAAAGCTTCGGTCAGGAGGGTTTCGTTCTTTTCTTGTGTGGCCCAGAGGCCGTCTTTCATTGCTTGGGCGACGTTGTCGTGGTTCCATGATTTGATCATGAAGTATCGGACACCTGTATTACTGGAATGTTAGGAACATGTTGCTTGTCTGTTGTGAGACATGCGCTGTTCTCAGAGAAGGATTGCGGAAATGAAGAAGCACAGGTACGCCAATAAAGAAAAACTCCAAAGCCTAGGGTATTATTGCTGCTAAAACGCGACTGCTTTTGATGTCCATATTCCTGCTGGGAATTCTTTCTTCTGCCATTAGACCCAACTCAATCGCCACGCTTGAAGTACAAATACAGTTTGGGCTGAAGCTAAGGAATCAATGATGACGACGGGAGTTTGACTGACCGCCTTTGCGAAGATCAAGGCTTGCATTTCCACCATGCTGCGGGCCGCCAATGCGGTTGACAGCACTGAAACCAGTTCTGCCGTCGCGCTCACGGTCACGAGCGTTGAAGGGGCGCGGGCCTTCGCGAAGTGATGTCCAAGTGCTGTTTGTGCTGCGGCCATTAGCTCTAGGCGTATGAGCATCACGAGTGTTGTATTGCTGCTGGCGACGTTCAAGCGACGGATCCCTTTCCTGACGATCAACCATGGACCTGCGTCGCTCAGGAAGGCTTTCACGGCGCTGCAATGGGCTGCCATTATCTCGCGATACAGCTGAGTTTGCTTCGTTGGCCCCACGAATCCTGAAGTCGCCAAATGTATCGTTGTTCCTGCGGCTAGACTTCTCTGTCGTTGAGGGCTCTGGTGAACGTAGACGCTTGAGACTGTTTGTGCTTGTGTTGTAACGAGGCTCCCCTGTGGGCATGTTCGTCGGTAAAGGTGGTGGTTCCATTGGTGTTGCTGCAGTGTAATGAGCTGTAGTCGCACGTAGTGATTCTAGGTCAGCTCTCTCGGCCTGCTTCAACTTCTCAAGTCTCGCTGCAATGCGAGCTGCCTCCTGTTCAAGCTCGCGACGTTCTTTGAATGTACTCAATTTGTTGGTGCGAAATTGTACGTCATGATATCCGGTGAATTCAAGCCAGATGGCGAGGTCATCATAGTAGGGATCAGACATGTTTACGGGATGGGAGGTAGTGTCAGTGTTGCTTTGTCTGGTGTCAGTAGGTTTTGGCGGCGAGGCGACAGGCTGTGTTGGCTCCGCCGGCTTCTCTCTCGTGGAAGCAGGCTTCACTTGACCAACTTCCTTGTTTGCAATTGTTCTTGCGGCCACGGGCTGGTGAGCAGTATTTGAAGGTTCGTTCACGGCTGCCGCAATTGCTGCAGCTGCTGCTTGATTGTCACGAGCAACCTTGGCTTCCGCAGCTGCTTTTCCTTCGGCTAGCAGTGATTCAATACCAAAATCGTCGGGAATTGGCTGGTCCACTTTGTTCTCCTTCTGTTTCACCTTATGCTGTTCATGTGGAGGATCAGAGCTGGTCGACACTTTTGAGGGCGTGTCCGGGCGTCCAATCGCGCCTCTCTTGGCCAGCAACTTTTTTCTCAATGCTTCCAATTGTTTTTGTTGTTCGATTTTCTTCTGCTCCTCTGGCGATGGTGTCACAGGCGCGTTGTTATTTGGTTGTGTAACGCCAGATACTGTCGCCATGTTTGCGGAGGACTGTAGCGTATGGTGAGATCAGTAGATTTGGTAGGTGGTTGCAAGAAACCTACCATCGCGTGTGCAGGAGCACCAGCAGCTGTTTGCATGTGATCGTTACCATTCGTGTGATTCTGGTCCTGCTCGGAGCCATAGAAGTCTTCATCGTCTTCGATATCATCCCCAAGAGTTGGCGCCGTATAGCCGCCATATGCTGACCAGTCCATGGCCATGATCGCGCAGTCTGATGTAGACTGGTGCTTGTGTTTGGATGTTCGGAAGCTCAGCATAAGCTTGCGGAGTTTTGAATCCATGTCCTAAATTCTGAAAGTCGTCGCGCCTGCCACGCGCTCATGACGTTGCCGAGCTTGAGTGACAAAAGCCTTGGTTAATGGAGCTACCTTAGGTAAATGATCGATCACATTCTTGCCTTCGACCTCAGGTCCGATACGTGAATGATTCAAGGAGCACTTGACTTGAAAGCATGTTTCTGAATCGGTGACTGGGCCATTCGTCGCTGAAATGCGTGTCCTTGTGTCACTTCCAAGTTCCATACACACATGTACAGTAACAACAAGCTCATACGGATGTTTCATTGACCAGAATATGATTTGCAACATAAAATGAGCGCCAACGTCAACTAAGCACCGAAGTACGTATAGATGGACCTCAAAGATAAATAGAAGCCACAGAGACACTATGACCGCCAAAATGATCACATCCACAAGAACATTGACGAAGATGGAGGCAGATATCAGGATGACCACAACACCAACACTAACCCTGATAAAAATCCCGATGATGCTGAAACAAAAAAAACCCACATCAAGCGTGAACGATCAATTTGATGGAGACATGTGATCGTAAATAGATGAAGCAGCTCAACAATCTCGTGCTCCGAACATCGCTCCGCCCAAATCGGCGTTTCACTCACAGGCGTCAAGTCACGTGCATGGGCCGCTTGAAGACAAGGGTCAACCCTTGTATCACTGATGAGCACACGCAGACACATGTACCAGAGCCAGTACAGTGAAACAAATACCTCACAGTCTACAAGGTATCGGCACGAACAGTTCCTACCGCCAAACGCCCAACATGCAACGAAGGGAACCGACAGTTACACCATCAGTCCAATTTCCTCCTGAACCTGAAGCTACACGCACCCTGCGAGGCCAGACCACACCGGCTGGTATTCGACACGGCGAGTGTCGCGTGGTGGATGTCTCAACACTGCGGACTCCACGCTGCAACGACCAAAGTGAAGAGGATGGGTTTCCAGCATTCTCACCGTCAGTCGAGTCCAATCTCCTCCTGAACCTGAAGTCAGCAAATGCGCAAAGTCAACTCACGTCCAGACGGTTCGCGAGCAGTGGCTGAAAGGCGATAGTCTCTCACGCTCACGCGAATGCCATCAACGAGAACGAGGGCAAAGGCGTGACGCAAGAAACTTCTCGGTGCCCAACGGCGATGGCCATAGGTCTCTCTTTCCCAGGGCTGGACTGTCCGAAAGCAGCGAACGCGTTCTTAGCACAAGAGAAAGAAAAGTCCCGAACCGAGTCGAAAGCTCCGGTGTCTCATCCCCAAACGCGAAGAGATGTCTGTCACAGGCTCTGCTCCCATGAAATCGGGTACGCGTTGAGCGAATGGCAATTTCCTCCTGAACCTGAAGGTCCAGGTGTATTTGCGTGGTTTGCGGCGTTGGAATCCAGGAACCTACGGCCCTTTGCCATGTGTGAACGGAGCGGTCAGTAGCAGCGACAAAGATCTGCTAGATCCAGGCAAGAGGGCGGAACAGCGGGCGAGAAACAGCGTTGCGTTTGTCTTATCCCTGCGTGGCTGGGTGTACCGGTGTGCAAGAAGAGGCATGGAGCATGGTATAGCTTGTAGCAGGACGTGCAGGGTAGCTTTTTCGTGCTGGGCGTTTGGGCAAATCTCCGTCCATGTGTGGAGAAAGAGGATGTCAAAGCGACGAATGGCATGTATGCACCGCATGCGATTTGCGCCTCGAGTCCAGCGCACAAGTGGAGAAGGACTGTTGCAGGAAGAAGCACTGCCATACTGCGGGTTGTCTTAACCCCAAACACGACGGGAAGAGGCGCGCGCGAGCAGGCTTAGACTGGAGTCTACAACGTCTTCAAAACGTCTTCATAATCTCTTCTGCGACACGGGCTGGGGCTCCAAACTTCGCGTATCGTCTCTACACAGCCTCTGACATACGTGTATGCGGTCCCTGCACGTGTGGAGAAGAGCAAAGATAAGATAGTCAGAGAAGGAGCGCGTGTGACGCAATACTACGCGCGCGCACGACTATACCATGGCTGCATGGGCCACGAGCCGTTACGAAGGAGCGGAGATGGCAATTTCAGCACACAGGCATTGTTGAAGCTCGATTGGGTGTGCGCACAGCTGCCTATGGTGTTACCTTGTTCCTGCACAGATGCCCAGGTGGTATGTAGTCAGCAGCAGCGGCGGAAGTACAGGCAATGGTTGTTGGCCCTGCATGGGCCGGTCGGGCGCTTGTGCAGGCGATGCGCGCGGTAAGAAAGGCTTGCGTTTGAGCAGCAGCAGCGCGCGCTTTCGTAAGGCCAGAAGAGTCGTGGCGCCTATCTTATAGAGATGTTTGAGTCGAACAATGGGTCGGGTTGCAGCCTGATACACCAGGCTCCACGAGGTTTCGCGTCGTACAAGGGAATGCCCATTAATAGCGACGAATTACGCGTTTCAGAGTGAAAAGCCAGTCTGGGATGCACGTGATGGACGAATCGTTGCGACTTGTCAGTGGTTTCGATGAGATGGTGGCCATGACTCCACTGCTACTGCCTCCGTTACCGCTTAGCACAGAACGGCTTGAGAGCGGCTCTTCGACAGGACGTGGAGGAATGCGTGGAGGAGTGCGCGTGAGGTCCGCTCGAGCGATGAAGCTCCGAAGAAACGCAGTGGCCAAGTGGATGGCGAACGACGATCTTCTCATATGCAGCCTTGGTTAACAAGCCTCACAAGCGTACCCTGAACTCTATATGCCTATCATATTGGTATGGATAGACGAAAAGCATATCAACATGGAACGCCTTTTCACATGCATTCGGACCTCCGAGCGAAGACGTTATTTGCAGTATACCATAGGCTGCGTACCGACAGATGACTGGGCTTGGGTATAGACAGAAGTTCCCAAGCGCGAGCAGGTCAGGCTTCCTTGCTATCGTTCTGATTCTGATAGCAGCAACGGCGTTGGGACGCGTGATACGTTGACGAGTGACACATGCTCAGGAGGACGAGTCGTGGTGAGTGTACTATTGGCGAGTAGGCTCGGTAGGGTTTGTCTACGTGAAGGAAACTTCAGCTAGCTGCGGAGATCCCGAGATCTTTGCGGGAAGGGTCTCACGCCGTCTTGCGAGCCGAGTCTGCGCCTAATCCCTTTGCGCACGCTGATTTGCGCGCGAAGAGGCGGTGATATTCATACCCATATCGCATACGGGATGTGGATGCGGGCGGTGAATTTTTTCCTTGCAAACCACTGGCCTGGGAGAAGGCAGCAATATCGACAATATATACGCCGAGCCGCAGCCCTGGGCTCGATGAGTGGCGGTGGCTTGCATGATTCAGAAGTCGCAACATTCCCACGCCACCACCAGCGCGAGGGCGCAGGTGAGCGTGCAAACGGCGTGCGGCCATGTCACGATGCGGCAGCATTACATACATGTGAATATAACGAGGTGGTGGTGTGGAGGAAGTGTCTCTGCAGATCGCAGTGCCACACCTTGGAGATCCACACGGCGCCACTCGTCCGCGAAAGCCAAAGCTGGATTATCAGAACGCCTGCTATCGTTCACCCCTGGAGCGCGGCGCCGGGAGGTGTCACAGGACACGCCATGCTGCTGGATGCTCGCACGCCAGGCAGAAGAGGATTCTTTGTCTGCTGCGCGCGCGCCTTGCAGTCGCAGGCATGTCTGGCCAGGCAGGCGGCCAGCGACGGCGCATGCGAAACGCGTTGGGCGAAGAATAGCATACAGTAGTACGAATGGTAGGGCGACTGCTGAAGGCGCTACTGGCAGCACCAAGCATAGCGTGCGCTCACCGACACGACACGCGAGTCTGCGGTTGGAGCGGCAGAAGGCAGGGTGAAACGTTGGAGCTTTCGCGGTAGGCAGAGGCTTTGAAACACTTGCGCTCACAGGCGGAATCCCTGCCTGGCGCCAGCACCGCTCTCGGCCAATCGTGGCCTGCGACCCAGTGCATTCTCTGGCCCGCCAGCCAGAGGTTTTGACAGCCTGGCCTGCACACCAGCAACCGCCTTGCCTCATGCCGCCAGCATGCGCGCAGTATTAAGGTGCTGGCCTGCTGCCAGTAGTATCGACCATCTCAACACATTCAGCAGTCACACGATCACCCAGTCACTAATACACCGTCTTCTCTTCTTGCCAGCAGCTCGCCAGGTGGACCCCGTCACGCTTGCTCGTCATCCCCATATAACGGCTGCACGTCCAATACGCCGTCTCCTGCACCAGGCCCCTCGACAGGAACCCTTACGCCTCCCTGCCGCCCCACCGGTACCACTATTTGCCCACCGACTGCGATTCGCGTGTCTCCTGTTCAAACGCTTGTGCACGCTGCCGAGCTCGCCTTCAGATACTACTACTTGCACCTGCTCGCTGGTCGTGCGGTCGCCGTTTATCTGTCTCTCTTCAATTTCACTGCGACGCGCTGCTCCCGAGCCACCATCGTTGTGTTCCAGCTTCGATATCTGGATATCGTCAACGCCTGGTGCGATCAACGCTCCATCTAATTATCCCTTGGTACCCTTGAAAGCCTGCCAGCCAGTGACTGCAAGCACTATTAATTGTACGCAAGAACCGGCTATTGTTCTATTCACCAACTCAGCAACTTGTGAAAGCACCATTGTCTCGACATTCACAGGCCCGACACCTCAATACCCAAACAATCCGCCTTTCTATTGTCGATTTCGATCAATCGCAAGATCTAGAACTATCTGATATAAAGATATTTGTCTTTCACCTACCGGCTTCCATATACTTCTGGACTACTTCGATCTAAGGATAATATCAATCGACATTCACAACGAATAACGCCAACAACGATACCATCAACCATGTCTTTCTCCGCCGCACCCACCCAGGCTGAGAATGCCGCTGCTCTGGAGCACTTTATCTACCTTGACGTGACACAAGAAATGGTCTCTTACCTTGCACACAAGGCGTCTCAGGTGATCCGCTGCGAGGACTCTTCATCTGTCTCAAACAAGAACCTTCCCACCCCACCCAACACCCCTCCTCAAGACACCTCAGATGCGTTCGATCCTTCTCTGCCTTCGGTCGAGCTCTTCATCAGCACTCTGGTTACTCGCTCGCACGTCCAGGTACCAACGCTTATGACCTCGTTGGTCTACCTTGACAGGCTCGCACAGCGTCTTCCTCCTGTCGCCAAGGGCATGCGTTGCACCGTCCACCGCATCTTCCTCGCATCCCTCATCCTGGCCGCAAAGAACCTCAACGACTCATCGCCCAAGAACAAGCACTGGGCTCGTTACACCTCTGTCCGCGGCTACGACAACTTCGGTTTCAGCATCACTGAAGTCAACCTCATGGAGAAGCAGCTTCTCGGTCTCCTTGACTGGGACCTCAATGTGACTGAAGCCGACCTCTTCTGCCACTTCGAGCCTTTCCTCGCGCCCATCCGCGCTTGGCAAGCACAGGAGGCCGAGAAGCGCCTCCGCGAAGAGCGTGCCGCCATCGAGCAGCAACAGCTCGAGCTCGCCCAGCGCCAAATGTCCCGCTACGCCCAGCCCACAGCGTCCGCATACAGCCAGCGCTCATACTACGCCTCATCCACTTCTTCCTCGCGCACACCTTCCCTCTCGCCTCCCACTCGCAGCCAATCCGCCTCCTCATACGCCTCCAGCTCATCATCGACCTCGCCTGCCAGCATCTCCTCCTCTTACTCCTGCGATGCCAACGAGCCCGTCGTGCACATCCAGCCCAACGAGCCTTCAATCGTGCACATCCAGCCTGCGGCCAAGCACCACGTGCCCATGAGCATGGCCTCCGCCATCGAAGCCCAGCCCATCAAGAAGCAGAAGTCCGGCAACATCTTCTCCCGCTTCCTGCCCACCATGACTTCTTCGCGCGTGCCTGCACAGTACTAGACGTTTCTCGATCTTGGCAGCAGCAGCATCTTTCTACGGGGTTCTTTGGATTTTACGGCGACGGCGTTTCGGATGGGGCACAGCATGACTGGCAACGGCCTGCACGAACAATGACGCTTACGGCAGACATCTTCGTGCGGAATGGGGAGTTCTGGCAACTGGAAAGGGAAAAGGGAAGATCAGACTCGACTGGCGCGAGCACTTTGCCTAGATGGCCGAACGGGTGAATGGTCGGCGGTGGCGATGATCGAAGGAGTTTCTGAGCATTGCAACAAACATGATACCACAACACTTGCATTACAGACGGAGTTAATTGGGCTTGGGAATTTTCTTATTATTCTTATCTTTTTATTTGTATCGGAGAGCGGAAGAAGAAGTGTGTCAAATAGCTACCTTAGAAGACGCAAGTCTATCACTTACAAAAAAAAAGGAAAAGCTTTATCTAAAAACAAATCCGAACTTTCCATTTGCATTTGATTCTTCACATTGAGCTCCTGAGAGAAAATTAACGATCGATGGAGTGCAAGTCACATGTCATTGCAGTCGATCTATCTATTCTTTGCCTATTGTCCAAGCTGCTGGTGTCGCCACTGTAGCAGCAGCGACACTTACTACTACACGGACCCTCGAACTGTTTGTCGCGAACACCGATCGACGTCGACATCGCTTTAAACATCATGAGCAGTCAGTGATCGTCTATTGGCAAAGTACTATTATTGTCCTTGCCCTACCTACAGAGTGCTATGCATGCGACATCGCTAGATTCATACAGCCATCGCGAAACACAATAAGTTACAACCTCGGCCAAAAAGACAACCAAATCTCCAAGTTCTTCCGCCTCGCTTCGCGCTTGGCGGCAAACCCCAAACCCAAACCCCCAAGTCGCTTCGTTCCCTTCCACCTCCTCAAGCCTGCATATGATTTCGGCTAAAGCAACCATTCAGCTGGCTCTGCTGTTCATGCTGTGCCGTCGAACAACTTGACCCTTGGACCCTATCACGAGGCTCTGTTCAAGGGTTTCTCTTCCTTCATGGCGTTTGGGTTTCGCTAGCGCGCTTTTGCCCAATTGCTGGAGGCTTGTGAGTGAGGGGTTTCGGTTCGAGTTCTTTTTGTAACGAGTTGAGGGCAGGATGCATGTGGTTGGCATTCCTGGTATCGGTGGCGATGCTGCCAGGACGCTCTCTACGTTCACACCAGCTACATGTACCTAGATTCTATCGGACGGCTGATAGGCTTCGCACGTGGGCGTGGCTGAACGAGATCCCTATCCTGTTTCTCGACAGACGCGATGGCGAGTGCTTTTAGCTTGCAATGTGAGACTACGGTTGGGGTATGTTCTGGACGGATGTGGCGGACGTAGGTCTCGAATGTCATCGCTGACCGTTGTTTGCTACAAAGTGGGCCATCCCAGTTGCTGTAGAAGACTTCATACCAAGTCTGTCAGGGTACGTCCAGTCGCTGCCGACGATCGCCACTCTGCGTCTTTGTAATCGCTATGGGAAGGGCTCGGCATGCTTCGTGAGCAGATTGCCGACTGAACTGGTCGATCTGATCGAAGGCTACATCCATGTTGCCTCGCGGCAGAGCGCGTTTGCAGAGTGGGAGCAGCAGAAGAATTGTACCTTGGGGAGATGTGACTGCGAATGCACTTCATGCCTCCACAATCTTCCTACGAAGCAAGGGCGGCTTCAGATGTCTCTGTCGGCGAGACAGCGGTTGGGTCGCATCGACAGAGAGGACGCAGAGCGCAAAATGCTAGGAATGCTTTCAGCGACTGCCTGCGCTCCTAACACCGCCGGACATGTCGAGCTACGCTATGAATGTCCGCATTCCAAAAACCTCCGCGCCTTCGGTATTCGCACTCGTGACTTTCGGGCTCTCGATGCGGATGCCAAAAGCGTCAAGAAGCACTTTGGTCTAGACGTCTGGACGCACATAAGGCATTCTTACGACTTTCACCCGGACGATGTACGCCTCCGTCCACTGGCCCCGGGCTCGCGCCATTTCGACCTGGATACGAATGCCATGAGTTTACCTGACAAGCATCGGCGCCAATCACAGCTTCTCTTGATGCTTCCTGGTTCGATTACTTGCAACGATCCACAACTGAGCCGACAGCGGCTAGAAGAGGGCCTCATGACGCAGCCGTGTCCAGACCGAAAGATGGTGAGAAGGTTCCTGCACGTGTGCAAGATGCTCAAGTTGCGGTCGAGTGAAGATCTGCGCTATATTGAGACGCTTGCAAACATTGTTGAACGCGAGACTAATGCAGAGTTGAAAACACAATTGCATGCTGGCGTTATTGAGTGTGACGAGAAGTTCCTGGACTTGGACGAGTGGCATGGAATGCATCCGGACATCGTGACTGTGCAGAGGCCGTCCTCGTGGGCGAGCAGGATGCAGACTGCTTGGTTGGAGGGAGATCGACATGAGAGTGTTTGCCTGTACATGTGAGTCTGAGATATGGTCCAGTCAGTTTGTTTGACCGATAATCGGTGGTCGCGAAGACATTGCCAGTCCGAAAGCTGTCTATGTGAGATTAGCTGTAACTTCCCGCGCTCCGACTACTCTTGGTGCTATCAATTTTCGCCTATGTCCTCTCTATTACCCTGAGCTCCTTTCAATGGAGCTACGAGGTACGTGCGACCGTTCACTGGTCTATATGTATTATCATCATCAAATGCAGCACTAGGTGCAACAAGAGTATTTATACGTCATACTGCAGCAAGTCATCCTACCAACACGTTGTGCCTTGACCCACATCGCGGCTACTAGATTCCAGGCAACAGTATTCCATCCGAAACCAGCGCAGTGACTGCTGCAGTACAAGGCTTGAGCATACAAATCTTCTCATGATTGAGTCCAGTCACGACCGTGCATCGATCTGAACGCTGGAACATCGACTGCGTGGCCATGTTGTCCGCCTCCAGCACGGATTGGAACCTCGATGAATACCAACAGCTTCAGTTACCACATCCGGACCACCCCGAAGATGGCCATACCGATGTAGTCTACGGAGTACATCTCCAAGGCGATCACCTGGTTTCTGTTTCCGGCGACCGCACTGCCAGAATTTGGAATCTCAGAACTCGGCGTCTACTATACCCACCCCTTGTTGGACACACCGGGAGTGTCCTAGTGGTGCAATTTGACGCCGCTGCGCAGTGCGATGTAATCTTCACAGGAGCCACTGATGGTAATGTCATGGTCTGGCGATTTTCCACTGGTGAACTGATCAACATTATTGCCGGAGCTCATGATGGAAGTGTTCTCTCTCTACACTTTGACCAAAGATATCTCGTCACTGGTGGTAGAGACGGCAAAATCAAGCTCTGGAACCGCCACTATCTGCAAATTGATGACACTGACGTCCCTGAGTGTGCTGCCAGACCTATCGAAGGTAACGGATACCAGGAGCACAGTCTTCTCGCCACCTTCAATGGCCACCGTGTCGCCGTTAACGCCCTGAAGCTGAAGGACGACGTGCTCGTCTCTGCATCCGGCGATTCTACCATATGCGTCTGGAGCTTACGAAATGGCGAGATACTTCACAAATTCAATAACCAGAGAGGATTCGCATGTCTCCAGTACAACGGGCGATTCATCGTGTCCGGCTCGACCGATAACTCACCCAGGATTCACGACGTGGACCAAAAGGTGGAAGTCGCATGTCTCAAGGGCCACACCGACCTCGTGCGCTCTGTCCAAGCAGTTTATGACGACTCTGCAGAGGTTAGAACAATCATCAGCGGTAGCTATGACGGATCGATCAGGATTTGGGGACGAGAGCCAGGCTCCCAGGAATGGCGAACGCAACATCAATTCCATACATGTATCAGCGGCTTCCAAGTGCACGAAGACGCGCAAACAGCTACTAAGGCAGATCGCTTCAGCAATAGGATCTTCTCGATCGATCTTGATGCTGAAAGATTCGTTTGCTCCGGCCAGGGGCCTGTGATTCGCATTTGGGATTTCCGTACACCTAGCACGTAAATGTACATGATCCTTAGCACTGCGAGTAATTGGGGAGACCTTGAGTATCAAGCTGACAGGACGTGAAAGATTTCCTGTGTCACGACGATTATTGGTAGCTGGAGCCTGGGTCTGCATGAAGGATTTCAATATTGTAGACGTTAGAGATGGCTAGAGTGAGTCGCTAATGGAGCTTGTCGCCCATGTTGCTGCACACTGTCTGCCTATTTAGCTGCCTTGGTCTTCTCAGTGCTACAGTATATCTGATGTTTGCTGGAGTCTGCATGCATCGTCAAGATGCGTAGGCAATGCTAACGCGTTGCCTTAAATAGTAGTGCCGACGCTACCTCCGGAGGTGCATTGCGAAGGCGGTGAAGCAGGGAGTGTGTGTAACAACAGTGGCACTTCAGAAAGAGAACGGAACGCATGCTGTGGTTATAGATCGTGCGTAAATGGATCTTGGAGATGTTGTCGTCCAATGATGAGGCTGCGAACCGTCTGTCTGCAAGGCTAAAGACTGCTGTGGAGTCGAAAGTGGGCTTTTTCGCGCGTGTCGCGCCAGGTTTCAATTCGTTTCGCGATTGCCCTCTCCAAAAATCCCACCGTGCCACCATGACACCGCCGAAATGGGACGAGGCCGTCATTGCATGTGCTGTACGAGACCAGGCAGTTCTCGAGCCGCAAGGCGATTGTCACACGCCATGCGATGTCGTTCAGTAGTTCCGCCTGTGTGCAGCAACACCTGCCTCCCAACCATCTGCACACTGGATAAGAGTGCTCGTCTCACTTATCTCAATTTGATTATCACCAGCTACGCTGCGCCCACTCGCCGCCTCTGTTGTTTCTATTCTTGAAGAGGCACAGGAACGGGATCAGTGATTGGATGAGGCTGAGCCTTCGGCTTGACGACATCCGCCACCCTGCTGTACCATGTTCGACGCGCGAGATCGTCCCACCAGGGCCCTCTGCGCGAAGTTCTTCTCGCGCAAACGACGACAGTGTCTGGATGGCGATGCGTTGGCGTACGGATACATCCATCCTGAACACTTTTCAAAGTCCAAGTATAAGCGCACCGTGAGCCCTTCCAGAATGTATGGACATCAGGCCTACGGCCAGGCGCCACCGGCTCGCTTCTACCAGAACGAGTTCGCCTCAAAATCATACGTCTCTTCTTCTGATCTGCCTTCAAAACGAGAGAATCGCAAGCCTCGCCCGTGGTTCTCAAAGTCAAAGCCAGATCTCCCTCCTAGATACACCCCGACGCCATACGACGAAGTCCGACAGCCAAGGGCTGAACGCGTCTCGCCACCCAAGCAGCCTCCAAGGCCAGCACCCAAGAATGTCCATTTTGGCGATCAGCCAAATGGAGGTCGAATGAATGAGAACGACATCTATGCCGATAAGCTCGCATCACAACGAGCCGGCATATGGGAAGATCTTGACCCGCGAATGGCTCGCGAAAATGCAAATCATGAAGCACTCTGGATCGAGGCACTGGACCGCGAACTCTTCCTCGTGGAAGAAGAGCAGCTGGTCGAGCACGTAGAATCTCAGCGTTCGACGAAGCCCGACGACACGCGCATGAACAAGACCAAAACCGGCCTGATCAACTACAGCAAGACCTGGGCATTCGCCAATTCGAGGTTACCTCCTCACCAGCCTCCCTTCAAGCCTTACTTTGAAACTTGGCGCCTGGTCTGCAAGGCAGCCCGCTCCTCTGCACAAGTGTACCAGCGTCCACAGCAGGACCAGCGGGAGTACTACATCGCTGCTGACTGGCGCCACCGCACTAAAGCCATGGTCTTGAAAAGCACGCCACTTGACGATCAAAATCTGATCGTTTTCTCCATTCGTGGCAGTCAGGCCAAATTTGTGGACTGGAACGTGAACTTGCAGCCTGCTCCAACCGCACCCGAAGGTTTCCTGGATGATGGCCAGAACGCCTGCCACTCAGGCTTCCTCAAAGTGGCCCGAGCAATGGTGGTTCCCGTGGCCGCCAGACTGCGTCAGCTGCTCGAACAAGATCCATCTCGATGTTCGAGCTCGCTGTTGATCACTGGCCACTCTGCAGGAGGTGCTGTAGCAAGCCTATTGTACACGCACATGCTGGCCACAGCAGTAGAGTCAGAGCTCACCATCCTGACCGGCTGCTTCAAGCGAGTACACTGCGTTACCTTTGGGGCACCGCCAGTTTCTTTCCTACCGCTGCAAAAGCCAAGACATCCACGCGCGAATAAGAGCTTGTTCCTTTCATTCATCAACGAAGGCGACCTCGTCACGCGCAGCGCAGACAGGGCGTACATCGTCTCGATCGCCAAAGTGCTCGCTGGGTCAAAAGGTAGCGGCGGCAATCACTCTACCCACAACCTTGTGAAAAAAGCATCGCACGCCGTCCTGAAGTCGTCAAAGGAAGACAAAGCAGATCGCAGAGCGCCTTACTGGCCTGTACCCGAAGTGCCTCTCTCGAACGCTGGACGGCTTGTGGTTCTCCGCGAGAAGCCAGGGTCGCAGAGAAAGCCTGCCGTGGAGGCTGTGGCGACGGATGACGGCAAATTGCGGGACCTACTGTTCGGGGACGCGTCCATGCACTCCATGGACCTCTATCAAGAACGTGTTGAGAGACTGGCTTTTGCTGCTATGCTGGGTGAGGAAGCTGGTTGAAAAGACAAGCTTCAATGTTATGAAGTCCACAACGCTTTGGTCCATGGGACGCTGATAGCTTTCGCCCTACTAGGATATCTTCGACCTTATAGTAAAGAGGCCTGGTTACGTCCAGAATCTCAACGTTCGCCCACGCTGAAAGCAGTCAGTGTTGTTAAGAACAAGGAAATACGGCTGCCACAATCAGCTGGGAATTCTTGCATTTTACGTACCCACTTGGAGTGGTATTGTCGAACAACTTCTAGTGGCCGGACCACAAATCAGCGCAAAAACACAGTCGCGTCAGTTTGCGCGTCAGCTCGCGTGTTCTGGACGCTAGTATGAGCGGATATCAATCTAAATCTCCAAGGGTACTGCCATTGAGATACTGTCGATTCTTTGTTGGCTTCTTCATACTGACTATGCCGCAATCATTGCAAACACAAAGATCTTCGAGGGTGCTGCCGCTGAGATACTATCAAGGCTGTGCCGGCTTCTCTATGGTTTCCATGCTGCTATCGTTGGGTGCAGGCAAATTGTCAAGAGTGCTACAATCGAGGGTTTGTCGAGTGTACCTGAGTCCAGCAACGGCTTGCATGCTGCTACCATTGGGCACAGAAAGATGCTCAGGAATGATGCCGGCGAAAAGCCGTCAAGAGTATGTTAGCCTCATCATGGCGACTATGCTGCTATGTTTAGCCACTGAGAAAACTTCGGAGGTGCTACCGTTGAATTATGGTAAAGGTATGTTAGTATTGAGATGGTTGTCATGCTGCGATCGTCAGGCACAGAAATATCGACCGAGGGAGCTGCCAGCGGGATACTGCCAAAGGCACGTCAGCTTTGCGATCATTCTCATGCTGATATAATCGGACACAGAAAGTGTATATCGACTGCAATTCCTGAGAGACTGTGGGTTAACTTGGGACGATAGATCATATCTTTCCTCTACGTAAGCATGTATCAACAGCACGCTCTACCAAAACGCATCCCATACCAGTGAGAGACCTTCTGTGGAGAGTGAGGTCTGCGATCAGTTCACCGGTCGCTCAACATGCAAGCCAATCAGATGTCAACAAATGACCAGAGTTGACAGACAGGGAAGGCGCGGAGGGAGGCTCTTTCCATGTTTGTTGTCACATGTCGCCACAGAGGCTTCGCCTCATTTCCACCTGTTACTTTCATCCCCGTCACTCCCACACCCACCGCATGCTCCTTTCCTCAACTCCCGTTTCTACCATCCAATTTTATACCAACAACACCACCAACAACATCACCAACACCCAAGCGACCATGGCCGACCGTGACTCCTCCTCTACTCCGCCGCTGGCCCCGACTCAGGTCGAACTCAAGTTCAAGGGCAACAACAACGACGAGGTCACCTTCAAGATGAAGTACGCCATGAAGCTCAAGAAGGCCATGGAAGCCTACTCTGCCAGAGTCCAGCAGCCTGTCGACCAGCTTCGTTTCCTCTTCGAAGGCGAGAGACTCGGTGAAGACGACACTCCGGAGCAGGTATGGGCCCCTTTCCTCACTCCATATGTCATAACCTCACTCACTGACTCTCGATATAGCACGAGATGGCCAACGGCGACATCGTTGATGTCCACATGGAGCAGATTGGCGGCGGTACTGCTCGTGGCTTCAAGAAGGCCGACATCTCGGTAGACTGGATCTGCCTTGATGACACCGAAGAGACTCCCAAGCTCGACCTGAAGAAGGCTTTGACCCAGGCCAAGCTCGATGGCCGTACTACTCCCACCAAGACTGAGCGTCTCATGGCCGAAAACGAGTCTCTGAAGAAGAAGGTCGACACCCTCACTGCCGACAACGAAGAGCTCTCCAAGGACAACTACTGGCACGAGTTCTTCATCCCTGACAACATGGCGCAGGCCGCGGAGAACAAGAGCCTCAAAGCCAAGGTCGTGTCGCAGAAGAAGAGCATCGCGACCCTTACCGCTAACAACACGGCGCTCGCTAAGGAGAACACCTCCTACAAGGTAAGGGTGATACACCATTTTCGGTTGACTTTGCTGACACTGTCAGAACTCTGTGAAGGAAACTGACTCCAACGCCGCCGAACTTTCGAAGTCACAACAGAAGTAAGTACAAGTTTGCCTTGAGAACGAATACACTTAATGCTTACTTGGATACAGGCTCGAGAAGACCTCGGTTGACGTCAAGAAGCTCATCGAGAAGAACCGCACCCTGAAAACCGCAATCCTCGCCAAGGAATGCGCCCTCGAAGACTTGAGCGGCGCCGTCGTCGCCAAGGAGCGCGCCCTCGGAACGCTCAACAAGGAGAACGACGACTTGAAAGTCGCAGTCTACGCCAAGGGTTGCGCCCTCGAGCCACTCACCAAGGAGAACAACGACCTGAAGGCCGCAGTCGTCACCAAGGACCGTGATTTCGGACAGCTCCTCGAAGTGAACGACATCTTGAAAGCCGCAATCACCATTAAAGGCCGCACCCTCGAGAAGGTCGAGAAGGAGAATAAGGACTTGAAAGCCGAATTCCGCACCAAAGAGAGCACCTTCAACCGGCTGATCCTTGACTTGCGCAACGTGCTCGACATCACCAGCAAGGAATGCGACGACTTGCACGCCGCTCTCGGCGCCGTCAAGAAGGAGAACGACGACTTGCACGCCATAGTCATTGCTAACGGCAAGGAGAACAGCGACTTGCATGAAACGCTCGCCCTCATCAACAACGAAAATGACGACTTGCACGCCAGAGTCATTGCTAACGGCAAGGAGAACAGCGACTTGCACGCCGCTCTCGACGTCGTCAACAAGGAAAACGACGACTTGCACGCCGCAGTTGTCGCGAACGAGTGCGCCCTCGAGTGCGCTCTCGAGAACGGACTCGAGAAGCAGCGTGCCTTGAAGGACACCATCTTCGAGAAGGACCGCGCCATCGGGTCTGTGCTGGACGAGATCGATCGTTCCGACTCCTTCCTCGCCACCCTGGATCGTTCCAACTCTTGAATGTCAATCATGACAAATCCTTGGTAAGTCAATTTCGTTTTTTGTTTTGTCAGCGTCACAGCGAGCGCGAGCGGCGGCAGCGGCAGGCACGGCAAAGGGAAGACACCACGGCGGCAGCAGCAGCAGCAAGGCAAGGGCGAATTGCGCAAGGATGCAATCATTATCGACGACATGAGAGACGGAGAGAGACGGCGAGAGATGAGAGACGACTGCAAACGAGAGGCGAACAACTCTTTTCACGACGGCGTTTTGGGATAGGGCAATTTGGACAGTCGACAGCGGCGTTGATCATGCACGGAGGGTTCCTTGCCTTCTCGCAGATTGACTGCCAATTCTTGGTCCACGACTTGACATGGCGTTAATTGATACTTTTCAACGATCGAATGCAAACTGCAACTCTCTGGGCGCACTCTTTAAATTGCATTGTTTTGTGCCCGTACGTGAATATGGCCAACCTGTTGGCATATGTCATAGTCTCGCTAAGCACGTGGGTCCCGAGTGGGTCGGCGCGTACGCCACTTCATTCATACTACTATGATAGAAGGCTGGAGAATGATGTCGCTTAAGACATCGAAGCCAAGTGTAAAATGTGTCTCTGTCTTCAGAAGACCTTGACCGAGGCCATTAGCAGCGTGAAGTCAACTTAAGTGGGGCGATCAGTCAGCTTGAAGCTCAACACGAACCGCGACAGGGTCCTCGGGTTGTCATCACAAAGCAGGACCACCTCACACCATCAAACTGTCAATAGTGTGAAATAAGATACAAGCAAAGAAAGAACAACAAAAAGAGACTCAAGATGCCGCTCACCGTTCTCACGGACGACGACGTCAACCGCATTCTCCACTCATTCACCAAAGATGATATTCTGGAGCTTCAGGAAACACTCGGAGACGCTTTGCACTGGTATTCAACGTCGAATGACGGTGCCGATTGCTGCTCCAACTTCCAACCAGAACGCACACATCTGAAGCGCAAAGATGGATCAACTACTCTGTTCATGCCTGCGAGTGGCTTGACCGGACAGGGCATCAAAGTCGTCAACATCAACGCTACGGATGATCACAGCTCCTCGCCTGGCCTGCCAACTCTTGACAGATTGAGTCTAGACACAACACACAGCCGTGGTAGTTCAAGAAGCGATCTATCTACACCGCAGTCTACAACATCTGGTTCCACACCTACAGTCAGGTCCTCAATCTCGTCCATCCCAGGCAGCACAAATGCTTCCGTCGACAGTCTGGCCACCGGTCAGACCTCAATCTCGTCAGCCGCAGACTCCTCGGACGCACCAAAGAAACCAGAGTCCACCATCCGTGGCTCCCTCACCCTGCTGGACAATCTCGGCCGCACGACCGGCCTCATCAACGCCGAAGAAGTGACCGCCTTCCGCACCGCCCTCGCCTCAACCATGCTGCTCAAAAAGCGCCAATCCGTCCACGACATGACCGTCTTTGGCGCCGGCAAGCAAGCCTACTGGCACATCCGCCTCGCCCTGCTCCTGCGCGGCGACGAAATCCACCACCTCAACATCGTGACCCGCAACTTCGACACCGCCCGCAACTGCATCATGCGCCTCTACAATCCCCTCCCCAACGATCCCTCCTACGTCAACCCGCTGGGCGAGAAGTACAACGCGCGCACCCAGAAATCCATCCTCACGCCCGCCCATACCGAGTATCAGCGCCTGCTGAAACAATACGTCCGCGCGAGCAACGTCATTTTCTGCACCACACCATCCCTCACACCCCTCTTCCCCGCCAGCTACCTGATCAACCCCGAGGGCCGCAAAAAGGGCCGCTACATCGCTTGCATCGGCAGCTACAAGCCGCACATGGTCGAGCTCGACCCTGAAGTCCTTCGCTACGCCGTAGCGCCGCACCATGAGCACCGCCACGTGCACAAGCGGCAGAAGGAAGGCGGCGCGGTGATTGTCGATACGGTGAGCGGGTGTTTAAGCGAGGCGGGCGAGGTGATTCAGGCGAAGCTGGCTCCAGATCAGATTGTCGAGCTGGGTGAGTTGTTGATGCTTAAGAGGGAGGCGGAGAGGCAGATGGCTGGGAAGGGTGAGAGGGCGGAGGAGGGGTGTAATTTGCAGGACGACAAGGGGCTGAAGGAGTGGTTGACTAGGGGAAATGTGATTTTCAAGTGTGTTGGTATTGGGCTTATGGATGTTGTTGTGGGGAATGAGTTGGTTAGGTTGGCGAGGGAGAGGGGCGTGGGCACGACGATTGAAAATTTCTAGAGAGGTGGAGCGCTTGTTGCTGATGTTGATTGCGCCTGAGGAGATGGTGTCCTGACTGGTAATGACATGGTTAGATGACTGGAATGGGTCGCATAGATGTGTGCTCCGCTGAGCCAGATGTCAATCCGCAATGATAATGAATCTTAGATGTGTAGGTCTTCCTTTCCCAAGCAATGTTTTGCAACTTTTGTACATGCATAGTTCTCTCGTCTGGGTATAATCGTCCTCCGCAACTCATCGCACTTCCATATCGTACACGGGGCCCATCTGCCTCTTTGTCCGCAAGCTTCTGCCCTGACAAATGCCCTCTTCGAGCATTTTAGGATCTCGGAAGCCATTACGCCAGACGGCCTCATATCCAGCAGACGAGTCTTCCTTTGTCGTCGCCGTAGGCTAGTGGCGTCTGTTCCTTTTTTCCCTCCCATCCATAGTCCATCAAGTCATCGCAAGCTCATTGCGCTCACAAAACCCCACCATCCGCCTTCCACTGCTTCAAATACTCCTTTCCATCAATGGGAGTGCCGGACTCAGTGTGGCTCCAGTCCTCGGCCACCATCTCAATGCGCTTGGCGACGAAAGGCGTAAGCTGGGAACTTGTTAGCAACTCTATTCGTCCTCGTGGCCAGACTCATTCTGTCTTGCGATAGGTGCATTCTTACGTTGAAACCAGCCATGTCAGGACACACGTATGTGCGCACTTTCTTGTAGTCGATCACGTAGCCTCCGTGCTTGGTGTGCCATCCCATACGGCCGGTGCGGTTGCCCTTGTAGTAGTCTTTGCCGGCTTGCTTGGTGTTGAGGGGGAGGCGGCGGATTGCGCGCATGAGAGGGGCGGTGGGCTGCATGGTGGCGGTGGTGTGAGGTTGTAGCACAGAATTCCACTATGCTTCGTTATGCCGTTGTCGTCGTCTCACTGATGTACTGCCATTGCGGCGTTCTCGGGAGTGCGACAATGTTCGCGAGATGGCGCGCGAGTCAGGTGCGAATCGAGGGTCCGGCGCAAGAGATGCCGAAGCCAAAATTTCGCCCGCAAGCTGCAGCCGAGAAGAAAGTAGAGGCGTTCAAGGCGACCGACTTCTCAATACAAGCATCTGAACAAGTAATACACACAACACGCTTGTTCAGCCACAGCCATGCCTCCGCGCATAGCCCGCTCATCAGCGCCCTCGGCCGCGCCCAAAGCCTCCAAAGCCAACAAGAGCAAGAAACGCCAGCTCGACGCTTTCGCTATTGCCTCCCACGAAGCGCCTCAGAAACCACAGCTCCGCCAGCACCGCTTGGGCGAATCATTCGGCGAACACCCGCGCGCAAAGCGCAGACGTCTGCAAGACGAAGAAGAGGACAGTGAGGGCGAAGAGCAAGATGACAAGTCTCGTCGGAATGTAGAGAAGCGCACAGCCGGCAAGAAGGGTGGGGTGGATGAGGATGTGGAGTTTGGAAGTGATAGCGATGGCAATGAGTGGACTATGGGTGGTGTGGGGAGCGACGAGAGCGACGAGGAGATTGATTCTGACGAGGCTTTCGGTGAGAGTGACGAAGAGAGATTCGATGGGTGGACGTTCCGTGGGAGTAAGAGTGTTCAAGGAAAGCCGAAAAAGAAAGCGGTCAAGCAGAAGCAGGATTCGGACGACGATGCTGAAATGGATCTGAATGAGGACGACGAGGAAGAGGAAGACGAGGACGATTCTGAGTTCGGCGACGAGGGTGTGGATTTGGCGACCATGCTGGATAACTACGACGAGGAGAACCTTGGAGGAAAAGACAAGACCAAGCGAGACATGGGCGAAGAGAGCGCCAGCGACGAAGAATCCTCCGAGGGAGACGACGAGCAATCTGAGAGCTCTTCAGACGAAGAAGACGACGAGCCCGAAGACGACGAACGCCACGCTAGATTGCAAGACTTTGTTGATGCTCTGGACTCAAAGCCCGACGACGAGAGGGAACGAATTGTTTCTGGCGAGGATGGAGGTCTCACAATCGACGATCTACTGGCGGATGCCGACCTCGACAAGGCCACAATGGCTACATTCAAGCCTAAACGCAAGTCAAAAGCACCCCAGACACTGGCAGCTCCTCTGCCCAAGCGCCAGCAAGACAAGATCGATCGTGAGATCGCCACACAAAAGGCAAACGAGCAGCTTGACAGGTGGCGCGATACCGTCATGCAGAACCGCCGTGCTGAGTTCTTGAGTTTCCCACTGAAACGTTCTGACGCCAACGAGCCTATCGGCAAAGACAAGTTCTTACCTGCACAAGAGGAGAAGCCCAGGACCGCGCTTGAAGAGAGCATTCAGAAGATCATGGAGGAGAGTGGCATGGCTTCGAAGAAGGACGGACCTGGCAAGACCGACGATGCAGAGGCAGACTTGCTCAAAGCTGAAGAGCTCGCGACCAACAAGATGCCCGTGGAGGAGATGCTGAGGCGTCGTGCAGAGCTTCGACAGAACCGTGAGCTTCTTTTCCGCGAAGAGGCCAAAGCCAAACGCATCGCAAAGATCAAGTCGAAGTCCTACCGTCGTGTGCACCGCAAGCAGCGTGAGCGGGATGCCGAGAAGGAGCGTGCTCTTCTTGATCCCGAAGGATTGGGCATCCCTATGGATGAGGACGAGAAGGAGCTTGCCGATCGTCGCCGCGCAGAAGCTAGAATGGGAGCCAAACACAAAGATTCCAAGTGGGCCAAGAGCTTGAAGGCAACGAACCGCGATGTCTGGGACGAGGGCGCCAGAGAGGGTGCTATCGAGCAGGCCCGGAGGATGGAGGAGTTGAAGAAGCGGGTTGCTGGACAGGACATCAACGATAACTCCAGTGATGGCATGTCTGATGATGACGACGATTCCGATGATGACGAGAACTCAGGTGACCTCAAGAGGCTTGAAAAGTTACGTGGCGGCGATGCTCCCGAAAAGGGCATTGGCGCGATGAAGTTCATGCGCGATGCTGATGCACGAAAGCGAGCCAAGAACGAGGAAGCTCTCGATGCGCTTCGCAAGGAGCTCGGTGGTATGCAGAGCGGCGACGAGGACGAAGAGGAAGAGAACCTGGGCAGAGCCATTTTCGGCCCGTCAAAACAGAACGACAAGCCCGCTCCCAAGCCTAAGCGACCCGAGATGGAAGAGGGCGACCTTTCAGAAGACGAGGCTGAGAAGCCCGAAGAAACTGAGAAGCCTGCTGCCACTCAAGGAAAGCAAGATCGCAGACAACCAAACAAGAAGGGCGACAAAGCAAGTGGTCCTCTTGCCAAATCACAAGTCAAAGACCGCCGAGCACAGGAAGACGAGCAAGACACCACAGACCAAACAAGTGCCTGGCTCGCAGGTCCCACAAAATCAAAGAAGTCAAAAGCAGACAAGCAAGCAAAGAGAGACGAGGCCCCAACCCTCCTCTCCCTCAACGAGCCCATCAAACCCGCCAACAACAAGAAAACAAAGGCCGAACCCGCCGCCACCACCACAGACTCAACCGCACCTTCCACCAACGGCTGGCAAACCGTCACATACAACAACAATGAGTCCGACTCTGACCCAGAGCCCGAAGCAGACGGCGACCCAATCCTCTCCGCCGCCGACCAAAAAGCCGCCCTGTACGCCCGTGCTTTCGCCGGCGACGACGTCAAAGCCGCTTTCGAAACCGAAAAAGCCGACCTCGCCGCTTCCGAAGACGAGAAAGAGACTTCCAACGCCATGCCAGGCTGGGGCGCCTGGGCCGGCGCCGGCTTGTCCAAGAGCGCGAAGAAAACCGCCGCCCGCCAGCGCCACAACCCGCTGTACAAGACTAAGCTCCCTGGCGGTGTCAAGGCGGACAAGAGGCAGGACAGGAAGTTGGAGAATGTCATTGTTAGTGAGAAGAGCGATCGCAAGGGGAAGAAGTATCTTGCTCCTGTGCTGCCGCATGGCTTTGAGAGGGGAGAGGAGTACGAGAGGAGTTTGAGGCAGCCTATTGGCAAGGAGTGGGGGACTAAGGAGGTTGTGCAGAGGAATACGAGGCCGAGGGTCGTTACTAAGCCGGGCAAGATTATTGAGGCGATGGAGAGGCCGATGGTGTAAGCTTAGTAGAGAGATGGAAAAAGGGATGATACGGTATCAGGAAAAGCAACTTCTTGAAGTTGATTTCGATTTTGACCTTGTCTCAGCTCCATGTTCCCAGCTCCACATGTGGCTGTGACGACGGTAGCAGATGCTTCTCGTCTTCCATGTTGTAATAGTCATGTGAAGTCTCGCTTTGCCGACAGTAGAACACCATCTCACCCTCCATCCTACCAGTGCTCAGTGAGTTCATGGCTCACATGTGGCTGGGCGAGCTTGTCAGTCCTTCGTCTGTCGTAGGAGCCGCAATTGAAGGACACTCACCCGCCTTCCACCATGTTGCGAACCAAAATCATGGGACGCGGGAACGAAGCGACCGAGCTGATTTTGTTTGTGGCTGACGCTTGTTCCTCGATCGTTGGTGACAACGAAAGTATCTTCCCATGCGGCTGACTGTCATGCTCGAAAAGATTCAGGCTCAGGGTTATCATCACCCGGTTGAAGTGTTGAGTGACTTCCGGAGTCACATCCTGGAATTGCGCAATTGCCACACCCAAGCCACTCTCGAAGGTGCAGTCGTGGATGCTACAATCATGGTAGCTGTATCTACCTCCCAGGTAGTCCCAATTTTTGCTGCAAGCGGACCGATTGGGCAAGACCAGGTAGGCGATGGTGGTTTTGCGATACTCGCTGCCGTCATTCATCGAGCCGACACAAACATTCGAGAGCCAGATGTCGAGGCCGAAATGTTTGTTGAACTCAGGAAAGGTTTTCGGGAAGTCCACTCCAACACGATGTGCCCATTCGTCTTGGCGGTACCTGTGAATCTCGTAGGAGTCCATGTGGTTCAAGACGTAGTCTTCTGCATTTTGACAAGGGGAATGATGCACACAGGGGCGTTCGTCATACTTCTGGCGATCTTCATAAGCCTCGAGCATTTCTTTTTTGGTCCAGTGTGAAGTCTCCTTGCATCCGTCTTCGTAACAACCCAGATGTGAGCTCCACCACTTCAATTTCTTCTGTCGTGTCGGCACGACGTAGTAGTGTGAGATGCGCTGGACCAATTCCACGGGAAGCTTAGTGATGTGGCATTGTGGCCCTTTTCCGAAACGATTGCACGCGCGCAGGGAGTTCAGTGCTGGCAGTGTCTCCTGGTACGCCTCCCAGTGCGCACCGAGCTTTGCGACGTGCACGGGCAGCGCCACTGTGAAGGTGATGTCCAAGGTTGGCATCTTGACTCAAATTTGGGCCGTAGGATGCTTGATCCTTGAGAGGGCAAAGGCGATGAGGTGGGACAAGCAAGGTGTGGAGGTTGCTGAAAGCTGATGCTGAGAAGAGCCTTTATTCGGTGGAGGAAGGCACTCTGAAGCCAGCGTGCCTTCCATTGCAATATTTGAGCGTGATCCTGCACAAACGCGCTTTCACGTGCGCACGCGCCGCGAAAGAGGAGGTCGAGAGTAAACGAGCATATGTGTACGAGATGAAGCGCAACGGTCCCATGCGCGCAACAGGCAGCCTGCTTCCATCCACTGCACCAGGAGTGACTTCTTGTCCTGCAAAGCTTCACTATCCTGGAGCCGTTCAAAGCAGACAGCCGAATGCATCAGCTGTGAAGGGCGTCATCATTGTCGCTCTTGCGCGTGGAGAATGCTGTGGAGAGTACCTTTGCGGTCCTCGCACGTGATTAATCAGGTTGAGCGTCTCATAAATCCAACAACGATCGCGGCCGTGTTGTACATCTCTTTTAACGAGCTACAGCTTTGATCATCCATCTACCTCCCACCTTTCCATTCGTTGGAGTACGAAACGGTAACCTCGTCGGTCCTTGTGATATTTCTCTCCAATGTTACCAATCCCTTCTTCTGGCTTGTGTCTCGCTCTGGACTCTCGTTTCGTAGGATTCTCTCCTGGCTGTCTACCTCCGTCGGGTGGCTTACACCAATCTTAGCTCTGGAGTAGGCCTTCCCTGACTTGACAAGATCGTTGGCCAATTCCATACCAGACCCGTTTGTAGCCTTGTACCGAAGATCACGACTGGTATCTCCTGTGTTGCGGCGAGAGCTGCTAATGAAGTTGCTTTCGGAGATGACTTTGACTAGTGGCTGGAGGATTGGGATGCATGATGCGATGATGATTGTTGAACCTTCGACACTAAAGAAGTATGTTTGTCAGCGAGGGCTTCTGTTGGAGTCAGTGAGAGAGGAAGACCTACCATGTCCATATGACCAGGTTCGCTGTGTTGTCTGAACGAAATGGTGAGCGAAGAAGCGAGATCGATGCCTTCTAGAGTACCCACAACTGAAGTCGTCGCTCGCGAGACCGGGTAAGCGAGTACATTTGTATGCTGCGACGACAGCTGACACCGAGCCAATACCCAGCGCAGTTGCCAGGGCAAACTTCTTCTTGATATTCATCTGTAGACCTGCTAGGACATATGCAGGATAAACTGCAAGATAGAGGTCCATGGCAGCCGAAAGTGCTGTAATCGTCAGCTCGTCAAAAACCAGGATTAATTGCAGTAGGCAAACTCACCTCCAGCGAATATTGCGTAGTCCACCAAAACCCAGATCGACCAGCATTTGCCCTCGACGGAAAAATCCCACTGCGAACGAGATGGTGTACATTGCGCATACAATATGATGACGCAGCCAAATAGCACCATGGTCGTTACGCTGGCGGAGCACTATAAGAAGATCCGATGCGCTGGACTTGGAGCCATGAGTTTAGTCAACAGAGCGACAACAGCCAGCTTGGGAATGGCAAATGAGAGGATGCCAGGGCAGAAGGCTGCCATGGTGTATTTGATGACGTTCTGCTGTTGTTCGAGACTCAGTGTCTTGAAATGCCTGCCGCTGCCTGACTCTGCTGCTGCGCTGGAGATGCCCAAGTTGACGATTCCGCAGATCTTGGTTGTTGTCAGCGGTATGTCCCGTCACAATCCAAAGTAGATGCTCGAAGGCCTCACTATTGCCAGAACGATGAGGTAATCATCTAGGCTAAGGTTGCGCAGCAGCTTCACGCGAACATAAAGCTGCGCTGCCACGAAAAGTGCAGACACAGCAGTAAAGCTGCCAACGATAGCGATGATGGCTGTGCCATTGTTTACATCGTCATTTCGAGTGTATAGCAATCCATTGGGCATTGTGTTGAAGATGTCGCTGTTCGAAAAACAGTGCAAAAGAATTGTCGACCAGTATCCCACGATGAGTCTGGACAAACTACAGTATTTGCGTCCGCAACTGAAGAGCACGTGCCACATCTTTCCATCAATCCTTGTCTATCAGAAGTAGCAGGTTCTGGACGTGCGTGACGAGCGTGCCCATGGCCAGTCTGGACAGGATGCTCGATCAGGAAACCCCGACACGCAGGTCAAAGGAGGCGATTATCAGACATCCGCGGGCGACGGTCCGAACAAACGCGATAGCGGCGAGGCATGTTCTCGGATGTGCAACTGTGCATGTAATGAAGTGGGCTCTGGAGCGATGGCGCGCTGCCTCTAGTCTTGATCCATGTGCAAGTTGGCGGGCCATTGCTTTGGCTAAACGAGGTGATAGCTGTCGTGCAAACATCTGTTCGCAAGCTATCGCTCGCGTGCTAGCATGCTTCTATGGAGGTAGTTCACCTGGCTCGTTCCTGAACCGGTTGCAAGGCACGCTCAGTGAGGAGTGAATTTTTTTCGAACGACGTATCAGAATCCATGCGTCCTGCTTTGAAACCCCATATTGTCTGCTAACAAGACCGCAGGTGTATGATAGCGAAGCACGCATTCTTGGTATGATGCACTCCCGGCTTGGTGTATATACATCGTGGGATCTTGTTAGCAGGAATGGAGCACCTCTTGAGTGTGAGGTTCATCGGGGCTAAGACCGGTACATTCTGAGGCATCCCATTGGCTACTTGGCCTTCTTGACACTTTCGGATCCACTTCCCACAATTCCACTCAGAGGTCGGTGCGGGTTCCCCAAGGATTGCCTATAGCGCTAGCCAGGATTCAAGAATCCTGCAGTCGACGGCAGTCGTAAGAACAACATGTGGCTAATGCGTGCCGATAGCCAAGCGATCGCTAACAATCTAGTTTGCGTCCCTGTTTGAACGTCCGCGGTAACGTCCATGGTAATCGTCATCACGCCGAGTACAAGCAAGCGAGATTGTTAGAAACACCCGCGTTGACTCAGTTGATTGCGGCGTACAAAGAGGGGACATGTCGGGAAGCCTGTTCAAGCCCCGGCTTTTGGATCTCTAACGTGAGTCTCCTGTAGCCGACGTGCGAGCTCTGAACGCTCGTTGCGAACGTGGGATTGAAGTGGACCGTCGTTCTCGCAACGCCCTCTACAAGGATGTCGAATCATGTAATTGCGGCGTTGCGACAGCTCCTCACGCTATCGACCCGCGATGCAAACTAGAGACCATGATCCGGGGTGAAAGCTCTCAAGCGTTCACTTGAGCTCGCTGGGTGGAGTACCTACATGGGCGCCTGTCGGGATTAATAGCCATCTTGCCGTCGTGGCATTGTCGAGATCGTGTCCATAAGAGGCCATCTAGCTTCTAAAGGTGATAATATTGTGAAGTTCTCCCTGAAATACACTCTTGCATTTACCACTGCTCTTACCAGAATCATTTGTGAGAGAGATCTTCATATAACATCGCAGTCATGGCCTTGAATGGAGTAGCAGTCGACACTGCCAACGGTAATGCCGAAGGCCACATTAACGGGGACACCAATGGGCACGCCAACGGGCACGCCAACGGGCACTCCAACGGGCTCTCCAACGGACACGCCAACGGGCATTCCAATGGACCTGCCAATGGAAGTGCCAATGGCGACAGCAATGGCAAAACCAACGGTAAGGTGGTCGGCCCACCGACCCAGCCTTCTGTGGAAGTCGCCATATCGCCGAACGACGCCAGCGTGGTACCAGGCACAATCGAAACGATCCAGTCGCTTGGTAAGAAGTTCTCGGTTTCAGACAGTGCTGCACGTCAAGATCTGCTCGCGGAAGCACGTCGACTTGTCAGAGCACTCGAAACTCCTCGTGAGACTATGATCAAGCACAACTGGGCTCAGGTAAGTCTAGCACCACGAAAGATGGATGGCATCCTCTGACATGTCTAGCCTGCCGCACACATGGCAATAACCCTTGGAGTCGACCTTGGATTGTTCGGGGCGATGCTGGAGAACGATTCTTCGCCGAAAAGTGTGAAAAAGCTTGCAGCAAGATTGAATGCAGACGCCGGTCTCTTAGGTATGTCGCATGACCCAGGATTATTCGATAAGCAAAGCTAACCTGATGTCAGCGCGCACAATGCGACACTTGGGTGCCATGGGCTACGTCGAAGAAACCGCGGTCGACGAGTACAAGCCAACCAACTTCTCGAAATCACTCGCGATTCCGATAATTGGTGATGGATATCCATGCTTGTAAGTAAATCTCCTCATGGTCGGATGCAAGATAGCTGACAGTCTGATTCGTAGGGCGGGAGGCTGTTTCGCTGCCCTCGCAAAGTTCAACTGCTTTGCAGCTGAGACCAGTTACATGGAGCCCAGCTCAGCAGAGAATAGCCCTTACCAATACGCCTACGATACCAAGCTAAACTTCTTTGCATATTTGCAGGCGAATGATCCTTTCGGACCGCAGTTCAACCATCACATGGGTGGCTACAGCCAAGGTAGACCCAGCTGGATGAACAAAGACTTCTTCCCTGTCCAGGAGAGGCTAATCAAGGGCGCCAAAGTCGGAGAAGATGGTGTTTTCCTTGTGGACATTGGTGGTAGTATTGGTCACGATCTGGCGGAGTTTGCGAGGAAGCATAAGAATGTACCAGGTCGCCTGGTGTTGCAGGACTTGCCTGCTGTGCTGGGTCAGATCCAGAGTCTTGATGAGAGGATCGAGCGCATGGCATATGACTTCTACACCGAGCAGCCAATCTTGGGTACGTTCCGTGATTGTTCAGGGTGCCAAATGATACGCCTGCTGACACAATATCCAGGTGCTCGCGCATACTACATGCATTCGGTACTCCACGACTGGCCAGATGATGTTTGCGAACGTATCTTGGCTAACGTGAAAGCCGCGATGAGGCGAGGCTACAGCAAGCTTCTGATCAACGAGAACGTCATCCCAGACGTGCAGGCTCATTGGGAAGCCACTGCGTTAGACATGATGATGCTGGCATTGTTCGCTTCCAAGGAGAGGACAGCGGCCCAGTGGAAGTATCTGCTCGAGGAGTGCGCTGGTCTGAAGATTGTGAAGATCTGGGATGTGGGAAATGGCGTGGAGAGCTTAATTGAGTGCGAACTGCCTTGAGGTCTAAAACTCGTCAAAGGTTCAGGAAGTCATAGCCACGGCAGACATCTCTTCGATAAAGTACCCGGAGTTTCTGGAATGAGATTTGAAAGAACAGTACCATCAGATATATGTTGTAACAAATGAGACTTGCCGCAAGCCGTCTGTTCTCGCTTGTGCATGTCGGTAGTCGGACAGGTTCAAGGGTTCAGCTTCAAACGTCACGTGATGCTAAATCCGCTTCTGCGTTACATCATGATGGTGCACTCCCACATCCATCAACATATCAACATGGTGGCCTAACAGGACACGAGCTGGCACTGACAAGAAAGACCATACACCCGAGCATACCTCGAGCCACACCTATACAAAGTACGCTCGAACTCCCGCGAAGCGTTGTCCGGAGCCAAGGCGCCTGTAGGCGACCAATGTTATGAAGCGTTAGAAGAGCATCAAGAACGAGCCTACCACAAGAGCAGCATGGGTCATCAACAAGGCGACAATAATGAGCCAGTTCTGTTGTCACGGCTGCTACACGTGAGAGCAGGAGAGTTCACACCGCGGCAGCTCGGCACGCGAAGTCTCAGATTTCATACTGCTCAGAAAACGCGTCTGGCACGCGTGACGGCAATACTGAGATGAGATATATTGTGTCTGTAGAGGAAACACACCCGAATAGTGGTCGGTCTCAGGATGATTCACTATCCGCCTCCTGCGTTGCCGAGCCCGAGCCCACCGAGCTCGGTCTGCTGGCCAATCCAGAGGAACGCTTGCATATTCCAGCTTCAAATCTTGGATCTTCTAGCCGCATATTCGACCTCGATTGAGTGAGCTTCGAAACTGACATAAGCAGCGCTACTGCTGGTTTGAACTCTCTTGTGTTTCTTGGTTACACGAGACATGCATCATGTTTGTCCAGGATCTCTGAAGGGAGATCGAAACTTGATGTTGCACATAGATTGCAATCTGGCAGCGGTGAGCGGTGCAGACAGCTGGAGTCGTGTAGCCCACGAATCTGAGTCAAACAAGAGACCGCATGCGCAACATCACCATATTGCTCATGAAGCTTGCTGATGGCGAAGCGGCGCACGTCGCAACATGAACAAAATGCATATGAGGCGCAAATAGTCCTCTTTTGCGCCGCGGCCCAGGAGAGGTAGTTCTTGACGAGAGAATGAGCTAATCATCATGCCAGAGCTATTTCTGAGATCTGGGTGTCGCGGAATTTACCTAGTCACCACGTGACTTCGTACAATTGATCAATCACAGGGGCCCAATATTAGCTGCGGCCTGCTCGCGGTGCGCAGAGTGGCATTCCAGAATCCTACGAAGGTACCAATCCGTGGGGGAACCAGGGCCAAGCATCTTAGCAAAGGCTTGGTAAAGCTTAAGCTGGACGCGCGGACATGCCGAACACGAACGGCCAGAACGCCATCTGCACTACAGACGCCATTCTCTCCCTCGCTCCGCAGCGACTGCAGTGCAACTCCGATTTCCTTGACACACGGGGTTTGCGATGATGCTTACATCGTTTAGGGCGCGGCAGACGTGCATGGCCGGTCTTACCGTACAACATGTCTATGGCCTTTGGCCGATGACTGCACAAGGTATGTAAAGTCAAAGAACGGACATGGACACGCAATCACTGCGCTGGATGGCCTAAGCGCTTCCCCAAACCGCACCAATGCGTACGTGACCCGGAGCGTGCCAGTGGGCGACTGGGCTGGCCCGACATCAGCCATACTATTGCTACACGTGAGACTCAGCCTCGCAGCTTGAGACGTATCCGTAATAGCTTGCTTCTAAATGCCTCTTGCCGGAAGCATGGGTAAAAGGTAAATGTTTGGCCGGCGTGGCAAACAAATGGAATCCAGTCGCATCTTGCTCCTGCATTACTGTACTACATAGACACACGCGTCCACTCGTCACCCCTTCCCCTGTCATTCGATCTTGCATTGCATCGTATTTGTGACGATTCGCTCGTTTGTGTTCACGCAGGGTGTCGACGACAGCAGCATACCACGACGTCGACTCGCCAACGAACTGAGATGAGCGTTCTCACAGATTCCCGGATCTTGACAGGAGATGCTCCCCTCGACGCAGTACCCATAGCGCCTGCCTCTGTTACCACACTGCCACGACTTTTCCAACACCAAGCACAAAGATACCCCGAGAGCATTGCGTTCTCCGTTCAGACCAAGGATGGGTTAGAGTCAGTCACATACAAAGATGCAGACCGTTTAGCATCGTCAATTGCAATCAGCATCGCACAACTATGTAACTCCACAAGCAACGACAAGGCTCCAACCGTCGCCATCTGGCTCGAGAAGGGACTTGAGCTCATTGTCAGCATACTTTCTACAACATACTCTGGCGCGACATGGCTGCCGCTCGATCCAGATGTGCCTGTCGAACGTGCTGCGATTTGCATGCTTGACGCCTCGGCCACTGTCATCATCAGCGACGATGCACACGCCGACCAGATCCGCGAACTGCAAGAGCAAGTCAATCCACAGCTTCTGGCTGCCGGCAGACCATCGATACATTGCCGCACATTCACAGATCTGTCAATAGAAACAGCAGAAGTGGCACTCTCGCCAATCATTCCAAAATCACCAGATTTTGGCCCTCAGCCACAAGATGCCGCCTACCTCATCTACACATCAGGCACAACAGGGACTCCCAAAGGAATCGCCATTCCTCACTCTGCTGCTCTCACATTCTCTCTCAGCGAACGTCAAGTCCTCAAGACCAATCGCGAGGACATCGTCTGGAATGGGTTCAGCCCAGCATTCGACATGTTCGTCGAAGAGATGTGGATCACCATTGCTGGAGGAGGGCACCTCGCTATAGGCACACGTGAAGAGTGCAGGGATGTCGCGGGCTTGCCTGCTATATGGAGGAACCGCGGTGTCACTCTGGTCAATGCGGTGCCCACATTGATCGGAATCATGGACATCACACGAACAGACACCGAAGGTGCGCTTCTGCCACCTTCTGTCCGTCTGATTAACCTTGGAGGAGAAGCTTGCCCGCCAGCACTTGTGGATCGGCTGGCAAGACCAGGTCTTCGCATAGTCAATACCTACGGACCCACCGAGACGACTGTGACCGCGACATGGGATGAACTTCGACCCGGTGTTCCCGTCACGATCGGTAGACCATTGCCTGGATATCATGCATGCCTGCTATCAATATGCGAGGATGGCGTTACAGCAAACACTGACCCTCTGGAGCTGAGTGAAGGCGTTGAAGGCGAGCTTGCCATTGGCGGTCCATGTGTGGGACTCGGCTATGTTGGCCGCCCTGATCTGACATCGCAAAAGTTTATTCCTCATCCCCTCTTGCCTAAAAATGGGAGTCGAATGTATCGGACTGGAGACCGCGTTCGGCTGCAAGCCGACCACAAACTTGTGTTCCTCGGTCGCATCGACACTCAGGTAAAACACCGCGGCTTCCGAATCGAGCTTGGAGAAATTGAATCGAAGCTGTATGGCGTTCCCGACGTGCAGGCAGCAGCCGTCATCCTGGCCAACGCTGGCTCAGACAGCGCAAGGCTAGAAGCATTTGTCGTGGTCGGAGCAGAAGCTGTTCGCGATCCTGCTGCTATCCAACAATTAGCATTCCAATCGCTGCCTGCTTACATGAGACCTGAAGAGATATTCTTCCTAGACGCCGACGAGATGCCTCGTCTCCCGAGTGGCAAGATCAACGGTAAAGCCCTGCAGGAGCTGTCTACACGCAAGGCTGCAGAGAGATTCGTGTGCTCGTCAAGCGACGACGACATAACGATCTCCTCCGATGCTTCAGACGAGGACAGTCCACTGGCCTTATTCCTGACAGAACTGGAAGTTTTGTTCCCACAAGCCGGACATATCAGGCCACAGACCGACCTCTTCGCAGACTTGGGGCTTCATTCCCTGATCGCAGCAAAGCTGGTATCACGTTTGCGACAAGTACAATGTGTTACCGACAAATACCTACCGTTCGCCTCAATCGGCCTTAAGGACATATATGAAGGACGCACTCCAGCCAACATCGCAGCTCGCTTTGTCGTCTTGGAGAAGAACGCACGCCATGAAGTATTGGAGGTTGATGATATGGACGACACTGACGGCACAGGTCCTTGGACCGGTGAATATATGCCCGTCTCGCAGACTAAATTCGTCCTATGTGGTATTGCCCAGATCATACCACTGCTTTTCCTCTTCTTCGTCCATTCTGTGGAGATCTTGGTCCCTTACTTGATGTTCGACTTCCATGCTCTGCGTGGACGGCTTGGCTGGGCCATTCTGACTACTTACGGCCTCTACATCGTCATCCCACCTTGTCTCACGGTGTTGGCTATCGCTGCGAAGTGGTTGATCCTCTTTAAGGCTGAGCCTGGAGAGTATCCACTGTATGGAGTCTACTACTTCCGATGGTGGTTAGCGGAGCGCATGGCGGGACTTGTCAACGTGAAGCTGATCGCAGATTCGGCTTTGTACCCTTGCTTCTTGCGTACAATGGGCGCCAAAGTCGGTAAATTCTGCCATATCGGTACCATGGCTGTCGGTGCCTGTGCCGATCTAGTCGAAATTGGCGACGACGTTGTTATTGGCGCCGATGTCGTGCTTGGAGTCAGTTTGGTGGAAAGAGGCAAACTGATCCTCAAGAAAGTGGTGATCGAAAAGGGCGCCATCATTGGATCACACTGTGTCATTGAGGGAGGCGCCACTATTGGAGAAGGAGCAGAGATCGCTGCTCTCTCTTTGGTCCCTGACGGCATGCACGTTCCTGGATTCCAGAGGTTCCATGGCTCACCTGCTCGATTCGAAAGAGAGCTCACAGACGTACGTGACAGCGGACTAAGCCGACCTTCGACTGCTCGTGCGAATGCGATGGTGGTCGGTAATGTCATCGTTGCATGGCTGGTATTGCCACTGCTCTTCTATGTCCCTCAAATCCCTGGTCTGATACTCTTCGACTACCTCGATATCCGCTCCATCAGCGGATGGGACCAAGTCGCAATCCTGGCTATCCCCATTGCGTTGGCGTACCAATGCTTGGTATTTGCGCAACTGTTGTTCTTCCGCTATGCGTTCCTTGGCCGCCTTCGCGAAGGCAAGTACAAGATCCACAGCTTCTGGTATCTGCGCAAGTGGTTTGTTGAGAGACTGATGGACCTTGCCCTGGACGTCCTGCACCCCGTCTTCGCCAGTCTCTACATTGTTCCATTCCTCATGGCCCTCGGAGTGAAGATCGGCAATCGAGCCGAAGTCTCGAATGCTCGTGGACTCCAGTTCGAGCTGCTTGAGATAGGCGAAGAGAGCTTTGTAGCCGACGCGGTGTTAGCTGGCGATGCTGAGGTGAGAGGAAATGAGCTGATACTCAAGAAGACGAAGCTAGAAGCTCGTGCCTTCGCTGGCAACGCCTCAGTCGTACCACAGGGAACTACACTAGCTTCAGGCACCTTGCTCGGAGTGCTTTCGATCGCGCCTCCAGCAGGCACCCCTATGGCCAATAACAGTTCATGCTTCGGGTCTCCGCCCGTTCTGATGCCCAACCGCCACCGCGCTGAAGGCCACAGAGACGACCTTCTTTTCTCGCCATCCAAAGGCCGGGTCGCGGCACGGCTTACCATTGAGGGTTTGCGTATCGTAGTCCCGCGCGCAGTCATCATCTTCGGTCTTGGCTTCTCGCTACAGCTTGCTCATGACGGCTACGCCAAGATCGGCGCCGTCAATACGCTTCTCATGCTTCCACTTTTCTACCTGGTTCTCTTCGCTTTACCGGCTCTGCTATTCACAGCTCTACTGAAATGGATCCTCATTGGCGTCTACCAACCCAGCGAATGGCCACTCTGGAGCCTGAATGTCTGGCTTAGCGAGGCTGTGACAAGCACATGGGAAACTCTGGCCGAGCCACTCCTCGCAACATCTCTCGTGGGTACACCATACCTGGCCTGGTGTTTCAGGCTCATGGGCGTCACTGTCGGCAGCCGAGTCACTCTCCTTTCAAGCGACATCACCGAATACGACTGCGTCACGATTGGCGACGAGGCCATCATCAACCACTCGTGTGGTGCTCAGACGCATCTTTTTGAGGATCGCATCATGAAGGTTGGCCAGGTCAAGTTCGGACGCCGTGCATGTGTTAAGCCTTACTCTATCTGCTTGCCTGGCAGTACTCTATCGGACGGTGCTCAGCTTGGCTGTTTGTCGCTCCTGATGAAGGGCGAGTGTCTCCCGGAACATACGGCGTGGGAGGGCGCGCCGGTTGTGCCTCGACAGAAGAGAAGGGCGAATGGTTCCACAGAGCGTGCTTCTGGCGAAATGTGATACTTGTTCTTTTGATTTATTTGCATAACGCATGTCGCATTTACTTTGTTATGATCGGTGGCTGTCAATACATAGCTTTTCCTTCTTTCAATTCATTCAGTCATACCATACTCCATAAGTAGGGATTTGTCGTTGTATATTAGCGAAAGCAATCATCTTGATGCGAGATTTGAGTAATTTACTTTCGCGAATGATGCCACTCAAATCTCCTCAGAAGGAAGAAGATGAGTCTTCTGATGAATGCGACTGCGATTCCGTCGACGAGGCCGTGTATTCGTCCTTTTCCACTCTCTCCCAATCCGCCTCTTCACTCGCCGCCACTTCAAGAGCTTCATCCTCCCTCACCGCCTCCTCCAGCTCCTCCAACTCATCGACTTTTCCCATAAGAACCTTCATCAAATCCTCCTTCGCTCCAAGCGACTCCTCGAGCTCCATCCAATCCGTCGCCTCCTCAGACTCTACGGCTCCAGTCTCCTCGAGATCCGACCTCACTTCAGCGCCCATCGCGCGCAAACCAGCGACATCCAATGTGCTCGCAGCATGTATTGCCAGAACTTCGCGGAAGGTGTCCAAAAACTTGCGCTTGCGCTCTGAAGGAAAGGTCCCGACAGCGAGACTCTCGAGATCTTCAAGAAGGCGACGAGCAGTTGCGAGTGTTTGAAGGACAGAAGTGAGTAGGGCTTGAAGTGGCGCATCAGGAATGCTGGCGCCGGCGGAATGCCATGCTTGTATTGCTGCGTTGGCTTGTTCCATTTCTTCAGCGGTGAAGGGTGGGAGACTCAGGTTGTACTCTTCTGGCGATCTCCAAGTCATTCTTCTGAGGTCATAGGGTCGATGCTACTATGTGTCCAGAATGAGAGCCGTATATCGAATGCGCTGGAGCTAGTCATATATCGAATGAATGCTGCACCTAGTCAATATGATAGCAAACCTCTGATCGCGGTGAATCACATCATGCAGGATCTACAGATGGTTATCTGTTTGTTGCAAAGAGCCCCAGTCAGCAGGCTTTTCGAGATCGTACGCAATCAATGATGGGAAACCATAGGTCATAATTCTCGATGTGTCAATTTTTGCTTTCCATGGAACTTGGAACCGTTTGGCGAAAGACTCGAACAAGGAAGCGGTGCGGATCAATTTCTGAAGATATGTTTGAAGTTATAGGAGTTCGTCTTCGAGTGAATGGGGGTACGTCTGTGGCTGGGAATCGAAAGGGGATGTCAGTGAACGATGATCTTCCAGAATAGAGGCACTGGGAGGCATCAGTGCGTCGTGTATGATCGTGATGAGTATTAATATTAGAATAGCTAATACACGTAGTGTCCTCCAAGCAAGGTGATTGTATGCCCAAACACAATCTTAGCGGCGGGTATATTCATTATGTGAGCATGCTTGAAACAATCCAATTATCCTGATTTATGCCGAGAACTTTCCCCATCCATTATGTGAGCATGCTTGAAACAATCCAATTATCCTGATTTATGCCGAGAACTTTCCCCATCCAAGGTTCTGCATGTCCTTATCCTCGTCTTTTCCAGGCCACATGATTTTGCCTCTCCAGAGCGCTTGTATGTGAGCAACAGCAGTGATGAGCCACATGATGACGAGCAGGATTGTCAAGGCGCTGCAGATGCCGTTGATACCTGGGCTTCGAAGCGCGCTGCCGACCTGAATAGCGGCTAGTGTCATGCCAGCATTCGGGAAAACGAACTGCGGGCAGTGTCAGTACAACGTTTTTAGATTCAATCCCAAGGAGTGCTTAGCACTTACGGCCCACCAATTCAGCGTGAACGTCATCCTGCGCACACCTGCTACTACCGCAACGGTGCTGATACAGAAGAACCAGAAAGCAAACAGGATGATGAAGATTCCTGACATCGTACCGATGACTCGCACGATATCGCCGTCGGGGATGCTGTTATCCGTGAAAGCATCCGTGTAGAGCACATTGGGCGCTTGCACTCCGAGCGAGATCAGCCCCGCAGAGGTATAGCCTGCAGGTCCGACGGACACGTACATTCCTGGTCGTGTCGACGGCGCGGGCAGCGAGCTTGTCATCAGCCTCTGCATGTACATAGCATACATCATGAGCGCCACCACCCATGCGAGACCTTGCAGCATGACTGCGCCGACCCACATAGGAAGTGCGTCGTAGTGAGGCTGATTAGGGACCATAGTGCCTGCCATAGGCCCTATCACGAGCAGCGGGTAAATGGGAAAGATCCAGGCTGGTACAGCGTCTGTGATTCTGAGCCTCTCTTCTTGGAAGAGGACGTAGTACTGGCCGACTGCGACGATCAGGACTATCGCGCAGTAAATCCAGAAGAGCACATTGAGTGCTTTGATCAGCCAGGGTCCAGTGTTAGGCACGCCATAGGATTGCATGCAGTTCAACACCAAAGAAACCGACACCCAGTAAGATCCAAAGAACAAACCTTCGACCGGATGGTGGAGTGATGCAAGAAACCTTCGTGGAAACCAATAAGCTCTCAAAGCCATTGCCACGTTGAAAAGCGCAAAGAGTACCAGGTCCAAGATGAAGAAGATTTTTCCAATGGTTTGGAGGCCGGCGAATTTGTTCGGCGTCTGTCCAAGTACGACGGCGAGAGCGCCCGTTGACATTGTCGTCGCGAACCAAGGCCATGTGAAATGGGCAATCCGATCCTTGAAGCCTGCACTGTCCGGGGGTCTGGCTTTGTAGAGATTCCTGTGGTCGTCTTCGTTCTTCTCTGGGTCGTGGCCTCCTTCCCTGTCGGCCATCGTGCGGCCGCCGTGAGGGAGAGCTCGCTCAATAACACCCTCCATAACCGAGCGTTGTGTATTGTATAAAGGCAGTCGCTCCAAGTGTCCAGTGTGGCAAGGCCTGCTCGCCAGCAAAGGATTGTGCACAAATACAAAGGTCGTTAGTATGTACAGAAGTGAGTCCAGAACGAGCAGGACGCTCACGAGGAGCGTGAACGCCTTCTTTAGTCCGCGGCTTGCGACATGTCTGGTGGGATGCCGACCTCAAGCACAGATACTTTCCAGGTTTTCCCTCTTTGCGATAGTCTGATCGTCAAGGTTCGGTACACGGCAAAACATGTTTGCCAAGCCCGGATAACTGTGTTTATCGATCGTGAACCTTTGTCCCCTCGGTAGCAATGGACCTGCATGCTGTATACGCACGCCACTGTCCTCATATCAAGACCTACCTGAGATTCGATCCGCTTTTGGTCTTTGTATCATAGTTTTGCGACGCGTTAGGATGTATCTCGAGCATAGCAATCCCGATGTTGTTCTCGGATAAGGCTGGCGCTCAGACACTGGCTGTTGTTAATTTCAGCCCTAGTCGACATTTCTACGTCATATTTAGTGGTCCCAAGTCTTGTCGCGCGTCCGAGGCGTCTTGGAACTGGATATTCCCATCGAGGACAAGGCGATAAAGCAGAATGAGACCTTACACTGGGTATCACGGATTTTCTTGTCGTGGTTGGCGTGCATATGTGGCGCGTATACTGGTACCAGGTTGGTCTGACATGTTCGATCGCTCGGAACTCGGCAGAAGACGCCATGTAGGGCTGTGTCAGTCGACTTGGCTCCCCGTCTATCACCCAGATGGTGGGTTTGTGCTGGCGTGGCCTTATGGGTTCATCAAACGCGCTAGCATCCAAGATATGTTTACTTGCAAGATGTGGTCGTTTGTTGTCTTGACGCATCGAGGTCGTGCCATCTTCATGGAGATGGAGAAACCAGAATCGAAAGCCAAACAGATACACCATGCAGAGCGATGGCCATACTGCAAGTTGATTGGCCGAACGGCCATGATGCACAAACCTCGGCGCAATGTGAGTTTCGGATGAGCTGCAAACTACTGTATGCCGATCTGATTGATATCTGCGAGCTCTGTTGTGCCGACGAACCTTGTACTTGCCCAGCTTGCCCAGTTTGTTTACGGTCGGCCTGTCGTTGTTGCGAACTGCGATGTTCTGGAGCACTCTGAGAATACCTTCGTTCGAGATGAGGCGTCGCATAAGGTGAGAATGAACAGTGGAAGTGAGGTGCTATTGGCCTCCAAAGGCGTTTCGCATTACAAGAAAGTGATTAATGAGCATGAACTACGAGATTCGTTACTTTGGGCAATTTCGCTACATGGCCCTCCTCGTCCGCTTCTTCGCTGGGCTACTAAGTCCAGGTGCTTTCCGATCATCAGCAACGTCAGCCTTTGCCCCAAATACAGGCCCGGAAGGCACATTGCCGAACACGATGTTTCTACCGCCGCGTTTGGCGGGACTCATGAGGCCAGGAGCACTTCCAACAGTTGAACTGTCAGCTGGCTTCGACGGCGCGCTGAGCTTGGGTTGGAAATCGAGCTTGGTGACTGGATTCTTAGTCGACAGCGCACTATTTGTTGGTTTCTTCTTGGGCGGAGATGCGATCAGGGATGTGCCCTCGTGACTTGATGTTGGTAAAGATACAGGCGCCGGGGCTGGCAGTCTGCTCGTAGCCTTCTTTCGAGGCACTGCTTTGGGCTTTGATGCAGTGGCGGTGGCGTCGACTGAGGGTGCTGTTACAACCTCTTCAGGCAGAAGCGAAGCTGCTTCTGATCCCTTTGCAGGGGTGGCTATTCTTGATCGCCTTGACTGTTTGGGTTTCAGCATCGTGGGTGCTGACTCCAGAACTTCTTCCGCAGGGCCAGACGCTGCGGCAGTCTTGCCGGAACTTGCAGCTGTTCTCGGTGCTCGAAGCTTCCTAACCTTGGGCTTGCTTGGTGTTTCTGCCGCAGGTGGCGGTGCGGGAACTGCTTCATCGCTGTCATTCTCTTCTACGAGAGCTGGTGGGGCCCTTTGCAGCTTTGGTGCAGTCTTAGAGTCACCAAGCTCGAACAGCTGTACTTCTGGTTCTGTGGGTGCTTCTTGGTAGTAGGCAAGCGTCTCATCCCACTGCACACTTCGCACGCCAGGACGGACAGTGTTAGTGGGCTCCGCCTCAGGCGATGCCTCAATTGGCGCCTTCTCCGTGATAAGCTTAGTGAGGCGAAGTGTTGGCATGACGGAGCCAGCCTTGTTCTTACGAGTGTTGGCGCGTGTCATAGTGGCAAGCTCCTGAGCCTCGCTGCGCTTGAGGATGACGGGATCGGTATTACCGCGAAGCGAAATCCTTGTATGCGCAAGGGGAGCTGCTCGCTCAACCCGTCTCTTGTCACGATGGCTACGCCTGGTTGTGCGGCCTGGAAGGTTCTCGGCGTCACCAGAGCTTTGTAGAGGGCTGCCAACAGTCGCATCTTCGTCATGTATAGGCTTCATGTCCTCGAATGCCACCAGCGATTTCTTCGGAGACGGACTGTTAGGATCCAAGGCTCCAAGTATTTCTGGCTTTGCGGGAGATGCGAGAGCCTGACGAACAGTGTCAGAATCACGCCTGTTAGACAACGATTCACGCTTAGTTGCAGACAGCCGCCTGGAAGACTTGTTCTCGGCTGCACGATTGAGGAAAGCCTGCAGCAACGCGGTGTCGTCTGAGACGCGTGGTTTCTCAGACCTGCGTGCAGGCATTTGTGGTTCTTCTGGTGGAGCAGATACTGAACGCTCGAGCACTAAGGGTGATTCGTTGATGAGATCCTGCATGGTTTCATCGCGATCCATCATGATTTGCTGCTTGCCCTCAGGAGTGTCGCAAAGGAGATTCTTGACAGGACTAAATGCAACAAGATGCGATGTAGGATCCACAAAGCTTTGGAAAGATCGTTGTTTGACCGGACTGGAAGACTTTCGCCTAGGAGATCTTCTCAAAGGGAGGTCGAAGTCGGACGTGCTGTCCTGCTCCAGTGACTTTACGGCGACATCGCCTGACATCTGTGTTCCTTCACGATCTGTGACTGGCTCCTCTTGAAGGTCCTCCCATTCTTCTTCGTTTGCATCCATCGCGGACCCTTCTGACGCTTCGATGAGCTCTGCCTTTGTCGTCTGATCCTCGTGATCATCTTGCATCTCCTCTGTCTTCATTTCGGGCCCTTTGTTCGCGTCCGTCGTGTCCGGGCTGTCCCCAGCTTTCGTCCGTGGAGAAGTCTGCTCTTTTTCGGTAGCAGGAGCAAATGTCTGAGGCAATGTTCGTCTTCGGCTGGCTTCGCTCTTGCGTGATTCGCTCTGGCGGCTGGGAGTATGCCTCCTCCGCACGGGGGAAACGAATCCAGCAGGAAGAACGATCGGTCCTGGTGCAAGGGCTGGAGACTTCACCAAGTCGGGAGTCTTGAGGCTGGTACCATCCGCGCGTTCGATATCGCGCTTCGGTGCGACCACGCCATCATGTGCCAGTTCGTCAAGCTGCTCCGAAACCACGTCTGAAGCCTCTTCAGTGCCACTGTCTGACGCGTCCTCGTCAGACCAGTCTCCGTCGTTTTGCGCCTGGCCTGGACTTAGACGCAAAGTCGTTCCGTCTTCACCGAAGATCTCAATGACAGTGCCTGCAACCTCCTCAGTTTCCTGATCTGAGCCCAGATCCCCTTCCTCCTCATCCGACAGCGCGACAAGATCGTTAGCAGCAGCGCTTCGCGTGACGATACGCTTTGTAGGCGACTCGATCTTGTCCCATTGCAGGCCAACACCGTTGTTGGGTCCGAGGCACAGTCGCTTGACGATCTTAAGTGGACTCTGTGTGCCTTGGCCTGCACGCAGTCGTTTGATCGTACGCTCCTCGACCTCGCCTGTGGTATTGTTTGAGGGTGCGCGGCCGACAGGAGGGAATGCGCGCCTCCAGACCTTGCCGACGCGTAGTCGCTGCTTCGTGAAGGGCGACGCGGGTTTCCTTTCCCAGCCTCGCACAGGCTTTGTTCGAGTGAGGTGTCCAGGCTGAAGTTGAGCAATGTCGGTCGCGTTCCAGTCCGTGTCGAATGCGCCGGTAGCAATATTTTGAGTCATGTTGTCGTGATCGTTATGCGCCATCGCGCCAGGCTACGTTGGAGTCAGTGGTGGATTATGGATGTTGCGCAGCCTGGTCGCATAGAAGGGCGGTGTCGTGTGTCGAGTGTCGTGACGAGTGTGGAGCACGATGAAGCCGTGTTGACGATTGCCAAAACATTGGTTGCTTAGCGCAAGTCGCTTAGGTTTCGGCAGCGTTTCGGCCCGCTCTCTGATTCGGCGAACTTCCGTCGAGGGCAAGGTCGCGGAGATGGAGATGTATGTAGGAAGTGAATAGCCATTTGACACGATCTCTCTACGCAACCCGCCAGATCACATATCCCACCGCAAACATGGTCGCCGGCAAGAACACATCTCACCAGCTCATGAAGGCTGCAAGCGCGCCCAAACTTCCTCCCCTCCCGAAGCTGCGCATCAGAAAGCCCGATCAGACAAATGAGAACCCGTGCATCGGTGTGATGAGCACAGTTTTGGGTACGTAAAAGAACAGTCTATACAATGGCATGAGGATAGCTATTTTGCAGTGCCATTTTGAAGGATCTATCGCGAAGGGCAAGATGCTGATTCTGTACAGGTTGCTGGGCATCGTCAGGCCACACCGCGCAAGGATGCGCTGCTCTGGAACAGGCACTGCGCACATGCATGGATGCAAAGGTACGAGGAGGACATCTGCCATACAATGACACGGAAGCCGGGACAAGCACTAACGCCCACCACAGCGACCCAAGGACAACAGCAAAAACAAGATCAACCAGCACCTCTCCCGACTCTATCCCCAGATCAAGGGCCCGACAAAGAGGAAATAGACGGGCAAATCATGTTGTTTTGGGCATACGCATAGCGAACATTGGATTGGCGTTTTTTGGGAGGCGACAAAATGGTTGTCAAAATTACCTGAGGATTACCCGGAGTCTCTGCACGATGCAGGGAAAGGGACACTGTATAAACAGAATTTGTATGATACGACTAGGCTTCACAGTATGCGTATATTGGGATTCAGGGGCGATTTCGCTGGCTAAGGCTATGATATTTCTTGGTGCGATGATGCTGCTGCGTCGTAGAGATCGATAATTCTTAGGTCCTTGGATGCCTTGCTCTGATGCGGCAGATTAAGACGAGAGCTTTCTCCTCCCTTTCATGGTAGACTTGCTTCTGATATCTCCTTTACCTCCCGGAAATCTGGATACATGGTCGACGAGTCTTTTCGCCTGGCATATGAAGCAATAGCGACTTCGCGTCAAATGCTCATCACCACTTTCGCTCTTCTCATGTGTACCATCAATCCCATACCGAGATGACATTCGCGACCGTAAAGAAGCATGTCTGTGCAGACGAGTTCGGGCGTGACTGGTAATGGTCACTGGCACGATTGTTTCCCTTTTAGTCGGCCCTGCAACTCCAGAACTGGTCACAGCACTGGCTGCGTGGGACACGAATCTCAACGCACCATTCGCTACGGCACGCGCTTGCTGCGCACGAGTCTCATCTCTACATTGCGTTTCTGCACCTGATGCTGCTGGCGACGAGATTGACGAGAGTGGATATTCCGGCGTGGGCACCATGCGACTCGCGGCGCTGAAGAATCGAGTCGCTCCTGTCTTGCCAGTTGCTGGACTACCAGGATGGCTGAGCGATGCCGCCATGGCAAGATCATCTGCCTGGTCCATGTCACTCAGAGATGCGGAATCTATGTCGTATACTGGCGTGCCCGAGTGACGGTACCGTACAATTTCGCCACGGACAGGATGACTGATGGTTGTGTCCGCTGACCCATCGAGGCCAGGGTTTGGCAGAGCTCCTGATACCCACACATTGGATGCGGATGGGCTTCGTGCACCATCGACTCCTCGGATAATGCTTTGCTCCGAACTACAGTTAGCGGTTGCGTGCTCGCGCCTGTTTTTTGACGATTCGGACACACCCGCACGGCGTTCTCCAGAAGCAGCTATAAACGGGAACAGGCTCATGCTTGCGGGTGCCGAATTTCTTGAGCGTACTTTCTGGGCTGGTGGCTGTGGAAAGGCTTCGATCAGCTCTGCTGTCTTTGCTGTGCTGCCGGGATACGTTGCTCTTTTCTGACTGCCTAGCCCATTCGACGGCGATTGCAGCCTTGAGCGTGGAATCGGAGACGTACGTCTTGCCACTTCTGCTTCGACTCTCTGCGTAGAGACTGACAATGGGGAGCCATGTAGAGCAGCAAGAGCACGAGCCGAAGGGCTCATAACGACACTGTTACTTGAGCTCATGGAATTCCGTGGCTGGCTCGGTGCGTGATGGTCGTCAAGCAGAGGAGCTTCTTCTTCATGTTGCGAATGCTGTCTCGTACCATTGTCCGGGATAGTATAACACGCTGTGGCTTGAGAACGTGGCTGTGGGCTACGGTCAGATGAGGATGACTCTCTGCAACGACCACCGGCGGCACCAGCGCCCATGAGTGGCATAGAGGTCGAGGGTCGACAGAACGGGTGTGCTTCCTAAGTGCCGAACCTGAACGTCGAGTGGCCACTCATAGGAGGTCGCCATTGCGCGAAAGACCTCTGTTCTTGTCGGGGCCGCTTGAGACCGAGCGCGCGGCTGATGCGTGACCTCTTGCTATTGCGATTGTCGCGACGGTGCTCAAAAATCCTTGATAACATTCTGACCAGCCTTCTCTGGTTCGTTCTGCCCGTTCGACGTTCCCTTGCATGCTGCTCGCTATGCGTGCATGTTTCCATCACGCCAGGCCAGCTTGGAACGCCGTCTGGCGTCTTCACCCGCTCTGGTGGTGCGAACGGCGGTTTGACGGGTTCGAAAGTTAGGCACTGAGGAGAGTGCTCTGAAAGACTCGAAGATTGCCGCTGCGAAGCAGTGCTGGAATACTGCGGATGGTGTAGGTCGAAGAGCGCCTTTTCATCGAGGGAGAAGCAAAGACGTCGATGTATGCCGGCTGCTGCGATCTGCTCGTGTTGCTTCCTTGTATCTACTTTGGTTATTGTGTTCTCTTTAGGCCACTGGGCCTCGCCAAATGTGTAATCCTGCTTCCGTCCTATCTTTTCGCTCTCACGTGAGAAGTGCGCATCGATATTGCCGGAACTGTGAGATCGTGGCCGGGATGTGAGAAGTCTTCGCCATCCTGTTGTGGTTGGGTCTGTGGTGCTTATTGATTCATGCTTGCTTGTTGTGTTCTCGGAGCATGCATCTGTATTGTTGCCTCCTTGAGTGCACTGTGTGTATAGCGTGTTGTGGTGCAAGGCGGCCATAAGGCTTTGCTGTTGCGCGTGAGCGTATACTACTGTGAGGCTGTTACTTTCATAACATATGTATGCTTATGGTGTGAGCAGCATGTTATAGTTTCCCGGAGGAAGAAATCCCGTTAATGCAACATTGCTGAGAGTTGGGAAGTGGCTTTCGAGCCTGCCGAGAAGGAAGGATTTTGTCCAGGAAAGTACAGTCGAAGAGACTAAATTAATTATTGCCAGCGCATGATGCCAATCACGTAGAGAGCTCCGAACGTCAATAATCGCGAATAGCCTTGGTTCAGTGCATGTATAATTTTTCCACTTTCGCATCGGCAAATCTCATGTCCAGCGTCACAATGGAGTCGTATGCCCAGTGCGTGACCAAAAGCAAGACATGTGTCGAAGAAACGCACTACCAGATCGTGACGCATGAACGATCAGCGAGTCGATCAAGATTGGACAGAGCGAGAACGTGATGTTCTTGAGGTTTGAGCACTTTTGACAAGAGGTGATAAGGAGCTAGCTGCCTTGACCGTTCGCTAAGCGTGATCAAAGGTTCAGATATGTCAGTGTAGCTATCTGTATAGCACTTCCACTCGGGAACTTGAACTCTTGAATCAGCGAATGTAATGTCATCCGATGCTTGTGCCATCAAGAATCCGCATTGTCCGTGGTGGAGCCTGACACGCCCTCTGCTGGCTCCCGCGAACCTGATGACAACTTCGCTCCGAATACGATCTTCGAATGCATATTAATACAATATGCACCCATAAAGCGAAACGCTCATCCACGATTGGTTGAAGATATGCCACGTTTGTTTTCTGTCGTGCAGTACCTGGGCCTCGCTGGGTCGGCTCGAGTGATTAGGAGCGCAGTCCGAACTGCAGAGACGCGATCCTTACGAGACCCGGGTATGCAGATTACATGTGCAAGGATAGGTCTAGATTGCTGGGGTGCGCTGCGATCCGCCGGTCAGTGGCATGTGTCTTGTCATACTGTGTATGGTGGTTGCAAACAGACGCAGCGCCAGCCGAACTACACACAAGGCCATCACCGTACATCGTTCCACGCCTTGGTGGTGTATTTCAGCTTGATATGTGTCCACTGTGGTGCTGCAGCTTTTCTCAAAACGCAGAACACGACTTTTGAGGTGCTACGATTGTCGTAACAACGATGTAGGCAGACGGGTGACTTGCCAGACCTTCAGTCTTTTGTACATCCGATGCCTTGCGGACTGCATCGTGGTATGAACGGCAACTTGCGTTATTGGGGTACGCTACGTATGTAGCAGCGAGATAGTGCGATCCGCTGACGCACTTGGATGACTCGAGTGTATGCCCGAAGATCCAATCGAAATCCACAGATGACTTTCGACACTGTTGAAGCGGCAGATCGCGACTTTCGCACCGAAGCTTAACCATTATTACTGATTGATACATCGAGCCAGATGTTGGACAAGAAATGTAGCCATACCTCAAGAAAGGGTCTGCACGTTGATTACATTTGGCCTGCAAACAGCCGAGTCGGATTTGGTGCGACCGAGTCTAATCGTAAGTGTTAGGCCAAGTGACACCGCTGCAGTCTCGCTACATCCGGTGTATCATCCATTCTAACCCTCGTGATCCTGCAAGTGGCCGAGACATGAATGGATGAGATATGATGTCCTGATGATGTGCAGTCAGCTTTCAGGCTGAAGATTAGCAGACCTTCGCATTGGAAGGCCGCGTCGACTTCCTACGTCGTCAAAATTCAGTACGCACAATAACAGGGCGGGAAGACTCTACTCCAAGGTTGGCGACAGACGACGGTCGATGGAGACTCGTCGGGAGGGCAAAGGCTTCAGACCGGTGCCAGCTGTAGCTCAGGCCGCGGATAACGGCATCAAACGCGTCTCACACGGCAGTCTGCTCACTGGGATCGCTAGAGTCGTCCGAGTCGTCACTGGCAATTGGCATGGTTGTTGACGTGGACGGTGGCTGGCTGGGTCGCGGATCGGCCTTCGATGCATGTCGGTAATCTTGTACCGTCCGCTTGCGAGGGCACGGCACGTCTATGGCGCAGCCCCTAATGCAAGTGTACCCTGGAAATCTCGCGATATCTTTCCACCGGACCCAATCCCTACGGTCAACGACCAGAGACACGGCCGTCTAGATGCTTTAGTCGAAGGACTCTGCATTAGCAGCCGCGGAAGCCCTCGCCGTACTTGCGTCGCAAGACTTGTTGTTCGGCAGGCTAGAACCCTGGACGCGATGGGTCCACATGAGAGAGACAGCGGTTTCGTCGAGCCAGAGCCTAACAAGCATGAAGGGAAAATTTCCTGGTCGGAAGATCATGCAGTCGATGCTTCCTAGAGGAATCAGAGCATCTCTGAATACACGCTTTCCACCAGCTTCTTGCGATAGGCATCGTCTGATTCAAGTTCCACCACGGCAATTTAGCTACCATGGTACAAGAGCTGCCGAGCACGCGATTAATGCAAAGCAACTACCGGTATTGGCAGTCGTGCAGTCGAGCTGGTGCACGTGCAGTGTGTAGTACAGCGGCTGCGGTGCCCTCGCCGACCCCGCGCCTTTGCGGTCATGCTGCACTGATTATAATGGGGTCCTTATCTACGTCCTAAAACACCAATCTCATCATTTGTACCTCCTAACGTTTCTGCAAAGGCAGAAAGAGGACGCACAATTATTTGCAACGAAACATGCGACTGTTTGATGCGAAACGTGGCTGATTGTCCGCAATATCTCCGGCTAGCAAGGACATGACAAGTACTCGGCCGGGGACACGGTCTCCCTCGCAATTGTAACAAGACTACATGGCGTTATTGGCAGTACACTACTGCTTGACCGGCAGTAGTCCAAAGCATTGATGATGGTGCATAATCACATACATACCCTGAGATCTGCTCGTTTGATTGTCGATCGCAACACACGTTGTTGGTGGTTCAGGTAAGTCGTGCTGAACAGTACCCGACCAAGGGTCAGTGAAGCTAGTCGAGAGTTTGAAGTCCCGTGCCACTGCCCCTTCAAGCCTTCAATCTAGGCAACCAGCACGATTGATTGTACAGCATGTTGACGAGACAAACCCTCTCACCAGGTTTGCAAAACTCGTCTATCGGTTGGGCATGAACCGCATAGCCTCGTTCCAGTAGCGCTCCATTGTCTCCGCATTGCACGGCGCGATGATCACTCGCGACCTCCATTGGTTGAAGTGTACGAACTGGGGTCGGTAACCCTCAAGCAAACGTCCGTTCTAGCTCGATGACTCTACCCGACATAGCGGTATTGCAACCAGTTGCGGCCTGTCAGAAATACTGTACCCTGTCGATTGTGGAGGGCTAGTCTGCTCTAGCTAAAGTATGTCGGCAGGACTCGATCGCAGGATTCCCGATGCCGCGCATGGCAGGCCGCATAACGACGAGGACACTGTACGATGGCCAGGCTCATGATTCACGCTGTGCTCCCGCGCGTCTTCTCTCTTGTGTTGACCCTGCCTCTACCCATATTCTTTCGTCGAAGGTGCACGAAATGCCAGCATATGATGGCTCCGCAAGTCAGAGCTCTCGCCCAAAGCGAGTCAAAGGCCAAATTCATGACAAGATTAGGGCTCGATGAGGGCAACCAAGATCACAAGCATTTGTATCACATGATGAAGGTCAGTAATCTATTCTAGAAACGGCACAGCTACAGCCAAGAACGTACCTGACAAATGACAAGGAGGAGGCCAGCGCTGGTCGCAACAGGATGATGGCCACACCAGACGTCCTTCGAGATGATAGTGCTCAGAATGCGCAGCCTCCTTTCAGCAATGCTCAACTCAACGAGACTGCCACACACCGGGAGATTTTAAACATATATCAGCATGCCAGACCGGAGACAAAATACTTTTACGAGATGGGTCGGGACACCCAAGGCCTTGAGGAAGAGAACTGGGTGATACGCTGGCTTTTGTGGCATGTCTTCCGGTACCGTGACAATCGCAACAAGAACCGCCGTCAAAGTTCACCTGATCCACGTTCTCCGTGCAGCAGTGACAATTCCAGTAGCGAGAACCAGGCACAAATGAGCAACGGTATGAGGTTTTCCCGGTTCTGTAACGCCCACGGGCAACTGAGACCATTCGCAGGCAGCGCAGGAAGTTCTTCAATCTTGAAAGCATACTACGACCCAGTTCGAGACACTTGATCTGTGATTTGAAGTCCAAGGCCGCGATGCCACAGCTCGCTTACCAACCATTGGCGGCTTATCGGCTATGAATACACGCTTAGCCGCACGTCATGGTATAAAAGTTGCAAAGTCTCCTCAGGGTACTGATTCCCAGCCACGAATCATGTTGGATTTCACGACTTTGCTTACCTGTTGGAGCTGTCATTTGGCATGACATGCGGGATTTTGGCGGTAGCAGTACCCGCTGCGACCATTCGTACACACTCTCGCAAGAGACAGAATGTTTCGGCGTTGTTGGTGGGAGATCTGTTTATTTAATTCACCAAAATACACAAATGCGACAGCAAGTCCAGTCGGAGACGTCAAGAACAAGGTTGAATTAAGGTTGTAACTCTATCTCACTGCCGGAGCCTATCGATGGCTTTTGGGCAGTAGTGGCACGGTCGTACTATTCTCATGTCGGTAATTTCATCCAGTGCCGGATGGTCCACGCTTATTGTGCGTCGAGTAGTGTATCGTTCACTTTCTCGGAGCTATGTCCGAAGAAGGTGAGTGGTACAGATATTTGAAACCCCGTCGCGGACCTGCAAGCCAGTGGGACTCCTCCGCGGGTAAATCACCGAAATGGTGGCAGCGCTGTCCTCGCGTCAAAAAGTACCGTGAGCACCAACGACCATGCGGTAAAAGTGACGTTCAAGCGCTAGTACGATTGCTGTCCCAATCGTGGCGGTGAAGGCAGTGCTACTAGCGGTAATTACTTGAACATTCCTAACCATTTTAACACTAGATCCGACAGTGTCCTGCAAGCCGCCAGGATTAACATGTACATGTATCAAGGCGGGGTGGTATTATTTAACGCTACGTCTTATTCTTCGTGAAAAGATCACTCCAGAACTGCTTGAAGCCATACTGCGGCTTAATCTCGTCGTATACCTTCACCGTAGTGCTGGTGGAGAACTTGTTCAGTACACTCCCAGGCCTGTGACCAACAAGCTCGGTGGCCTTGACCTTTGGTGCCAATGCTCGCTCTCTGATTGCATCTGCAATCTGGGGCGCAACTTCCGCAAAGCAAGCATTCAATTCTCTTTCGAGATTGAAATAGGGCTTTTGCGCAATGGCAGGTGCCATGAGATTGTAGGACCTCGTGATATTGTTGAGCTCCTTAATCGCGGTCGTATGATACGATCGTTCTGTCTGCTCCCATGCTGAATCTCGAAAGGGTGGCACGGTGGGCAGAGGTTGTTCTTTCGTCTTCGCCACTTCACTGGGCACCGAGCCTGGGACGTCGGTGGTGACTGTGAGCCGTTGATCTGGGGCCTTGAGACTACCGTCGTCGTTTAAAATTTGTTCAAGAATCTCGATCTCGTTCTCGACGAGATTTGGATCGTTTGCAGGAGTCGCTTTCAATTCGCCTGCCAGGGTTATCTGGGACAAGTGTCCGTCTTCGTTGACAGCATTCATCTTTTCAACCTTCTTCTTTTGTGGATTGTGAATGCTCTCAGCAAGAGCTAGAGCTCTAGCATGCTTCACTTGATCTTCCAAGCTACCGCCGCGGCTTGCAATGGATCTCGAGACATGGCGCCTCCAACTTGAACGAAGCTGACCACGGAATCTGGTAGAGGTTGCGACAACTTCTTGTTGCTTCTCGATCCAAGGTGGCACAATATCCTGCCTTTGGATCATCTTATTCATAAAGTACTCGGTAGTGTCCAGGAAAGGGTTGCTGGCATTGTGATCACGCTCTATCTTTTGACCGCGCGGTAAGTTGCGGAACTGACCTCGAGCGATGGCGTCCTCGATCCGTTCGTTGGCTAACGAGGTAAGACCTTGGATGGAGGCAGGTGCTACGCGGCCATGAGAAGAGAAACGATCCTTCAGTTCCTGTCTGTATTTTGCACGGTCTTCCTCCGACATGTCCGCGCTCTTCATGGTTTCGTAAAAAGATGTCTTGTCTCGTGCGTTTGCCAGCCGTACGCCAGTTTTGGGAGTGTTGCTCGGTCTACCAGTATCAACCTTTCCCGGACTGCGAATTCCTGCTCCTCTTCTGGTGCCTGTAATGCGCATAGGTTTATGCGCATCCTGGAGCATCCGATTCGATGCGTCCGCTACACTCTCGGAACCGAGCCAAGGCTGTGCTGCCGCCAAATCTCTTGCCTGTCTTCCTGCACCAGCCGGCATGTTCACTTGCGCGAATGCGCTTGCATTATCGCTCTTGAAGCCAGCACTCGCGATCTTCTCTTCTAGCCTAGCCTTGAGCTCCTCGCTGAAGCCAGCTTCCTCGACGGCTTTCCTGGCGCTTCTTCCTCCAGTCTCCAGGTTATCCGATGCCATTTCTGCCAGTCTCCGCGACATTGCGCCCTCCTCTTTCTCTGGTGTGACGCCATGATGGCTGCTGTCTGTCTCTTTTAATGCGCCTTTTGTGGCCTCATCGGACTGCGATCGAACAGAACGTGCTCCATTAAAGGAGACATTTGTCCGAGGCCGCAGACAGCGACCACAGATATTTGATCCGGATCTTGCTATACCGTGCATACAGTGTGTGTTGTATCCCCGTTGTAGTGTATCGGGAAACAGAAGTTCTGTCTGCGAAAGCACATGTAGATGTCATCATTGCCACAGATGATCTAATCTAATCTTATCATCACAGCCGCGGCTCGCAGGTTACCTAGGATCTCGTGTTGTTTTGGATCTCTTGCGTGTACGCATAAATGCAGTACAATATGTATACCTCTACATGTATAAGACGGCAAGGTATATTCTGTCTGAGTACCTGTGTTTATCCTAATACAGAAATGTCAACATACTGTGCTGATTGCAGTAGGAGCCTCCATTCAGACCTATGCCATTGGCGCTCTTAGTCCTCCGACTTGCGTAAATGGAGCCTAATAATATTGAGTCACAACCGACTACAGCGCGATGACCAGAATGCCAACTTGAGTCTATAATGGGTGGATGCGCGATGACTGATCACATCCGGAGCTATTGGTCTCGATGACGCCCCCATGATCCTCTATCTCGGATAGAAATACTATGTGGAGCAAGAAAGTCCTCCACCTTTATGTGTAAGTATATAGGTAGGCCGGGCTCACGATGATCGTTCTCATCTCTCTTCCACCTGGCTAGACTTCAAGAGTATTGTCAAAAAACGAAATCCCTCGATATCACAATACCATCACCGACAATGTTCGAACCAACGCAAAACCCGAGCCAAGCTGTGGTACTCAAAGCACGAGCCATCGACGAGCAGGTCAGCGAATCTTTCCCAGAGACAAGCAAAGGCATCGTGTCATGGAAAACTCTCATCTCCGCACCTCAGACAGCCACGACTGCTTTGACAGCTGGCATCGCAACATGTCCGCCACGAGAAGGCCATCTGTGTCCGCACCGACACACGCATGCTGAGATATACCACATTATTAGTGGCCATGGTATCTTGCACATCGACGGCAAGGAGCAGGAAGTGGCTGCTGGAAGCGTAGTATACATTCCTGGCGATGCTGAGCATGGGATTCGGAACGAGAGCGATGAAGAATTGAAGTGGCTTTACGTCTTCGGTGCAGACAGCTTCGGAGACATTGTGTACAGGTTTTGAGCGCTCGATTGCGGTATGTACATATGCCTTTTGTGTCAATCCGAAGCATCTAGCGTGCACTATAGGATGGACGGAGGCTGGCATCTGTGAGGTCCAAGCCGATGAAGTACATGTTATTATCATCTAGCACGACTCGCTACGGCATAGAAACGACCATGCTTTATGATGTAATGTTCATATCGAAAGACAAATCTCAGTCACGACGTTTGGAAGAGCCGTGGCGATCTTAAGTCACTACTTCTAGGGAAGGCATCGAGTTTTGGTCGTCCTATAACCTATAAAGGCTACTTCGCAGCAAGCATCTCCAAGAACTTGTCGCCCAGAGCATTCGCAGCCATAGGGTTGTCGCCCGTAGCAACCTCACGATCAACCGTAATGCTGCCCATACTCTTCGCAACACCCTGCTGCATTTCGGCGCCGTTTTCGCGAAGAGTGCCTTCGACCTTGTCGATCTCGCCGCGGAAAATCGTCTCCATCATCTTCTCCTCGGCGTCCGACCAAGAAGTAAGCTTGTAGCCCTTGTAAGCAAACTCCTTCTTGGGACCATATTTGGTGGACAGGAAAGCCCAAGGTCCGTGACAGATGGCTGCAGTCGGCTTCTGCTGGTCGTGGAAATGAGACAACACACGTCCGAGCTCTGGGTTGTCGCCCAAATCTGATAGAGGCGCATGGCCTCCCGGGATGAAGACACCGCCGAAGCTTTGCAGCTCGTCGTCGCTGATGTCGCTGAACTTGCGAGGGCTAGAGAATCCGTTCTCGCGCTTCATGCGCTCAATGAGCTCGGTTTCACGCTGTCGCTCGTAGACATTGCCGGCGAAGGCTAGAAGAGATACGCTGAGTGGATCTGGTTGTGGTTCTTTTCCTTCAGGTGAGGCGAAGGTGACTTCGTAGCCGGCGTCGAGGATTTTTTGCAGCGGTTTTGCGAGTTCCATGAGGAAGTAGCCTGAATCCTGGCTGACAGTTTTGCTTTCGCTGCCTGTGTTGTAGAGAGGGAATGAAGCGGCGTCGGAGACGACGATGAGGACTTTCTTTAGCGTGGACATCTTGACGGTTTGTATGATTGTTTGGTGAATGGACTTTTTATGATGCTGTACGGAGCTGTAAGCAAGTGTATATACAGTACTCATGAATTCGGCAGACGCTGTATCGAATTAATATAAGAAAGCTACGTTGGCTCCTCGGAGCGTTCGAATGAAGTCTGTATGACGTTGCAACACATCAAGGGCACCAGATATCTCCACCACACGACCATTGTCTCAATCACGCATCATCTCTTACCACAGGCAGTCGGGCAACAATTTTTATTTTTGCATGAGGCTATAGTGATCCGACCTGTCGGAGCGCAAGAATCGATGCCAGTCAAATCGCTTAACACTGCGATGTCGACTATGCACTTCAGAGCCTGAGGTAGACGGGTTTTCGTTGACCGATGTGTTAGCACAGTGGAGAATATTAGTACTCAAGTGAAGTAGAGCCATCGCTGACACACCCCCAACAAGTTTCCAATGTACTCGGTAGATGCCAGTATCAACCCCTTGTGGCATTATATCAACGAAGTCCACAGTACAGGTTCAACTCACTGCAGATGAGAATTCATTACCAAAGAAGAAAATGCAGGTTCATAATCGTAAGCTTCGTTATCGTCAATCGTCCCTCGTGCACAGTCAGCCAGTCCCTCCGCCAAGGCCATTATAACACATGTGAGAAAAACATCGCTTCGTAGTCCCTGTTCCTTGCGCGCGACTCGCTGCGTGTAGGATTTGTAAAAGCAATCCAAGATCTCAGGAAACAAAACTGTCAAGAGTGAACAGAAAACAGAAATAACAGGAAAGGAATGGAGAGTGATGATCAAAAACCAAGAAGACAGTAGGAAGGGGCCGCCTCATGCAAGCAGGGTGTCAAACAGGTCAGTTGACTTGCACAACCACCAGCTCCCAGACTCGTCCTTCATTTTTACTTCCAGATGTGCTGCTCTTGTGCTGTTTATACCAGTAGTGTTCGCTGTTGTCGCTAGAGAACTTCGGTGGCGGTCTTCTCGCTCTTCTAGGCGGACCTTGAAGTTGTGATGGCACCGTCGGGCTTGGTTCGCTCGAGTCAAATGCCACTAGGTTGTCTTGCTCACAGAAGACAGAGTCGTCATCCTCTGCTTGATTCGCGCCGGTCTCCTCGGTCTCTGACTCGTTGTCGTCCTCAATCATTTCGCCGCGCGCTGTTTTGTCTTCTGCGATCTCCTCCGCCAGACTCTTAATATCTGGCGTCGACTCCCAATTATCCCAAGTATTGCTCACGGGCCCGAAGACCGGCTCCTCCGCCGCAACGATGGCCTCGGCTTCGACCTCCTCCCGGAGAAGGCTAGTTGTGCGCGTTCGCAACCGCTTCTGACTAGGTCTGCGGCGGAAAACAGGCGGTGTTGGTGCTTTCCAGTTAGAGCTTGGTATTCTGATTTCTGCTAGGCGTTGGCTGAGTATTTCTGGAGTATCCGATGAGGGGTCATGGCTCAACTCGTCACGGATGCTCTGCTCCGATGCCTTACGAGTGCATGAGCCGCATTTGTTGGTGGCATGAATGTAAAGCGACGGCGACTTCTGACAAGCAGGTGTGTCGGAGTTTCTGGTCACTTTGACCCGGCCACGGCATGCGCTCCAGACATGCTGGATCTGATGCTTGCAAGCGTATTCGTACACGGTGATCTTGCACATGTCGTGTTTCGGTGATGATGTCCAAGATGTAGTGCTCTGGATGATTAGTTAGTAGTGATGGTGGCCACTGACGGCATGTGCTTGGTGCAAATGCGTGATCACGAGATTTGACGCACTTGTGCTTGATGCGTCGGCAGCTTGCCAGATATGATCCTGTTGCCTTGAGCATGTGATGGTAAAATACTACCTACGGCTGTGCTGAGATGCGCTGTCTCGCATGATGCTTGGGAAGGATGACTCGATGTCGCGTGGCAATGAGCGCAAGCTCAAGTCCTCGTGCCTACCTTGCCTGTTGGGCTCTGAGCTCTGATTTCACGAGCTTCAATGTTGATGACGGCATGTCGTCGACGCCAACGTGAAGCATAAACAAACAAAGCTAGTGGCGGTATATGTGAACCATTTCAGATATCCAGACGGGTTTGACCATGCTTTCAGTCTTTACAATCGAGCACAAGTCGCTGATAGTACCAGTCCATCCGCAATGGCGATTGACCTAGAGAATACAGAGTGTGCATGTGAAGTATCCGTCAAGAGTGAGGTGTAATAGGGGACATCATAGCTACAGCAGCTGTTATCGATAGCCTGTCTCCAAGTGCCGTCGACGTGGTAAATTATTTGCACAGATGGCCTCAGGTTCGATCGTCCGGGATCGCGCTTTCTTTCTTTTCGCAGATGGCAAGAAGCTTAACCTGGACTTCCCTCCTCAGACGTGTCAAGTTGATGAGGACATGATCTGAATACCACCACATGGCTCAAACGCCGCCAAGCCGTGTCAGGAGACCAATTTCACGCGTCTGCATTCACAGACGCGCCTCTGAGCAGGTGTAGCAAGTGCTGTCCAGGATGTCGCAGATGTTTTCGAGGCCACGAAACGACCGATGCTGGTTGCATCTGCAGACAAATGTCAGCATCGCATCCATGTCAGCCTGAGACGTCTGGAGACCATTCAGAGAGCGCAATGTTACGCTCACAGCGATCGTCTTACATGCAGGACGACGACGTTGAGAAGGACAATCATCACGATGATTCGTACAAGTCAGACGGCTGGACTCGGGCCTTTCTTCACGAGAAATCCACACACTTCATGCACGCAGGCTCGTATACGCATCATGTTTCTTTTCTGGTAGCTTATTATTCACGAGTATCGACGGACGGTGACGGAGCAAGTGCGTGCTTCACGGCTGGTACCAGCAAAAGCATCGCCTAGTGCCCGAGCTAGCACGGAGACACGTCCCGCCGTTGCACGTTGCACCTCCAACCGCCAACCAACCGCACCGCCTGGATCTGTGCGACCCCTGAGGTGCAATCTCCAGGACGCGCCAGATTGCCCAAGCATAATTGCGAGAGCGCACCGCGCTCTAGCATGAAATCAAGGTCACAACAATTGGGCAAGCCAGCTGGAGGCCTGATCTCTTTAGTCGAGATGTTAGAATGCCACAGCTGCCGCCGCGTCCCTTGCAAAAGGCCAAGATTCAAGACCCTCGGCCCACTCTCCAAAAGCTTTCCGAGCTCCGCGCGACGTTCTCACCCAGTCACCACGGAGAAGTGCGGCGCTGCAACCGCTCTAGAAACTCACGGCTGCAGGAACAAGGCGCCAAGCAAACCGAATCGCTGTTTGCCTTGCGCCTCTCGCGTACCTGCGCGAGCCAGAAAGCAAGCCCTGTGAAACAGCGTGAACCTGGATGTGCAGTGACACAGTGGTGACAAGCTGTGGCCGGTAACCTGATCTGTGATGAAACCGGCACTGGCAGATGGACCGTCACCATCGAACAGAAGAAAGAAGACTTCCGCTCCCCCACAGCGATGCGAGACGAGATGTGGGAGGCGAGGCTTGACCGAATGGTCTCGCCAGCGGCCAGCAGGCGAAAAGGCAACAGCCGAGAGGCCTGGAAAAGCTCCCATTGGCAGAAGCGTGGAGTCATCTCCACCAACATAAAACGAGAAAATGCGGGCTGGCGTGAGAACGAAGAGCAGCCGACGACCACGAAGGAAGGGTCTGCAAGGCCGGGGTTTTATGGAAGAAGGATGGCCATGCTTCGGCTACATACTCCAAGCTCCCGCTGCTCTAAGCATCGCTGCACCGCGGTACTGTAGGGATGGCGGTGGTATGCGCAGTCCATGCTCGTGCTAGTCAAGCAATCAGGGGAGCGCCAGGGCCTGACTGCTGTCACACTGCAGCCAGAGTATACGAGTATTGTACCGTGTCCGCCATAAGCCGCCTATATTCGCAGCACCATATGTGGAGGGTGACACAACCATACAGCATACATTACATGCCTCCACGCATAACCTTCAGCGCAGCGCATACGTAGTCAGCCAGTGCGATATTACGCGTTGTTTGTAGATCAACTGACACCCTCGACGTCGTTTTGTCTCATCCTAACCTTTGAGAGCGATCGCCCGACCCACTTTGACTCGGGTCCAAGCTAGGCTTTCTGCGCGTTGCTTGCTTGCCTCCAGCCCAGTCGCTGTCTGCCCTGCCCAGCCGTGCTCCTGCGAGCAGAAACTCAAGCCCTCAGCCCTTTACTGCATACCGCCAAACACTACAACCACGCTGTGCGTCTTTGTGTACGACTGCAGGCTAAGCTCCTTCGCTGGAGCCACCGCCCGCCAAAATGAAGAAAGGTCGTACCTTCAGTTTTGATTTGCCCAAGCTGGTACGGTCCACCAAGATGTACAGTGCTCAGCGCGCTTCATGCTAATAAATTATACAGAAGCTGGGCGCCTTCAAATATGAGAACCGGCCATGGAACGACGCAAATCCCATGGCTATGGAGCCAGAATCTCCTGGAGAGGTCCCAAAATCTGTGCGCCCTCTGCCGAATGATCTGGAAGCGGCCCTACGCGCTGCATGCACTGGCGTCCTGCGAAACAACAAGCCGTCACATGAATATCACAAGGGCGGAAAAGCGCAACTGGATTATGCTACAATCAGAAGAGGAGGTGGCAATCAGCCCGCGCCTAGGAAACCAGACACAGTGCCTACCACGCTCTCTAAATCGACTTCGAACGAGGACCGCGCACAGCACCCAAATCGAGAGTCTGTTATGTTGAATGGTGGCATGAACCCAGGCATGTCCCACCGAATATCACACGTTCCCGCGACCGCCGAGGCACAGGCCGAAACACAAGAAAGCAGCTATCAGGTTCAGCTACAAAGGTCGCGTGCTCAATCACGAGCCGATCAGCTTATGGCAGGACCGCCAGCCACATCACAAGATGTGCAAAGAACCAGGACGAACTCTCACCATTCGCGCTCGCAGTCTACTCCTCAGGGATTCTGGACTGCTCCTTCACCACAACTTGTATCTAAATTTGGATCTCTTAGACAGCCGAAACCAGCACCGAGAGCCCAATCAATGGAAACTACGCCTGCACCACTGCACGATTCAGCGAAGGAGTTCCCGTGGTCTCTCTCGCCTACGAAACCAACCAAACCAGCTACTGCAGATCAGCCAATTCAGCCATCACATGAAGCACCTGCCCCACCCCTCTCAACCAGTGATGGAAAAAAGGAGGATGCCTCGCCCGTCGAAGCAGATTGGATGCAGGAAGACTCCGAAATACGCCGAATTTTGAGGCAGCAGGCGTTTGCAGAAAGCGCTCTGTCTCGGCACACGACCTGGATCGCGCCGAAGCCCGAAAATGCACAGGAGAAGATGGAGAAGATGGAGAAGGTGGAGGAAAAGAATATCACTGAGCAGGAATCAGAGATGCCTGCGCTTGTTGCGAAGATGCCAGAACGGAAACCAGTGCCAAGCGCCCAAGCTGTAGCCAGCCCAACATATACGTCGAGCCTGTCATCGCCCACCATCGAGTTCCCGGATGAAGTGCTACTCGCCCCGTCGGAGCAACCGATTCCTGCGGAGGAGATCCAACAAGTGGTGGCTGAGGCGCCACGAGCTGAAAGCCGAAATGGAAGAGGAAGGACTCGTGGTAATGGTGTGCCAATGAACTCACGCGCTGCAAGCAGAGCAAGAAGTGTCACACGTGATGTGAAGAACTTCATCCGAAACGCTTCGCGCAATGCGTCGAGGACTCGCCAGCCCAACACTAGACCAGACGACGCATCTACGCGCTCCCGTCGACCTTCGATCAGCCGCGATGTGGCCAACAATGTCAAGGAGTTCTTCCGACCTGGAACAGCGGCGGGCAAGCAAAGTCTGGACGTCCCACGCAGTATGGCCAACCTCAAATCGAAATCACACGAATCCTTTGTCAGCGCCAGATCCGATGCATCGCCCGCAAAGGACACCCCGATGCAGCTTTCACAACGCAGCTCACGGCATAACAAGAATTCGAGCGGTAGCACAGGCAGGAATAGCTTTGAAGTCGGTGGCGAGGAGTCGATTACACCACGTACTGCTGCTGGATCAGAAGCACCACAGCAGAAGCGCAATCCAGATCTCAATCGGGCTCTCCCTCCACTGCCTCGACTTGATTCATGGCATGCCGAACCATTCATGACAGCAGGGAATGATGCACCGGCATCGCCTCAGGCTGCACTCAAACCACCCAAAGACCCTTTGGAGCCCAGCTTGCCGAGCCCAACATCCTCGATCACAATGAAAAAGCTCTCGTCGAGAGAGTCAAGGTCACCTCTACCCAGCCCAAAGTTAGGTGGCGTTCATGACTATGTCGCACTTCGCATGGGCGCACCTGTGAGCAGGCAATCTTCAAAAGCCAAAATACCTCATGAGCATGGCAACCCCAATCTCACCCATCAGCACCAGCAGCGATCGCCTCGTCCGCCAATGTCCAGACGAGCACCAACGGATCCGAAAGACGATAGGACAAAGACACCCGATCGTGGATCTGGATCAAGCCAAGCCAAGGAAAAAGAATACCAAGCTTCCCGTCGCCGTAGCAAGAGTGTACAGGAAGTGAATGCTCCGGCTTTGTCAGAGAAGTTACGCCAGGCATCAGCGAATTCTCCAGACGGCCGGCCAATACATGCTATGGGTCAAGCGAAACTGATCAATACAACTCCGTCCCGTGGACAATTCGACGGTCTTGCAAATAAGATCGGCCGCAAACTCAGTACAAAGCGACGCAATCCCACACCGACCCAGTACCCGCCTGCACCGCCTGCGCCGCCTCCGCATCGCGAGTTGCCACTGCGCAAAGCCAAGACTGCAACTAGCACGCCGGATGGCCTCAGCCGCGCTAACAGTACTTATCATGCCAAGAAACGGCCCGACATGTCTCGTAAGATGAGCATGGAGGAGTATGGACAGATGTACGATGGCCGATTCCATGAGAATGACGAAGATTTGATGGTTCCTCCACCACCAGTGGCTGTAGGAAGCTCGAAGAACAGCCCGCGCCTAGGTCTAGGTAATTTCTTGCCTTCTAAGTTCCAACAACAGCAGCCGCAGCAACAATCGTCGAACCAGCAACAGCATCAGCAACACGCTCAGCAACAGTCTGTCTCGAAAAAATGGTGGCATCTTGGTCTGGGCAGCACAAGCGACAACATGGATGCTGGTCCCAGGAGCGGAACTGGCATGGAGCAAACAAGTGGAGGACTGGGAGTGCGATACTAGGCGCCTACCTGGACCATCTCACGCTACACAACACTGGACCTCAGCGAATTTCCTTTCGGTCACATTACCATTCTACCGAGATTCCCCAAACATTACGCCACACACAACCTTGCAGAAAAATCAGTCAAATTACCTGGACCGGACAAGCCAGGGAAAATTTCCTTGACTTGAGCTGTACATTTCTCCTCTCTAATACCTCACGATCACTCGACTTCATCTCCTTTCTCGGCGCGTCGAACTTTCTTCTTTTCTGGTTCCTTTCAGCGTGCAAGCGAGCAGGTGATCGGCGTTATTCTTTTTTTCCCAGCCTTTCAAGCCGGCGAGCTTCGACCATATCATATCAAAGCAAGGAGAAACCGGAGCATCTGGAAAAAGCATTTTCAAACCTCTGCATCTGCATTGGGCAACCGGAGTTGCAACATCCACTTTGTTGTCACCAATTCTTTCCTTGACCTGTCTTGAGAGATTTTGTATTGCGGCATAAGAAACCACACTTTTGTGCCCTTTTTGTCAACACTGACGGAACTTCTCCTTTTGTTCTTGTCTCTACTCCTTTTCTTTTTTTTGTTGCAAAGGAGAAATTTTGACGAACGGACGGGATCGGATCATGGAACGACACAGAAATCTAATATTTAACCCCAAACTTAACTCATATCGAAGATTATTGCTATTACCAACCCATAAAACCATACCTCTCTGACTTTCAAATATTCTTGTCTAACCACGTTGTTTCGGCAGTAGAATGTTACACGTGAATCACTTAAGAGAGATCTCGGAGATCTTTCAACGGCAATCTCGCTCCTAGTGCTAATTCACTTCCCTTGCCACGCCAAAAGCTTATCGATCATCTGTCAGAGTTGAGTACCCGGCCCTGATTGACTGACTACTGGTTGTGCTCTGAATACCATGCTGGTAGATATGATAGGAGCTTGATAGAGCCTAGCCCTTGAAAGACACAGCAACAGAATCCCTTCAAGAGAAGCGCTGTGCACGCCTCAACGACCTGCCCCTCTCTCCTTCCTCCAGATCAATCTCAACCTCTCCTCCGTCCCAAATCCGGAGCTCAGGACTCGTCAATCTACCCATCTCAAAGTTCTCCTCGCACCAAACCAGCCTTTCCTCCAATTGCTTCGTGTTCTCCAAAGCCCGCTGGCAAGCCGCGTCTAGCATCAGCCAGTCCTCGCTCTCGCGATCGCCCTCGTCCTCGCCATCCTGGGTGCGTTGAATGGTAGCGATCATTGTCAAAATCTCTTCGCACTTGCGTGCTTTTGCTCGACGCAGGTACAGATCTTGTCGCAGCTCGCCGACGAATTGCACACGGTCCAGAGAGCGCATGAGGCTGTGCGAGGTTTGGAGCTTGGCTGGGTCGTACTTGGAGAGGATTCCTTGGCCTTTTGCTGTGCTGAAGTTGATCATCTCGGTGACAGTGGCGATTGGGCATTGGGCTGGCACGAGAGGAGTTGTTGCGAGCCATTGTATGGCTCGGTCTATTTGGGCTTGTTTGGCGGCGGGTATTGGATGGCGAGAGCGCACGGATGGCACGAAGTCGTCAAGGGTCTGCAGCATTATGACAGAAGGCGTAGACTGTTGTTGTTATTGTAGATGAATGTATTTCATGATGATGTCGAACACGAATGTTGGCCGGGTTTGAGGTGTTCTAGAGGCTCCGGTGAATGGTTGTAAAGAACGATGATCGCGCACGTGGCCGCCCAAAAGGCGTTGTGACTTGCTTCGTGACTGCTTCGCTGTGCTGGAGTGGAAGCAACTCAGCCCGCATTGTATGACGGAAAGCTTGGGCAGAGGAGCGATGCATGTCTTAGGCTCAGGATCAGACTGACAAGCAGAGCGCACAAGACCGTGATGCATTTCGGTGCACCTGAAGAAAAATTGGTACACAGAGGCCAGCCTTATAATCAATCATCGATGACGACTGGGAGGGCTTTCAAGTCTCGCAGGTACGGCATTTCCCACACGTCTAAGATGGATGTCGGTGTGAATGCAGAGGGTCGTCCTGTCTTTTGTGTATTACAGAGCCTCAAAAGACAAGACCGCAGCCAACTTTGACCACCAGTACCTCAATTCACCTTGGAAGTCCTTCCATTCTTCTTCCTCCAAGCTTCAACACCACGATCGATTTCCTTCATAGAAACGCCATCCTTCACCAGCTGCATCACCACACCGAGCGTCTCAACATTCTTGTTCCTGCTCTCATCGTCAAAGAACAGCATCTCCTCGTACTCCAACCCGCTCTTCTTCTGCAATTTGGCGAAGTGCGTTTTCTTGTCTCCAGGGTAAATCTCCAAATGGTCAAACATGCTCATGGCGTGCTTCGAAGATGCCCCGGGAATTTTGAGCATAGTCAAAGCTTCCCTTGCAAGCTCTGGCGCGCAAGTACGGCTCGCAGCGCCGAGGACGATGTCTTTCTGCTTAATGGAGCTCAAGATTGCAGCAGTGTCGTTGTAGAAGCCGTATGCCTCGCCATAGCGATCCTTAATCGTAAGACCGTCAGACGAACGCTTGAGAGGTGGTGTGACGTGAGTGTCAATCCAGAAGGGCCAGAGTGTGTAGTCCAGGTCGAAGACAATCATCTTGGGTAGTGGCAAGCCATCGTTGAACGTAGAGGGTCCTCCGACAGCATCGGCGGACTTTGTCACGGTCGTGGTATCATCGTCGGCGAACACGATCGCGGGCTCACGGTTGGAACGGCGAGTCATGGTTGCTATGAGGAATGCAAATAGTAAGACTAGAACACCTTTGTGTCTGATAAGATGCTTATTGCTGCCTAATAAGCCGATTTTAGACGAAATGATGTCGTTGTGGCGAGCTTATGTGGCTTCAAGTAAAGAAATGAGCAGAAGCAGTCGCTTGAAACGGGTGTAAGTTATATCAGCTGGTAAAAAGAATAAAGAGAGATGTATTTAACCATGTAATTGAAAAAGTTCATCTAAAAGTGCCCTGCAGTGAGTGATGAGTCTCGTCGCATGACGTTGGTGGGGGAGTGCACATGCAGGCAGCGAGCGAGGGTCCAGTCCATGCTCGATTGAGCTTCACTTCGCAAACGCCGACAACAAATACACTGCTGAACCTCGCCCACCCCTCAAGCTTTTTCATTCTCTCGGAGCACACGCACAGCACATACACCACGCTCGTAGCAGCTTACCACCATCACACATCCCCAATCATGGCAGGCAAGGCGGCGACCTCAAACCCGCTCATCTCAAGCAAACCCTCCGACTCGCCTCTAGCCGTGCAGCTTCACCCACTGGTCCTCCTCACAGTATCCGACTACATCACACGACACACACTCCGTCAACAGAGTGGGCCCATTGTGGGCGCCATCTTCGGCCAGCAGAATGGCCGCAACTTCACACTCGAGCACGCCTTCGAGTGCAAGCTCTCGGACAACAATGATGCTCCACTCGACAGTGAGTGGTTCTTGAAGCGCGTGGAGCAGTATCGCGAGGTACACAAAGCACCCGCGTTGGATCTGGTCGCCATGTTCATGTCGAGTCCTGCGGACGGCCCGCAGCCTGCACATCTGCCTGTCTTGAACCACGCACAATCTTTGGTCGGAAATGACAACATCATGCTACTGCTATTCCAACTTGATATGGTGGACAAGATGGAGGGAGGCAAGCTGCCTATTGGGCTCTACGAACCCTACCAGGAGCCTTTGGGCGAGGCATCTGAGATGCGCTTCCGAGAACTCAGCTTTGAGGTAGAAACAGGCGATGCAGAGATGATTGGCGTGGACTTTGTGGCAAAAGGTGGCGGAAACGCTACAGCCGTGCAGGGCGTTCAATCCGCAGAGACAAGTGCAAAAGACAAGAGAGCGAAGGGCAAAGGCAAGAATGAGAGCAAGGACGACAAGGAAGATGCCAATGGCGATGGAACTCCTACGAACGTGCTGAGCCGCGAGGATGACGAACTCATCGCATCTCTTACAGCCAAAGCGAACGCGATCAAAATGCTGAACCAGCGCATCAACCTCATCCGCTCATATCTTACCTCATTACCGGAGAGCTATCTGACCGATGCAAACTCGACCACTCTTCCTGCCGAGGGCACAAATTACCCACTTCTTCGCAACGTCAACTCGCTGGTCTCACGCTTACCACTTCTTACGCCACCGACAGCGGCTCCTATCGCAAATGGGTCAGGTGAGGTGCCAGCATCTTCATTGCAACAGACAGCAAGCCGCGAGCAGCAAGATGTCCATCTCACATCCCTTCTAGCAGCCTTGACACGCTCAGTGAGTGAAGCGCAGACTTTGTCTTCTAGATTCCACTCGGTACAGCGTGAGCGCAACATCAAGGAACGCAACACTTTCTTGCCCAACATGAACCAATCGAACTTCTTTGGGGGTGAGCGCAGCAGCTTCGTCGGCTCGCCGGAGCTTTAGGGAAGCGCCAACGCGGATGCGGCGTTGCAAGCTGCGATCAACGAGTCTCTTCGCAGTACTGGCAAGTATCACTATTGAGCGAGCAAGGCGTTTTTGGGGGAGCATCACGGTTGCGAGCAGCATAGTTACGGCGCTGTTGTGATGCATGAATGTGTTGATGCTAAGGCATTGAATGAGGCAGAAATTGCCTAGAATCGAGATAGAAACACTGGGTGCATTCGGAAAGTTTCTGATCATGTCGTGCGTACGCAGTGGCGAAGTACATATGCACGCGAGCCAAGGCTGGCGTACGTGTGCAGCGTGCAATGGGGGTGGCCACGAGGCTGGTGTGGACGGGCAGTTTGTAAGCAGCCACTGGAGCAAACAGTACATGTATGGCAATTGAAATGATCGGTTGCTGTGAAGATATCAAATCATCCCCATTTCGGTGTATATTACACTTCTTCAACCGTCGTCATCGCGCGTGAAGAAGGGCAGACGACAGCCGTGCGTACTACGTCACCCGCCGTGTGGAGTTTCTAGTCTCTCTGGGGTGGGCGGCGGCGGGTCGACGCTTTGAACTAGCGAGCGACACCAGCCCGACGAGACAGCTACACCTCACTGTCTGCACCGCCATCCACACACACCACAAGGCGCGCAATCGCCGCACACCACACACACCATGTCGCAAGTCCTCCGCAGCGTCAAGAACGTCACAAAGGGCTACTCCTCCGTCCAGGTCAAGGTCCGCAATGGTATGCACCGCTGACACTTGCTCTACCATGAGTACCACTGCGCCGGAGCACCATGACTGACCAATTCCGCCAGCTACCTCAAACGACCCATGGGGTCCCACGGGCACCGACATGGCGGACATTGCCCGCATCACCTACAACAGCAGCACCGACTTCTACGAGGTCATGGACATGCTCGACAAGCGTCTCAATGACAAGGGCAAGAACTGGCGCCATGTGCTCAAGAGTTTGAAGGTGCTGGACTACTGCTTGCACGAGGGTAGCGAGCTGGTCGTCACGTGGGCGCGTAAGAATATCTACATCATCAAGACCTTGAGGGAGTTCATATACCTTGACGAGGAGGGACGCGATGTTGGCGCAAGCAGTAGGTCACATATCTTACGATGGCTGTTCACGAGCATACCTTGCTAATACGACGTAGTCCGGCATTCCGCCAAAGAACTTACCTCGCTCATCATGGACGAAGAGCGCCTCCGCACCGAGCGCGCGAACCGCGGCTCCTGGAAATCCCGAGTCACCGGTCTGGAAGATATGGGTGCCATGGGCGGATACCAGGGCGAGCCTTCCATGCCACAAAGAGAGAACAGACAACGCGCGCGCACTCACGATGACGACAATGATCTTGAATACCGACTGGCGCTTGAGGCAAGCAAGAACGAGGCCGAAGAAGCCGCAAAGAGGAAGCCACAGGGCAATGAAACCGATGACGACCTTGCAAAGGCGCTCAAGCTCAGCCAAGAGGAGGAAGAGCTGCGCAAGCGCCAGCAGGAAGACCAGAACCAGGCGAACTTGCTCTTCGACGACACACCCGCTCAAGCTCCTCAGCCGACAGGTTTCAACCAGGGTTATCAGCAGCAGGCTGCGGTAGACTGGTTCGGAAACCCCGTGCAGCAGCAGCAATCTCAGCAGACTGGCTTCTTGAACAACCAGTACAATCAGCCTACGGGTATGCAACCTCAGCAGACCGGCTTCCAGAATGGATACGGCGGATATGGATACCAGCAACCTCAGCAGACTGGTTTCCAGCAGCAATCTTTGCAGCCACAGAATACTTACAATCCTTGGGCTCAGCAAATGAATGGATTCAGCCAGCAGCAACAGCAGCAACAGCAGCAACCTATTCAGGAGCAGCAGACTGCAACTCCAGGCTCGAACAACCCTTGGGCAACTCCAGCTCAGACCCAGTCACCCATCGCCGCACAGCCTACAGGAAGCAACAACCCTTTCGCCACCCACCGTCCACCTCAATCTACCACACCAAAGGCTCCTACTCTTTCCAGCCTTCAAGAGCAACAGACTGCCAACCAATTCAACTCACGTCCTAACCCAATCGCAAACTTCTCACCTTCTCCCGCCCAACCACAGCAACAAGCGCCGCCTATCCAGCAGCAAAACACCCAAGATCCTTACCAGTCGCGACTCAATGCCCTTCTCGCCTCTGGCGAGGGTCAAGACACATTCGGCAACGTCGGCGACATGCGTCTGCCCGCCCAGCACACTGCTCCAGGAACTTTCGTCAACTCCGCAGGTGCAGGCTCAATGGGCCGACTCGAAGCAGCAAAGACCGGCAACAACCCTTTCTTCAACCAACAGCAGCCTCTCCAAGGTCAATATACTGGCATGCCTGCGACGCAGTTCCCCGCGCAGACTGGCTTTGGCGCGAGTCAGAACAACAACCCATTCGGCGCTAGACCTGGACAGCAGGGCCAACAGCAGCAACACAACGGCGGAAGCCTGATCGATCTGTAGAGAATGGGACATGGGTCATAACATCTTATGTCTTTCAAAATTGCCGACTGTCATCTTGTTCTATTCAAAGCACGGGTAGGGTTCCTTCTGGCGGAGGGAACTGGTATATAGCGTGTCAAATTGATACCCTTTTTTCTTTTTTGTGAATTTGTTGTCATCATTAACAGGATTCTGATAGCTCGTGAACTGCCTCATTCCTGATTGTAGATCTGCTCTTTTCAACGGATAAATGCAAATGCTAGAAGATGCATGGAAACTGATGCCCCACAATCATCAGCTCAGCACGCGCCACTTCACATGCAAGCCAGCTTGCCCTGACATTCAATACACTCAAGGGCTAGGCCACCACTCTCTACCCATTCGACAACACAATACCACCGACCATACTGATCGCTTCCCCAAGGTCAAACAACCATGACATCCAAAGTCACCTCCGTCACCTCCTCCGCGCACTTCCGCACCCTCACCTCCTCCTCCACCTTCACAGTTGTCGACTTCTACGCCGACTGGTGCGGCCCTTGCAAGGTCATCTCGCCCGTCTTCGAGCAGCTCGCCAGCGCAGAGAGCAAGCCTGGCAAGATCATTTTCTGCAAAGTGGATGTGGACGCGCAGAGGGAGATTGCAAGCAATTATGGCGTGTCTGCGTATGTCTACATAGCCTAACCTTCACCAACATCAGCCTTGACCTTGACTGACCCTGATGTTCGTGTAGCATGCCCACCTTCCTCATCCTCCGCGGCACACACATAAAAGAAACTATCCGCGGCGCCAACCCGACCGCTCTGCGCACTGCCGTCCTCGCCGCCGCCGCAGACGCCGCCAAAGGTCCTGCTGCTACTGCTGGCGCTTTCTTCTCCGGCAAAGGCCAGACTCTGGGCTCGGACACCACTCCTTCTGCGGCGAGACACACGGGCCCGAATTTGGGCGGCGCAGTCAGCTCTCCTGCGGCTTTTGCGCAAGGAACTGGATTGCCGCAGACGGTGGTGAGGTTTTTGGGACTGTATTTCACGACGTTGTTCAGTGCTGTCCCGGCGGAGGCAGCGGAGAGCAGCCCGTTTAGAGTGCAGAAAAGTGGTGGTTCGGGTGTGAGGGTTGGTGGATTGAGGTGAGTGGGGGTGGGACATTGATGTTGTGTGACAGGGCAAGGTTGTGTTGGGTTGGCGTTTATGATACCATGGTTTTCTTTCTACTTTTGGCATTTTTTGCGTAGGCATTCACTTCAGACGGGCAGGTTGAGGCAACCAGATCCTGCCCGTCAGGCTCATTAGATGTGTCTGTTGGGACACTACTTTCTATAACTCTCCTTTCATTCCTCTCCTTGAAGTCCACTTCTCCCTTGCTCTCCCATCGCCACGGCAAGGGTTTGTGAGCAATCGTAGGATGTCATTTGCTGGGACCGGACGGTCAACACAGCATGAGTGTTCCATGAAAAGGATAACGGCATGTACATCCGGATCGCACAGAACACCCCGGCCCTTCAATCGCAAGACTTTCGAGTCTTAGGCATACTTCGAGACAAATAACCCTCGACCGAATCACTCCTTCCACCTCCACGAACACCACTCATAAGGCGCCATCTCATCCCAACTAGCATCACCCGTCGTCTGCCCCTCTTCCACACACTCCAACCCCGCCGCTTCGAACTTCTCCCACAAATCTCGGATAACATCCAAATACGCGTGACGCAGCACATATGCCAGAACAAACCTCGATGCCTTTCCCTTCGCTAACCATGCGGTAACGGTCTGCAGCAGCAGATCCGGGTGCTCCTCGTCGTACACGACGTCTGCGGCGAGGATGATGGGGAATTTGTGCGTCGTTGAGTCCAAGTCTGGAACTTTGCTGGCGCTCAGTTCAGGCTGGTGGAATGAGAGGTTTGTTGGTTGGAACCAGTCGAGCGAACCGCAGGTCACTTTGACATTGGAAGCCGCGAGAGCGGTGGCGTTGGCTTCCACTGTCGCTGCTGTTCCGACGACGATTGAGGGCAGGTCTGTGAGGACCGCACTGCGTTTCCAAAGTAGAGCGCCGGTCAGACCAACGAGGGCTGTGCCGGCGCCGAGTTCGAGGATTGTAGGCTGTTGTTGTGACGATCCCTCGCTTTGTGAGCTGTCACTTGCAGCTAGGGCTTCTGATACGTCGATTTTATAGAGTTGGTTTGCCAGGATGAACGATGCTCCCCATGTTGATAGAGATAGGTTGTCGGCACCGCTGCCCTTGGGTTCGACAATGCTGATGCCGATTTGTTGAGAGTCGCTGATTTGCACTTTCAGGGTTTGGCCGTGGCGGTCGGTCATTTTTGGATTCGCTGTATCTTGTGTTATTTGACAGAGATTTTCTGTTTTTATTTTTATTTTCCCTTCCCAGATGACAAGATATATCGGTTCAAATTGTTGGTGGTTTGAACGATGATTTTTTGGCTTTTTTTGGTCCAAGAATTCTCCGAGCAACTTCAAGTCGCTGTCTTGGAAAAGCCGCGTTTTGGGTCACCGGAGGGCTCTCTTCTATTCCAATCTCAATACCTTAGATTTCAACAAAACATTTACAATGTGGTTTAGGAATTTTATCATAACGATCAGTGCGTCACTGTCGAGACCATGCTCTTTGAAGACTGCGACGATCTCGCTACAAAGTCTGGCCGCCGTATGAGTTGTTTTCATCCCTTCATTTCGACATCTATCCAAGATCGAACATACCAGCCAACGATCGTGATAAAATCTGCAGCTGGCTTCTCTACCTGATGGTTCTCCTAGTCCGAGAAGGCATTGATCAATGATGCTACTTTCAACTCTAAACACTCTAAACACTCTGGCACCTGGAAATTTCCAAGTCAACAACTATCTTTTTAACTAGGATGATGCATCGACAATATAGTAGTGATTCTTCCTGGCAAAACCTTCGAGGCCCAAAAAGACAAAAACATACAACAGGCGGGATTCCCAGATGGTCACCCACTCTAGTACTAGTCGCCCGGTTCAGTGCTTATGTATGGCAGAGCGGACGGGATGCCCAGTTTTCACTGACCTATGGTCGTATGTGCTTGATGCGGTGAAAACTCAAACATAGTCCCGCATAATTGACGGACTTTTCTATGAAGCCAAGGCTCAAGGCGCAGCAATTCCGACTGGCTAGAGATAGAACAAAGATACGACACTGCACCTCATAATCTGGAAGGTTTCAATGATCCCAATCGTCTCTCTTTATCATTTGGGACAAACCTCGCAGTCGTCTCTTGCAGTATGCACTTTCCACCGCCATCGCATCGACATACGGTGATACAGACACACTTAGCGATGCGTCTGTCAGGACTGCTTGTGGTAGGTCTTTAGCCGCCGAGATGGCAAAACCGGCTGATCTACATATGATCTTTTTTACTATCATCTCAAAATCTTGTCCGCCTGGCTTTTCTGTCTAATCACACGGCGTGCGCGTAAGCCGACGTATCAAGACACCACGAATTTTTACAAAAGCCGGTATGGACAAGCTCTCGGAATGTCCTAGCGAGGTGATCACCATGGTTATGGGCCATGTGGAAGATATCAGCGGCCTGGAGAATGTCATGCTAGCCTGCCCACATGTCTGGAGGTGCCTAGAACACGATTCGTGTCTTCTACCGATGCTCAACGAGCTGCTCGTAAAGGGATCTGTTCCTTCTCAAGTCGGCTTCTCGATGTTGATCGCCACACACATCCGTCATCGGTCGCCGCTCGTCCGGACTTACGTCGATAGACACGGTGTCAATTTCTTAAGACCTGGCTACGGTGATCCTAGAAATGAGCTCAACGATAGCTCAATCCTGAAGAGCCTGCCATCAGACATGACACCTCTTCAGGTCCGTGGGCTCCTCACGACTTCCAGCGCTCTCCGCGCTACGGCGCTGCGATGTCTCGCTTCTTACGCCGCTCGTTTTCATGCTATGAAGCCTTACACAACATGGGTCTCCTTCGACCAGCATGACGATGAGTCGAACAGTATGCCTGCTATGTCTCGATATTCCGTCCCAGATACTGGTCCTCTGCGATGGGATGAGCTCCAGCGTGCCTTGAAAGCATTCTGGATGGTTCACACAGCACGATTGTTCCTCGCAGCCTTCGAGCAGGGCGCCTTCCACGACTGGTCGGAATGGACAATCGCCGAGATCTCGGCGTCGAAACCCATCGATCTTTTCAAGTTCCCACGACACGGGGAGGAGTCTTGGAGGAAGCGGCCACGAGATTACCTCCTTACTGCTCTACACCTCTATCTTGGCGCCGAGGAGTACCTCCAAGACATCAAAGCGGTATCTCAAATTACACTGGCCCAGCCCTTGCCGCCTTGCGAGCAGAGAGAAAGCAAAAGTCATATATGGCCACACGTGTCAGAGACGATGGAGTACTTCGCGAAAATGTTCAAGGAGATCCGCTCGCAGCGTGACGGCGACGGCTTCCATCCATGGCGGCGCCTCGGCTTCGCCATTTGGGATACAGACAGGTTGGAGCGTGCAGGCCTGATCAATGATATCAGGAAAGACACGAGACCGCATGTTGTGCACTGGCTGAGCATCAGCAGATCACGCGATCTGGATCGCATACGCTGGTTGAGTGTCATTAGAGAAGAGGACATGCCCATTGTGCGGAGTCATCGACTTACAGTGCATGACAGTGATGGAGATGGGAATCCGGACTTCGAGTACCCTGATGATTCGGATGAGTCCGAACTCTGGCATTCATCATGATTCGACGTATTTCCTCTCTACCTCTTGACATTGCCGCCTTGGGGACCGGCCCTAGAAGGACATGTGAGGAGGAGCTTGTACAGCGCTCATCATTACGGCGAAAATCTGCGTTGCTTCTTGCGAAGGAGTCGGGTTGTTGAGGCATGATCGAGCATCGATGAGATCAGTGATTCTCATTGGAATCAAAGCAATGCGGCGATGGTCCTGTGCCACATTGTGCTCGCTTGGAATGTTGGCGTTTTTGCAAGCAATGGCCAAGCATAGTGGGAGCAAAGATGGCTGCCGGACTGAGCGATCCGAGCTCTGCACTAGAGTCCTCGGTGCTTGCAAACGGCGTCCACATGCGATATGCGAGATGTGGTTGACCCCTTGGACTCGGGGGCTTGTTAGACACCACGAACAAGGGCAAGCTTAGCCCACAAAAGCTTAGCCCGCACGCCCCACGAAGCTTAGCGAGTATTTACCTCAATTAAACAGCACGCGATGATCAGGGTTTCTGCTCCCTGCTTTATTAGCTCGCGGCGTCGATATACGCGATGTGCACTGGCCCACTCAAGAATGCTTGCCACCGCTTGGTTTATCGCTTGGTATATCGCTTCGTTTAACGCAGTCCATATCGATTTTATCCGGAATGAGCGGCGTGTCTTCCCGGGGACGAGATGGAATTGTTAGAATGCACTAAAGCAGGCAGATATCAGGTCGTCCGTAACGTCCAGTTAATTCTGCATTTCTTCATAGACCTCAAGGTACCAACTACCATAGCGCAACGAGGATGCACCTTACGCTCGCTTTTGGCAGTCTAGCGGTCGTTGCGAAAGCAACACAAGATCTGAGCTTGACCTGGGCACCGACTTCAGCACTTCTCGAACGACAGATTGGGATCTCTTCGGTCGATTACACGTCGTGTACCACCTCTGATGGTCTGACAGTTGCATGCTCTCTGGCCTCATCTTCTGCTACAACTTCCACCATCAACGGACCGCCTGGATCAACCTTCAAATCGACGTCCACAAAGACTACCATGTCAGCCTCAGGGTCTCCGACTTCAAGCTCTGCTTCCACAACGAGTTCTGCATTCACCTGGACATCAGTACAGACGGACCCCAAATCGTACAACATGGCGCTGACGACTGTCTTTACTCCTCCACCTGAATGTACTGGCTCGTTCACGCAGGTCGGAACCAACTATTGGCAAGACGTCATCAATCCTGCGCCTCAAGAAACTCTGACATCTTGCTATCCAAGTCAGTTTTACTCCAGCGTAGTAGCAGTAGCGAACGACGTCGCCCTACCGGCTTTCAATCCTCTTGTATGCCCGTCCGCGTGGTCTTCAATCCCATATAACGACACCTATGGTGTATGCTGTCCCGAGTGAGTTGACCATATTCCGCAAATCTTTTCAGGCTCTTACATCATATTAGCGGCTGGGGCGCCACTGCTTCTAACCTGTCCAATACCCAGCGTCCATTGTCGGGGGCCATCTGCACCTCACTCATCATATCTGGAATGTTTTTCGATGTTACCAGCTACAATTCTGAAGGTTCGACGACTGTATTTCCCATGACAGCAGGCTCTCAAGGAGGGTTCCTGTTGGCCACTGGTTTCGACGGCATAGCTGAAACAGAGGCAACTACGGCTTCAACGCCTACGTCAAGTGGTGCAGCCTCTGGCTCAGCCACGTCTCTTGCCGTGACAAGCTTCCGCCTCCTTCTGTGTGCGGCGTCTTTACTCTTTGGGATATGAGTCATACCGAACATGGACAGACTCTAACACATTCGAGCCTCGTAATCGGTCTATAGCCAACCCAAAACTTAATGTGTAGTAGAGTAGTCAATGTGTTTTGTATATAATGGTTAATTCCCTTAGTACTGCTAAGCAGACTTATCATGTGATTAGCGTCACATCACGTGCAGTTCGGCCGAGCGCGCAGGTGTTGATACCTTATGAGCCCGAGCTCTACTTCTCGCGTACTTGGTCGTCGCTTGCCTATTCTTGCGGTACCCGCTTCTCGCTTGCACATAAGCTGAGTCTGCCTGCACTTGTTCGTAACACCCAGTCACTCCTTGCAACTTACTACCTCTATCTAGCTATCATTTGAGATATATCCGTGCCTATCAACATAATAGCCTGAATTCGGATAAAATCGCCCCTTTGAGTCGAATTCCATCGCCTTTTCTATCGAAACTCTTTAGAGAATCACCTCTTGGCCTTCAAATCTCCGTCCATTGACTGCAGCTAACTGCATGTCAGGATGCAGTCTCCAGCTGTGGGATTCGAGACACTACCAAGCGAGATACTTACCATGTTCTACCGAAACGTCGATAGCATCTTCGACTTGCAGAATATGATGCGAGCATCACCGCGTGTGTGGCGGCATCTAGCGGTCGAACGACAGGTACCCTCTATACTGGATGATCTGCTAAAGAAAGGATCTGTTCACCCACAACTCGCTTTTGCCGTGCGAGTTGCTGCGCATTTCTGCTGCCAATCGCCTTCTTTGATGAATCGGTTGAGCGATCTTGGTTTGAGAGCCTTTGAAGAGGGCCTCAGTCGACGCATCTATCGTGGTGACGAGTATCTCGAAACTCTGCCTCAGGGCATGAAGCCCAGCGAGGCACGACGTCTACTCACTACGTCTTTCGCCATTCATGCCACAACGTTGCATTGTGTCAACCGTCACCTTCATCGCTTCCACTCCTTACGACCTCTGACCGTAGTCGCAGGCGAGGGGATCAAATTCGACCCGTGGCAAGACAGGTGGACTGATCTACCTAACAGTCCAAGATCGCCAGTCCCTGATACTGGCCTACTGTTGTGGCGTGAGATGCAACAAATTCTCAAGGCGTTCTGGATGATCTACATTGCACAATTGTTCTTCGCAAGCCACAAACGATGTGCTTTTGAGATGCCAGAGCGAAAGAATGATATGGAAGTGGACGACATGAAACCCATTGACCTGTTCGGATTCGAGAGGCAAGGAAAGACGCATTGGCATTGGCGGAATCGCCCTAGAGATTATCTGTTTCATTCGATGCAGCTTTTCCTTACGGCTGAGGAGTACCTAAAAGACACCAAATCTGTAGATGATCCGCCTCTGCCAACAGGGACATTGGCTTGCAAACGAACCAGTGGAGACACTGAACGTTGGCCCGACGTTTCCGATACCATGGAACATTTCGTCCGATTGTTCAAGGAAATTCGATCGCTTGAGCACGGAGATGGATTTTATCCCTGGAGGCGACTGGGATTTGCAATTTGGGACATTGAGAGACTTCGCACGGCCGGGCTTGTCCACGATCCCAAGCATGACCGCAATGACGACCGCGTGCGATGGCTAAGCGTAATCCGAGAGGAGGACTTCGGCAGCGTACAAAGTCACCGACTGATTGTCTCAGGCTTGGTAAAAGAGTTGGCGGAGTTGGAAGAGGAAGATTACACTTATCCGGACGACTCAGATGAATCTTTGACCCACATTCCTTGGGACTTTGCAGATTATGTCTTACCAGAAGAGCCAAGAAGGTCGCTTTCGCTTGAGTTCGGTAGACAGGCCCGTGGTGCATCTTAGAATGTGGCTTGTGGCATGTGATGAAGGCGTCGAGGGACTATCGGAGAGAATCAAATATCTAGATGATATGAGGTGTACCGTTAAGGAGCACTACCAGCGTATACTGGGAGCTGGATATCATGTGGGTTTCGGACGAAATGCCTAGTTGTAACTGACGTATGGTCAAATGTACAGATTTACAGCTCAAACATCAAATATGATTTATTTTTTGGTGCTGCGGACATAGAAGACGATTCCATCCTTTCCTATGTATTACCGGCGTCCACGAGCTCACGCTGACACCATGTCCTCAAGTCATCTCTTTCTCTGATAAAGATTTCCTGCTGCTTTTCTGCAGGATGGAAATAGCGAGTATCCATATCCACATCCATATCCATATCCAGTCGTTCGACCACCCAGCGCAGCAGACGTTGCATATCCGCAGGAGACAAATTAGCCGATTCTTTGGCCCGTGTTAAGGCGCTTCTGGTAAGACGAATATCATCAATCTCGGACTCGATCCATGTGTCGCCGGACGAAGACGGAGAACGTAGCCCTTCTTTTTCGTGCACCTCTGACGCTGTCAGAGCTCCTTCATCCCGGAGCGCTTGCTCGATCTCAACTCTATCGCTTCGACCTATGACCATATCTAAAGGAGTCCTCGATTGATCAGATATGGGGGAGACTTCTGCGCCGGCTCGAAGGAGCTCCACGACGCATAAGTAGTGACCGTTCGACGCTGCCCAATGAAGCGGCGTCCATAGATATATGGTCTTGATGGAGGGATTGATTCCACTTTCCAAACAGAACTTGACACTTTCATGGGCACCTGCAGCGGCCGCGCCGTACAACGCAGATGTCCCCTCGGAGCCCCTTGTACTGGGATCTGCTTTGCCATGGTCGACAAGCAATCGAAGAACTGTCAAAAAAGTCAGAGATGTCTCAATCCGAAGATTGCTGGAACTCGCCTTTGAAGTGATCTTTGTCCAAATTTGCCGCCCACGCGGTCAAACCCCGGGAATCTTTCTCCTCCACATCCACACCATTGTCGATCAAAAACCTAACCATCTCCAAGCTGTTGCGCTTTGTGGCTTCATGCAACAAGGTTGATCCCGTTAGGCGGCTAGCCTTAGTGACGCTTGTGCCGTGTTCAACTAGTGCTTTCAGCGCATCAAAGTGACCAAAAGACACGGCAAGAAATAACGCTGTCGCATCGAAACAGTTGTTGCTGCTCTTCAGGTCAATTTTACCATTGCTTGCGATTTTTCCTATCATTTCGCAATTTCCTGACACGGCTGCGAGTAAGAGCTGCTCCCTCTGGTCAATTTCTTTCGAAACACGGTGCTTGCCATCCTTGACACTGACGCCTTCGTCTGGAGTCTCCCAGCGTAACGGTTTGTATTCGGCAAAGAAACCGACTGTCCTGATCATCAAGCTCCGTAGTGAAGACCAAAGTAATAGTATGAATGCCATCGTGGGCCACAGAGTGTTGCAATCTGGCTTTGGCGCTGGAGTAGGTACTTCCGGCTTTGAGGCGTGCGTTATCAGGTCCTCAATCGTCGAACGCCGATTGTGTTCGGCACATCGCAAAAGTGCAGCATGGCCCTGGTGTGTAGAGAGGTCAATCTGTGCTCCATGTGCCAATAGTTCGTCCACAGCGCCCCATTGCCCTTCCTCGACCGCAATCATTAGTGCGGTTGCCCCGTGGGAATCCTTTGCATTGATGTCTGAGCTGTTTCTTGCATGGAAGGCAACCGTCGGAGCCCATCCGATGAACGCAGCCAGTTGGAGCGCTGTGAGCACTCGGTACCCAGCGTTGAAGAACGAAAGATCGTTGTCCCTAGAGTCAAAAGCACCAACAGAAGCTGGGCTGTCTGTACATTCTGACTCACTTTCGGAGACGTCATGAGGACTATCCGCATTGCCTTCGGTGTCAGGAGAAGTCGTCTCGCAGTGCAAATCTGGTGTCGTCCAGTGGCTGGTCAAATTAGTAACGCCTTCTGCCGCCCATGAGCCTTCCTTGCCGATATTTCGATCAACGCAAGGCCACTCCATGCTATCTTCTGTCCCATCGTAACTAGAGTGATGGGAACATGATTGTACATCAGAGTGACCGTCCCCATTCTGACTTGCAGATTGGCGCTGCGCACACCGTATCATATGATGCAACGTCCAGTCCACTTCATCCATTGATGATGGATCGAGTTCGCCAGTTCCAAGTGATTGATCATCGTCGCCCACAGCAGAAGCTTGCGTTTCCCGCTCAGAATTCGCATCTTCGGAGGCCGAGGAAGAACTTGACATACGGGATACACACAAGTCGTCATCCAGCTTCGCATAGGGATATCTGAGGAAGAAAGGTATGCCCGTGTATTCTAGAAGCTTCGATACGATTTGTCGCTTAGAGTCATTGCCTAGCAATTCGTTCAGCGGAACAGTGATAGAACTCGACAATTCATCGTTGTTGGCATGTAGTCGGCGTAGATGCCAGCGCAAATGGCTCGCTGAATATCGAAGCAACGGATATGTGGAGCACATCTCTTTGAACGGATCTTCGCAGAAGTTAGTCTTGCAGCATATTCAGTATCAAAGCATGTGTGCGAAATGTCAAGTCTGACAGTCCCATCATCCTATAGATGGCACGCACACTGCCATCTGGGCATACATACCATCATATCTAGCGCTGTTGAACGACAGTCTCCAGTGGTCCAACTGCTCAAGCTCATTGAGCCCTAGATGAGTGATGCATATCTGTACGATCTTGGCATCAAAGGCAGGGAACCTGCCTCCAAAAACATTTTGGAAGTGGCTCTGCGCAGAGTAGTGCATCAAAGCAACCTCTTGCGTGTCTTCATTGATGCTAAGCAAGCCAAGGCAGAAGTCTCTGATATCATCCGCGGAATGGAGGTCCTCTCGATTGAACTTCTCTTGCCTGGGTGTCGTTGCAAGAGCGTGACGTAGTTCTTCGATGGTCAGTCGTCGACAACAGAACACGACCCAGCATAGAGCATCAACGGCGAGTCTACTCCTCTTTTTGGGCAATGCCTCGATGCGCTCCAGTGTGTGGTCATACATTTCGCCCAGGTCCTCAGGTAGTCCCGCAAGGGTATTTCGCAGATCAGTCATGTTCACTGCTTGCCTAATCAATCGCATTTGCAGGTTAGCAACCAGAAACCTAGCATTTAGCATCAGCAAGTCTTCATCCATTACTGCAACATTAAGTCTCACTTACACTCCGCCACACTTTTGTTTCACTTGGTGTTTCACATTCCGCCTAATCTTGGGGTCCTGTTCTTCCAATTCCAGCAAGCGAAAACGCTTGTCAAATTCATTGTCGATGAAAATGTCGAGGTCCGCATCGTTGGCTTGCACGTTGACTTTTGTGAACCCTTTCGAAACATCTCGGAACTCGTCAAGCTGTCTGGACGTGACAATTATGCTGAGTTTGGCTAGGTCCGGGAGCATTTCCAGCAGTCGGAGTCTATCATCGGGGTGACACTCATCAAGAGCATCGATGATCAAAAATATTCCTGATGACCCATTCACAACCTCACGGAGAAGATTTTGGAGCTCACCTTCCGTAGCGTCTTGTGTCCCTCGAGAGCAACCTTCCCAAAGTTGGCGCACGGCGTCGGGAAGCTCTCTGTCTTTCGCAATGATTTGCCGGATTATGCTCCCGACAAGCTGCACAGTGCTACAGCGTTCTTTATGACTCATGTACAGGTACGCTATACTATGAGCTCCTTCAGGTCGCAAATAAGCCTGGACTTTGGTAAGGTGATCGATGATGACAGAGGCGAGGACGGTCTTTCCGGCGCCAGGCATCCCAATGTACCACAATTTCCGCAGATCACGCTCGCGCCATTGACTGAACTCTGTCGATTCCAGAAGCCATTGCCCAGAGAATTTGCCATTCTTCAGAACACCTTCTGGCGACAGAAGGCCGGACTCCCTACGAACTGTCTCATGCTTCGATCCAAATGATAGCCTTGATAGCCAGTCAAGTGTTTTAATGCGTTCAAAGCCACTGGCTGTGCTCCTGTGAAACGTATTGTTGATGTGAACTGAATTGCCAAAATGAACTTTCGAGCTGTCACCGATAACGGTATCGCTGGCAGTAATACTGGAGTTGTTGAACAATTGTGGTGCCGTCCCAGATAATGGAATTTTGTCAAGCTCCATCACGAATAGATGCAGTGTATATTGCTCTCGGCTGTGGTAGGGGTGAACGGAGGGAGATATCGGCGTGAAAGAGCGGAGGGAGTCCAAGAGCGAGGATTGACAGCCTTATGGGAGGCTGAGGAGTGAGGATGCTACGATGTTAAGACTAGCAGACAACCGTGTCAAATGATAGCCTTACGCCACGCCGCATGCATTGTTTGGAGGTTGCAAAACTCCGTACTCTTATACATCTGAGCACCAATTGGATCAGGAGACTCGGTATATGCACCTGTGCGGCTGAGCCGCCAACGGGGTCTAGGCATCTCACCTGCATTTTTATCATCCCATGCCAGCCTTGCGCACTCAGATCATGGCCTTGAAAGCACTGTTAGTTGTATCTGTGTGATTGTTTGCATGCAAGTGGGCGAGCAAAAAGATCGCGGAGAAGTTGGTGCGTCGATCCTAACTACTGGCTGGCTGCGATGCGTGCTGACGATAACATACCAGGCTCTAAAAAGGAGTTGTTATGCACGAATGTAGGGAGGCCGACCGGTCAGCCTCATCTTTATTGATGGAGCACAGCGTCGAGCTCGGCTCATATGAACAGACAGCACATCCTGGGAGCATGGCACACTTGCATGATCGAGTATATTCGTCTCCACACGTTCCGCACAACCAGAATCTGGTCCAAGTGGGCTGATGTGTATTTCGCAGCTCGAAGAGCAGGCAGCACAATGCGTAAATCTTACATTGGTATCTGAATCTTCGCTAGATGAACCTCGAACAATGTGTCGGCTGTTGAGCGGCTGTAATTTTTGCTTTGCGACACGGCATATGGCCAGCTTCGTCGAATCTCAAGTGGTGTCTAGGTTTCTTGTGTATGTACATGTCAATCTAATAGCCGGGTCGCGAATGAAGGTAGGGAGACAAAAACAGACCCACTCGTGACGTCCTTCCAGAGCCTCTGATATTCGTCGCGCAAGACAAGTCGCGCAAATGTACTCTCCGCAGCTTGAAGCTGCATCATGAGGTCTCCCACATCACGACCATAGGCGGTCCGGCTACCTTCTCTTTCGCGAACGCTTTAAATGCCGCATGCGCCTCGCATTTCTCATCATAGTATTTCACATCGTCAAGAGAAGAGAAAGTCGTGTTTGCGAGGACGTTGTAGCCTTGCGTTCGAGGATCATTCACAGGCTTGTAGGCGTTGACGGAGAGGATGTAGGGCTTGCCGTCCTGTGTGACATTGTCAGCTGCGTGCTGAGTGCCTCAAATTTTGAATCTTACTTACCTTCCTCTGTTCCTTCTCGAGCGCCTGGTATTTCTCGAAGAATTTCGGGATATCCGCCTCGTTGGCTACTTTGAACATGGTGATCCTTTGGACGGTCATTTTGGCGGTGGTCGCGTACGGGTGACGATTAGTGATATTCTGGCGCGAGAAGGGAGCTTTGAGGACGGAAATCGCACGTGTATGGGGAACTAGACGAGAAGAAAGAGACATATGGAAAAACACTTAGCCTTGCAGTCGATGTTTCAACACGCCCCGAAATCAACCGTTGTCGCGAGTGATTTGGTCATCCATTCGGTACTCCGCTATCGTCTATCGTCATTCAGACTTTCGGACATGCCCCTCTCCCTCTCCCTCCTACCTTTTTATACAATATCTGCCTATCGTTTGGAATTGCTTCACGCCTCGCGGTGGCATGAGATGGTATCGAGATCAGGATCTGGTGGCTTCGATTGTCGAGATCCGCGAGATGGGTGTGGTATGAGGCGGGCGATGTGTGTCCGATTGTGAGATGCGGTAGTCTGGCGAGACACTCCGCCACCAAGTCCGATCGGCTCGGAGGTTGCGCGACTCGAGCGCGCAGTGGCCATCCAGGCCGTCGGTGCTCGTGGTGCGTGGTGCGTGGTGCGTGGTGCTCCCTCATGGCCTCTTCTCACAAACGCAAGCGACGCTGAGACGATCGGACGGGCGGCGTGTTGATAACATGGCAAGGCCGCCTGCTCACACGGCGTATGTGACGGGCATTGCAGCTCGCGACACACCGCCCTTTGCCGGCACACCTCTCAACCGCAGCGCCCAACACGCGTGCCCTTGCTGCCTCAACGCTGCGGGAGCGTGCCCGAGCAGGCATGAAGCTATACTACATGCTCTTCAGCTGCCATACAAGGTGAGGTCCGTGATCTTCGCCCACGCTTTCTCCACGATGTACGCGAGCCAGCGTGCGCAGAGCCGACGTCCAGTCCGGGTAGCTGGCCGCATCGAGTGCTAAGCATGCAACCTGCAACGACCCCGGCCTTGCAGCCCACGCGGGCCTATGAACGACTGCCAGCAAACATCCTGAGCACGCCTGGTTCATGCGATACCACGCCCAGGCATGAGCTGCACATATCGCACTCCCGTTCCGCCGTCCCCGGGCCAATGCATCGCCATGCGTTTGGCATGCCGTCCTCCCACGCCTGTTATCGTGGAGGCGGCTCTCGTGCGACTACTTGCGGCACTTTGGCATCCAGCTCTTGTTTCACTCATGTAGTGCGTCGAGCCCCAATGGCGAATTTCGCATCGGCAAACCCGAAGCCCTCTGGATCTGGAGCACGATCTGGCGATTGCACTGAGGTGAGATTGACATCCGCCCACTATGCGCTGCCGAGCGGCCCATGGATCGGTAGTGGCTGCAGTGCGTATATGACGCTTGACAGCACATACCTGCGTGCCCGACTGGCTCGTGTAATCAAAAAGCAGCTTCGGCTACACAGGCGGAGCTTCAGCATCAGTCCCGTCGACATTAACATTCAGCACGAGCTAGCTAGGGAATGCGGGAGCAAGACCGCTGCCCTTGTCTCCTTGCCTTTCATCCTGACCAGGGCATCATAGAAAGTAAAAATTAATTGAAAGATCGGGTACCTGGAAGCGTGAACGTTAGCCTAATGCTTCTTAGCGACCGCCGCAATCACAATTGACATGGGCATGCTCGGTAGCAGGCTCCGTGGACAAGCACCCCTCTCGAGCTCTTGTGCTCTCCACTGACGCTATCGAATGCACGAACGCACCGATGTTGCGGGATTTCACTTAGTCTCGACCCCAGGGCAGTCCCTGGACACCACTTCACTCCTTCTGAGGAGTAACTCCACGCATGATGTGCTGCACAACATCAATTGCAGGACACCAACGCTGTATACTTCTCACGTCACCGCGACGTCCTGCTGCAAGTGTACCTGACGCTTCCGTTGACAGGGAGCAGCCACATGATTTACTTCCGCCTCGTAACGCCTTCGTGTGGCAATCTGTCGCGCTTGCGACGTGCATCCCCACTGAGGATCTGCGCCTAGAAATTGCGTGTTGCGTCTGTTGACCCTGTACTGCACAATGCATGGCGGGCTACATGGTCGTCCCTCCTTGCTCCACGTCTCGATCTTAATCCTCCTCCCAGTCGTTTGGCAAGAATGCACGCCAGCGCATCGCACCAGGGTTTGGGCTGTTGCTCCACGGGTTGAGCCTTCTGGACCGTACACTGCAGCGCACTCAATGAAAGTTGCTGGTAAGGATGCTTTCTCTGGCCCATACCGTTGGAGCTGCGATCCCAGGTGCCCTATCCCCGGTGTCCTGTCGGGTGTTCGGTGCTGCTCCATGTTGTTCCTCAATCGTCTCGTCTCTCGGAAACATCATATCTATACGCCTCCCAGCTTCAACGCCAACATCCTTTCTTCAATGCTGTCATAAACTGTCTTCGCCTACACTCTTCAGCAGCCATCCCGTCCCTTTGCTCTATTCGTAGCCAACGGCATTGCGCCAGCTCACTACCAGACTGCTGTGCAACGATCGTCTCTCGCCTCTTCGGGTCTCTTCACAGGCACTTCGCTGCTTTAGATCAGAGGACGGAAAGTCAGTGACGCCCCACACAAATCACTACCAATAACAACCGTCATCAATCCAAGCCACCATGTTCTATTCGATGTATCTCTCGAGTAAGTGGCTCTCTCGCAGGCTCGTTTGCTTGATCAAGACTGCATTGCATTGTTCGCACATATTCTCAATGCCACGAACCAACCGGAAATTTTGCTGCCTCAAGCCACAACTAACCCGCAACCCGATTTAGGCCTCTGCGAACGCCGACATTGGTCGTCGCCGCTCTACGAGCCCTACCAAACCCGCCACGGCCACTTCTGCAAGGTCCGCGTCAACAACCGCGAATACAGCACTGATGTGCCGTACAAATCTGCCGCCCTGGCACGCGATGGTGCCGCTACGAAGGCGTTCATGATCTGCCGAAACTTCAGCGCCAACGACGGCATGTATCCCGGCCAACGCCCAGGCGGCGGAGGCGTCGTGCAGGGCTTGCCAGTAGCCATTGGCGAAGGCAGAGCAACGACACGCAGTTGTCGCAGCTCAATGACTGGAAGTGAAGTAAGCGCCAGCGATGGCTCGGGTGGCAGCAGCGGCGGCGAGTCGCCGAAAAGCTTCGACAGCGGCTACGTCGATGGCCACGTGGGCCTGCCGGGCGCCATGCCTAGGCCTGTGAGTATGGTTGGACCAATGCAAGTGCCAATGGCCGGACGTCAAAGTCGACGAATTGCTCGCACTCACCGGACTCCCACCAGTCACAACGCTGCTCCAACCGCGATGGGCGGCGAATACGTCTGCCTTTGTCGCAGAGGCGCTGTTCGCGCTTATGGCAGATGCGATTGGTGTCTGAACGAATGCGGTTGGAGTGCCTACGTGTCTTGATCGACTTGTTGAGAACTGCTGACGATGACCACGATGCATCTATATCGGAGGAAATGGTGATGACAAGACGGTGCCGCGAGGCATGTACGATTTTATGACACTTACGAATATAACGAGAGCTACGCACGGGATGATCAAGGGCGGCCAAATCTGATATATGCTGGGAAAGGACACAGTCGCTCGAATCTTTTCGGATTGCAGTACACGTCGTTGTATCTACTTTTCGCCAGCACATTTCGCACTCTTTGGAGCGTGTTTCTCTATCGTCCAAACGGCACGATTACTTGACGTCAAAGGCCAGCTTCCTTGGCCTCCTAGTGCATGTTCATTCGTCTGTCGTTTCTTCACCTGGACTTGGCGTCCATTCAACTCCAGCTTCGCCAAAATAGCCCGAGCAACACTTCAAATTCCCTCATATGCAGATCGTCACATGAATACTGTGTATCTTGTCATCATTGCTCAACGCAGGCCCACGGTGCCTGGTCTTGCTCTGTAGCCCAGGTCTGGTCTGGACAGGCAAATCAACTGCCGTGCCAGACATAGCCACCTGTATAGTCCAATCGCGAACGCGAATAGGAGCCTAAATGCCTACATACGATCAAACAAACTCGAGACATCATCGCACACCCAGAGTACTTGAGCGCAAGTCGTGCTTAATCGGGTTAGCTGTTGCGCTCGCAGGGCTGTGCTAGACTAAATCGTAGAATCCTTTGCCGATCATTGCCGCAAAGGGCCACCTCAGCGCTCACCTGAACTGCGCCTTTGGACGGACGCGCCGAGTGCTGGTGTTTCTCATACAACATTCGTAGATATCCCTACGCAGAAGGATTCAGCATTGAAGGCTTAGCATGAGCGCGTCTGCTTCCACATACGGTAACCAAGTATCAAGTAGGTAGATGTATATCATCTTATTCCTCCCCGTTTTCAGTATGCCGGTATATCACATCGCCAAGCACATTCTACCATCCTCTGCCAACGAGAGAAGGCCTCAGACATCACAACATACACTATCATGGCGCCCTGGTTACATCAAGCGACGGTTGAGAGCATTGGCTCATCAGTGGTGTCTTCACCAAACGACCTTATACCCAGAGAACTCTTTTCCAGAGCACTATCATCGACAGACAACATCACATGCGCTCGTCCCATACCCGATCTCGTGGGTGGTCCACTATACGCAAACAGCGACATCACATTCCACCAATTGATGATTTACATCTGTGGACCATGTCTCGGCCTCACTACGATCAGCGCTGCGTATCTTGCCTGGCAGCACGTGCGAAATTACACAGCACCACAAGAGCAGCGACAGATCCTTCGCATCATCTTTCTGCCAGTCTTCTACAGTCTCTTCAACTTCCTTGCATTGTACTGGTATAAAACCTATCAATACATTCAGCCACTCTCTGGCCTATACGAGTCCTTCGCGATCGCAGCTCTTTTCTTCCTCATCCTGGAGTGGGTCTGCCCCGAAGGCACAGATAGAGACAGATACTTTGACGACTTCCCTTTCAAAGACAAAAAGGGTATCGTCGTTGAGGGCGGCTCTCTTGCCTGGTTCCATGTAAGTTACACACGAGTATCTTCTTCCATTGATCAAATCTAACGAGTATCAGCGCACCTGGGCTCAGATTTTCCAATACCCCCTGATCACACTCGTCTTCACCATCATCGAGATCGTGACTCAATACTATGGCGATTACTGCTCCAATTCGTTCTCTCCTTCACACGCTCATCTGTGGCTCTTCATTGCCGGTATACTGATCGTGGCCGGTGCTCTCGAAGCCACTGGTGCTTTTGCCAAAAGGATGAAGTCCGAGATGAGTGGCACGCACAAGGAGCGTGCAAAGATCTACTCCTTCCTGGGCATTATTTTCTTCCAGATCATCCAAGGCGTAAGTCATCCTTGTCATTCCGAGCGCGACCAGACTTTTATTGACAATGTTCGCCAGATTATCTTCTCCATGCTCAACGGCAAGCTATTCTCACCCACCCGCTTGCTGACATACAACGACATCAACTACGGCATGCCCTCCTTCCTGACATGTCTCGAGTCCGTCACATTCAGCCTCCTCTTCCACTGGGCCTACAGCGCCACCGAGTTCAAAGACCGAACAGACCGCTATCTCCCAGACCAGAAAGCACCTCGCTTCGGAACCTGGCGAGCCATCCGCGACGCCTTCGATCTAAGCGATATCGCCAACGCAGTCTGGGTCGCGCTTGGCTATGCATGGGTCAGCTTTGTGCGCTGGTGGAACGCTCCTAGCGCGGACAGAGGACCAGTCGGCAGATTGGTTGAGGCTGTAGCCGGAAAAGGCAAAAGGGTCGTGGACGGCCGTCGTGGAAAGCAAGACGTCTCACCTTTTGATGACAGCATGGCTGTTGACGAGCCTGCGATGCCGCATCGTGCACGAAATTCGGCACCTGGACGAACAAGGACGTTCAACGGGCATGATGATTTTGGCACTCCGATGGCGTACAACGCTCGAAGGACGGAGCATGAGCCTTTGCGAGGGAATGTTTCGAGGGACTCGAGTTTGAGTGACAGATCGGAGTTTAGACGATAGATATATTACGAACGGGGAAGACACCCAATGCAAGCAGTCTGTCTGTACACTGGCATCATCAATACTGGCGTCACGGAGCTTTGCAAAACATCATTTGAATTCACGTCTTGTCGTTGTGCTGTCGTGCTCCGACGAGACAACCCGATATTGTTTCTTCAGCGCAGAGACAAAGCTCATTTGATGCTTCTTCCAAAATCGCTGCAAATTTTGGACATTTGTATATTGTGAAAGTTCGTCGACTCATATCTACACCTACCACTTGTTGCCCTTGCCCTTCTTCTTCTTGGCTCCGCCACCACTTTGCTGCTGCTGCTTGCCCTTGACAACTTCCGCACCGGGAGTCGCAGGCCTGCTGTCTTCAGAAACAGCGCCCTGCGCAAACATGGCCTGCTTCGCCTTGCCCTTCTTTCCACCTTTAGGTTTGTAGGAGCTACGGTCGCGGAGAGGCAGCCAGCGCTCGGGGTCAAGTGTGCGGCTCGGGTCGTAGTCTTTGGGCATCTTGCTCGCGCAGAGCTTCTTGTGCTTCTTGGGCTTCGGTTGCTCCTCGGCAGGACGCTTGCGGGTGGTTGCTGCTGCTGAAGGATCGACGGGAGGCTGGGCGATACCGGCGTTCTCGAGAGCTTCGACGTCGATACCGCTGATGAGGCTGTCAATCGACTGCAGAGATGATGAAGCTGCTGTGGCTGGTGATGAGGCGAGGAGACCTGCAGCGGCATAGCGGTCTGACGGATCTTGGTCATGCAGATCTTGGAAGATGTCGCGTGCAAAGTCTTGGTGTGAAGGGTCGTGAGACTCGCTGAGCATGCTGCCGGCTGCTTTCAGAAGATGCGTTACGCCACTTGGGCGGGTTTCTGTCTTGCTCCGCCAGTGTGTTGCTGCTTTTGCGAGTGCTGTTCGCGCAGGCTCGCGACGCGTTTGAGCATTGTAAAGGCTGACCAGAGTTCCAACCAAACCTGGAGCATGGCGGACATCAAGATCACTGGACTCTCCAGATTCTTCAAGTCGTGAGACGAAGTTCTCGAGGAGTGTAGTTGCTGAGCTCAGGTTGTTGGTCTGAACGTAGAGCTGAACGATTGTGAGGATCAAGCCAACGTCTTTAGGGCGTTTCTCCAAGAGAGGAAGCACAATCTTCAACGCATCTTTACCAGTCTGATTTCTCGCATGTGCCGCAACGTTCACAGCCGATAGGCCGTTGATGCGGCTGTCTGAGGTGGCACCGCTTTGCTTTGAGAGTTCTTTTGCTGTCGACTTTACGACACCACCGAATTTGGCAGCTTGCAGGTCCAGTGCTGACTGATTTTGATCGAGGATAGCAGTTTGATATGCAAAAGGATAATCGGGCTTCAGGCTCTCCACGTCAAACTCAAGTATTCTTTGCGCTAGGAATGGGTTGCTTGGTGCTCCAGCAGCCGCAATTCCATTAACCCTTGCGATAAGTTTTGAGTTGGGATCAGGGAATGTAGTCTCGCCGATGCTCTGAGCCAGCTTCTCAGCCTCTTCGTGTCGTCCCATCTTCGTCAATGTGTAGATCTGCTGTACGGTAATAGGGAGCAGTTCCGTCTCTTTGTCCTCATCAGTCAGATCGTCCGCAGACTCCACAAGGCCTCGCGCGCGTTTAAGCAGCACTTCGCCCTGTCCCAATTCTCCTCTCGCAAGACTGCCACAAGCGGCGTTGTATGCAGTCTCGAACGCTTCCATATCCTCTCTCTCGGGCTTCTTCTTCAGAACGAGATCTCCCTTGCCTGCCCATTCCAGCTGCACATCAACGGCAGCAGAGTTGACCCTCAAATCCGCTTCGAGATCCTCCGATTGCCGTGCGCCCAATTGTCTGTATAACTCCGCGGCGCGTTCGAAGTCCTCCGTTCGGTAGCGCGCTTGTGCTTCGACGTGGTTGTAACCTCTTTGACTACCCTTGGCTGCGATATCTGCTGCTTCCGCCGGCTTTCCAGACTTGTAGAGTGCGTATGCATATTCCAGTCTTGCTTTGTCCTTGAGCTTCTCGCCGCCAGCTTCGATCGCTGTGACAGCATCAACATAGCGGTCCAAGTTCAGCAGCGCAACGGCTTTGACATGCTGTGCTTCCAGATCGCCTTTCGATTGCTTCAACGCGGCCTCGGCAGATTTCAAGATCTCGTCATGGTCCTCAATGTGCGTCTTCTTGAGGAGGGAGGCCAGTGCGGAAGCCATGTTGGCTTGCCGGGAAAAGGTGGCTGGCTGTGCTGTTGTGTGTGCGCGAGGCTCCCCTGCGATGGTTGTTTGCGTGTTTGTTGGATCTGGATCTTGCAACTCTCCAGCAGACGGGTCGCGTGAGGCTCTCAATTGCCCAGGCTTGGTCGATCTTCGGATGTCCAGCTGTTCGCTGGTGGTGGGGCTTCAGATGAATTTCGGCCCACTTCTGTAAGTTTGGGGAAGTCTCTCCGCAGGGGACAGCTTCACACCTCACTTCATCCTCCCCCATGATGTGCTCGTTCAATCATTACGTCTTTGACAAGATCTCATACGACTATGCTGCTCAGGAATCCAAGATGTTGTCTAGGGCGATGGCTAATGTAGTATAATATGCATGGGCATGGGGTGGAGGCTCTGAGAAAGACCTCGAGGATCATAGGGAAGTACTTTGTATGATCTTCAGCAGAAGAACAGGTCTTTTGATTTGACAATCATATCTACTACCAAGACAAACGCTTTGAGTGGCCCTCAAGCTAGATGAGTTGACCATACCAAGCAGTAGATCGCCTTGTTCGTAGCTCCAGAAGCCACTCGATCAGCCACTGAAGTCTCACACTGGAGTCCCATGAACCCCTAGGAGGTAGCTCATGCAGTATCTCAGCGTGCCTCGAGTATCATGAACTCCCTGGGCTTGTCCGACGCATGATTGCCACCATTTTCGCCCTCGATGCTTGCTGCGGAAGCATGCCTTCCTTCACCGGACTTGTTGGATACCAGGACCTACAAAGCAAGCCTTGCTGCGAACCCGATCCTCCAGAAAGAATGACAGCGTCCACGAAGGTGTGCCAGCGCTGCTTGGTCCAGTATGCTGAGGTTGAGCGGATGTCCATTACATGGCCTTGCAGAAGTAAAGCGGTATCCTCTCGTAAGTCGTCCCCTTTGGTGTCTGCGTACTAACGCAAAGAATCTGCACGGTGCCTTGCAAGCAACCGAACACGCACTGGCAACCTTGCGACATGATGCGAGTCTCTCTTGCTGTCGTGCATGCGCACTATCGTGTGATTTGCTTGGTGGTGCTGCATGTGCGCGCTTGCAACATCTCCTCTCGGTCGCGCGCCTGGTGGTGTATTCACTGCTCGCTGCTTGACGCCAAGTGCGCTTTCTCTGGTACTCGGGACACTCGAGACAGGTAAGGTATATTAATTATTATTTCAGTCTGTCTTTCGCACAGAAAATTCACGTTTCTGTTAGTCCAGTGGTAGGACACCTACCACTTCCTAGCAGGTCGTGAAGGTTCTGTGTTCGATTACAGGGGACGCCCTGTAATTAAAGGAATAAAATCTCGAGGGCAACCTAGGACGGGTTTTCCCTAGGGGGGCTGTGTACCCCTAGGTTTTTGCACTTTTTTATGTGCTGCACGTGCGCGCTTGCAACATCTCCTCACGGTCGGCCTGTGGCGTACTCGCAGCTCGCTGCTTGCGACGCCAAGTGCGCGTCTTCTGGAAAAGGAGACACTAGAGCCAGGTGAGGTATATTAATTATTGTTGCAGTCTGTATTCCGCACAGAAACTTCATGTATCTGTTAGTGCAGTGGTAGGAGTAGGGCTTAGGGGGGACGCCCCCTTTCCTTACACCCTACCACTGGCTAACAGAGGTCGTGAAGGTTCTGTGTTCGATTACAGGGGACGCCCTGTAGTCGAGAAATAAAATCTCGAGGGCAACCGATGACAGATTTTCCCTAGGGCGGCTCGTCCACCTAGGTTTTTGCACTTTTCGGTGTTCATTGTATCATGCTATATCACGAAGAGGCAAGAAGATCTGGTATTGTACCTTTTCTCTATTTTTGCAAGCGGTATGCGTGCGCTGCTGTTTTTCTTCACTCACTGCGTAAGTCCCCTGGGACACAGCGCAACAGGACCACAGGACCACGAGCTCTTGCAAGACTTACTCCTACCTTCCACAACACAAATGCTTCCGAGGCCTGTGATCTGCCTTTATTTACTCATGCGCCAGGAAACCTGTTAAGAAAATTATGCCAGTTGCCATAAGATGCGTCAAACATGATTGCTAGTGTCATGCGACCGGTCTCGGCAGCGCAAAAGACACTTGTTTACACGCGAACACCCATATTCGATGGTTCCAAGCGACAAATCAATACACTTGTGCTCTCGCCGCGATTTCTGATATGGGCATGTCGTTCTGCTCGAGCGCCTTCCAGCAATGACCTCAATTCACCCCCACCATGACACCGATCGCTGTATTACGTGCACTCATGCGGCATTTGCCTCGCTCTGGGAGATACGACTCTGTCACAGCCACGCACAAAACGCTGTTCGTTGCTTCAATCGGACAATGAGCACTGCACGCTAGAAAAGACAGCGAGTCGTACTGCAAGCGGAGTACACTGCCATACCATGGCGGAGGTCAAGAGCAAAGTGAGCAAAGCTAGCACTATTTGCTTTGCTTTGGCATGGGTAGCGACGACGACGCAGTGCGCGGAAGATACTGGATCACGGACGCCCAAAGCAGGCATTGGCTGAGCGCACGCGCAACAAGGTCGCACGTTCAGAATATCCCGCAGGTGGCATTTCAGGAGTCAGCGGTCACAGGAGTCAGCGATCACAAGTCTACATCGCGAGAACGCACTTGCCAGCCTGGTGAAGAGCTTCCGTTACCAGGTTGAAATGGGAAAATGTTGATATCTGCAGACCTAGTATTCCAATGTGCTGATACCATTGGCTCCTGTGCCCCAAACCAGCCACCCATGGCCCTAGAAAAATCCCAGATCCTTCCCAATGGTATACCCAATGACCCGTTACCCCTATGTCCTCCTGTCATATCGCGTCGCGCTGCCGTGTCCGAGCGACACCATCTCCATGGAATCATCGTCTTCTGAACCATCCCTTTGCTCCTGACGTACACTGAACTCCTCGGTCTTCATGATGCCACCTACACCACGCTGTTGTTGTTCGGGTGCGCTGTGTTCCACGTCTTTGAGAGCCTCTTGAGACTCTGCTGACATGATACTCGCAGCATCGCGACCGTATTTCGCGCTGAAACCGAAGGCTTTGGACTTTCTGGAGTCGATGTTTGTTGAGTTGCTGGTTCCTTTTGGTTCATTCGAGGTTAGTCGACTGCGGCCGTTGGTACCGCTTCGTTGACTGGATGACTTGATTTCTCGGTACAGCATACGCCTGGAGACTGTCAGTATTCGCTCACAGATACATTTTTTCACCACTGAATGTTGTTGTTAACTTACAGGACCGGGATCGAGATCGCCATGATCGAGACTGCAGGCTCTGCAAGTGTCCAGATTGTGAGATCGACGCGGGAGTAGGTGATGTCGGGATCCGTCATGTGGACGACCATCACGCTTTTAACGATTCCAGTCACTCCAGCGACGGCACCTAAGCTCATGGCAATGGCGACTCCGACCTTTTCACGGCGCTTCATGGTCAAGTTCATAAGGATCTGCCATGGGAGGAAGGCAAGCACGAAGTCCAGGATGGCCGAGTAGTACGCTGCAAACAGCTGGAAGTCACGGAGCTTCTTCAAGTCCCAGCATGTTCCAGGCACACTTTTGTCGATGACTCTCTCGAAAGGAGTGCATTTTGCGAGGCCAAAGATCCACACGAGGTTCATTGTGATGTTGATCTGTTGACAATGTCAGCTAATCAATGTCCGCCAGGCTGTGGCTATCAACATTTAAGGTATAGACGAGGCTTACAGTGATGATGACGAAGATGAGGAAGTACTTCACCCATCTGTTCGCGGTGATGCGGTACAATGTGATGGCGAAAGAGGTCTTGCCTGTAGTCGTTGCGATGATTCCGAATGCCGCCACAATGATGGTACAGAGGTTGATCGTCTTGAGATTCTCAGCGCTGATAGTCGCCATGTGTTGGCCGAAGCCAAGCGACACGATGTAGGTATTGATGCTGATGGCAATCGCCAGTGAGAACTATCAGATGTTAGTAACATTGCGTGTACAGCCAGCTCCCATGTTGTTCTGAAACCCACCCATGAGATCAGCAAGAAGTGGTCGTCCCACCATAGACCCCTGCGACTCCATAGCTTGCTGTATACGCGAAGGAACAGCAGGAGACCGCTGACGGCTAACAAAGACCAGCCCACAGCGTCGAGACGAGCGCCTCGGTTCTCGCTCATTCTTGTGCTTGCCAATGTGGCGTGCGATGAGAGAAGGAAACGGGATGGAAAGCAGTCGTCACAAAGCGCCACAAGATGCGGAGGACATTGAGTTAAGGTACCTTCTATCCTTTCTGATCCTTCCCTGATCCCGTCCCAGCCATTCTTAGCACCATCATTTGTCTTTCCGTCGCAAACTAAGTGGCCGACATGACGGTAGGGCCGCGTGAACTATCGGCACACTCGTTCGGTTCTCGGGCACTATCAGCAAAGTCTGTCCTGCCTTCATGGCCATGGGGGACCAGTGTGAGCGCACGAATGGCGAGTGCAGACACGAGAAGCTTCAGTGAATTCGAAGCCAAAGTCATGTCAAGCGAACCCTAATGGTCCGGTAAATTTGTGCAGTGCAGATCTTCGTCTCAGGTTTCCTCGACAGGCACAAGCGAGAGATAGCGCATTTCCAGAAATTCGTAAACGCGATCACTTCCCTGTCATCTGGGGTTCCGCTATGATCACCTCGCAACTCGCATGGCGAAGACGCTGATCTGCTGTAATGCGTGCTTGCAAGTGATCACCGCGCTCTCAAACCAGATTTGCGTCTGGCTCTGGGGTGCTTAGGCTCAGCCATCCGGCTTCTTGGACATTGCTTATACCGTGCAGGATTGAAGGTCCCTTACGTCTTGTGTTCATGACCGTCTTCAGGGAGTGTGAAGGTCTCGGACCCGGCTCTACTTTCGGTTAGCAGGATGCCAACAATCTTCCCGTCCCTCCACAACTTCCTGTCAAAGGGACGCGAGGACAAGCCACCAACGGGCTGTGGAGAGCGACCCCGGCGGAGAACCCAGCGCCGCTTACCATCCTCCGGATATCAGCCGGCTGAAGGATCACGCGCTTGTCTCAACTCAGACCTTACACTTGCATTGCGCTTCATGACGCCGTTTGCTATTCGCCTTCTCAACGACGTGCCTGCCGTTGAAAGGGTGACGCTACTTCAGGCAGCGGATCAGCCCTATGCTACTCATGAGAATCTCAACCTTCTCGCAATCATGCTCGGGAGCAATTGCGCCAGAAGGCGGAAGAATGGCATCTCGTTTACCTCCTGCACTAGAGCTGGTCACGAAACCTAAAGGAAGGGCTCTGAAGATGAGACACCATCTTCGCTTTGCTTGGCCGTAGTTGACCCGGACCCATGCACCGAATAACTTTATTGCCTGCAGACGCCGCACTGGCAAGCATTCTCCTCCGTTCGAGCGCTCTCATCCCACTCTTTCCCATCTGATCGACATAGTCTTCTGCTATTAAGACACGTTTCAGATGGCTCCTTCCATGCTTAAGGCTGCGTTGGCCATTCTTCCGAGCTTGGCCCTGGCAGCTCCATCGACCCGGTATGAGGATTCGAGCTCCGATGGCGTGCCTTGCACACCGTCCGTCGAACTTAGCAATGGAAGCTATGTCGGTGTGAGCAACGAGCACTACAACCAGGAGTTTTTCCTGGGCATCCCGTATGCTCAGCCTCCGACTGGTGCCCTTCGCTTCGCGGCGCCTCAGCCCATTGACGAATCGTGGGATGAGCCTCGCGATGCTACAGAGTACGGCAACATCTGCTATGGCTATGGTTCCGACACTGCGGCTCTCAGCAACCCCATCTCGGAGGACTGCCTGACCTTGAACATTGTCCGCCCTGCCGGTACTCAGCCTGGAGACGACCTTCCTGTTGCTATCTGGGTTCACGGAGGAGTAAGTAAACCCATTATTGTTTGTATCATCATTTACTAACACGATGTTCACAGAGCTATGTCAATGGTGCTTCGGCTGATCCCAGGTACAACCTGACCTACATTGTTGACCAGTCGGTCAAGGAGAACAAGCCCTTCGTGGCTGTGTCAATCAACTACCGCCTCTCGTACTGGGGTTTCCTCTTCAGTGAGGAGATGAATGCTGCCAGAGCTGGCAACATCGCCTTCAGGGACCAGCGTATGGCTTTCAAGTGGATCCAAGACAACGTGGCCGCTTTCGGTGGCAGCGCTGACAAGGTCACCGTCTGGGGCGAGTCTGCCGGTGCTCGTTCTCTGGGCATGCAGCTCATCGCCTACGATGGTCAAAACGATGGTCTCTTCCGTAGTGCCATTATGGAGAGTGGCAGCCCAGTCACCAAGTTTGTTGACGCAGCTGTCTGGCAGCCGTACTTCGATGCTCTTGTCGAGAAGACCGGCTGCACCAAGGCAGACAACCACTTGGACTGTCTGCGTGAGCTACCTGCGCAGACTCTCAACGACGTGTTCAACAACACTACCCCGTTGAACGTCACTGCTCCCGGGCTGAGCGCTGTTCTTGACGGTGACTTCATCACAGCTCAAGCATCAGAGCTCTTGAAGGCAGGCAAATTTGCTCACGTTCCTCTCTTGCTCGGCAACAACTTCGATGAAGGCACAGCATATGGCAAGAAGGGCATCAACACTACTGAACAATTCGAGACTTACCTGTCCGGATCCAACCTTACCGATGCTCAAGTCGAGCAGATCACTGAGCTCTACCCTGACGACCCTTCTGTCGGCATCCCTGCATCTTTCGTTGGTCGTCCTGAAAACTCTCCATACGGTTCTCAGTGGAAGCGCGCAGCCGCCTTCGCTGGAGACTGGCAGCAGCACGCTGGCCGTAGACTTCTCGCCGAGACTTACGCCAACGCCAAACTCAGCGTCTATTCCTACCTGTGGAACGTCTACGTGAACGGCATCCCCAACATCCTCGGCGCCACCCACTTCCAGGAGGTCGCCTTCGTCTTCTACGACCTGACTTCCAGCGAGTTTGAGAACAAGCCCGAGTCTTTCAAGGAGCTGAGCAACTGGATGAGCCGCCAGTGGGTCAACTTTATCAGCGACTCCGACCCCAGCTCCTCTGTCTCGCCTGAGGACAGCCCTGCTTGGCCTCTCTACACCCCTTCGCAGCCTGACAACCTGGTCTTCGATGTCAACAAGACCGGCCTGGCGTACATTGCTGAAGACAACTACAGAGCTGAGGCGATCACCTACCTACAGCAGAATGTGTACAACTAGGGTGAAGGCTGTCACTGCGAAGATCATCACTGTACATCAGAATTTACCATAGACTATAGAGCAATACATCTGTAATCAAGTAACGCGCTGCAGCATGCAAGTATTAACACATCAATCTACATCCGCACCAATCAAATGACTCAATCATACACTACACAACCTGTGCTCGCAGCCCTACACATGACGTCTCAATGCACGCCATGGCAATCTCATGAGCGACAGCCGATAGTAGCAGCAAAAACACCAATCAAAGATATCCATATCCTCGAGAATCTGAATTGCCAAAGTGCCAGGTCTGATATCGATCACGGATGGCAGTAGCTTCCCAAGCACCAGGTCCATGGACAGAGATATGTATAAGGATTGCGTGGCGTGCCAGCATATCGGACAAAGACATTAGTCGCCATGGCATAAACGGCAGGAGATCTTTTGCTCGTGCAGTCGAGACGCTCAGTACAGATCAAGTCCGAGCAAGAAGACTGGAACGCGTGCGCAGCGCCTTTTGCAAGGTTGGCTATTGGATCTCTTCTGTTTTGATGTAGCCAGGAATTTCTCAATGAGATGTTTCCAGTGATGCCTTGACACGACAAGATTGCGGCTGTCTTCCTTAACCTCCTGAACATTTGGCTTTCAACGGAGGGCTCTCGATTGTGGACAATCGGACGTCCAAAACCATTGTACATCTTCCGAACTCAAGCCTGCATCCTGGGACAGGTGAACGTGGAGTGATCGCAGTAGAGCGCAGTTTGGGGGTATACTCATATCTCGCAGTCAAAAAAACAAACCCATCTTCCCACCCTCATGAGACATCCCGCTCATCATTGCGCAGCCTCCTTCGCCTTCGTCTCCGCCACAGGCGCCTCATCAATAAACTCCGGCACCGCACTATCCTTCAGATAACTCGGCACATCCTCTCCCAACTCCGCACCAAAATCGACCTCCTCTCCCAACGCCTCCAGCTCAGCATCCAACTCCGCCTCATCCACATCCTCCGGCACCTCATAACTCCGACTAATGCTCTCCTGAATATCATTGCCAATATCCATAAGATCCGCCATCTCGTCCTGCATGCGCTCGATCTTATCAATATCCACTTTGCCATACTGCTTCTTCAGCTCCTTCTGGGTGGTCTTCATGGCGTCGACGGTGGCCATGGTGTTTTTGAGGTTGTCCTGCATCATGCCCGCTTGCTCCATGTTCCAGCTCTGCTGCTGCAGCTGGTCTTTCTGCGCCTCGTACTGCTTGCGCTGCTGCAGGATTTTGATCGCTTTTTGCTTGATGGCGTTTTTGCCGGGCCCGTCGCGCATGCGCGAGAGGCGTTGTTGGTAGGTTGTCAGTTCGGAGGTGAGTTTGGCGAGTTTCACGTCGATGGTTTCGATGCGGGCGTCGACCTGGATGGGTTGTGTTAGCTTCTGATGGGGCTGGACCTGGAGGTTCAGATTATATGGAAAGCTTACATTTGATATGGCTGAGGTGAGTGTGGGTTTGGGTGCATTGTTTTTAGCTCCGAATAGGCGGTTCATGGTGGATGCCTGGTGTGGTGTATGCGACAAGTTTGAAGTATAGGTAAGGTAGCTCTGCGGGTTTGTTATGGATAAGCAGAGGTCGTCGGTGTAGACTTGTTCTCGTGTTATAGCCGGGCTGTGTGCGTGCTTTGTCTTGTGGTTGGGAAAAAGATGGATGCGTGGTCAATAGTGGTCCAAGGTCCAATGTTGGTTGCGATGCAATGCGCATGTGAACAGATGTGGAGTCCCCCGCCAAATGATGATGATCGCTGGATTTCTGTATCGCGCTAGGGTTTGGGGTTAATGCCAGACAGCTCGATCGACGACAATGGCTTGTATCGTCCTGAAATCAATTGCTTTTAGACAGCTATCACGTTGTACTACCTCTTCGTGTGCATTGGAGTGCTGTGTATATCTATGCGGCTCGTGGACGCTACGAAACTGATTGAAATAGACATCGTCGTGATTTTACGTTCGTCAGTACGGACGCCCACCACAATTTGCACTTATCGCCAGGCATCCTACCGGGTGAAGAGGACGTTCCATATGGCCAAATGCGCCAATGCGATCACCGTGAGACCACGCAGGCATTTATCGTCAACAGAATCATATGGCATCGCTTCAAAGCTATCTCATGGTATATGTCCAACGACACCTGGTATTCGCTCGCTTCAAACGCAGCAACCCGTGTACAATAGCAACACGACGTCAACGACAGACAGTAATCTTCAAGTCGCACTTCCCAGATCGCCAAAACTTTACTGGAACACTTTCTCATGATCGAAAGGCTTGCGTCCAAAGGTCACAGGCATCGGGAAATAAGCGTGGATCTTGCGATCCTTGAAGTCCTTCGACACCAGCGCCACAAACACGTCGACTTCCTCCTTCTTCCACCCCAGAGCGCGAGTGAACAACGCCAACGAGAAGCCCTCGAGCCCTTCGAGACAATTGATCTGGTTCCAGCGACCGAGCTCCTTCATGAACGGATCCTTGGGCCAGCCGTTGGAAGGCCACATAAAGTTCTTCTGCTGCACGTCGACGAAACCTGCCTCGCGCATCAAGTCCTCGTATTTGTCGCAGATATCGGAGCCCATGGGTCTGCCAGTCTTGCGGCCAGCTTCGCAGAGCAGCTCACCCCATTTGTGAAGGTTGGTTCCAATGTGCGTACCATCTGCGGATTTGACAGGCAGGCCGTAGTCTTGCAGTTCTAGCCAACCACCCGGTTCAAGGTTGCTGTTGAACATGTCAGTCGATTTGGCTCAGAATTGTGACTTGTGTGTGCATGACTTACTCGTAGGCCTGTCGGAAGAAGTTTGCCCAATCCTGGAAACAGCCTGACATCAGCCTCGCGTGGATCAAGTCGAACTTGTCTTGATAAAGCCAAGTGTCTTCGGCATCGTCGACGACGAATTTTAGATTTGGCGGGATACTGAGAGTGTTAGATAATCTGGAGGTGAAGGGTTACGCCATACTACTCACAGTGTTGGCTGTCCGGGACTGAGATCGATGCCAGTGACTTGACATTCGGGATGCTGATCAGCTGATTGGAAGTCAGTAAGCTTTGCACTATACAGCCGAAGTCAGACACATACCCATATCAATGGCCCATATGCCCGTGCCCGTGCCAACATCCAGTACATTTTTAGGGTTCTCTATAGGCGCGAAGTAGAGTTTGCTGTTGAAAGTCAAGCACAGAACGTGATGCTGGAGATCCAAACGATCCGCTTCGCGCTGAATACCTGTTAGAGAATGTTTCAGAGAAGTCGTAGTGTTGGACAGCCTTACCTCGTCATTGGGGAAGATGTATTTGCCGTCCTTGTATGCTGTATTGATCGTTAGGATCAGAGGCTATATCCCCTCCCGGGAGAGCTTCAGACGGCTGTAGCAAGCTACTATCAGAACATACCATGATATGTGCGGCCGTGCTCTCTTCGGTAGTGATAAATCGAGCTTGCTACTGAGGTTGTGGCGCTCTGCCTGTTGCGGATGTTAGTCGAAACGCTTCATGCGCCATGTGTGAAGGGAAGACAAACGTATCGCTGCCGATTGCGGAATCGGTTTCGAAGTCCTCCTTTAAATGCAAGGTTAGTCGCTTCTCGCATGAGCCAAGCTGTGTCAATGATCGTTTCAATACATACGTCGACCTCGAGATTCTGCTCATCTGCTGTCTGTGTACCTGGAAACAGGCCCTCTCCATGACCGTGCGCCTGGTCGTCGATGCCAGTAGAAGGACCCTGTGCGATGGCAGCATGCGTATTGGCCTGGTCCTCTCCCGCAAAGGTCAAGTCTGTCGCAGAATCGCCAGGATTGGCAGGTTGATATGTCTGATTTAGAGACATCGTAGCTCAAAACAGATAGTCGGCAGGCTTGTGCCGTGCCTGCCGATCGCGATGAGCTGAATAAATGCCTTCGGGTGGCTTTGACGTACGAATTCGTTTAGGGCAGATCGTGCGGAACGAGAAACGCCAACGACGCCTCAGACTGTGTTGTCCTGTGGTTGGTGATTCAATAGTGCATGCAGCGTCGTTGACGACCAGATGATCTCGCAAGCGACAGTGCGAGCACACGTAGAGGTTGACGAGGCAGTGATAAGTGTATCAGAGTTCAGGCAGGGAAGATAGATGGCGATCTGGTGGTAGCTCCGCGAGCCTACAGGGCGAAATCCTTCGCTTGTACCCTAGCCCGCCTGTCACATGTAACGGCACGGGCGGCGCGAAAGTCTGAATCGTCTTGCTCCGGATGGCTTGTGGTATGCACCCCACTTGTCACGCGGCCGTTTCGTCGTAGGACGCCGAGATGAGCATATGCTGCGTCTGTTGTCGTCGCTGGGTTCGGAGGCATGCCTCCTGTTCGTTGTGCTGAGGAGCAAGGCGCCAGCGTAAATGCCGGTGTTCGCCCCAGACGAGCAACGGCGTCTCCACCGGATTGCTAGTGAGATGCTTCATGCACGGCACACGCCACTGCTCTCCACCCTCACGCTGGCCATGCACTCAAGCGAGCCCGCGATGAGGGGCGGTGTCTCAGGGAGCCTTCCCCGGGCACGCCGTCGGAGGCGTGCATTGGTAGCAGAGGCGCCTTACTTGGCTTGACCATGCTCCGGCCACGCGAGACGGCTCAGAGACGATTATCCACGGCTCCTATAAGGCGCCGTCGCGCGTGCGGCAGTGGGTGTTCGTGAAGCAGCAGGGTTGCCGTGGAGTCTGCAATTTGTGAAGCAAACACGGCACTCGCTGCAAGCCGCTTCGCAGAGCATTCCATGGCCGTTGAACGGCGGCAGGGTCTCGCCGGTATAGAGCACTATAGACCGATGGCAGAAGGTTTCGTGCTCGGACGTCACGCTCACAGCAGCGTCACTCCGGCCGCGGTTTGTGCCTAGCGAGGAGCCACTACCACTGCCACCGACCATACTTGCCTCTGCACTGGGCGATAGTGCGCATACAAGCCAACGTTAAGTGAGCCTCTGTATCAGTCCCTTGCCTGTCATCGGCACCGTCGTCATCCACGTGCTGTCAATGCATATCTGCTCCCCGTCTAACATGCCGCCGCCCCGCCGCCCTTTAGTAGTCTGAACTGTCCGGTGCTGTGCTGTCTTGCGCAAACGTCCAGGTCGCAACTCGCCGCCAGACTACTGCCCGCGTGCAGACATGCCATTTGTCCCTCTCCTTTCTCTGCCACTCTCGCCGTCACCAGCAAACTGATGCCGCGCAACCTGTCACTCTGTTCTTCACTGCAGTGAGAGCCGCCAGAAGCACCAGACGGCGGAGCGCCGCCCAACGACTGCGTCCTCCCGCTCGACAAATCACGCGCGCGGCCTGTTACCAACACACTGGCGCTCAGCAGCACCACGCTGAAAACTGTGCAATAATCCGCGCCCACGCACGAAGCGCTCAAAGCACACTAGCCTGACCGCCTGCCTTGCCCAGCCATGGTCTCAGCGGCATATCTCCTCCTCGCCGTCGCGGCGCTGGCCTACATTGTGCGATCCATACGTACTTACTATGAACTCCGTGAATTCGGCGGCCACTGGTCCGCGGGATGGTCACGACTATGGCTGCTCGACACGCAGAAAAGCGGCGAAATGCACAGGCGCTTCACGGCGCTCAATCGCAAGGATGGTGAGTACTCCACGCGAGCTGGCTTTTTCTCGTTACCACCGTGCCGGAATCACATCCTCATTCGTCCATGACTGTTTCCGCGAGACCCGCTTGGTCGCGCAAGCAGTCGCACAGAGGCGTTTGCCCTGATACACGATTTGCATCGAGTACGCGTCGATGCGACGGCTCGTAAACCGTTCTGATATGACTGGGATTGTTTTGATCCCATATTAGTATGATGAGAATGGGGCTAACACCTTTCTTCAGGCTCCACAGCACGCATTGCACCGCGCATGCTGATCACATCTGATCCTGATCTGCTTCGCCGCATGAGCGCTGTTCGGTCTCCTTTCACCAGAGGTCCATGGTATGCCGGGCTCAGACTTCACCCTGAGCGTGACAATATAACGTCGCATGTCGACGAACGCATTCATGCAGACCTTCGTAACCGCATGGCTCCTGGCTATTCAGGCAAGGAGAATCTGCGCATGGAATTCGACGTCGACGAGGAAATCATGCACATGTTTGACCTCATTGAAAGTAGATATGTGACTCGCCCCGAGGAGAACATCTTCAGGAAAATGGACCTGTCGAGGATCTCCTCTTTCTTCACGCTCGATGTCATTTCCAAGGTTGCCTTTGGTCAAACATTTGGCTTCCTCGAAAAGGACGAAGATCCCTTCGGCTACCTCGCAAATCTCGAGCAGTTCCTTCCAGCCATCATGGTCTTTGGTGTCTACACAGAGCTCACGAACCTGATGCGAATGCCACTTGTGAAAGGCTCTCTGCCTAAATCCACCGATAAGCGCGGCCTTGGTAGGGTCATGGGCTTTGCGCGTGATCGGGTGCAGGAGCGTTTCGGGCCAAAGTCAATCGTTAGGCAGGACATGCTGAACTCTTTCATCAATCGCGGCCTCACTCAAGCTGAGCTCGAGTCTGAAACTCTCACTCAGATTACTGCGGGTTCAGACAGTACGGCTTCAGCTCTACGAATTGCTTTGCACTTCATCTGCACATCGCCACCGGTTCTTGAGCGCTTACTTGCTGAGGTCAATGTGGGAATTGTCGAAGGTAGAGTCTCCCGCCCGATCATAAAGGACCAAGAGGCTCGCCAGATGCCATATCTACAAGCATGTATCAAGGAAGGACTGCGCATTCACCCACCTGTCTCTGGCCTGCTTGCGAAGCGTGTCCCTGACGGCGGTGCAATGATTGAAGTCAATGGGGTAGAAAAGTTTGCTCCAGGCGGCACTCAGATTGCGTGGAACAGCTGGGCCATGATGCACGACCCTGAGATTTTTGGTGTCGACTACGAAATCTTCCGACCAGAGCGCTGGCTGCCTCGTGACGACAGCGAGACCGAGAAGGCTAGAATCACGCGAATGACCGAAACAGTCACTCTGGCATTTGGATCTGGACGATTCGGCTGTCTTGGCAGAGGTGTAGCCACCATGGAGTTGAACAAGGCCATTGTCGAGGTAAGTCGAGCATCATCCAACCTGAGATGCTTCGTTGCAAAAGACAGCTACTAACATTTCGCTACAGACTCTCCTCCGCTTCAACCTCCAGCCCTGTAGTCTGTCCAAGCCTTTCAACGAGAAAGTCATCGGCTTCACAGTCCACACAGACATGAACTTTATCGTCACGGAGCGCAAAACAGCCGAACAACACGCAGCAGCCGTACAGGCTACGAGCGGAGCCAGTGCAGATGCCGGCGCTCTCCCTGGCGCACCCAACGAGTGATTGTAGACTTACGTGCGACATGAATGCTTCCTTGGGGACGATTTCTTCTGCTTTCAATTCGCAGGTACCTGCTTGCTTCATTTCCTTGGTCCACGACCGAACACATCTGAAAGGATGTGTACTCTTAATGCACAATCGACTGAGGTTTGCGCGGCGTTGGTGGCTAGCGATTGCCAGCTCAGATGAACCCAGCATACTTTACCGAACCCATAGAGCAGATATCTCTTTCGTAGCAGATCTCCACGATGCAGTAATGGCAATCCAATTTCCTCTGATTCTGAACACCACCATCGAGTTCATCTGGAACGTCGGTCCGTTGAGGCATCCTACTGCTCACGTTGTACAACAGGATGCCAGCTCCGCGCATACGTTGATGTCTGCTGATCTCCGATGCCCAAAGCTACACCGCATGCACATTTCGTTCTCGTGTCGATGTCGGGCTTACAAGACAATCTTACGGTATCGTTGCTTACGCCGGCGCCTATATTACTTCCCTCTGCAACTCGTCCGTTTGAGACTCCGTAGCTTGAGCAGTACGCGGCCAAGCTTTGCCGAGTACTTTACTAAGGTACTACTTTGGTCGTGGGCGCTAGTCTAGGAAATTCCCCGAAGGTGTGTGTGAAGAGGGGCGGAAAGAATTGGCTGCGATGAGCGTGGTACCTTACCTGTAGCTTGTTTTGTAGCTCGCGAGATGCTTCCTACCCGTCAGCACGTGAGTCTTTAAGCTGTGAAGCTGAATGTATGTGAGCTTGCCAAATTGCTCAGGTCTTCTGCTGTGCAAGGCACGCAATCGGCTTGTGATCAGCATCAGCACAGTGCAGCATTTCCCCTTGTGGAGTCCAAACCGGTGCGGTGTGGGGTGCTGGCTCGAGCTGAAATGAACCCTTGGAGATGCGCGCGCAAGAGTGTCCGCGCGTACAGTACACCGGCCGCATCACACCTCAACGACACTTTGCCGTGCGCATACCTCACTCTCTTTCATACTCGCAACCGCGTAGCCGTCGCATTCTCACGCCGCTGGAGCACATGCCAGATCTTCGCACCGAGACGTGTTAATTTGAGCTTCGAATGGTCTGAACGAACGTTCGTCGGCGCATAAGAGATCCGATCGCGTGCGCGCATAGATGATGAGAATACGATGATGAGTTTGGCACAATGAATGTGAGTATCACTCGAGTGGCTCTCGTTCCATACTGGTGCGTCGCCGCAGAGCAATTTCGGATGTTGCACTCGTTCTCTTGGATCTGGGTCCGCTTTTCTGGATGATGCCTTGTGACCTCTGCTTGGGAATTATGGACGACATTCTTCTGGTCAGAGTTCTCGAAACCAGCCTACGTTTGTTGGACGAAGACTATGGGCGATGGAAGAGCGTGATACGATTGAGCAATTGGCTTCAGCGACCCTACGGGACGAACACTGCACACATGTAGGATGCGCGATGCGCCGGAGAAGACTGGAAGCGCAAGCAAAGCTGTAAAAACCACCTGGTCTGCCCATTGCAATTGAGAAAGTATGAGCTACTGCAAATGCTCTGTGTGAGGTATTGTCACACGAGCAGACATTCCTAGGCCGCCTCGATACTCGGATATCCATCGAATTTCATCTAAAGGATCCACATGGTTCTAAGACGAGGAATAGTCTTCATGCCACAAAGCTAACATTGTATAGTTCTTCCAGCTACCACCTACACTAGCGGCTGCTATTGCAGCATTCCTTGTATCACTGCCTTTAGCGAACGCACAATATCCACCACCTCCCATATACGATAATGTCTTAAAATCGCCGATCAATCCCAATGTCACCATATCCTACAAACAACCAGATAACGGGACTTGCACGACCGTTTTCCCCACCCAGAAACAGTATACCGGCTACATCAGTTTACCTCCATATACTCTGGCGCCAATACAACAAAATTACAGCATCAACACCTTCTTCTGGTTTGTAGAAGCAAGACAGGTGCCCGAAAGTGCACCCTTGACGATTTGGCTCAATGGAGGTCCTGGCTCAAGTAGTATGGTGGGTCTATTTGCAGAAGTCGGACCTTGTGAGGTGGTTCAGATGAATGATGGCAGCTATGGCACTCAATCGAGGATGTGGGGATGGGATCGAAGCAGCAACATGCTGTTCATCGATCAGCCCAATCAAGTCGGCTTTTCGTACGATACCGCCACAAATGCTTCGTATGATCTTTTCTCGCACGAGGTATACGAGCCTGCAAAAGCAGAGAACGATCTCCCCTCGTATCTCAATCTTGAAGGCACATTCGGCACAGCCAACTCCAATGAGCAAGATTCATGGTCAGCATCATCAAACACTACGGAGATCGCAGCCTCTGCAACCTGGCATTTTCTTCAGTCGTGGTTGTCCAGTTTCCCACAATACAATCCTGCTGTTCGGCCTAATGTCACTTCTTCCAAAGTCCCAGAGGCAGCCGTTGGCATCCACCTCTTTACTGAGTCTTATGGTGGAAAGTACGGACCGACTTTTGCAAGACACTTCGACGAGCAGAATGAAAATCGCAAGACCGGGTTGCTGCCGCTCAACAGCTCTCTCGAAATTCAACTCGAATCTCTGGGAATCATTGACGGAATTGTGGATGATGCAGTGCAAAACTACTATTACCCATTCTTCGCGTACAACAATACTTATGGCATCAAGGCCTACAGTCAGACTGACCAGCTTAACACATTGCAAGCATTCTCAGGGCCGGGAGGATGTTTGGAGCAAATCAATGCCTGCCGCACTGCCGCGAATGCAACTGATCCTGATGGCCTGGGAGATGTCGCTCAGACAAATGAGCTTTGCGAAGCCGCACAATACAACTGTCTCAACGTGACAGTACCGTACTTGCGCAACGGCTACAATGTGTACGACATCAGACAGCAGACACCAAGTGCAGACCCACCTGCGGCATATCAGGAATATCTGAACAACGAGACTGTGCTTGCGTCGATTGGCGCGCGTGTAAACTACACTGAAAGCAATCCGTATGTGCAACAGGGCTTCATCTCAACTGGTGATACCATCCGCGGAGGCCAGTTGGCCGATATTGCGTACCTTTTGAGCAAAGGCGTGCGTGTAGCACTGATGTACGGAGACGCAGACTTCATCTGCAACTGGCTCGGTGGGCAAGCCATCAGCCTCGAAGTGGCTAAGTTGGTGCGTCCACTTCCGCCACCAGGACCGCCAGGCGTGCCACCAGCACCCATCTCGAATCCTTATGCCGACGCCTTTCCCGCAGCCGGCTACGCAGACATTGTTGTCAATTCTAGCTACGTCGGCGGCGCTGTCCGCCAGTTCGGCAATCTCAGCTTCTCTCGCATCTACGACGCCGGCCATCTGATGCCGTACTACCAGCCCGAGACAGCTTTCACCGTGTTCACGCGCATAATCCAGGGCACTGAGATCTCCACCGGCGACATCGTCGACTTGTCTACATTCGGCTCCGAAGGTCCGCAGAACGCCACCCACACCAATAAAGTCCCCGACCAACCCGAACCAACATGCTGGCTCCGCGCATGGAACAGCACGTGTACGAGCGAGGACACGGAAGCCATGCTAGCTGGCAAAGGCGTCGTAGCCAACGGCATCTTCTACCAGGACGACTCGTCTGTCAGTCTACCGAGCTCGAGCGTCCTCGCTGGAATTCCCGGCAGCCCTATCAGTGCTGCTCCTTACGACTCGAGCTCTGAAACCGGCGATGCAAGCTCTTCGACGAGCACTGCGCTGACCGGCGTATACACAGCGACTAACACGCCTAGTCCCAGTAGCGCCGCTGTGTCTGCGCGATGGACGGGAAACCAGCAGATGTGGATCCCTGGTGGACAGGTTCTAGCATTGATCCTTGCTTTCGCGTTTGGGCTGGTGCTGTTGTTTTGAACCATGAGCTGCTGTCGAAAAGTTTGTACATCTAATGCTGTTATGGTGGCCATTTTAGCGAATGATTACTTCAAGCTAGCAATAAAAGCACACGATTAATTCTCATGCTTGATTGCTTTCTTGTTTTGGTCAAAACAGGTTTCTGTCATCAAACTCCTTCAGTGATAGAGTATCTCCTTGACGCACGCACATGGAAGTGCCGTGTGTTCCATAGAGCTCGTCGTTCAGCACTCGAGCAATGATGACCACAAGCGTACGCGCGTTGAAAAACACCATACGAAGACAGAGCACAGTACAATCAACACAAGCCCTTCCCAGGATGTTGACAAATCCACTCCTTCGGACCCCTGCGTCCACGCGCGCAGAACAATCGTCGATCGCCATTGCGTGCATGTCATGAGTACCTACTGTGCAGCATTCAAACCGAGCCATTCATTCTCTTCTCCTTCCGAAAAATGTCCCTGTCGGCATCTGTTGATAGCGTTGTCACAATGTGATCTATATCACGCGCTAACCATGTATTCTTGTTACCGAAACGATCGATCGAATTGGCCAAGTGTTGGCAAGCAATTCCTAATCTGCACGAAGTAGACGAGCATGCAGCTCTGTTCGGGGTCTCGGAGTAAGCGACGATTGAAACGCATGATTCAGGCCAGCATTGCCATGTACTTTTGTACACTTGTGCGGAGGGAGGACTGTATATGCGTCACGAGTCATGAGCGGTATATGAGCTAGGCGTGATGGTACTTTACATGCGAAAGGCGCGAGATCGCTTCCCCGGTTAGACTGGACAGTCGACGTCGGGGAGGGCGTTCCGGACGAGACGGGTGGCTTTTCCTGCCTTTGCCGCTGGTGGAGTTTTGTCTTTTTGTTAGTCTGTTAGTAATCCAGGCTGGGTTACGATGTGTCAGGAATCTGTTGTTGTTAGCGGACGGCTAGTCATGATCTCTATTGCTGCTAACGCTTGTGCGACCCGATTGATCTGCGAGCGCATAGCAAATCGAAACCTTCGCCCTCTTTGCTGATTGGCAGTCGGTTAATCGCACCTTGCATCCTGGTGGCTATATTTACATGCTGCCGTGCGATGGACTTCACGTGGCAGGAATATGTTGTGCAAGCGCGGTTGTACAACATGTGCTTTTTTTCTCCAAAACAGAGGAGCCGCACGGCATAAACGAGCACAACGAGAATGAACGAGAATGTGCGATCACACAAAGCCACTAGAGACCGCAGTGACGTGCGAGTTCTGACTACATGACTTGCGGGTACGAAATACGCAGTGCATGAGATATCTGTAGGAATCGAAGAACATATTGGTGGCTGCCACGAGGACGATGGCTTGCAGAGAGCGGTACGGCGAACGATGCATCCGGGTATGCATCCTTGCCATGCAGCATGTGGTGACTCGGACGGCACAGGGTGGCGTTTGTGGAGTGGGTTTCTTGTATTGTTGAGACCATGTGCGCGTGAGGATAGGCCACCGTATTGAAGCATCATGCATATAATCGGGTGTCCGGGTGAGACCTGTAGCAGGAGATCAATCGCACAAAGGCTCAGCTACAAAGCATTGTTGATTTACGGATTGAGAAGTCTCACCACATCAGATGGACTTTTTGACAGCTTCGAGCGCATCACTTTAGTTCTAGGAGGATCTGCGAGCCACGGCTTGCGAAGAAGTACGGCATAATAGGCCGGCCACATGGCATCGCGTGCCCGCTATTTCCGTCGTGCTGCATCGGCGTTGCAGGCGTGCATGGTGGAAACGGCCGAGCAATGCAGCCATGAAGACCGAAAACACTCGCGTGGTCTGCATGGAGGCTGGCGGGTTCGCGTGCGGAGGAGCGGTCAGCCTAAACCGCAGCACTGTCATCGAAATCGAGCGCTTTGTAGAGAGTTACAGCTCCACGGCAGTCGCCAGAGTTCTGCGCACTGCGCACGACGAAGCGAGATGAGCACAATGGTGTGACGAGCTGCATGTATAGTGCATGTAGTCTTTTTTGGGCGTACGCCAGGGTGCGCCGCACGTGTGAGAAGACAGGCAGATCCTAGTGCGCATCAACTCTGCCGGCCGAAGGGTGTCGCTTACGCATCGCCGCCGCCCACTAGTAATAGCATCGCCTACCACGGGCGTCAAAGTTGATGGGCAACAAGCAGATGGTCAGGCGGACCGACATAGTTGGCATCGTTGCGCGGCTCAAAAATCAGCCTTTGAGCGACTGTGATTGGCGTTTTCTTCTCTGCCAATAGGCGATGTTAGAAGGCGTGCGAAGCTGCAGTGCTGTTTCAAAGCTTATCCAGTTCTCCGCTTGCAGCTGGAAGTCGGCTTGACTGCGGGCGCGAACACTACTTGGAAACATCCTGCTTCGCCTATCCGCCAAATGCCGAATCTGTAATCCTGTGCTGTCGGCCCAGTGTCCTTCTGTAGAGGCGGAAGCTGAAGAGGCAATGCGTCCGCAGCCTGTCGCTACTGCGTGGCAGCCAGCAGGGGAGCGCGATGACATTTGTGTCCAAATGCGCGGCCGTGCGCTGTCCGACAAAGGCCAATATGCAGGGATAGAGGGCTGGCCTCCTCAACCCGGTTGCTTGCCATGCGAGTGTTGAACAATCCCATCACACAATCATGGTGCTTTCGTGAGTTGCCGGCTGGCCAGAGAACATGTGGTAGTGATCACCGTTCTATCTTCGTCTCGTCGTTCAACAATCTCTGCATCCAGAGTGGCGGATCTGCTGAGGCCAAGGTGGTTGGCCTGCAGGGGTGATCGTGAGGGTATATACGGCTGTCAATGTACGTTCTAACCGGAATAGACGGCTCGAATTGAGAGCGTCGACCAGATTGGGACGCAGAGCTGCCGTGGCCTCAGCGGCTGTCAGCCCGGAAAGGCTGCGTGGTTGCTCGCTTCGTGCGAGTGCCAGGCTTGCGTCTTAGTGATAGGCGGCAGGCTGCAGTAGAGCAATATGCCGCCCACACAGATCCCGGCCGCCCACGCGACCGAAGCAGTGGCGTGGATCCTCCTGCAGGCGGACAGGACTGCACTGATGCCCTGTACGCATCCCATCTGACGCTCTGACTGCTCTGCCAGAACATGGCCTCCGCCGCGGTGAGACGGCGGCTCCAGACACGCGCCCCGAGGCTCGCTTGCACCGCTGCATGTACAGCACCTGGGCGAGAGTGCCTTTGGGCGGCGGAACACGCCTCGAGGCATTGCGGCCACGCGCGTGCAAGGAGCGCGCCAGACATGCCGTGACCAGCAAGCATGCTGGCGGCGTCCAGGGCGGCGTTAGGGCTGCGCGCTGGCAGTCGTTCGCTGAGGATTCAAGGTGGCAGTTGTCGAGTTGACGTGCATGGCGCCAGGCAAGGATGCGGGCCACGGGAAGAGGCGGTGCGATGGCCCTCCTGGCGAGACGGACGGCGGTGCCCGAGCCCAGAGCGCCTCGTCGTGCGCGCAATCGAACGAGTCTGATGGTGCTGCGTACAGCAGTGCCTCGGACCGCTGCCGCGCGATGGCGATAGTAGGCAGGATGCCACCGCCGCCGACGGTGCAGGCTGTTCGTCCCGGGTAGCGTTCGCGTAGCAGAGACGGCACTTGCAGCGCATCTGTCGTTGCGATTGCTGCTGCATGGGCATGGGCGTGGCCATCGGCATGGGCATATAGTGGCCTTGCGTGCATCCGGCGCATCTTCCTATAGGCATACCTTGCGCCGGCGGGCAGGGCCTCGTCGACTCCCACGACGACGACTGACGATATCTAGGAGCGGCAGCCCTCTCCCTCTCGCTCGCCCTCTGCGCACGACAGACCTGCCAGGCACACCGAGTATCGTGCTCGCCATCGCCGGATTACGTGCATCTTGCAAGGAAGGCCCCACGACCGCCCTGCTCAAGTCTGGTAGCGAACGGCAAGCTCCTAACCTTCCGCAGAAGGCGGCCAACGAGAATTCACACACGCTTCCATTCCAAACGCGCTTCAGAGCTCCAAGTGGGCACGCTCAGCAGTGCGGCGGGGAAGAGCACCAATTAACAGATCTTGACGACGACAATTGGCAGTCATCGGGCGCTGCTGCCCGGTACGCGGTCGAGCCGCAAAGCAACCTTGTACCGACATATGCCAACGTCTGCTGCCACAACGACTGATTCGAGTACTTGGCCGAGACCCTCTTGTGATCACGGGACTGTCGTCCATTGCCCTCAAGCCGAGATCGCTGCTCCACTGCGGCGACGACGACCTGTCGGTGCCAGCCTACAAAGGTGGCCGTATTCCTTCGATCCTCCGCTGACACTACGTCCTTCTGCCTCCAGGCTTACTTGGAGGGAATCACTGGCGCGGGACTGCGGGACTCTCGGGACAGATCGTGGAGTCAACCAACTTGCGAACGGGCCGTTCGGAGCATCCTTGGGGTTGGAGTCTATCATCACGTCCGCGAGACGTGCTTTAATCTGGAGTTTCGCGCCTTCGCCGGATTGTTCTGGCAACCGCCTACTATCGGACTTGTTTTCTTGATGACCGTTGCATTGACGAATCGCTACGACCTGGCCAAGGATTTGACGACCTAAGACGACATTCTCATTGGAGCATTACGTTCGAGTCAAGCGCGCGCTGGACTTCCGTACAACAAGAGCGTTTCGACACGTCAAACGCGATCGCGACCGCCCTCCACTACGACGGCCGTTGAGCAAGTGCGATTATCGTGACTCTGCTCATCGCTCTATGTCGACGTCGGCTGACGGTACGCTTTCCCGTTTGCGCATAGACCACATTCTCAAGGAGGCATCGATTACAACAGAGTCAAACAAAAGAGATCTTCCATCGCCAATGCGCAGGGCGCTATTACCACAGGGGCATACTGCGATTGATCTGCGAAGTTCCGGTGACATACGCTAGTTGAATCGGAGCCTTGACCACTCTTCACGCCATAGGCCACTCGGTGGTCTTCTGAGACATTACATTCGGACCCGAACCATCCTTAAACTACTTCACCCACGGCTCTCGTTCCCATCGACCTTTCTGCACTACTCTCTGTACCTTTCACTGCCTTTAAACAACGCCTAATTTCAGAATTTGGCTCAGCGGTTCGGTTTCTCCATACTTTCAACATCTTGGATACGCCCTCCACCCAAGGAAATCGCATCGAACGAACCATTACCCTGCGAAGTCAACAGTTCCATGTCCTATCCCGGCACCTTTTCGTACGGATCTGGTCACCAACAAGTGCTGGATAGGTAAGGCTTAGCGCTACCTTCTTGGATTCGCGCATACATTTCGAAATAACTGGACTAATGAAGATGATTCCCAGCTCACACGTGAGCCTTAAAGTACGCCAGCAGCCTCAATCGGCTCTGGTCACTCTCGATGGCAAAGAGAAAAGTTCGTCGATGGATCCTCGACAATCAAACGAAACTCCTTGCTAACACGGTCGACAGCGCGAAAGCCCATTGATCCTCCACCAATCGTGGAAATCAAACTCCGACATGATGTAGACCCAGCCAAGTTCGTATGCCCTACGATTCGGCCTGTTGTCAATACGCAAACCTAACAGACCGCAGACATTACCTGGTCAGCCCGTACTTCTTCATGTACGCGACTTTACTCGCCCATGATCCGAACAACCCACACGCAGACGAACATGGCGATCAAGAATCTCAGCAGCGACAACCAGGTGCGATGCTTGGGCAGCTCTGTTCATCATTGCACCGACTCAAGGATGTCGATAACCAGGGTGAGTCGATTATCGATTCATGACGCTCTCATCATCAGATCGCGCTAACACTCGGCTTTGCAACAGATGGCGGCTTTTTCATTTTCGGCGATCTGTCAGTCAAGAAGCTCGGCTGGCACAAACTACGGTTCGCCCTTTACGACGTTAGCAAGTGAGTGCGCTGATCCCCGCCCATTTGTTTTCACAAAGCTAACGCCATTCAGAGCTGCGGAGAACGCTGCGTTCATCAAGGACGTTGTTTCAGAACCATTTCAGGGTAAGTGGATCTTGACTTTTAGCGTGGTGTGGCTGGTGCTAACGGTCAAACAGTTGTGGCTGCGAAGGACTTTCACGGCATGGAGGAGTCTTCCTACCTGTCTCGCGCCTTCTCTGATCAAGGAGTACGATTACGTCTAAGAAAGGAGCCCAGATCAATCGCTTCGTGAGTCATGAATCTCACTGACTATTCTTGGGCTATTCTTACTGACAAATTATAGTGCACACCGACGTGGACTGTCCAAGTACAGCCCGCCAGAGCCACAGAAGCCACAAGGGCCACAAAATCCATACGCACAGACGCAACAGAATGACCGCTACGTCGACAGTGCTAGGCCACTCAAGCGGCAACGTTCCGACAGCGACTTTGCAGACAACTCAAGCGCATACCCTCCCGCGCAGATGCCACGAACGACATACGCCAGCTATGCCGGAAGCTCATTACCGCAAAGCTATGCGCAGTACAAAGCGGATCCTCACGACCGGATGCACATGAACTACACCGATCAGACCTCGTTGGGCTACAACATCAGAGGCGCCAGCAGTTACCCACCACCTCTGTCGAATCTCAGCGGTTACCAGAATTCGTTACAACAGCCCGGACCATCGCCGTTGGCTGCTAATGCAGGGCTGGTCAATATCAGTGAGCACGGACCACACAACCCAGCTTCCGTCCCGAGACCTTTGAACAACTACTACGGCAGCGCGGGTACGGCACCGAACTATGGTTCATACAGCGGGAACTACCAAACGCAGGCAAACCAATACGCTTCGACATCACGGACGAGCTCGGACAGTTACCCGAATCTCTTGGGCGGCCTCCAGACCCCAACATCGATGACGGACATCGCCGCTCTTCCGTCGGGGCATGAGTCGAACTACATGCCATCGACAAGCGGCACGATGTCAGTCGGAGCAGGCACTAGCGTACACACGCCGGTCCAGAGCCAGCATCAACCACATGACTACTCTGCGCTGTCGGGTGGATACACTCATGCTCCGGCTTCTTACGTTCATTCGTCGCCGTCGTATCAAACCGCGCCGTCACAGCCTCATCACGCGCATCACTCGAGTCTGGAGCACGTCTCATACTCGTCTGCGCTGCCCGACCAGCCAGTTCCTGCTGCGACTAACATGCTCTTGAATCAAAGTTTGCCGCCCAACTTCTACCAACAAGACGAATCCTCGTATCCGACTCCGACGCATGCTAAGCAGCCGCCATGGAGTTGATGTCCTTAGCTCGACCTTCGTCCAATTGGACAGCTTCTTTCGAATGTGGTGACTGCGAGCTCGCATAGGCATCGAGGACTCGATGATCCCTTCGACCTTCAATTCGCCGCCTGTACTAATATAATTTACTGTCTAACATTTGTGTCCCCGGCGGAACACCTATACAACACCAGAGTCCCTTAGCGAAGGCGCTTACGGCGAAAACATGGCTATCAGGATATGGAAAGAGCGTTCCAGTGGAAAAATGTCACAGTCGCTCTTGGGTTAATGGAGTAATGGAGTTGAGATGGGCTGATCCGTCTGAAGGATGTCGGCTGCCACTGGTCACTTGGGAAAGCTTTGCGATTTACTCTGCACTCCGATGTAGCGGACTGTATAATATATATACCTAGTAGTAGTACAATTGATCTTCACATCGATAATTGAGATCTCAGCGCAACCCAATTTCATTGCTGTTTACGATCAATAGTCACTTTAAGTCCCAGTCTCGTCAATACAACCATCACCACCTCCACATACGATCCCGACCAACGCTTCCACGATACGTTCGCATAGTCACGCTGCCATCCCCACGCGCCTCGCCCCCAACAAGGCTGAGCCGACTCGCGAGACACTTCTCCTGCCCATCAATGCTCAGACGTGCATTCTTCAAAAATCACGGTGGCAGGGAGATAGCCCTGTGCCTTGAGACACCTCGGCGTTGATCAACGACGAAACGACACAGGGGAATTATCATGCGAACAACGATCAACATGTCAGGCCGGCATGTAACATCATCACACGGACATGAGGCTACGGCCGTGCTTGTCGGCTCAGCTCAGGTCAAGTCAGGTCGTTGATTGTAACGTTGTCGAAGGAGGACGCGGCGTGGCGTCGATCGAGACTCTCTTGTTGGCACGGACTGGCGAAGGATTACGATAGACTGCTTTTCGCATTCAGTACGAATACGATACAAGACCCCGTGGCGTCGGCGGAATGCCAGCGATGTCGGCGCATTTGCATTGTTGGCGGTCAGGCGCGCAGTCCATCGTCCTTCGGCTTGAGAAGTTGGAAGTTCACGATGGAGAGTTGGAAGCTTCACGACTCGCTCATCACAGCCGCAGCCTGCAGTCGGATCGGATCATGCACGAGCGTTCGCAGCCGCGGCCAGCAACTAAGGCAAGGCTAAATGGCGCAATCGCGCGTAAACTTGCATGCTGGCGTGCTTCCGCTATGAACCTTAATTTCGCTAGTCATTTTATCATCGCCGTCATTAGCATCAGCCTTATCGAATGCTCTTGACTCGAGCACGACGGAGAAGAGAGGAATGCTGGACGTGCGGAGGCCGAGCAGCGAGGTGTGGAGGGCGAGATGATCATCGCGTGGCAGTGTTGGTCCGTCCGCTGAGGCGTTTGCTGTCAGCCACAACTACCTGGCGACGATCTTAGCACATCGCTGCTATACAGCGGAAAGATATCGCGCGGCTTGCAAGGCGACTGATGACTGCTCTTCGACCGTGTCGTCGATCTGGACCGACTTGGCTGTAAGCACACCTTAGCCGTGCAGCATCAGCTGCTCAATGACTATTTAGCCGCCATCCGGGCGCTCCGCCATGCTGATGGAGGTATAATGGCGGGAAGGCTTTAATAGAAGACGGTCTCCAGACGTGCATGTGCATGTGTGCATACGCATGCGCGTTGATCCGGGAGTGCGTGCATGACAGATACCGAGACAGCCACAAGGATTGCGCGTGAGTTTCGCAGTCTCCTTGACCCAGCCATTGAAGGAGACAGGAGTTCGATACAATGCTTTCCCCTGTAACAGAGTCATCCGAGACCACCACGGAACCATCATCTTCAAACAAAGGAAGGCTGGGAGACAGAAAATCCGCGTTCGCATCAGAAGAGATCTCGTAAAACATGTCCGCACGGACGCCATCAGCCATCTGCTCAGTGACCAACCACTCCTCCCGGAGCACAGACGACAACATCTGCTCCTCACGCCTCCACAACGAGCGAGAAGGAAGAAGCGCTGCACGCGCGATTTCCGCACGCATCAAAGCCGCATGTGCAGGACAGGGTCCTGGCCCGAGCCTCTCGTGCACCGTCACATGTACATTTCGGCCGTTCTGCTAGCAGGGGAGTCGGGCGATCATAAGATGATCGATAGTATTGGTCTAGCTCCGTCAGGTCTGCTTACAAGCACCCTGACTGATCATCGCCAGTGGTCATTGATTGAAAACGAAAACGCGAATGCCGAGGAGGGAGGGCATCCCTCGACAGCGAAGATCACGTCAGGAGGTCACTCGATGCGCGGATACATGAGCTGATGACGTTGGGAGAGCAATTTGCCATTGCTCGTGTCATGATTTTCAAGAAAGGTATGGTCTGACGTGCTGACGTGTACTGACTGTAGTGTGCTGTTCGAAGCAATCGCGAAAAAAAGCGGATCGGCAACGTTCGAGCAATTCATATGCAGGCACAGCTTTGCCCTCATGCATAAGGTTGATCTGGGTCTGAGCCGAAACGTGGGAAGTCACTGTGTAGCTGCATGAAAGCATTGGAGTATGCGTTCATATATGCAGGGCGGCCATTGTGTGGAGCCATAATGCGCTCTGCGATTTTATGTAAGCATTCTGCTCTGCGTAGCATAAAACACTGGTATGAGCGTTTCACCACCACGCGCGACACAGACAACCATAATTGAAGGCGTTGCTACAAACAATGGAACAGGGCAATTCCTTCTTCAGAGCTCGTAGCAAATCGTGGTGTGAGTGAAAGTAAATCGTTGCCTAGCAGCCCTTGCTTGACCGCTAGATCAAACAAAGGCCGCTGGCGAATCTCTGGTACAGGTTTTGGTAAATATGTTGGTACACTATCCGTTCATTTCCAGCCGGGGACGCGCTCCACGTCCGCCCCGGGCGCTCACACCGCACACAGCAACAACAAATGGCGGCGTGTCGTGCTGCCGGCGGTGATACAGCCTTGCATGAGAGGGTGCTACTCATACCGGATTTCCTCGTCGTCGGAACCCGGGGCGTCTTCGTCCTCGTCGCCGTTGGCATCGCCCATCTCCACATCGGGCTCGCCCTCGGCGTCCTCGTCCTCATCGTCTTCCACCGCTACTTCGTTGTCGTCCGGGATGTCGTGACCGTCTGCGTCATCCGCCTTGTGGTCCTCGTCGTCTGCCGCAACGGCGACCGTGCCGAGCCTGCTACGTGTTCTTCGTAGCGCCTCCCTGCCCGTGCCTTCCCGTGTTGTCGGTGTAGACCGCCTGGCTGAGCTTCTGCGCGCAGGAGTGGTGCGGTATGGGCTTGCATGGTGGCTTCTCCTATTGCTGCCTCGTGACGGTCTTCCAGGACGGCGCTTGGCTGCACTCTGTGCTCCTGGTATAGGAGGGAAGATCTCAAATCGGGTAGGTGGGATCATGTCAGCTGGTGTCGACTGTGAGCCAGAGTCATAAGAGTCGGACGGACTCTGGCTACGTGGTCGTGAGGTAACGATAGTCGGGACCACGCCATTCGGCGTCTTACGCGGAGAGCGGCGGGTGGGCGAAACTGGTGTTGCGCTGTTCTCGACAGCTTCTGTTGGTGTCTTCTTGCGGTGTTCCTTCTTCGGGCTGCCGTTCGGCATGTGATCCTCAGTAGAATCCTCGACCGCGTTGTTCTGGGTTTCTTCTGTTGTGAAAGTTGGTTGAAGGCTCGCTTTGAGAGCTTGCTGGACGCCTTCCTCGGGCTGTTCAGGCAATTCGATGGCCTCCACACGCGGAGCTACAGTCTGCATGGGCTGGTTGATGGTGGCCTCCTCGCCCATTGCAAATAAATTCGTTGGCTTGCCCATGACATAAGCCGTCCACAGTAAGAGGTCCTTGTTGAGCTGAATGGTTGCTTTCTTCTCATGCTTGTCAACATATTCTCTCATGTACTCATAGTCGAGCCTCATCGCATATGTTCTGGTGACTGGGTCGCGGACGAGGAAGCGCAAGGCTTCCAGTGTGGATATGATGTCGTCTGGTGTCATTCCAGTCTCTTTTGCAATTCGCGCAATCGAAATATGAGCGCTTCCACTTTGTTGGTCTTTGTATCGTAGCAGGAGCCGGCAAAGCACAGTCCGCCAGTAAGAGCGGTACGACACCAAGCCCATGTCTGAAAGTGGTTTTTCTGGCGAGCCGGTACGACACTCTTGTTTGGTCAGAAGATATGAGAACTCGATCAGTACCCTTCCAAAGCCACGGCGCATGTGTACTGGAAGGACCAGAATACACGACACATTGTTGCCTGGGCTCGCAAGAGCAGGATCATTGCTGAGGTTCTGGATCTCTTGGTCGATACCACCAGCCAGGTGGTCTCCGTGATCTCCGTCTTCTGTCTCTATGCTTTGTGGCAGTGATGGTCCGGAGCCTCTTTTCTCTTTTGAGAAGTAGCCCACAAAGTGACATCCAAACTCGTCGTTTTCGGTCATGATGTAGAACAAGAAAGGCTCCACATCGTAGTACAGGGTCTTTGATCCAAGGAAAAGCTTGGCCAGAAGACACAGATTCTGGCAATACAGCGGATTGCGGCGTCCATCGACTTCCCAGAAAGAAAGTGTTGTGCGTGCGCCTGTCTCGGGGTTCGATATGTTGTCGCGGTAGATTTCGTCACCAGGTGGGTGTTTCGCAGAGCACTTCAACTTGTGGCGCCACGCGACGAAATCCGAGCTCATGTACTTCAAACAGAACTCGCATATGTATAGATGCTTGTTCCTGCTGTACTCCTCAGGGTATGGAGCTGCGTGCCAAGTGTCGATTTCGTAGCCACCGAAGTTGATGCATTTGATCTTACTGGGCAACCCTTGCGATTTTGTTCGCGCAGGAGTTTCGCCGTTGGCCTTGGCCATTTTCTCTTTCCACTTTTCTTCTGCTCTCTCGCGAGCCTCCGAGAAAGCTTTGCGATCGGCGTCCTGTGGGTAGGTTTTAGCCGTATCTGCTTCTGCGTCGGTAAGGATACCGCCATAAGGCTTGCCCTTATTCTCATCGGTTTCGCGATCAGGAAAGGCGTAGAAGGGATTTGTGTACATCGTAGTCTGCACGGCAGGGAAATGCTGAGTGTCCTCGACTTCAGCAGTCAATCCGTTGCGAGCTCTTGCATTGCGAGCACGGCGTATACGGTCTCGTTCACGCCGGCGTTGCTTCTTCTCGACCGTTTTGATCACGACGTCCCATTGTGCAGCTGTTACAGCAATGCCGATAACGAGGCTGCGAGGTTCGTCGCTCTGTGATACAATACGCATTCCTTTTCTGCGATTTTTGAGCTGGCGTTGAGGACGGCCTGTCCGTGATCGTGGCGAGCCGGCGTCCTCTGTGCCATCGAAGCCAGCGACGGTAACCTCGTCTTCAATCGCTTGGTCATTTTCATCAGCTTCATTAGTGGACTTTCTGTGTTTGCGGATTGCCGGTCTTGGTTCGTCGTCATCATCGTCTTCCATGGGAGTTTTTCGTTTTCGTAATGCTCGTGATCCGTCCATAGGGTCTTCGTCCAGAATAAGGGTATTGAATACCGAATGCGAATCAGGTTTGATGCCACCTCTCGCCGCCGGGAACAAGTCGCGCGCCATCTTAGGGGCAGAGGAGTGACGGCGGTCACGACTTTCACTGACATGTCTTGTGTCGGCTTCGAGCCCATTTGCGACACAATCCTTACAACGCCAATTTGCTGTATCTGAATTGTCATTGTTAGCATATCACTTGTTTGTTTGCTCATATCATCTGACAGAGCATGCGTAGGTTTAAGCTGGCTGTATGTACAGTCTGACGTACCTTCTTCGGAGACGAGCGCATTGTTCTCCCGAGCACATTGGCGGTGGGCTGCATGCGTCAGTCAGCGGATGTAACCCCGGATTTCCAAAACATTTATTATATTTATATTGCAAAAGTCCGTTCGACTTCTTGCACTTCTTTGTGAAACATTGGGAGCTGAACATACCGTTATCGCCACAAACGGCGCAGGAGAGCCATTCCTCGAATTCCTCACCGGGATCGTGTTCTTCGTCCTGGTCACAGAAGCTGCACAAATAAGTCAGCATACTCACGAGAGCACAGATTAAATGCTCGAATACTCACGTGCAATGGCTTGCGCGTGCGGTTGGGACTTCGACTTCGTCGCCAACATCCTCGTCGGCAGCCTCCCAGTCGTTCTCCCCGCCCGACCCTGAAGAGTCCGAGTCTGAGTCGTCGTTCTCGCCAACATCGGGATCTTCGTCCTCATCCTCGTCCTCATCTTCTGCTTTCCTTCTGCTGTTGCGCCGTAGTGACCTCGTCTTTACCGCGCCCACGACTTCATCATCGTCTTCGCCATCTGCATCGGCCTCGGAGTCTTCCTCGACTTCGCCCTCAGCATCGGCCTCTGAATCGTCTTCCTCTTGCTCCACCGAAAGCTGATCTTCCAGTTGTTCCTCCGCAGCAGGGTCGTCTGCCATCTTGCGCCTGCGCGGACTGTACTGTACTCCGCGTCCGCGCAGTGTGTTCGGCGTCGGCGCCAAGCGTGACACGGCGATTGTAGCCAGTTTGCTGAGTGCCTAGGCCGTGGCACAGCCGTCCACTATGTTGATTGTAGGCGCATCCGCTCGCTCGTCGCGGTTGTAGTGCTCCTTGGGTTGGCCAACTCTTTGCGCTCCAAGCACTTTCCAACTGTCAGGTGAAATTGCCAGAACAAGCTATCGCGTGATTTTATAGATAATCCACGCGATTTGTGAATGCTTGAGATAAGTCGCGCCGGTTCACTTGCGCAGGCACGCGCGACTAGTGGTGTCGAAGCGTGACGGGCGCGTTTGTCAGCTGCGAGAAGCCGGCTTGCAGGCTGCGGCACGGGTAGTAGGTATTTCGCGGTCCGTTATGATTTTGGTGATGAGATCAGGGGTATGCGACAGCAATAAAGCAGTCGTACAGTCGTTCTGGCGTGTGGGTGATTGTATACAGTGCTCGCTCTCCCGCCCCTGCGAACGACGTCGGCTGTTGGAGAGGTGGAAGCTGCGATCACGGGACCAGCCGTACCCGACGACGACGACAACTCACTTAGCAGCGAGGGTACAGAGCACATAGGTCACCACCACCCCGATCTCCACTCCCACAGGACACACAAAGCAAACCACCGCAATCATGGGTGTCCCCTTCGAAGCTCTCCTCCCTTACGGGATCATGGTAAGATGCGCGCATGCGCGCTTTGCGACCGCGAAGGATTCAATGCTGACCAGTTCTTATAGCTTGCCGTATGCCTACCCACGATTGACGAGAATACCTTTTGAGCGACATGAGCAGCATACTAAACTACGCGAAATAGTTCTTCGGCGTTTCCGGCGCTGGTCTCTCCAAGATCAGGAACATTCAGAACGGCGGCAAGAGGGCCAGGCACTCGGTGGACCAGTGGGACAGACAGAGTATGTGACACTCCAATGGCATCAGAATAAGGAGAAGGAGGATTCCAGGGCTTCAGTTGGCGGATATGTGGAGAATTTGTCCGGATGAGAGGGAGGAATGACCACGGAGAGCTGACATGTTCGTTTGCAGTGATGGACCGCGACCGCCGCCTCACAGGATATCTGCGTGGACAAGTGGACCAGCCTACCGCTCCGGCTGGTTTCGAGGTCAGCAACGGCTGGAGGGTAAGTTACGATACATTGAGGCAGGAGACGGAGTCTGAAGACAGCACTAACGAGTTTGCTATAGGTCGAGAAGCGCATCATTTAAACACATTCCCACATACATGTGAGACGGACGATAGCACGGCGTGCGCAGAATTTTCCTTTTAGTTGAAATTGACATGATTCCAAAACTTCCAACAACTTGGTCCAGAAAATGACATGCTGCCATTATGCTTTGGATGTGATTTGCAGCGAATTGCAGTCCACTCTGCCTATACTTCTAACGCCTTGAACATCCTGCTCAGGCCCTCTCTCATAGACCCTTCATCCAAGCTAAACACTACTCTGAACCATCCGGCTTCTTCAGCTTTCATACCCTCGCCTGAAGTCAAAAAGACTCCAGACTTCACAAACCTATCGTTAATCTCCCTTTCTGCCTCCCAAGGATCCTCTTTGCCAGACCTCTCGAGCCAGGCCCGTAGATCAACCCACAGGAAGAAACCTGCCCGACTGCCCTCCCAGAAAGGAATGCCCTTCTCCCGCAGAAGCTGTCTAGTGAAGGTACTGGTTTCACCTAACTTCTTTTGAGACTCGGCGATGAAGGCATCCAACCAAGCTTCGTCTTCCAGCATCGCCGTAGCAATGGCGTCCGCAGGTCCCGGGATCCAGTGAAATTGATTCATAGCGCTAAGGCAGCGCCAGAGCTCGCTGTTGCGCGTGTATAAAGTGCCAATGCGCAATCCTCCGCCAGCAAGATCCTTGCTCATGCCGTACAAAACGTGCAGACGGTCTGGGTGGATGTGTGTGGTGGCGTCCGGGATTGTAAGTATGCTGCGGAACGGCATAATGGGTTGGGAAGTCGAAGGCTCAGAAGCGTCGATGTTGTATGTCGAAAGAGCGTAGATTTCATCGCTGATGAGGTGAATTGCGTGTTTTTCGCAGAATTGCATGATGGCAATGAGCGCTTCCGGTGGATAGCATTGCCCAAGCGGGTTGTGTGGGTGGCATATGAGCAAAGCCCTGATCGTAGTGCCACTCGCCTGGGCTTCCAGTAAAGCATTCTCGTAGCCTCGCACGGCGCCTTCAGGTGAGAACTGGTCTTCTCCATTGAAAGCCGCGTAGACGCACTTGACACCTGCGCGAGTACCAAAGTCTGATTCGAATGCTTGGTAGCTAGGACGAGAAAGCAGGATGCCGTCTCCTGGAGAAAATATCGAGAACCCTAACATCTCGCACAAGGACATACATCCATTGGCGACAAGCAAGTTGTCTGGATTCATTTTCTCGACTGGATGAAAGTGCCGGGTGATGTGTCTAGCCAGAGCATTACGAAGGCGGCTGCTCCCCCAAGCACCTTGATCGTATGAGAACATGTTCGGTGTGGCTTGGAATTGCTTGTTTGTAAAGTCCGCCACAGCGGGCAGCATCAGGTAATTTTCGGCTGCACCAAGATTGATGATACCATTGGGATTCTTTTCATGGTCATACAGGTTTTGAAGTACCGGCGTCGCAAAGGCGCGAAAAGACGGCTGAGAGGCAAGAGCAAGACCTCGAGAGGAGAGTGTGGACTCTTGACTGGTGCTGGCTGACATCGTGGCGGTTTGTGAGAGCAAATCGCTATAGTCTCGTTCTCAGATGGATGTATGTTCCGTAGGTCGTCGTCTGTTTGGATCGTCGTACCCTGTGTTTGTGTTGAAGGACACTATGCGGTGCGGTGCTAAAAGATTTCTGGTGGAAGGGGAGAAACTCTTTCGGAGCTCTCTGCTTGTTATATAACGCGAACAGTAGAGTGCAATTTGCCGTCAACCACGATCTCGCTGGAGTGTATCTTTCGCGGTAGATGCACTCGATAAAAAATGGAGTGAACATGGGAAAAGACCTACCGTTTATACCGCCGATGACGCAGTTGTGCCTTATCCTGCTGCCTTTGCTATCTTTCACTTTAGCCAGCCAAATGGCAAAGATTGCTCCTTGATGTTCAGGAGATAGGCGAACACCTTCACCGCACGATCTGCGACTTCGAGTACAACGTAAAGAGCATGGCGGTGACCTCATTAGTCTGTCTGCGGAGTTGTCTTCACGGAGTTCAAGGGTGAGCACTGGCTCGTGGAGTCCGGCGGGTACAAGCGGCGGGACCCGACATTGATGATGTTAAGCTTTTAGCGACAAGCTATATATATCTCTGCGTGGTGAGAAAACACGTATTGATGGGTTCAGCAGGCAAGGGGCTATTATTGTATAGTAGGAGGCGCAGTTGTGACACGAGCATGGTAGAGCAGGCTGGTAGTAACGTGTGAAGCGCGGCTGATCTAGGCCAATCTATTTGCGCTGGCTTCAGGTCGCGTCGCCGTGTGGAGTGAGTGAGTGGAGGGGTCGAGTTCAGCACGAGGGAGAGACCCTGAGGACACGCAATGGAAAGCGCAGCCCTGTCTCGTGCTTGCGAGGAGCCAAACATCAGCACGCCGAAAGCCTGTCTCCCTCTGACCGCCCCCGTGTTTATAACACTACACAACAACACTGCACAACCGCATCTCCTCTTGCCAATTGAGCTGCACAACAACACTCTGGTCTTGTACTCCACCGCAAGACCTTCATCTCTCGCTCTACCCGTGGCTCATCCCCACGTACTCGATCACCGAACCGGCTTAAAGCAGCTGGTCCTGCCGCGCCAGAAACACCTCTAGATACCCCAAACACACCTTTCTAATCACCATGAAGGGTACGCGACTGCAATGCGCTCATCTGTAATTTCCCCTGCTAACACAGATGTAGCTCTGATTCTTGTCGGCGGCTTCGGCACTCGCCTCCGCCCTCTCACCCTTACTCTTCCTAAGCCTCTCGTCGAGTTTGGAAACCGTCCCATGATCGTTCACCAGATCGAGGCCCTGGCTCAAGCCGGTGTGACTGACATCGTTCTTGCCGTCAACTACCGGCCCGAGATCATGACCGAGGCCCTCAAGAGCTACGAGAAGCAATACAACGTGAACATCACATTCTCAGTCGAGACCGAGCCATTGGGCACTGCTGGCCCTCTGAAACTTGCGGAGAAGGTCCTCGGCAAGGATGATGCGCCTTTCTTCGTCCTCAACTCGGATGTCATTTGCGACTTCCCCTTCCATGATTTGGCCAACTTCCACAAGGCCCACGGACAGGAGGGCACCATTGTTGTCACTAAGGTTGAAGAGCCCAGCAAATATGGTGTCGTTGTTCACAGGCCCGACCACCCTTCGCGCATCGATCGCTTCGTGGAGAAGCCTGTCGAGTTCGTCGGCAACCGCATCAACGCTGGTATCTACATCTTGAACCCGTCTGTGCTCAGCCGCATTGAGCTGCGCCCGACCTCTATTGAGCAGGAGACCTTCCCTGCGATCGTCAAGGACGGACAACTCCACAGCTTCGACCTCGAGGGTTTCTGGATGGATGTTGGTCAGCCCAAGGATTTCCTCTCTGGCACATGTCTCTACCTCTCCTCCCTCACCAAGCAGGGCAGCAACCTTCTCACACCTGTCAGCGAGCCTTACGTCTACGGTGGCAACGTCATGATTGACCCCACGGCAAAGATTGGCAAGAACTGCAAGATCGGACCTAATGTAGTCATTGGCCCTAACGTCGAGGTCGGCGAGGGTGTGCGCCTTCAGCGCTCAGTGCTGCTCAAGAACTGCAAGATCAAGGAGCACGCCTGGGTGAAGAGCACAATTGTCGGCTGGAACAGCACCGTCGGCAGATGGGCTCGCATGGAGAATGTGTCTGTCCTCGGCGATGATGTGACCATCGGCGACGAGATCTACTGCAACGGCGCAAGTGTTCTCCCTCACAAGAGCATCAAGGCCAACGTCGACAGTAAGTTTATTTGTATTTTGTGTTCGCTGTTCTGGATCACGATGCTAACAATCTGCAGCACCGGCCATTATCATGTAAAACATTTAATACCCACCAAAACTTTGATTCCTCGGCACTTCTCCCACATCTCTACTCCCAAGCATGAAGGCATGCATCTTGTGCAATCACCACGGTACATTGTCTTTCTACCATTATACAGCATTACATTACTGTTTTCGACGACTGAAGCGCGCGGCGTTCTGGTTATCCATGTGTTCACGTCTAGCGGATGAGGAGCGAAGGAGGCTATTATAAAAGCGAAAGATAGGGTTCTTGACGTACAAAAAATAAAACTACCATGGCGTTTTGTAAGCCGGACCTTCTGATTTCTGAGCTATACATTTTTGATGATTCCATGAACAATCACGCGGAAAGATGGGTCGCTTAAATGTTGGATCCAAATCGAACTTGAGTACTCTGGGGTTATATCGGATATCTCACCCTTGACCCGCGCCATTGCCATGCTACAATCTTGCTTCGCGTTTTCCAATGGCACGAATCTCCGAGAGACCCATCCGGATACCCATCTCGCGATGAAGTGCCCCGAGCTGGGAAGTTTACCTGGATCTTTCTCTCGGCTTGGTGTATTTCTCCGCCTTTCCAGGGTTCTCCACACTCCACCTCGATGCTCACAACGTCAGTTCCATGTGCCGAACCTTTCTACAACTGCGTTTAACACCTTAGCGTCCAGCATGCTAACCACGAGGCAGGCGAATTGCAAGATTTAGCGTGCGGGGTCGCTGTGGACGTGCATGTCTTGTCGGAGCTTGCGAGGGTGCTTGTCTTGCTTTGACCTTGCTGGCGTCGCATCCGGGGCTTGAGGGTTTGGCTATCATTGAATTCTTGAGAGATGTTGCTGATGTTACATTGCTCTAAGCACCGAGTTCGCTTGCTCGATATCGAGTTGTGATTTCAATGAGGCGTAAGAGCGATGCTGGGACGCTGGACTGACCTCGCACATCATAGTAGCGCACCTAGTCTATTACTTGCCGGATCGACTCTGATTCCAACTTTCGGAAGATGTGGGCGCAGGTGCTACATCCGGTCCCGGGAACGACACCGCTTGATTCCAGCCTTTCTCTAGCCTGCATAATGTCCACTGGATCTGGAGCCTCTGCGCTATTGCGCGATCACATAAGCCCATTGGCCCTTCCATTTAACGACTCATGCAGTCTGCGTTAATAGCATGCATGCTGCATGCAACTCCAGGTATTTCCCCGCGTCTATATCGTGATCGGCACCCGGGTAACTGCAAAACCTCTAGGGCTTCGTCTCTGCGGTTATGCGGCCATAGACTTTTGCGAGAGTCACTAGCAATGGCATGGCACGAGACTCTCGTACGCGAGAAATTATGACGACGATCTCAGCGGGAAAAAGCTATGGAGCTTCCGAGGCCGACAATGAGGTCTTCACACGGCAATGGGGATTGCCGTGCGTTGCGTCTAGGTCGATCATATAAATTACGAGGGCGCGTTCCCTCCTGGAGCTTGGTGTACATTGCAGCTCCTCAAGTACACTTTGTTGGTTTATTCCAGTATGCTGAGGCCAAACAACGTTGCTGTTGGCGCTTTGGCGCTCGCGTTTGCCCGAGGATCCAATGGACAAAACAATTCGACTCCTGGCCCTGCTTGGGTACAGTCGGACTATGATTCATCTCCTCCAGTCTACCCTTCCCGTGAGTACAGCTCGTCCAGCTTGATACGCATTGCATCAGACTAACACTTGCTACAGCCAATGCTACTGGTCTAGGTTGGGAGGCTGCATTCCAGCAAGCAAGCGACTTTGTTTCTCAATTGACGCTCGAGGAGAAGGTCAGATTGGTAACAGGCACTGCTGGTCCTTGCGTCGGAAACATTGGACCAGTTGAACGACTTGGTTTCAACGGTCTTTGCTTGCAGGATGGGCCCCTTGCAATCAGAGAGGCTACCATGGCAAGCGTGTACCCTGCAGGCTTGACAGTCGCAGCATCATGGGACAGAAACCTTGCCCATGTCCGCGGACAGGATATGGCTGACGAGTTCGTGGGCAAGGGAGCTCATGTTGCTCTTGGGCCCGTCGCTGGACCACTGGGAAGATCAGGGTATGGCGGCCGCAATTGGGAGGGCTTCAGTCCGGACCCATGGCTTACGGGAGAGCTGTTCGCGGAGACTATTATTGGCATGGAAGAGCAGGGCATCCAGGCTTGTGCTAAACGTGAGCATGGCTCTTTCCACAAAAGTCAAACATCAGCTAATTACATCTCACAGACTACATTGGCAACGAACAGGAGACGCAAAGAAATCCCAGCGTAAATTCTGAGGGTCAGACCATTGAGGCAGTGTCGAGCAACATCGACGACAGAACGCTGCACGAAGTCTAGTATGGCATAACATCTCAAAACAAGTGAAAGCAATTACTGATCTAGATCTCAGCGCCTGGCCGTTCGCAAACGCTGTCAAAGCAGGTGTCTCTTCGGTAATGTGCTCTTACAATCGCATCAACGGCTCTTATGGTTGCGCGAACAGCAAGCTGTTGAACGGTGTTCTCAAAGACGAGCTGAACTTCCAAGGCTATGGTAAGATTGAACCTCAATGCACGGAAGTATAATTGAAGCTGATCTTCTTTCAAGTGATGTCGGATTGGTTGGCTACTCATGCCGGAGTCGCAACGATTCTTGCAGGTCTCGATATGGATATGCCTGGCGGCATTGCCTTCACGGAGACTGCGCATTCCTACTTCGGAGGCAACATAACGACCGCGATCAACAATGGCAGCATTCCGATCGATCGTCTCGACGATATGGTCAGGAGAATTATGACGCCTTATTACAGGTTGAACCAGAACGCGGCATCATACCCAGGAATCGACCCGAGCTCTGGAGGCCTCAACTTCTTCCCACGTTTGTCTACTTGACTTTGTTGCATCGAAACATCTGCTGATCGTTAACTAGCTTCGTCGTACCTATACAACTTCACCTACAACTCGGAAGCTAACGTCGACGTCCGTGGCGACCACAAGAAACTGATTCGCGAGCTTGGCGCGGCAGGCATTGTCTTGCTTAAGAATGAGAACAACGCTCTGCCGCTCAAGGCTCCAAAGAACATTGGCGTCTTTGGTAATGATGCTGGTGATTTGACAAACGGGCTTCTGGCCAGCAACAATTACGAATATGGTGTACTTGCCGCAGGTGGTGGCTCGGGCACTGGAAGGTTGACTTACGTTGTCACACCTTTGGATGCCATCAAGCGTCGCGCCGAGCAAGACGACACACTCGTGCAATACGTTCTCAACAACACCCAGATCATCAGCAGTGGCACCCTATCACCCGTATACCCGGCTCCCGAGACCTGTATTGTTTTCTTGAAGACTTGGGCAACAGAAGGCGAGGATAGGACCAGCTTGGAAGTCGACTGGAACGGTACTGCATTGGCAAACACCGTTGCCAACAACTGCGCCAACACCATCGTGGTCACAAACAGCGGCGGTTTGAACGTCTTGCCGTAAGTTCACAGCAATCCAGCGCACAAAAAGACGACCGTCTCTAATGAAGTATTACAGATTTGCCAACCACCCGAACATCACCGCCATCTTGGCGGCACACCTTGGAGGGCAAGAGACTGGCAATAGCATCGTCGACGTTCTCTACGGTGATGTCAACCCCTCTGGTCACCTTCCCTACACTATTGCCAAGGAAGAGAGCGACTACGCCTTCGCCGATATCACCAACTCGACCGAGCTTCTCAACACCACCGATCCCACCACATGGCAGTCGAACTTCGAAGAGCGCCTCCTTATCGACTACCGCCACTTTGACTACTATGATCTGGAGGTCCAGTTCGAGTTTGGATTCGGTCTCTCGTACACCACCTTCGGCATGTCGAACGTGTCCGTGTCCGGCGCGAGCAACGGAGCTATTTCTTCCGGATGTCCTAAGGATGGCGATAACAGTTCGTCCACTACTCCCGCACCAGGCGGTGATGCCGCTCTCTGGGAGACTCTGTACACCGTCTCGGTCAGTGTTTCGAACACTGGCAAGATTGCCGGTGCTACAGTCCCACAGCTCTACCTCGGTCTGCCGCAGCCTGCCAACGAGGACGTCACTCCTGTCAAGGTCCTTCGTGGATTCGAGAAGGTATATTTGCAGCCTGGTGAGAGCCAGACTGTGCAATTCCCACTCATGAGGCGTGATCTCAGCTACTGGGACATCGACCAACAGCAATGGGTCATCGGCAATGGCGATGTCAAGGTCTACGCTGGCTTCTCTAGCAGAGACATCCAGGCCCAGGCATCTTTCAGCCCACTCAGTGGCGATGGCCAGATGAAGAAGAGGTGGAGGTATGAGAAGCGATGGAGCATGCAGGCCTAAGGATGTATAGGAAATCAAGCGTCCAGCGTGTTCTTGTCGCATAGACCTTTCGAAGCCACTGCTACGATGATACGAAAGAAACACATGGGAGCGTTCAAGTAGAGTTCTACTCAGGCTGACAAGACGAGGATCTCACTGGGCGTCCATATTTTTGGACGCCTGAGATCTTGGGTAGCAGTCTTGTGAATGTCTCTTCCCACTACTCCCCGCCGTTCAATAACAGGCCACCTTACATGACATCGTAATATTAAAAAGCTCACATATACGTCCCGACCGAAATGCCTCTCAACATTACCAGGAGAGGATGTGTCAGAAAGACATCAGTAAAAGGCCTGTGTCCACTGTAGAAGCCAGCCACACTCGTCAAAATGCTTGAAGCCGATCCATGCGCGTTCCCGATCTCTTCGGGTGCTTCGCATGGCTACCAACAATACACAACATACGCGGGCCCACGCGAGAACAAGTGCACATGCATCGCAGCTCTACCTGCATCGTAGGGATGCTTGCAGCTTGTTGATCTGAGGAAGAGGGCCGAGTGGATCGATATGCGGCGAGTAGTCTCAACGACTGTGTCTCTCCCAGTGCCTACAGCTTCAGATTGAGTGTAGCTTGCGTTATGGAGATTGGGAAAGAATACTCAAAGTGGACGCTACCATAAAATCACAGCTCTGAACCCAAGGAAGCTTATGAGCGGGGTTCGACCTGCATGGAGAGATGTCGACCATCTGTTGCCACTGAGATTCCGTAAAAGTCCAACCTGCATGGACTCATCTACCTTCGCGATATCGATCGCGGAACGAGGCAGCTACCAGTGAGATGTTGTGCAGTTCTCACTCCTACATCCGCTCATATCTTACAACAAACACCATGAAGTAAGATTCCACATTCATATGCACTGATCGTTAGACTTGGAGTCTAGGAACTAATATGAGTACCACCGAGATGCTATACAAGCCTCGCTCGTGTACACGCTCATATACTCCAATATGAGATAAGAAGTAACAGTGTTTGCCATCGAGATAGCCGGCAAATTTCACAATCTGCATGCTGATATCTTGGACTCGGAGTTTGAAAAGCATCGCAGTTACCTTTGAGATGATATGCAAGCCTCACTCTCATACGTGATCATATCTTATCGTATGGAACGAGAATTGAGGATGTCCGCCATCGAGATGTCGGGCAGGTCTCACTGTCACACGTGCTAATGACTTCAAGTCTGAATTCAAAAACCACCACCACTGCCACTGAGATGCAATGCAAGCTCCATGCCCACACGTGCTCATACATTGTAGTATGCACGTTAGAAGCGACCGTGTTCGCCATCGAGATATGATATTGATCTCAAGACTGTACGTGCTAATGCCTTGGGCCGGGGATCCAAAGACCACCCAGACTATCACTGAGATGTGTCTGTAATACGAAACGATGAACGGGAAGGTCAAGATTGAATTAGACATTGTAGATTTGTAATAGTCTCTTTCCCATAACGCCCAGCGTCAAGATAATGGTTAAAATAAGAGTTTTGGTAAAGAAAAGTCCGTCTAGAAAAGAAAAATCCAGGGGTATCTGAATGAAGTCCGTTCAGATCGTGACAACGGTTTAACGAGAAGTTTTAACAAATGAAAGAGGAAGTGGAAAGCCACCCAATGCATGTCGGGAAGCCTCTAGAGTCCAGAGTCGATCTGCGCAACGTAGTTGTTGTCGGTAAAGTCCCACCAGTTGCGGCAGGTCTGCGCAATAGAAGCGGGAACGTCCATCTTCTTCACCTCCTTGGGCTGCTCAAGAAGGTTGATATTCATGCCCTGGGAGGTGTGCCACGCGACGTGGCAGTGAACAGGCCACATGCCGGGGTTGTCGAGCTCAATCTGCACGACGAGGTAGCCGTTGGGACGGATGAGCTGGGTGTCACGGCGTTGCGGATTATCAGCGTTGACGATGCTGCCGTCCCAGCTGCCAGTGCCTTCGGCGAGGACTTGGATGTTGTGGCCGTGAGCGTGGATGGGGTGGGATGCAGGCAGGCCAACACTGTGCATGATGATGCGGACGGACTTGGCGTTGCCCATGTTGAAGACTTGGCGGTTCTTGGTGAAGTTGGTGTTACCAACGGCTGCATCGAGGAAGATGGGATCGTTGAAGTCGCCCACGTAGCTCACGTTGTTCATGTACCAAACGAACTCACCGGTAGCGTTGTTGGCACCGGTGAGAAGGAAGTCGAGAGTCACCTCCGGGTCGGAAACGTTCATCTTGTAAGATGGGACGGCGATGTCAAGAGCCTGGTTGCTGCAAGCATCCGGGAAGAGGTAACGAGATGGGTCGACGTGAGACTCAGTGTCGGGATCGATGCTCTGTTCGGCATATTCGTAGAAGATCTTAGCCTTAGCAGAGGTTGCAACGCCAGTGTTCAAGCTGCAGCCAGTCTCTCCATCAGGGCCAAGACCAGAAGGACCTTCGTCGACTCTCATCCAGACAGCCTCGGTAGGGTCATCGCCACCCTGAACAATGACCTCAGTACGTTGGCCAACAGCGAGGGTGACCATGTCTGTCTGATAAGGCTCGACGGCGACAAAGTCGTTGGTGATGACGGTCATGTTGTAGCCATCAATGCTGAAGAAGAGGACGGCCTCAGCACTGTGGTTGATCAAGCGAAGGAGGTGCTTCTTGCCAGTCTGGAATTTGAAAGTAGAAAGGCTCGCATTGGAAGTGCATGCCTTCTCGGTCTCGTTGCAAGGATAGTTGGCCTTGCCGTTGATGAGCATGTTATTGGCAGCTGGAGGGAAGATGGGACCGTCTCTAGAGGCGTGGTAGACCTGTTCAAGAAGGTTCTCGTAGTAGTCGTGGAACCAGTCAGAAAGCATGACAGGGCCGACATCGATGTCCCACTCGTCGGTCGCAGGGCCATGGATGACGATTGGGCCTGACAAGCCGTTGAGGTATTGGGAGGAGTGGTGGGCGTGCCACCAGGTGGTTCCAAACAATTCTGCCCTGATACGATACGTGAACGATGTACCGGGAGCAATAGGACACTGGCTGACGGTAGAAACACCATCGTAGTAGGGAGTACCGGTCTGCAAGAAGCCGTGCCAGTGTATCGACGTGCCCTCATTCTCGAGAGCGTTGTGGACAGTGACTTCGATCCAGTCGCCCCAGTTGGCCTCGATCAAAGGACCAGGGAATTGGTTGTTGGCAACAAGCATTGGGGTCACAACACCGTCTGGCGACATCGTGGTGTTTGTGATAGTCCAGTCGTAGTGGCGCGTGATACCTGTGTTCGGGATCTCGCGTGGGTTGTATGGGTTGGTGTTGTTTGTGCTCCTATCTCCCCATGGGAAGATGCCACCACCCGGCTTGGGGCCATCGAGATAACGAGCCAAATCGGCATTGTCGAGCGTTCCAAGCGTGCTGTCGCCTGGCAATAGCTGTGTCAGTGCACATAGTAGTCTATGAGGAGAAGGCATGATGTACCGTTTGTGTCTGCCTGTGAGAGTGCCTCCGAGACTTTTGTATCGATCTCGCCAAGGTCTGCTGCTGCTGCAATCGACGCCGTGGCGGCGAGCGCCAGGGCGGTAAACCTAGAGACGAAGCCCATGTCGGGTGGATACTATGCACTATGCACCTATGCGAGGCTGGAAGCTCAATGTGGCGTTTGGTGCCACTGAGAAACGAGTGTGGTGTAACGAAAGTGGGGAGTCGACGACTGTAACGGAAGCAAGCAAACCTGAGAATGGGAGATGAGGCAATTGCTCATATATACAAACAGGCTCGAATCCTACAGCACCACCGCTTAAGACGGATGTTCGGCGTGCATTCGTAACCATCTTGAAAACGGCCATGGAACGGCCAATGATGTACAATGGTGTCGGTTGCGTGTAGGTGAACACAAACCGTTAACCCCAGAGATCTACAGTATACGCCGTAGCGCCATCGCGGCGGATAGCACCCACCCATGCGAGCATGGAGATCTACCATGGATGGTGGCTGGGCGGCGCAACATTAGGCTGCCTGCCCTTACCTGCATTAGTTCATCCATGGCGAACTCGCTTGCCTGCCGCCTTGTTCCTTTGTTCTTGGTATCTCTCGAGGCCGTATCCTCGTGCGTGTGCGGATTCGCAGCATCGTGGCCGTTGAGAGACATTTGAGGTCTGTTATTGTTTCAGGGAGTTTAATTGACGAAGCATGAGCGCACGGATGCCGGTCCTTCGCCTGCGCCGTGCATCGTCTCTCCCCAGTTCTGAACGTCGCCGTTGCAGCAACGTGAGGACAACGGCAGGCCGCATCATGCCAACCGCTTGAGACAGGCAATCTATTCTGCATGCACGTAATTTGATGTCTGCAGCGTCTGCAATCATATAACTGCTCGCTCATGTCCGCGGCTGCGTAGTTGCAAGGCGTTGCGAGGGCACCCAAATTGAGTTGCGCAGGTCACAAACCTTGCGTGAGCCGCCTATCACTCACGTACTGGGTACACAAGGTACGGAGGTACGCCAGACCAAGGAACAGAGGAGGGATTTGTCGATCAACCGGCTTTCTCCTCATGTTGCCACTGGTCTCTGTCAGTCCCTGCAGCATCCAGAATATTGATCGAGTAGTCTGGTATATGCTGCTCATCATCGACCGAGAAAGGCAAGTTTGGCAAGGCTGCCGCTTACCGAAAGGCCTTGATTGGAAAGCCATTATTCCTTCGACGGCTTGTTGCGATTCTTAGCATGGGCAACGGAGTGGACGCCTTGTTGACAGCGGCTGCTCGCAGACGGCTGGTAAAGTTCGCAAGGCTTGGTTGCATTCTGCTGAAGCTGCAGGTACCTGTGGCCACATGGCTGGTATGGCGCTTTCATGCATCTCAAGATCGTTTCATGCGGGTGTGGAGGGTATGAAGCGCTCGAGGAAATTGATTCACTGTTTTCTCGATCGCTTACTATCGCCGATTGAGGGTCAACTCATGTTATATAGATTTCGCTATCAACGCAAACTTGCGCATACGGCTCGCAAATATGCTCATATCCCATCACAATGTCTCTAAACGGTGGGGTTGCAGGCTCATCGAATCCAACGGCTTCCACCAACATACCAAGATTGAGGCGTGCTCTTCCGCGCGACTGCAATTGGCTTCAGATAGCAATCACAATCACTTACCTGCACTTCACACGGAGCGATCTCCATTTGGCATTGCACGTGTGATCAGCCATCCGTTCAACCACATGGTACGCCACGCCGCCGAACCATCCATAACGGCTGAGTAGCCCTACGAAGCTCGGCGCCCAGGACACTCAATGAGCTCAAGACTCCAGCCACCGTCCTGTCGAACCTCGAAGAACATACACACGGCTCGTAGCTTGAGGGCTTTCCTCGCTAAGCAAAGAATCCTCCGGACTTCAGGACTGTACTCCACAAACGCTTTTGCTTCCTCGGCCGTCGACTCCATCAGCGCGCCAGGATTGACATATTGCGGCATCATCGAATCTCTGCTTCAAGCAAGGCTTCGCCTCTGCAATATACCAGGAGGCACACACGATATAGTACCTGACTTGACATTGAACGCTTGAAAGTGACAAAAGGCAGGTGCAGTCGGGATCTGCAAGGCCCCAACTTCTACATCTGCATGCGCGCATATGTACGAACATGCACGCCATCCCTCCACTGGTATCATATGCACCACGAGTTGATAACAAAGCTAATAAGGTAGGGATCCATCGATGAAAAAGTAAACGTGCATCAAAGGTACAGTCGACGAACATCGGAACATGCCATGCATCGTGCATCCTCGTCACATCAATCCAAATGCTCAAACCCAAAACCATCACCTTACAGGTACTCCCAACCACGTCGCTTCTACTTTCCACTCCTTGCACAAGACCCCAGCATAACACATACAAGCATCATCGCCGCAGCAACACAGAGCAGGTGACAAGGCCACCCATGTCGGCATCCTGCATAAGCAGGGCGGGGTGGCTGCGACGCCACAGCAACCTCTGCCACCTGCATGCAGCAACCAACCTTAAGCAAAGCATCGTGAAGACATTGATTGCGTGAACTCTCCAGCCTTAGATGGCTGGGTGAAGAAGTCAGACTTCTGCGTGATCGTCCGAGTGATTGAGTGGCTGGCTGAAGAAAACGCCAAACGTTTGCAGCGAAGAAAATCGGGGCATGGCATTCGCGGTATCTCGGTATCTTTATTCCCGCCCAAGACGCAATCGCAAGCAGCCAGGGGGTAAGAGAAGAAAACAGCGCCGTTTATCATGTACATCCGTTGAAAACATCTCCAAAATTCCCCCAAACCAGCACCTCCCTGTCGTAAGAGGTATCTATAGAAGAAAAGACGAAAAGTACGCGCCACGTCTTGCAATCAGACGGGAACGAAAAGAAATGTGAGAAGACGAGAAACGTCCCTTTCCAGAGACAGACAAAAACGTCGTCGTCGTCCTAGATACATCGTCCTTTTCTTCAGCAAACCACAAAGCGCCGCCAGCGAAGCTATGTGTATCATCATCAGCACTACCGCTTCTTCGCAGCTCCGATGTGCGTGCCGTGGACTTTGCTTCCGAACAGCAAACTGCTCCTGCTCTCTTGCCAGTGAGCAGCGAGTGGTGACAGGTGCAACATCATGAGCGTGCGGCTTGACTTGCCGTTGGCTGCGGTACCGCCGAGCGACGATTGGAGGAGGTAGGTCAACTAGTTCATCATAACGTTAGCAATCTTCCACAAATACAAGCGAAAGGGCTTGCTACATACCTTCGAATTGCGGTAAGGCACGTGGGCCTCTCCTTTTCCGCTTCCAAGGGCGGCAATGACATCGCCCAAGCTCGACAGCGACTTGTTGATCGCCTGTGTCTCCTTCATGCGGTTGCCTTCTGCGCCAGACTGCTTCAAGCGTTCGCTACCTGCCAAGTCGACGAGGTTGAGGATACCTTCACTGCTCTCTCCTGTGGCTTCACAGGAGCCCTTGAGCGTGAGCATGAAAATGCTGTGACTGCGTGACGATCGCTCGTTGGCCTTTGTAGCTGCGACACGACGGTTCTTTGCGGCGGTGTCCAGAAGCTGCTCGACAGCTTTGGTTGTGTAGGCTGTTGCTTGTTCCTCCGTTGACTTGTCTGCTGGAACGTCGACATCGGGTGCGGCAGGCGGCCATGAAGCATCGTTCGCTGGTGGAGGCCAAAGAGCGCGAGCTGTGAGGTTGTTGACTGTTGTTTTGCCTGTGATGGGGTCATGGTGGATTTCGTGCTTCTCTTTCTTCTTGCTGCGTGTATTGGCTTCGTCGTCGTTGTCCCAGGACTTTGCATCGCCAAGCAAGTCATTGATCATCTCGTTGTATACTTCTACAAAGCTGGCTTCGACAACATAGTCCCACCCTTTTGATTTAAGGCGTTGGATCTCGGCGAGCAAGTGAGATATCGACGATGGGATGATTCCATTGTCGCCGGACATACCAAACGTCTTGCCACTGCCGGTCTGGCCATACGACAGGATAGAGACATTGTATCCATCAATGACACTCTGCACCAGCTCTTGGCACTCTTCGAAGACGGCACGATTAGGTGTGCCCGCTGTGAAGACACGATCGAAAGCATACGAGTGTTTCTCGTTCCTTTCTTTGCCTGTCACGGAGACAGTCGTCGGTGCATGCACAACCATTTCCTTCGTGCCTTCCAGAGAATCGAAATCCGGGTATTCGACCCTTGCAGGGTCCTTCTCATCTCCAAGAAGTGGTCTGGTTCGCACGAATACACGGATGTTACCCTTCAGCTCCAGGATGGTGGCGTTCAGTTTCCTTCGGAGCATCTCTTCCCTTCGGAGCGTCTCGATAGTTGCTTCCTTCGCAGCCAAAGCGTCTGCAAGTTTCTCGCTCATGTTGGTGAACTCAAGACTTTGTGCCTCTTGGTTTCCCTCAAGGAAGTGTGCCTTTGAGATCAGTGTAGCCTTTTCCTGCTCCAATGCAGCACTCTGGGTTTCGACCGAAGTAAGCTGCTTTCGTAGACTGTTCATTGTCGCATTGCCGGCTTCCAGTTGTGTCTGTAGAGAAGTGACGTTGTCTTTCAATGCTTGCACTTGGTCCGCTGATTCGGCTGCTCTGCCTTGGTCTGCTCTTCGCAATTCGTTGATCTCGTCCTGCAGTTTCGAAATTTCGGTGGCGTGTCTTGTTCTCATCTCGTCGAGTTCTTCCCAATGCTGTGAGGTCAAGTCGGCAATTTCATCGCGTTTTTGCTTCTCCATCTCTTCTTTCGCTGCTTTGATCTCTTTCTCCAGACCTTCCACAGCTCGCTCGCCATCTCTTTCTAGTTTCTGCAGCTGCCTCTCATGCTTGGAGTTGATTTCACTGGTTTCTCGTTCGTGGCGCCTTTCAAGGTCCTGCGTCTCTCGCTCATGATCTCGTCTCGCTTGTCGCAAATCGTTGGTTGTGGTATGTAGATCAGTTCGTGCTCTCTCAAGATCGGCAGAAACGGTTCGACTTGATTTGGTCAAATCGCGGTTGAGTTCGGTCAATTCTTGCACTATTGAGGTATGAGCATGTCTGGTAGAGGCTTCATTCTGGTCTTCACTGACCTCGGCTTTTGTAGATAGAGAGGGATTCCTCCAATGCAGTCTTGGAATCTGCAGCTGAAGCAAATTGAGTGCGGAGCATGGCATACAGATTTTCCTGCCGCGAGTAAGCATCAACCTCGTCAAATAAACTGGTCAGTATCACTCACCATGTCCTCTAGTCGACCTTTTGTATCCCACGCTGGAAAAGATGTAAGCTTCTCTTTCGTCAAAAACACTGGTAATGGTTCAGGCTTGCGCTTGCCTGTTTTCGGCGTGCGCAAGCCATTTGGAGGAGGGAAGTCTTTCAAAGGAGAAGGGGTTTGTAGTGTTTGGGCAGATTGTGTGTGACGTAGCGTAGGGGTGCAAGAAAATTTGGGTATCTTCGACGGTGAAACCGATCCCTTCTTGTGTTCAACAGAAGATTGGTCACGCTTGTCAGAGGTCTTGCGTTGTTTTTTGGGAGTAATAGAAAGTCCAGCAAATGCTGTGTTCAAGGAATCGTTGCGAATGGGGTGGCCGTCTTCACGAAGCGTAAGAGAAGTCTCACGAGAGGACGCGTTGTGCTCTCGAAAGGAACCTGCTCTACTCCCACAGCCGTTGGTATGCGACCCAGAATGTTGAAGTCTGGGATCGTCCGACTTGTAGTGTTGACGCAAATCTCCGTCTGTCCTTCTCTTTCGAAGAGTAATCCTGTCGTGATCCGACGGGGCAAGAGAAATAATCGGTGTACCTTTGCGCTTTCCCATAACTCCCGCGTCCTCTTCGTCGATGTCCATGGCTGGGTCGGCTGCTGCTGATGATGCTGCGGATACTGTTTGCTGACGGGCAGCCTGGACGTGGCGCAAGCCGACTCCTCGACTGGCGGGACGACTGCTTCCAGAGCTGCTGTTGGACGTATTCGATGTATTGCGGTAGGTGTTGGCTCTGCCGTTGCCGAGTCCTGTCTTTGGTAATTGCGATCGCGAGGCACTCGTGGTTTCGCCCGCGCGTTCAGCAAGCGTCTTTCGCTTCATAGGCGGTTCGGGTACTGCTCGTCTGGTTAGTGCTGCGCTCCGGTCAATGCATTGTGCTTCAGGCCTCACTCACAATTACTCGGCTTGTGTTTGGTGGTTGACATTGGAGGCGGCATGTGGCCGTCGCGTGCACTTCGCGCATTGAGGTCGCTCTGGCTCGTCTCGCCCAATGTCCGCATCGCTCCCGCCAGAGTCTGCGGCAGTCTCGAAGGCGGCTTGAGTCCGGATGGGCGCATGTTTTCGAGCTGCGACTGCGGCCGCTCCATGATGATGGTGGTGGGATGTATCCGAGCGATGTTGGATATCTGAAACTGCTGCAAGAGTACGACGATTAACATTCAGTCCATGCCGCACGGAGGTCGTTCGCGAAAAGATGAAGATGGCGTTCTGTTCCGGGGTCTCCCAGCTGCTTCGAGGCCGAGTGTTTTGGGCGTTGTAAACAGAGGCGCGATTCGTGCATACGCGCGGGATCCTTGCCGCCCGCTGCAGATTCGAGGCACAGGGACCTACGACGTGATTGATCCATTGAACCTCCCATGCGACATAACTAGATATCGACTGTGATTCAGACACAGAACTCCGTATGAATTTCTTGAGCCATATTATACACGTTGTAGCCATCAGACTGGCAAATATCCTGTGTGTACATGTACCTCGTCTGCGAGAAGATTTGGGGTTACTAGGGTTGTAGCCACCAAGGCAATTGCACCATATCTCTACGACTATCGCTGTTGGTGTATATGTATGCTTATGGAGAATGGCAGAGCATGTATGATGTCCATTTTGTAGTATACTGGGTGCTTTGTCTCGACAGCATGGCCGCGTATGGGTTGAGCGCTGCTACACGTCTCAGCAAGCTGAAGGAAAGCACGACTTGTACACCATGATCACCGCATAATTCCAGGCGAACGGGCATCAAAGCACAGAACACCCAGGAAGACGAAGCAAATCAAGGCCACTGGTCATCGCAGAAAGACAAGTATACGGCAGGCGCCAGATATCTCTGACCGTTTTATGGGAGTGAGTAGCTTAATGCACCATGTGAATTATTTCTTGCCGTACGTCAAGCTTGAATGCAGGTCACCCTACTGTGAGGAAGCCATCTCAGCGATACGTGGGATGGATCTGAATACTGCAATATTCGCGTTGATGCTCTGCTGTCGTTTATTATTTGATCTGTGCTTCTCATTCAATTCAAAGGTCTTGGACCGGACGTCTCACTCTCAACACGCGCAATAGCCCGAGCCTGTTCGTGCCCTGCTTGTCGTCGTCCACCAAAAGACAAGCACCAATGATGAGTGTTCACTTTCTCGCCTTGCCAGCATTGGCATGTGTATGCTTGCCTCCGTGTGTCTTCTTGATACCGCCACCCAGCTTCTCCTTCCCATCACGTTGCCCATGCGACTGCATCGGAGCCACGCGCCCTTGAACCTTTCCTGTGTTACCCAAAGAGAGACCTGCGATCTGCTCAAGATGTTTGTTGACATCCGCCACGACACGCCTGACCACCCACGTCTCCACGCCTCTGTCCCGGTGTTCTGCGCCGGTAGTCGCCATCTTCGCCGTCAGCAGCTCGTTTGCCTGAGCAGCGGAGATGAGAGGCACCAGCTTCAGCATGAACCTGCAGTACTGTTGCGGCCACTTTTTCCACGAGTCTCGAGCGAGAGTAGTGCATGTGGTGTCGGCGAAGACGAGACGACCGTGCAAGTGGAGGTCGAGAGCTTCGTCGATGGGTTTGCCCCAGTAGGTGATGGATGCATCTTGCAGGCTCTCTTTCATGGTGAGAGTGTGTTTAGGACCGGTAGGGCTTGTGATCGATGGATTGTGGCTTGCCATTGTTGAGCTGTTGGACGTGCTAGCGCCTGGTTGAAAGGAAGCTTTGGTGACTGCGCGTGGTCTGTGGCTTGGTTGGGCTGGTATCTGAGAGTATGGTAAGAGTGCGCGGAAGTAGCCCAAGGAGAAGAGAACCAAGTGAGGGAAGCGAGCTTGCTGTCGACCAGCGTCAATTAAATTGAAGTTGCCATGTGATAGACGAGGAAAGAGCGAAGGGTGAATGTTTGCTTACACGTCACATCCATCACGTGCCGCACCACATTGACACATGTGAAAAAAGACCATGTCAAGCCGAGATGTTACATTCATCGTCCTCATGAGCTCAGACTGCTCTGTGTATATCCTACAAAATTGACGCCTTTTAGTCCAAGAACCTCCTGATTTCCCCACCCACACCCTCAAGGTCAAGCAGGAAAGTATCGTGTCCAAACAGTGAGCGGTCTTCACCGAGTTCCACGTGCGTCACACTCCTGTTACCGGCCTTGCGAAGAGTTTCGGCAATCTCTCGCTGTTGGAACGCTGGGAAGAGAATGTCCGAAACTACACCCAACACGAGTGTTGGCGTGTCGCGCAAAGGCATCATTCCCTTGACCAAATCCTCTGCCGGCTCGTTTGACCCCTCAGAAGCTGGCGATGAAGTTGACGACATTACTTCGGCACTGCTCGTCTCCTTCTCCTCGTAGGGCTGATCGGGAAGAGTCAAGTTGCAAACAGCAGCACTCGACAGCTGGTCTGCTGGGATATTGAGACGGCCAGAGTTCTCCTCGCGGCGCTGTAATGTTGATTCCTGCATACCAGAGCCGAGGTCGAAGAGATCCATAGCCTTGGAGATGTAGATCAAGCTGTTGGCATCGTACTCAAGGCACCATTTCTCACCAGCATGGTCGAGGTAGGTTTCGATCAAGAAGTCTGCGCATAAAGCAGGTGGCTTGCTGGGGTCCGCTCTTTGACGGCCGAAGCGCTTCTCCCACTCAGGACCTGAGCGGTAAGTGATGGTAGCAATTTCACGCGCTAGCTTCATGCCGGCGTGAGGCGGGATGGTCTCGTAGTAGTTTCCGCGGGTCTTGGACCAAGCGGCATCATTCATAAGGACTTGCCGCTGGGTGTGACGCATGGCAATGCTGTAAGGATGGCTACGCGCGCAGCCAGAGACTGACACAATGCGACCGACTCTGTCAGAGGCCATGACACCAGCAGCCAGAGACTGCATTCCGCCCATGCTGCTTCCAACGCTTGCATAAAGCTTCTGAATCTCTAGGTGATCCAAGAGTCGGAATTGTGCGCGAACCATGTCTTGCATAGTCAGGATTGGGAAGCTCGTGCCGTAGTGCTTCTTGCTGATGGGATCAATGCTGCCGGGTCCAGTACTTCCATAGCAGCCACCAAGCACATTTGTGCAAATCACGAAGTACTTGTCCGTGTCAAGTGGCGCGCCAGGGCCAACGAACTTCTCCCACCAACCTGGCTTCGGGTTTGCCTCTGTGCTCTTTGCATGGCTGCTCGCTGACAGTCCAGTGTGAAGAAGAATTGCGTTGCTCTTGTCTGCATTCAAATTGCCCCATGTCTCATATGCGATGTCAAACGAGGGCAGGACTCCGCCCCAGTCGAGCAATATGGGCTCTGTGCTGTGGAACTTTTGGTGCGCGCCGGCGGTATATGAGGGTTCTGGTCCGGAAAGGGAGCGTTTGTTTGTAAGTGTCTTCGTTCTGTTTTCCAAGTTGTCAAGGCATGGGAACGAGAGTGGCGGGTTCGAGGATGGAGGCACTATAGGTTCGTTTTCGGGAATCGGTTTCTGAGCAGCTGCTTGGGACGATAGCCGGGCATTGCTGCTGATGAAGCGCGTGCGAGGGTTTGTTCTTCGGATTGAGCGCGCAATGCCTCGCGAGGCAGTGATTAGAGGTTTAGGAGCGCTCATACTGATATTGTTAGTCTTCTCGTCCAAATCAGTACATGTAGACAGATATAAAGTCAACGAGGAAGATGCCTCGGATTTGTCAGATGCCAAAGAAAGATGGCGAAGTCGGGGCTGTCACGCAATCAATCTTGTGGGGCAAAACATGCCCCGTCTCGAGACAATGCGAACGTCACAGCTCTTTCATCGTCAACATATACATAACTTTATATATTCTTCCTACGTGAAGGGACACGCAGCTGCGAATACTCTCACCGATTGCAATCATGTCTTTTCAACAGTGAGTGCGATGCAGGCATTCATTCTGGTGAGATCATGTGATCTTCTCAGTGGGGCATTCCGCACATTATGTGACTTTCGTCTTATGCACGATTGTAGGTTCACGAGATCCTACATCCCTCTCGGTAGCAAACAGGAATTCCTTGAGATTTGTAGAAGGTAAAGCCTGAGCGGATCTTTCCTGCCTTACCCTCCAAACTCAGCAGCCACTGCAGTGATCAAATCCGGCATCCATATCTGAGCTGCGATCACATCTGCCACGCGCACCTCTAGTTACCAAAAGGAGCACCATGGTATTCTCCCCCCAGCTCGACGCGCCGGGCGGTGACTGAAAGAGGTTTGTCGCCCAAGAAGTATACAAACTTTGTGAGGCGCCCATCCAGGTCATGAAACCACATCGTTCGATATGGCCTCGCACCCAGTCAAACCAATCACCTTCATGGATCTTCCCGGCGAACTAAGAAATAGTATCTATCACCTCCACTTCTCTTCGACATTCGCAGAGCAGAAACTCGATGAGCTTCCCGCCACGTGCAGGCGCGTGCAATCTCTCCAACCCGCACTAGCCATCCTCTCCACCTCCCGCCTCATTAAACTCGAAGCCACTCCCATCTTCTGGATCGACTACGTCCAGCGATGTCACTGGAGTTTTGGCTCTCGTTACGATGAAGACCATCGAATGGTAGAGTTCTGCGACGCGGCCCGCAAATACACCATCAACTTGGACATCACGTTCCAGAAACGGAACATCAACACCGCGAGCTTGTCAGTCAACCTTGCCTGGCTCGTTCTTCACTCGACTTCGGCTCGGTCAGCGAAGGCTGTAGACTTTCAGAAGCTGCGAGAAGAATGGGACCGCAAGCACCAGATTTGGCCAGGCTTTGTGTGGATTGGAAATCTCGACGTTGGTTCGCGCGAGCGCGAGCGTGCGGTGAATATGAGATATACACATAATTTGGGCGAGCGGTCCTGGGCTATGTTTCGTGGTCGTTTAGTCGCGATTGACTGGGCTGGCGTCTTTGCTTTGGCGGAGGCAAACGAGAACTGAAAGCAACAAGGCAGTGATAGCTGGGAGTTCATCATGGGATCAGCACGAATGTAAACCTAGATAGTCTACGGCTAAGCTTGATAGCATCTAATATCTTCCTTTTCTTCTTGTTACATTATTTCCCTTCTTTCATGCCAACCACGTCGTCTACCGCGAATCAAACGTCCAACATTTTATCTCTCATACTGTAACAGAAACTCCATGCTGAAAATACATATACAACCCAGATACAAAGAAAAAAAAAACGTCTGCCGTCCGACCAAGGATGTAAGCACCTCTAAGCGCTGGGTCCGCCGCCCCTCATCCTCTTCTCATCACCACCGCCCGGAGCGCCGTCTAGACCCCTCTTCATGCCTTGAGCACCGGCTCCGGCGGGACCTCCTCTTCCGCCACCGCGACCTCTGCCAATGAAGCTTGCACTGCCGCCTCTAGGCAATCCACCTCCACGACCGCCAGCCGCGGCACCTTGGATGTTGAGACCTTGACCAGCTGGTGGGCCACCTCTACCGATCCCACTTGGACCACCACGTGGAAGACGAGAACCCCCAGGAGCAGGAATACCGCTGCTGATTCCACGAAGAGCGGCAGGACCTGTGCCAACTGCCGGTTTGTTCTCCCCTCCTGCAGCTGGTGCACCAGTGTTAGGGGTAAACGCGGGCGCGTTGGGGTTAGGCGGTGTTCCAGCACCTCCCTGAGGGAATCCAGGTCGACTCAGTTGCTGTTGCTGCATACCAGGTGTGTTGAAGGTCTGCGGTGTCTGACTTGGCTGACCGAAGGATGGCTGACTCGGTTGACCGAAAGTGGAAGCGCCGGATGCTTGTGCACCTTGAACGCCAGTGCCCGGGGTGCTGGGCTGTCCAAAAGTACCTGGACTAGGAGCGCCTGAAGCACCGAATCTTGCCTGACGAGCTTGCAACTTCGCCTGCTCATCTTCCTGGTTCAATTGCGGCTGGGCAATAGCCGCAGGACCTTGGTTCGCCGGCGGCGGTGCAACGGCTGCAGGCTTTGGAGTCGCAGGGGCAGCCTTGGGTACTGGTTTGGCGGTCTTAGCAATTTCCCAGACCTCAGCAACGCCCTTATCTGGCGTCTCCGTGGCGGCTTTGGTAACGACAGCGATCTTTGCTTGCGCCATATCACGCTGGCTGATCTGAACCTTGGCTTTCTTCTCGGCATTTTCAGTTGCTTGCTTGACAGCCGCCTCTTTCTCTTTCTGCGCGTTCTCGAGTTTACTCTTCAACTCTGCAATTTCTGCTGAGCTGGTCTCAGGAGCATCGCCGCTGCCGCCTGCCAGGCTGGCAATAGCTGCGCGAGCAGACTCGAGCTCTGAGGTGAGTCGGGCAATCTCAGCGTCCTTCTCTGCGATCTTCTGGTTCAGTGCCTCGGTCTCCTTGCTGGTAGACTTCTTGACGTTATTCGTGAAGATAGCACGAAGACGAGCATTAGTCTTGAGGAGCTCCATGGCTTGGTCGTCGGTAATGTCGGGTAGACCGTTCGCCTGAGGTTGTTCACTAGGAGTAGCCTCAGCCTTGACACTGGTCTGCTCTTTGCTCTGAGCTTGTTGAACGGCAGCACTACCCTCCTTGCTCAGACGCTCAAGTTCAGCCTGATGTTCCTTCTTGAGGGTGTCGATGGTGACTGCTTGCTCATCCTTGAGTTTCTGGATCTCAATCTCATGCTCCGAAACAAGCTGTTGACGAATCTCGGTTGTGAGCTGCTCATGGATCTTCTCGCGACCTTCCTTCAGCTGGCGCTGCAGATTGTTCTTCATGGTCTGGATTTTCTTCTCGGAAGCTTCTTCGACTTGTTTGATCGAAACCTGGTGTTGCGCTTCCATCTCGTCACGTAGGCGCTCGACTTCCTCCGACACCTGCTCGGCAACTGACTTCTCACCAGCAGCAGGTTCGGCGTTAACCATAGTTGAATCGCCTTGCGCACTAGCCAGGGCTTGTTCACGAAGGGTCTCAACTTCTTGCTGCGTAGTGGCGAGCTCCTGGCGCAGCTTTTCCAGGGCCTCTGAATCTGCTCCAGATTCATTGATTTCACCTTCGTCCTGTCCACCACTGTTGACGTTTGCCTTGGCAGTCTCGAGTTCAGTCTGTAGACTTGCGACCTGGCTCTCGAGTTCCTGCACACGAGTTTGCAGAGATTGGGTCTCGGCAGCCAGAAGATCAGCACGGGCAGCATGTTGAGCAGCCTGTGCCTCTGCCTCAGCAATGCGAGCATGAAGCTGAGCATGCTCCTCATTGCCTTCAGTGGCCTGTCTCTCCTCTTCACCAGACTTTTGAGCGGCTTCGCCCTTCGCAATAGCATCGTCTCTAGCCGCTTTGGTCTGGTCAAGCTCAGCTTTGGCCGCCTCGAGTTCGCCAGTCAAGCGGGTTTGCTCGGCTTCCATAGTCTCAATCTTCGCTTTGTACTCATTGAGGCGCGAATTCTGCTTGCGGTTTTGCTCCTTTGCCTGCTCCTTGAACTTCTCCAGACGATCACTCAGGCCCTTTGATGCCTCCTCCTTGGCAGTGGTGAGTCGTGCCTCGAATCCTTCGATTTCTTCCTTCATAGGCAACTGCTCTGCCTCTAAGCGCTCCTTCTCCTGTTTCAGAGCCTCGAGCTGTTGCTTCATCTCTTCAAGTTCTGCTGGGTCGACACGATCATATTTGGAGATGATGTTCTGTGTGCGCTCACGCCAATGATCGCGGTCAGCATTTAGCAGCTTCATCTCGCCATCCTTGCTTTCTAATTCGCCCTCCAATTCACCGACACGGAGTTTGAGAGGCTCAAGCTCTGCTACCAGACGATCAATCTCTTGGATCTTTCCTTCAAGCTTTTCCTGCGCTTGACGAGCTTCGTTGCGAAGGGTGGTTGAGCTTTCACGGTAAAGATTGAGTTCGTTGATAGTGTGCGCGAGCTTGGTCGTGCTGCTTTCGTTGGCAACACGGTCGGAAGATTGCCTGCGTTCTTCAGCGAGCTTCTGGCGTACGTCATGGAGCTGATCATTAGCATAGTCGAGTTGCTGCTGTAAACGTTTGGATTCCTGGATGGAGAGCTCGTACTGCACATCCACGATCTCTTTCTCGCGGCGCAGATACTTGATGACCTCATGCAGGTTACCAGAGTCGCCAGCCGGCGCAGGTGTGCCGGCGCCTTCATCCTCATGGGAAGCTTGCACCTGTCGACCTTCACGCAGCGTCTTCAGCTCAGAAGAGAATGCCTCCATCTGTTGGTGAAGAAGCTTGTTCTGTTCATCCACATCACGTCTCCTGGTCTTCATATCTTCAAGTTCGCGTTCGAAGCTCTCCTTCTGCTCTGCCCAGCTTTCTTCACCTTGTTCGAGGCTTGCCTTGGATGCCTCTGCTTCAGCGCGGACGCCTGCAACCTCAGTGCGTAATTCATTGTACTCGCTGCGCACAGTCTGTAGGGTTTTGGCCGCCTCAGCATGCTTGAGTAGTTCATTTTCGTAAGACTGCTGCGCCTGCTGAGCGATTTCGGCCTGTGCTTTGAGATCCTCCTGATAGAGCTTTTTCTCCTCAGCATATCTCTCAGCATCGTCACGGAGGCGTGCAAGGTCAGCGTCTGAAGTAGCTTTTTGTTCGTTGAGGATGCGCGTGGAGTCGTCGTGTTTCGTCCGCAGTTCAGAGAGCTCGTTGTTGCTGGTAGAGAGCTCCTCAAGAAGATCCTCAATGCGCTGCTCAAGCTCCTTGATGCGCGATTCTTTCTCAGCGGCCAAGCGGTCGGTCTCTTCGCGGTACTGAACACTTGTCTCATTGAAGCTTGCAAGCTCTTCCTCGGTAGATTGCGCGATGGCCTTGTACTGCTCGACCTGTTCTCTGGCACTGTCCAGCTCTGACTTGGCATGTTCCAGCTCGCGCTTGACATCGGATATCTCGATTGCTAGGCGCTGTTCAGTGGAGAGCTCATCCTCGGCATTGGATTGCTCATTCTCGTTCTCTGCACGTGGAGTAGGCCTTGGCTGCAAAGCGTTGACCTTCTCCTCGGCAGAGCGAAGCTCAATCTTCATCTCGTCCACTCTGCCCTGTAGTTGATCGCGTGTAGTCTTAGCAGCAACGAGCTCTTCTCGCACATTGCCAAGGGATTTGACAAGGTCATCGATGCGAGTACGGCTCTGGTTCTCTTCATACTCGCGACGGAGCGATGCCTTTCGACTCTCTTCGATTTCGCTTTCGAGCTTCTTCTTCGACTCAGTCACCTCCGCTTCGAGAGTCTCGACTCGGCTTTGCAGGCGGCGCCTTGACTCCGACTCGGCCAGTTCACGTTCGTTCTGCAGATTCTGCAGGTCAGACACAAGCTTGTTGAGTCTGCTTCTTTCATCCAGCAAGCTCTTGTTGTCTTCTGTCAGTCTGCTTTCAATCCGCTTCCACAGCTCCTTCTCGGCTTTGCCATTGGCGTTTTCGTTCCTTAGACTGTCGGCCAGAGAGCGAGCTTCCACTAGCTCTTCCGCGACTTGTTGAGTGCGAAGGTCTTGTCTTGCCGCGGTCTCGGAAAGACTTTGGCTTCTCTTCTGCAACTCACTGTTCTCACCGCGGAGGGCGTTGTAGTTGGATTGCAACATTTCGTAGCGCTCGCCAGCAAGCGTCAACTGTGACTGTGCCCGTGCAATATCGGCTTGCAAGGTGCCCTTCTCGCGTGCGAGAGTGTCGACTTGGTCCTTGAGCAAACGACGATCAGTGGTGGATTCGGTGCGGAATTGATCGAAGAAGGTTTGTTGCTCCTTCAACAGCTTGTTGAGATCTTCGACATCCTTCGATCTTGGCGTTGGCGGCTCCATACCGCCGTTACGTTGAGGCGTTGATGGCATGATGCTCTGGCCGAACATGGCCTGCATGTCCGCATCTGGCTGCAGGGTACCACGGTGTTGCAACATGCGGCGGAACATGTCACGCTCCTTGACATAGCTGCTGATCTGGGTAGAAGTTGCCTGAAGCTCGTCCTTGTAGCGCTCAACTTGCTGTCTGAGCTCCTCAACTTCAGCTGCATCCGCAGCGGACTGTCTCTCCTTCTCACGAGCTTCCTCACCCTCCATCTTGTCGCCAAGATCACGGGTCAAGCGTAGAAGCTGCTCGTTTCGAGACTGCAAGTCGGACACATCGCGGAAGATGACCAGACGCTCAGAGATGAGGCGTCCCGTACTGCTGAGCTCGTCAAGCGTTCCGTCGTCGAGTTCACCGCGTGCAGCACGCTCAATTTCAAATCGCTCGCTGGAAGACATCTCACCCAGACCTTGTTCCTTGCTTTGCGCCTCTACAAGCAGCATCTTGATCTGGGTTGAAAGATCCCTGAGTTGTTGGCGAAGAATGCCGCCTTCCCTGGCAGCTGCGGTAGCTTCGCCTTGCCAACGTTGCGACTCCTTGACTGCAGCTTCGCGGTGCTTGTCCGACTCTTCCAGATGTTGGCTGTATTCGAGGACCTCGTTGGCGAGACGGTCTTGCTCCTGGCGCATCTCGCCCAGTTCAGGAGCACGAGTCTCAAATTCTTGAATCAACTCATCAAGAGCTTCCTGTAGCTTGCTGCATCTCCGCTCCTCTGCGGTTAATGCCTCCTTCGTCTCAATGTACTGACCGTACAACTGAGTGTGAGAAAGGTTGCGAGCAATCTTCGAAGCTGAACCAGGCACAGCAGGCGAGCCGAATCTGCCTGGAGTAGAGGGCTCGAGGCCACCGTTGCGTGCCGGAGTGCCTGGCACAGAAGCACGAGGTTGCTGCTCGAGTCGCTCGACCTCTAGTTCGAGATCGGCGATTCTCTGTTCTGCTGATTCCTTGTCCGAGCGCTCAGTCTCGATCTCAGCCTGTAGCTTGCCAATTTCTTCCGCAGCGTCATCCTTGATCTGGTCAACCTGCTCTTGTACATCCTTCAGGCGCGCCTTGTGAGTGGATGCATTCTGCGCTTGCAGATCTGCGAGACGTTTGGTGCTGTCGATTTGGGTGCGGAAGTCCTGCTCTTTCTTTGCGAAGTCGTCCAGCAGAGTTGCATTGCGAGCGAAAGCCTCATCTGTCTTGGCTTGCACTTCTTCCAGCCTCTGCCTTAACGTGGTCTCCGTGCGCTGGAGCGCCTCAACGGTGGCACCGCTTTCCTCGACTTCACGTTGCAAAGCTGAGATGTGAGCATTCTTCTCTTTCCTGAACTTGCTGTGCTCATCGCCTTTTGTCTTAAGCTCATTTTTATTCCACTCGTTGTTGCGTTTCTGAAGTTCGAGATCTTGCTGCAGAGACTGCTCCTTGAATTTCTGTGTGGAAGTTGCATTCTCCAATGACTGGTTCCGCTCTTCCAATTGACTGACCTCCTTGCGCAGAGCCAAAAGCTTGGTGTGCTGTTCCGATAACTCGTCGGCGAGGCGATCTTTTTCAGTGGACTTGCTCTCGACCAGGGCCAGCGCGTCGCGATTAGATGCCTCGAGAGTTTCAATCCTTTGTTGCAAGGTGGAAACCGCGGCTCCAGTAGTTGAAGATGAGCTCTTCAGTTGGTCCAGCTCGGTAGACAGAGCCTCACGTGCGCCTTCCGCATCGTTCAGCTTTGTCCGCAGCTCTTCAATCTCTTTCGCATGCTTCGTCGCTATGGCCTTCTGAGCCTTCACCTTGGTGTCAGAAGTGCGAACGGTGTTCTCGAGCTCCACGTCGACTCGGAGCTTCTCTGCTTTGATGTCATCGTACTCGTGCGCCTTCGAAGACACAGAGTTCAGGAATTGGTTGACAAGCTCAGTTGTAGGAGCATCCAGAAGGGTTTGTATCTCGTCCTCGGGCAATTCGAATGCGGTGGCCAGGTACGGCACGTCGACGGCGGCCGGGCTGGCAGCTCTCGCGCGCGTCCTCATCGTTCCGGTGGTGTATTGCAGTGTGTTGTCGCCTACACCATTGCTGAAATGAGAGCCAGAAATATCGCGTCCGGATTAGTGCGAGAGAGTGTGGCAAGGAAAATGAGCGAACAAGCAAGTGCTTTGTCCAGCGTTGCCAGGCGAGTTTGGCAGTAGCTGTCGCTGCTTTGGGAATCGCCGGACGCGCGACTCCCAAAGAACAAACGCGGCAAGCGGCACGCGGGACCGGCCGCGCGGGGAGTCCGTGCTTGCGGCTGGCAGGCTGAAGTTACTGGCCGCTTTTGGCTTGTGAAAGGCAGCCGCCAGCACTGAGGCGTATCGTTCAAGGGTCGTCGTCACTCACTACTGCTCTTCAATCTCACCTCACCTCGCTTCATCCACCGTCCCCCGGCTACAGCAATACAACAATCAAGCGGTGATTATCCGCTCACGACGTCAGCTGCCAGCTTGCCTGAGCGACCGGAACACCTTCCAACCCTCTCATCGGCCATACCACCCAGAGCTCTTCGTTGAACCTTCTGGATACGCCTGCCGAACACCACATACACATCTTAATAATCCTACCGACCATATACCGCCAACATGTCTCTCGCAGCTTCTCTAGCCAAGTTCAAGTCGGAGATGTCCGAGTCGGCCGCCCGCAATGCCTCGTCTGCCCGTCCATCTGCGCCCGCGCCAGCACGCACATCCACACCACAGCCAGGCAATAAAAGGCCACGCGATGCTCCTGCGCCTGCCGTGACGGCTTTAGCCATGAGCACCAACCCTGGCACCCAGACTGGTTCCACGATCATGTCCAGCATGGTCTTCGCTGTGGAGAATCTCAAAAAGGTGTTCCCGAAGGCCTTCCCTCTGTCCGAGATTCTGAGGTTCCTCTCGCTTCCGGTGGACCTCCAGAAGCATGCACCTCTCATTCGACGCGCTCTGGTAGGCCATGATCGCATTGCCGTCATACCCAAGCACGAGTCGCCTGACGGCAAGGAGAACTTCCGTTACAACCCACCGCATCCCGTCACCAATGCCGAGGAGATGAAGTCGTATCTTGCGACTCTGCCTACTGCGGCTGGAATCCCTGTTCGAGAGCTGAAAGATGGCTGGCCCAACTGCGTACCCGAACTCGAGGCCCTAGCCGCAAAGCACGAAGTTCTGCTTCTTCGACAGAAAAAAGACAATGCTCCTAAGACCGTGTATCCAGACTCTGCTACATTCTATGTGCACATGGACAGCGACTTTGTGGACTTCTGGAGCAAGTGCAAGCTGCCTGCCTCCGAGGCTGAATTGAGGACAGAACTAGAGAAAGCAAACCTCACGCCCACGAGCCAGGTGAAAGAGATCAAGAAGGGCAACATGATGAAGAAGGAGAAGAAGCGTGTGAATCGTCGCGGCGGAAAGACAACGAACTTGCATATGATGGGTATCTTGAGGGATTACAAGAAGTGAGCAGCCTGCTTGGTGGGTCTCGGAATGTCACAGTCGAGGGTCCACGGGCATTATCGTGTGGATTTGTTTATTTTTAAAATCAGATTTGGGTGGTGGTTATCACTTTTAGCGTGGAGTTTGGGCTGGGATTAAAATGCAATGGGCCGTGAACAAGGCCAGATCAGACTGAAATCATTCGTCGGAAGTACAATTGTTAGTGTTTTGTTTAGCAGAAGGACGCCAACGGGCAGTCGCAGGCGTGTACCGATAGGAAAAAAAAGCTTGTCTGTCGAAGCTCACAAGTCTGACCAAATCTACTATTGATATGCTGATCGGAACTCGAAATGTAGGAGAGGATGCCCAAGGAAATTGTCTCGTGTATGTCTTTTCTATGATTCTGTGTTGGCTTCGTCTCAGACAAACTCCACACCCTACTTCTCGCGGTTAGGGAAAGCATTGTACTTCTTGAGAACTCTCTCGAAGCCGTCCATACCGGCCTTCAGGGTCTCGAGCTGTGCACACAAAGTCAGTAAGCCGCATCCAATCATCGCAATGAGCGAGTGATGATGATTGAACAGAAAACATACCTTAGGACCGTAGCTGACGCGCACAAAGTGGTGGCAAGGGCTATCAAACAGATCCCTACGCTTGCTAGGGTTGAGATCGAAGAAGATGCCCGGCACGACAATCACCTTCTCCTTCAAGCACGCCTGGAAGAAGTTGAGGCCGTCGTTAATGGCTTCTGGCAGCTCGCCCAGGTTGAGCCAGATATAGAATGTGCTGTCGGGCGTGTAGTCCAGCTCGAAGCCCATGTCCTTGAGGCGGCCGAGCACGTAGTCGCGCTTGTCGCGGAAGTGCGTCTGCAGGGCCTTCATCTCGTTGCGCACCTTGGTCGGCTCAAGCATGGGGATTGCGGCTTCTTGGAAGGGCACGTTGGTGCCGCCGTCGAGGTAGCTGCCGCAGGAGCCGATGGCTTTGATGAATTCCTTGGGGCCGACGATCCATGCTACACGCCAGCCGGGGAGGCGGAAACGCTTCGTCAGACCGTCAATGATGAGGACGTCATCTTCGTCCACGTCGTCGATGTTGTCTGCTGCTGAGACGACGGTACCGTCGCAGTCGGAGGTGTAGTTGTAGCCGCCGTAGAACTCATCCATGATAAGCGTGGCGCGGTCGCGGCAAATGTCCTGAACCTTTGCGAGCTCAGGGTTGGTAAGAGTGCGGCCAGTAGGGTTGCGCGGGTTGGAAGTCAGGATGACACTGGTACCACGGGCAATCTCGGCAGCGATGTTCTCAGCGTGGATGTGGTAGCCATCCTCCCTGAGAAGAGGAATGGGGATGGCAGCAAAGTTCTTGAACAAGCCCAACATCTCGTTGTAAGCAGTGTAGTCGGGAATGAAGAAGCCCAAGTAAGCATTGCCGAGCACAGCAGCAATACGGATCAGACCAGCACGGCCACCGGGAACAATGCACACGTTCTCCCAGGTGTACTTGCTCTGCTTGCCCTGACGATGGTGCTCGTTGTAGAGGTTGGCAACGGCATCTCTGAGCGGCTTGATACCTGCTGTTGGGCCGTACTCACGTCCAGTCATGGTGACATCGATGTGGCTGGGGCGCTCGAAGCATCCCTCGATCTCATCGTCGACTTCAGGAGCTCCCTGGCCCAGGTTTGCCCAGGACGTGGGATCCTCGAGGTAGCCGTGCTCGTAGGCACGCTCAGTAGTCCAGACGACACCGGTACTGGCGCGGGAAGGATCCAGTCCAGCGTGAGGCTTGTGACCCTCGTGAGCAGTACGGAACTGCCTGTGCATGGAAGAACGAATTTCTTGAAGATTTCTAATCAGCTTTTGAGTCGATCACATAGTCTTGTGTTTGAAGCATCCGCTTGTGAGTCGATCCAACCTGTCCAAAGCATGTGACAAGAGCATAAAGCTCGCCATATATCGCTTCTTGCCGACTGTCGTGATTTCAAATCGGTGCATCCGTACTTTGGCCATGTAACATGGCTTGTCACGTTCCGGGTGTATTGATCCCATCGAAATGCAAAACAGTACATACCATTCTTAGACGGCTCCTTGGAGCTTGAGAAACGCCTCTCCTTGGGCGACTTCGGGGTCGGAACATACCCGTCCTGCGGGTTGTTCGTGGAGGTGGACTGCACGGTCGCCATGATTCTGATTCGCTCTTGCGACGAGACTGACAATGTTTATGTGCTGGGTCTGGTACATGTCCAGAGGACGGAAGATTGGACGTCACTCGGGTGGGTTCGACTTTTCTTGGCGGGGTCAAGCTCGACGCTTGCGCAACCGGTTTGACGGCTGGTCACAAGATCGAGAAGCCTGAATTGCTGGGTTCGAACTGAGGATTCCTTTTGGTGAAGGACGTTGCTTTTTAAAGAGAAGTTGAGAGTCGGCAGACTGGCTGTTAACTCACAGTGCTGCTGGTTATCCGATTTCTGCGACTGATACCAAGAGTTGCCATTATCCCTCACTCGTAAACAGAGCATTGCGCATCAAAGTCGACTTGGGCCGCGTCAACACATGACGTGCGTGGATGCGCATTAATGGCGCAGACAGCGTATCAAGCCATCACACGAAGCCGTTCATTGGTAGTGCTACAAGAACGTGCCTCCTCAGAGTGAGCCCAGAAGCACGCATCGCCGTTATTGGCATACTCTGCTGCAGTGTCGTCGCATTTGCTCACACGAGTATCAGCCAGTGTTTGGCACGATTGCGAAGCGAAGAGGATAATCGGGATGATCCCCAAAATGTTGCGCTGTTTTCATGAGATGAAGTCGCAAGTCTGGGCCTTTGTGACACCGTACTTTGGCGCTTAATGAAAGTGCGTCTGCTTGGTAGTGCTTGTGTACTGCAGTGGTATCATCGCCATCTAGCCGAGATCACTCACGGGCAAACACGGAGTGGTTCGAGACAGCAGAGTGTGGTGTATATTGCAGTCAGCATGTCATGAACTTGCTCGCCCTGCCTCCTAGCTTTTATATGGTACAAAGGTCGATCATAACCCGATGCCGAGCTCTTCTTAGCCGGGTCACGTCGGAGCAGTGGATGTGAAGGACCTCGGCGCCGAGCGAAGCTGAGAATTGAGCAACCTGCTACAGTTCTAGCTCATAAGTTTGCGCGCACACCAATGTCGTTATTATGCCAGTATCAGCAAGTATCAGTTCAAAAGGTTTAACTATACCTCGTAGAGATAACGGGAGACACTCCAAAAACACTGAACTAATGGTGTAGTCCTACCTTTAGCTCTCGTATGCTTGGAAGGATCAGTGCCGCTGAGATGCTGTCCGCAGACTCGCACCAAGTAATCGAGTACTGCAACTGCGCCATGCCGGTGTCCGAGTATAAGGATTCCTTCTAGCGCTAGATGCTTGGCTTGACCTCATGCTCAGCCGCTAATAGCTACATTCTGTCTTGAATGTCCCACATCTGGTCGACGATCTCAAGCCTTGGCAGCCTTGTAGGACGATCGTCCCATGGAACTGCCTTATACGTTCACCTAAACGAGCGCTAGTCAAAAGAATCCCATGTGACTGCACAGCCGTACTCAGCCTTGTTGGAAAAATCGGTAGGAAGATCCGCATTGATGCTTGGTATCGCCAAACTCGATATATAGCAGTGTAGAACGATCCACGTCGAGATGCCGACATTAGAAGGCAACAAAGCCACTGGTAAACACATCACAATTTCATGATGTTCACTTCATCCACGATACTAGAAAAGCCCATTGGCATCTGCCCGGAGCACATCAGCGATGCACCAACCGCACTTCGAATCAAGCAACATAGCTCAAAATTATCATCTGGTGGCTACACGATCACTGACACCACAGGAAGTTCTACGCTGTTCACTTCAGACAAAAAACACTCGTGTTGGGACTCTCGTCGATCTCTATACGACACATTCGGCACCCGACTGTTCGATCTCGACTACGATCGAAGATTCTGGATGATCAAGAAGCCAGATCAGGATGATGATGATCCAGTCGCCACGATGTTCCGCCGCGAACAGCCAGGAGGGGATTTTGTTGGCATTCGGTTCATCGATGCTCTGACTGGTGAAGACGTGACACTTTCTGTCCGCGCCAAATTCACTACTAAAAAAGACGATCAATGCGCGACGAGCAAAGATGTCTGCATTTATTACGAAGACAAATTGATCATACAGACCAAGATGGTCAATCGGTATATGGCACGAGTACCTTTTAAGGAGAATGAGTGGGATGTTTATGTCGCCCAAGGGGTGGATATCTCGCTGGTATGTTTGCCAATCCACGTCCAATGAGAATCGGCGCATGACTAAATCTTGAATAGGCATCAGCTATTGGCATATATTTCGCGATCGTACTTTGCGAGAAGCCGGTTGTGACCAAGACTGAAGCGCTGCTTGGTGTTTTGCTGCCTGGAGGCATAGTAGGTGCTGGCATGGGAGGTGTGGGAGCAAGCGGTGGAGGAGGAGGAGGCGGTGGGGGTAATGATGGCGGAGGTGGTGAGGGTGGCGGATGCTAGTTTGTACATCTGTGTCTCATCAAGTGTGTTGTGTTGTGCCAACATGACTCTCCTGCCTCTCAACATGAAAATTGTACGATAGACTTTCATCGAATAATGTTAATGTCAGCTGATTCGAAGAAAACCTTTGAAGATGTACTATTTCCGCGTGCATCGTGTGCATACATGCAAGCAACCAGCTTGATGTACAAACAATGCTACACCAGTGGCTGTGGCCAATGACGGCCCTTGAATAGATGTAGACCAGCCAGTCAATAATATCAGACTGCAGCATTTGCAGATATCTGTCGGGATCAGCAACTTCTGAAGAGAGACCTGTTATCGGTACTAGTTGTAAGCATGCACATGCACCATGCATGATGACAGCAGTCGGTCAAGCTGATAGCGTGGTTCACGCTAGATCTTCGCATGCTGTGCAGGTAGTGTGCATGCACGAAGGCAGGTTGCATCGCGCGGGGTTGTCTCCTAGCTTTCATGTCCGCCAGTCCGGCTCATCATCAGTAGATCTCGCTTGCGAGAAGATATGTACACCCTGCGCTTTGTTGTGTTCAGGTATATGTGATATGACCAGCTCGAGGTCCGAGAACAAGTTGCGGCCTTACAATCCCGTTGGCAGCGTCGATAGCCTCACCCGATCGTGAAATAACATGTGGAGAAGCGTTCCGTTCAGTGGGGGTTGTGCATGGAGCTAGCACGCTGGTCGCCTACCAATTTGAGGCCGTGACAGCGCGGCTAAGCGTGCATGCATGCTGTACTGCACGGGACATTGGTAGGAGGGGGAGCATGTGGCCTGCCCGTCACCGATGGCGGCATACAGCCTTGGAGGCAGAGCTCGAAATTACCTAGGTATGTCGAGACAAGATCTGCCGTGTCTCAGCGCGTGAAGAAACGGTCGTTCAGGGAGACAACAGCCACGGGTCCGATACAGGGCTCGGATGTCGGCAGAGGAACACAAACACAGGGTGGAGGATCCTACCTCCTACAGCGCACTCAGGTCACACGTGCCGGGCGTCTCATCACAAAACAAGGGACGACGGCAAAGGCAAGGGAAAGGGACCTCCTCTCCTGCGGCTTTGCGATGGCGCAAGTAAGCGGGTCCGGACGACGCAACCTTGAACATTTCACAGCTTGGCGTGTGTGTAGGCAGGTCATCCGTCGAAGCAGCACTACTGCGGTAGAGCGAGGTATTCCAGTATGATGGCCCTGCTCTAGCCCTGCAGCAGCGCCGGGCATCGGAGTCTGCGTGGGCATGAGCGTGGACGTGGGAATGCGCGGAGATGGCATACCTATACAGCACAGCACAGTACTAGTAGCGACACACAGGGGCAAGACACCACGCAGCGGCGAGCGTGACGGGTCAAAAAGAAAGTCTCGCAGCGATGAGGGCAAGATGCGCGTGCGGCTATCTCGCGCGCGACCGTTCGCGCCCAATGGCCGGGCATCACGCTAACATTTTTATATTGGCGGCAATACCCGATTCAGTCGTTGAGGGGGACTCGGCGAGGGAGCGGAGATTTGGCCTTCGCTCTCTCTAGCAGATGCGCCTTCCCACACCCTCCCAAGCCCTCGCCGGACGCAACTCGACACTACTGGTAGTTAGCGACCACTTGCTGTTCTCCTTCAGCCCGACTCTCCTTCGCGCGCCTCCGACGCTCCTTTCGCCTTGCAAACTGCTCTGCCTGCCTGCCTGCCCTGTTTCCTACGGCGGCGTTTTCGCACTTCACACGGTACGTCCAACCAGCGTTTCCCCATTATGCACGATAGCCACCGGCGATGTCGCTCTCGGTCCTACCTCCACCTGGCCGTCGCGTGCAGCAGGAGGGGTCTGCCCTTTTGCAGAGACACTGTACTGTCTATCACATGTCTTGCTCTGCCGGCGCATGTGAATGCTCTTCAAGAAATATTCACTGACGGCCCGGAACAGCATCTCATTATCCATTTGACCCACTAGTCCCTTCCAGGACCCATCGACTGAAATATTTCGATCATCATGGCCTTCTACGACAACGAGAACAACTGGTCCGCCAAAAGCCGTCAGCCGTCGACCTACGAGCAGCAGGCACCGCCGTCGCGCTCAGGTGCCACCTCTGCCATGTCTCAGCAGACCGAGAGCAATGCCTTTGCCTTGCAATTTGAGGAGATTGAGCGCGCGACAGACAACCTTATGAAGAGCGGGAACTGGCTCCCCAACCACTTGCAGGGTGCTCGCCGGGATAGCACGCACAGTGGCCCTTCGAGGGCCCAGTCTGTGAGCGGCGATGTTGAGGGAGGCCGCCCAGGCTCCGCTGGTCTTCAGGGCTACTACGCCGGCCAGCGATTCCCACCGCAGAACCGCCACAGTGAAGCCGAGCAGATGCTGCAGGCGAAGCGCCGCATGGCTGCGCAGAGGGAACGTGAGCTGCGCAACTACCACCAGGAGCAGCAATACAACCGAAGTGAGTAAACCCATCTAGCAGCTGCACGAACCGACCTAACAACCTTCACAGAGGATGTCTCTGGTGGTGCCGCAAAGACCGACCGTGCCATGAGCCCGAACACCATGAGCGAGGAGGAACGCCGTGAACTCATTGCTCGCCAGCACCGCGCTTTGTACGGCGACAACTCCACTCTTTACAACGCTGATGGTACTGCTGCACGCCCGAACAGCCAGGACGCTCGCGTTCCTGCTGGTGCCCGTGGAGCTTCGCCCATGGCCTTCGACCCGTTCAGCGCCCAGGCTCAGGCAGCTGGCAATGGTGAGGGTGCGGTGCAGATGCCGCCTCGCGACCGCGCCGGCAGCACTGCATCTCCGGTCAGCAACGCAGCTGCTCAGCAATCTTTCGCGCTCCTGAACGACCAGCAGAGCAGGCGTACTTCGAATTCCTCGCCCAGTGGATCTCCCCCTCTTTCTCAGGGACCCAAGGGCGCCCTCGGCGGTGTTGCACCCATCGGCACCCGTCCTGTCCAAGCTCCTGGTGCTACTGGCGGCTTGAACAAGCGTTCCACCACACCTCTTACACCATCTTCCCTTGCCTATGGCTTCAGCAGCGCCGAGACTCAAAACTCCACCGTTGCGCCGCAGCAGCTGAAGGATGAGCGTTCGGCCTCTTCAGCTTCCAACTCAGCTCTCAGCGACAAGAATGTCGGCACTCTTGGTGGTGGCTGGGGTGGAAACTCTGGTGTCTGGGGCAAGAACACTCTGGGCAACGCCCAGGCTAGCGTCTGGGGCTAAGTGCCCTCGAATAGTGCCGATTAATGATCTAGCATGACTCTGTTCAGAGGATACCAATGTTTGGAGCATTAAGCCTGGCGTCTTGATTGCGGAGGGAGTATGGGATTGAAATGACTTCTGGTGTTTATCCTTGGGAAAAGGTTTGGGTTGCTTTTCGAAAAAGATCTTTCATGGTGGCATACTCATGCAAAGAGCCACTGCATGGGCCTGGTGTCTGGGAAAATATTGTTGATTGTTTTAACAAAAAAGGTGGGAGGCAACAGATGTTTGCTATGCTCACAAGTGAGCTGGGAATTTGGCGCACGACTTGTTGGTGGACACTGAACGGAGTGGTGTCTTGTTTTGGGGCTTGAGCCTAGGGTCACGGTCGACCAGCGTACAACGGACGGCGACTTTTGTTTTCTTGTTTGATGGTTTGCGAGGGATCTCCGGGTTGATTTTTGGTTGCGAATACCAATGATGGGTGCAGGTAATTCTTTTGCTTTGATCGCGCATATGATAGGGAAAACTCTGGGACCGAGAGGAAAATGACGAAAGATGGCGTATTCATTTGATATTTTGGTGTCCAAAAGCGTTCATGTCCATGGCAAAGCATTCACTCTCATTTTCAGCCGCTGGCGAGTAATACCACTTGTGACCGGCGATTCATCTTGATGTTAACATCCAGGCTCCGACATGAGCAGACGTCCCAGCAGGACTGTCGCTCGCCAGAGGCCTAGTACGTAAGTGGCTGCCGATGAGTTGCTAACCGGGTGATGATGCGACAGAGTGTATGTGGCCGAGTGTGCATGTCGTCTGAACAAACACTGGGTCACATGTAAAGTGAGGTCTGCTTACAGTTCCCGTGCCTTCCCGTAAGGCAGGCAGGCGCGTCTCACGTGGGTCCCGCATCCGTCGTCAGGGCGCCTACTGATGAATGCTCGACACTCCTTCATGTCTCATGTGCTCTGCTCGTGGCACAACTCATCTGTACAAACGTCTATCTGTTCCCGCCATTTCCCTATGCGCTCTGATATGCAGCAGAAATTGCTTTCAGAGCCTCGCCAGAAACACTTGCAGACCACAGGCAGGAAATCCTGTTTGTGTATCCCAAACAAAACACGTCGTACAAGTTTTAAGCGCGCGCACTGTTCCAGGGACTCTGCTCATGCAGGTGGGAAAACCTGCACGTGGATGAAGGAAGCAGGGCTAGCTAGCCCAACGGTGAGCAGATCCTATGCCACGCGAGCAATCGAGATGTGTTATCGAGGACCCGATATTCGTCTGTCGGCGCTTGCCAAGCGGCTAGGTCACCAATATGCGCTGTTGTTGGCAATTATGATGTGGATGGCGCAAACAATGTGCGCGTTATCTTGACAGAGCGCCTGCGTAAAGTGGTTTCAATTCATGTTCACGTTGGACCTGGATGCCGTCATTGCGCATTGCTTCCGCAATCTAATCAAGCTCTGGCTCAATACCCATTTTCGCTTATGGCAGTACATGATCAAGAAAGGGTCAGATGCCTTCATGTTCCTTCTAGCGCGTGCCCGTGGAAGGTAGGAGCAGAAGTGCACAAGCCTGTGGCGGTCATTTGCACATGAAACGATGACGCAGTCCGGCCAGAGCGTTTAGGAGTCAGGGTTGTACCAGGTACAACGTATCTCCGACAACGAGCCGCATGGTAGGCTTTCCTGCATGCGCACATGATGCTTCAAAAACCTCGTGGAGGAGAAAGCCTACCGCCCTTTCCAAAGATACCCAGAAAGTTGGTAGGCGCGCATCATTGGCTGGCACGCGCCGGGCGGTCTGCAATCATGAATCGGGTACCTGTTAGTCTTGGTCCGTCACCACGAGGTTGTTCGTTTCACTTTCATGCGGCAAGGGTGGCCCATGTCTGTCTACCATGGCGTTGCTGCAAAGGCACTTTTGACCGACCTTCGGTCATAAGGGGAGGGATGGGACAGGGCGCAGGTTAGGGTCAGCTCTTCCGCAACGAAATTAGATTCTGTCTTATCTCATATAGTAACACGAGTGAGACGGTGAACGCCCTGATACAGTCACGTGTAGTACAAGGCTTCTCAATAGAAAATCCGCAGCCCAGCAAACCCACGTCAGGACCTGGCGTGCAGGACACCGCCTCCTTGAAGCAAACGATTCCCGTCTATACGAGCAAACAACAGAAGATCGCCGCACTTCGAAGACCACCCACTTCGCCAGAACCACCAACCTGGACTCCTGTACGCGATGGACTTGACGGTGTTACCGAACGAGCTCATCCAGCAAGTCGCCACATACATTCCCATCTCTGGCCTGGTGTCTCTCAAGCTCACTTCCAAACAACTTTACTACCAACTTCCATCTCCACCACAAGGCTACATCAAGACCGCACCCGAATGCGAAAAGCGAGCGATTCGACGGTACGTCGCGGAACGTTGCGACAAGCTGGGTGGCAGGCGAAAATGCATCCTCTGCAACGGCATAATGCCAACAAACTTGTACGGAGGTCGAGCGGAGCCGGTCTGCAAGTGGCATCAAGGCTGGTTCGAGCGCGTCATCGTTGTGGGCGCGCTACCAGCGAGATATAACGACGAAACTCTGGACCGCCAAGGGAGGATGAGGACGCTTTGTGGGCATTGCAAGCTGATTCGTGGCTGGGATGTCGAAAAGTGCGCGTGTGAGATCGAGGGTGGTTGTGATAGCTGTGGAAGCTGGGAGGTCGAGTGTCGGATTAGGTTGGTAGAGGCGGTTGATTGAACGGGTGTCTTTGGGCTATTGTTGTTGAAATTCCTAGATGGAGCCGCGGTTTGCCTCCACGGCGTTGCTGCAAGCGAGTTTTGAAGAATATGCTTTGATTACAGTTTTGGATTGTGTGCGCCTGACAGAGAATATCCAGTTGTTTGGGGAAAGGCGTTGATATATATACCCCCAAGTGTTGATAGTAAGGAGCCAATCGATGTTCCGATGTGGGTATGACGAAAAAGCAGAGTGCAGTTGAGCAGAGTGGTCGTAAGTAAGAAAGAAGATTCGAACTATATCATGGGAGTGTAGTGGTGATCTCAGGTCTCGTATATCGTCTCGACCTTGACGTCTCGGATGTTTTCACAACGTCCCTTCTCGTCTGCAGAAGTATCATATTCTCGCGAAGATCCAGCTTGCATGCCATGGTTCCGGATGGCGGCAGCCACAGTGCCTTGAGCGGCACAAGTGCAGATGAGGACTCCAAGGCATGCAACATGGACTGACCCAAGCGCAAACCGACACCAAGTTCCAGCTCTCGCTAGTGCGTGCTGCCACTCCGGGCTGGACACTACGTCGTGCGATGGCTGTCTTTGGTCAGTCCAGATTGCTTGAACAATATCAGAACATGTGTCCTGGCTATGCGCCGTGCTGAAGAACAGTTCCAGCAGAAGCACACGCGCGCATGTTGAGATGAGAGCATCCAGCAGTAAAGAGTGTGAGAAGAGGCAAATTAGGGTGCGGTTTTGCTGAGGCAGAGCGCGTTAGTCTGTGTATTCTTGGTCGCGAAAGAGTGGTAGGTACGTACAACGATGGTACCGTAGATGCCGAGAAAGCTGATGGCGCAGCCTGCTGTGGCGTACCCAGCGACTCCGTAGCCAATCGCCACAGAATCCTGTGGCAGGTAGCTACATAAAGCGACAATGAGAGCATGATATGATAATGCCAGAACACCCGCAGCTATGGGAAAAAGACGCCCATCGCTCCTATAGACTTGTTAGCAAATCGAAAAAGCTACAGGTTGCGCAAGCTGTGAGACCAACCCAGCGCGTGTCGTAGCCATTGTGGTCTTATTTTGTGTTATGATTAGAGTGTTTTATGCAAGTCGCGTGTAGAGCTCTCCAAGAAAAGGTTCCGAGCCCTGCCAGAGGTCGCTCAACTCCAAAAGGTCAGCACACAGTGGTTTGAGGTCAGGTATCGTCGTCGAGCGCTTGAAACGATGCGCGGGCGCGCGCAAGGCCTTTTGTCAGACTGCATCAGACCATAACTCGGACATGACTATGATCGCAAATCCGGCCATCCGTCTGCTCCGTCATCTTCGTTCATAAATCGCCTAAGCACACCCGCCAGGATCCGGGCGGTCGACACGCTGGAACGCCCCGCAGCTACGCCTTATGCGCAGACAGCCAATCCAGAAGCAGCTCGAGTGAGCAGATCGTGCGCTAGGAGACATGGAGTGGCACTTGCGCCTAACGGTAAGCCCAATCAAGGAATCACGCTGTCAAGCATATCTGCGAGACTCTGTTGATATTCTTGCAAACAGCTTTGAACTTTCACGGGAGCCGGAAAGGCGCATCCGGCCAGCGATCAGCCCTGACTTGGCTGCTTGAAGTCAATATACATGACTGTGAGATAAGTACATGTTTGCTCATGAGTTCCGGACACAACACCGCGATCTCACCGCTGTGCACAGTCAGTCTCGAGTCTCAAAAGAAAATCACTTAGTGGGGCCGAGAAGGCCGAGACACTTGGAAGGCTGAAAAGTACTCCGCACAAACACCGCCAGCGCTATCGCGGATCTACGATCACATACCTTGAGGTTGATACTGCCATACTATTCACGACGTCTTGGCACCGCAGTCCGCGGAATGCTTGCAAATACAGATAGGCTACCCGGCTACACTGCTCGGGATAGTCTTGTGTTCTCGTGTCGAGCGGAATGTCTGTGCTGCACATGGCGGCATCATCGTCTCGCAATCATGATGACTTGTGCCAACGGCGTGGTGGCCCGCGGAGCATGCTGTGAGGCAGGCATGTGATTTTGGACAAACCTATCAAGCTCGCCAACGTCGTCCATGCTCAATTAGCTGATTTGAGGCATCACCTCGATTGGCTTCTTGATGTACGATCGATGGCATGACAGATTCGATGTATGTGTCTACCTTGGAATCATTAATGCCTACGTAAAGAGGCCATACTTATCTAATTGAGATGGTAAGCAGCCTTGTGCTACATCAGCGACTTGTTCAACTTTCTGCCATCTCGATGAATAAGCCAGCTTCACATCACGTGCACCCTAACAATCCATGCTTAACATGGACAGCGTGGTATTCTGAAACCATGATAACATGAAAACATTTCAAGATCACGCGCAAGTGACACGCAGGCACCTTTTTGCAGTGTTTTCGAAGTTCTTGGATTAGATATGTATGGTCGCGTGAGAAGATCAATATCCGAGCAGATGTATTAACCGACCGTTTACCTCTTAGTAAGACGCAACAATATTCTAGATCTAGCCACGTGCATTGTAAGTAACAGTTTTGCCTGGAAATCAAATATATATATTTTTTACATATCACAACAGCTTGATGTTCAGTGTCTGAACGCGTTTCGCGTCTCGCATGCAGTGCACACTCGAGCTTATGGCACGCGAGTCTCTGAGGCACGTCTCAACTCGTGACGGTGGGAGCATCATCGGCATTGCTTCAATTCGATATAAAGACAAAGACAACACTACGTAGGCGTAGATACCTGTTCAATTGAGCGTTTGCAACTTTCCTGTTACAGATGTCCAGCGGCGAGCGCTGAAGAGCCTCGACCTCCGCTCCGCAGCACCTTCCCCACACGTCGGCGCGATCCGTGACCCTTCTTGGAGCTCGCTGTAGATGCAGCGTGGCTTCAATTCGAGCACGCTCTCCTTGTCGCTGGAACATTGAACCTCTACCCGCCGGACAATTGAAACCACAACCCACGACAAACTCATTCGAAACCCATACGCATCTCTTGAAAAACTCACAAGAGAACCTATACACCACACCTCACAATGGTACGCCCCTCACCGTCGCGCACGAAGTCTATACCATCAACGGCCTCGTGTACCTTAAGCCAACCCACCTTATGATCTGCACCTCAAAGCAAAACAGTCGCTAATAAACACTCTACAGTCCTCTGACTCCCCCGTATCTCCCTCTGCCGGTGGCAGCACAACCGCACGCCCTGCCTCTCCCAAACCTCCCGGAGGCCCTGCCACTGCCATCCGCCGCCGCGCTGCCGCCGATCGCGCCGACAAAGTCGCCAATGCCCGTCCCTCAAGCACTCGCGCCGCTGGTGCCGGCGGCAGCAGCTCGACCATGCTCAAGCTCTACACCGACGAGAGCCCCGGACTCAAGGTCGACCCATTCGTCGTGATGGTGCTGAGCATTGGTTTCATCATTAGCGTTGTTGCGCTTCACAGTGAGTACACTCTGCAAAATCTGGCCTCTTGTAGTCAAAGCTTGTGCTAGAACCGGAGATCTGAATGCTAATCAATGTGAAATACAGTTCTCGCAAAGGTCACCAAGAGGTTCTCTTCGTAAAGGAACGTGAGGGTTTAGGGAGTGGAGATGATCAAAGAGCATGGCGTTTGGATTTGTTGGGACTTTTTTCTTCTCTATACAACAATTGGTTCTCTTCCTACGGGCTGGAGGGCAAGCGGCTTGTATCATACTCTTGCACGTAGCCTGGCCACGATTTTGCCGAGCAGTTCGGCTTTGCACCACTTTTCTTCTGATCTCTCAACGACTGGACTTCTGAATCAACACGATCTGGAAATGATCAGTCAGTGCCGCCAGAAGTGCGAAGACATGCTCTTGGCTCCTAGTCCAGGGTACCGGCGAATTGTAGCTGGAAAGGATAGATTGAAGCGCAGCTTCGAGACGAGCAGGGAGCTGGAATTCGGTAACGCTCGAATTATCTATGGTCGCGCACTATCGCTATCCACATCTTGTCCGTGCTTGAGGGTATCTACAGAAGCAAAAAAGAACAGACCTCCAGAAATAAGAAAGAAACGCCATGCATTAGAGAAAAGCTCCGCCGTTAATTGAAACCAGTCATTATTGTCTCGGCGTGGCGAGCATGTGCATGTTTGACTGAATGTGAACGTTGTGAGATGTTGAGCTGATGCCTTTGAAGGGATCCGCGATCTGCCAGTCAAAATTCCTGATGAGCTGTGTGAACATTATGTTAGCAACGGTCTCTTGAGGCCGGTAAAATGCTTCACTCACCTCCACGGTCGCTTTGTGCAGTTCCATCATTGCAATATGTCTACCTAAGCACATGAAGCGTCCACTGCCGAAGACAGCATCTACGGTTCGTCGGTATTTCACACGGGTTTCAGCATCTGCCAGAATCCAGCGGTCTGGGCGGAATAGGTGCGCGTCGTGCCCAAAGATTTCTGGATTACGGCAGAGAGCATCGTCGCAGATACCGACTTCTGTGCCCTCAGGATAGTAGACTCCCTTGAATGTCTCACCGCCTATCGGCGCAGTCTTGGATTTCAAGCCAAACAGAGGCGGATACATGCGAAGGCCTTCCCATAAGCAAGCAGTCAGATATGGCAGCTTCTGTGCTTCCGTGTATGTGGCAACAGGGTAGCTAAGGCTTCCATTACTGGTCGCAGTATCAATTTCCGTCCGAAGCTTGGCATATGACACCGGCGTGCCAGCGAGTTGGTAGAGTGTTGACCGCAGAACCGTGGTCGTGGAATCTGAGCCAGCGACAATTTGCAAGTTGGCCTCGACTTCGCATCTCAGCTGAGACAGGCCTTTACCGACGAAGTGGCCCAGCATGTCTTTCTTCACTTTGGGATCGGGCCCGAACCTTTCCGCAACGGCTTCGCGGGCGAACCCTAACATCGGGCCCATACCGCGTGAGTCAGTGGACTTGGGAGCGGCTAATGCTTGTACGAGAGTGGACTGGAAGAACCAGCGGAACCCTGCGTGGTTGACTACCCATTCGAGAATCAACATAGCCTGTGTTGTTAGTTTGTCGTAATCCCAGAGGTCGGCGTTGGCAGCCATAAAGCCGAAGGGCCGGCCGAATGCGATGGTGCTGAGGACATCGAGCGTGAAGAACCGTGTGATGGCCGCCAAATCCACGACGGTATTGCTGTATTTGGTGGCGATCAGATCGATCAAATCCACAACACGCGAATCAATATCGGGTTCAAGGTTGTCGATATCGCGACCATTGTACTAGTAGATCATTAGTGGCGAAGCTCTTTGGTAGAATAACAGCAATTACGCACAGCACCTATCTCCTTCGCCCTGAGGTCGGCGTGGAGCTTCTCATCACGAGCGGAAAAGACCGAATCATAACGCGCATCAAGTCGGACTCCGTCGTACCAGCCTGAGCGTGTCCATTTCGATCCGGGCGCATTCATATGCCGCACCAGATCCGCGTCGTCGGTGACTAGCAGATTAGGGCCGATGCGACAAGGCGATCCTACGGTGTGTTATTATATGCAAGGCAAAGTGGCTAATCGCATTGGGTGTTTCGCAATTACCATACTGCTGCAGCGCTTCGAATTGGGCGACGTTGACGCGGGCATGCAGGGAGTTCCAAAAGAGCCAGGAGCGACTGGTTTTAGCGAGCAGCGGGCCTCTGAACTGTCGCAGTGAGCGCCAGTTGATGATCGCACGCAGGCAGGCGTAGAAGACCAATAGCGAGAGGCCTATTGGCAGTGCCCACGGCGAGGTCAGCAATTCCGACACGGCGGCCATGTTGAGGTGACAGGCGTGGAGGAAGGGCGGGCGTGTGCCAGCGCGCTGGGTCGAGTGATACCGAGGAGGAGGTTCTTGACAGCCGTTCACTCACCCTGCTTATGTGGACCAGCACGCCGGAGCGCACACGCCCGAGCACATGCCGACTGCCTCGCTTGCGTGCAGAGAGTTCGCAGGCCGGCGATGTGCTCGACTTGACTGGTGCCCGGCTTTTCCCAACGATGGTACGTGGCGGTCCGGTGCGGGCAGCAATCCTTAGTCCAGGTGCCCACTGCCAGAGAGCGGATCCGAAGCCTAAGCAAACGTGCTCCCTCGCTTGCGCCCACCAACGTGGCAGCAGGGATAGCTTCACGGCATGTGCGAATTGTGACAGCCGGTGTGGCGTGCAGGCGGTCGAATAGTATGATACCCTGCACAGCCATCTGGCCATGTCCTTACGTGAGCCCAAAATCAGACAAGCACGTCGGCCCAGGTATCTGGAACATGCGTCTTTAATGCCCGACTGCTAAAGCAAGGTTTCGATAGACGCTTACGCATCTCTGGGACAAGCGCTGTGGCTGCCCGCCGCACGGCACAGGCGTTGCGTAACTGTGGCGCGACATAGCTCGAGAAATGCTCACATCATCCTTCCACGTGCTGTCTATTGTGCCGGATGATAGCTCCACGTGGCAGTCGTGGCACATGTATGTGTTTGGACGAAATAATGGCCATGAACAAAGACGTGATACATGCGCTAGAACCAGCCATGTTCGTCCCGCAAGAGCTCTTTGCCTTGATACCCCAGCTGCCAACCTTAAGTGTCGATCCTGATCCTGCCTATATTCCTTTTGCCGCCGCTCGCCGCAGTTCCAGATTCTCCTGGGCCAATGCTAGTGCCAATGTGGCTGCATAAAATGCTACATGGCTTGTTAGGCACGCCCAACGCATCAATGAAAACAGCAATCTGGAACCAAATTTTCGGCCACCACGTTTCGCACAGTGCTTTCATGCCGTTGCGATGGGTATCATGATACACAACTACTGCAGGAGTGACACCAGTGCATACATCGGCAGATAAGCTGGCAACCTTCTACTGCGTCTGATTAGGGACATCATTCGCATTTCCTATGGAACTGACACGGACACCTGCCAAATGACGACACCATGTGCTTGCAAGACCACACTGATCGCCCCGGTGACATGGCCGCCATCACTGCGCTTTGCTGCTGAATGAAGAATTCAGCCATAGTGATAGCCAGAAATGACAAAGTGCCACAGAGGCATGCGTGGTAGTTCGAATGGTTTTGAGATTCAAGCCATATTTCCAGCAAGAAGGCTTCACTAAACAACGTCCGCCCCAGCCTAGGCTGTGTGCTGCATTAATGCGGTTCGCACAGCTTTGGGTACACCGTCATGGCCCATAAGCTGTTTGCTACCATCGTCAACACACATCCAAGTGCATATTTGCTTGAGGCTCAGGCCCTGGAACCCTCAAACATTGAAGGTGACACAGGCTTATCTCATCTGACGACTATTCTCATCGCGACGTTGTATGCAAATGCATCTTGTTTTGCTGTACCTGCATTTGATTGGCAAAGTGATGTGCCGAATGGCGCATGCTCTGGAGATTTGCCCTAAGGCACTCCTATACTGTACTCTTCAGCCAATCACCGAGCTTCTCGGCTGGTCTCCGCGGATAGAGTTAGGAGTCTGCACTTCCTTTGAAGCTTCGCAGAAGAATTACTTGATATCCAATGATCGGCACAAGGTGACATGACATCGAAGAACAATCAGTTCTCGGCGCTTGGCTGCCGTGGACTGGCTGACGGAGAATAGATTTGCTACTGGCTGTCGATATGCGTTGCACGCGGCAGAAGAGGCCAGATAACATTTGTTTGCAAATGCGACACGGCACACAAGCGGGCCATATCGGCACGGCACCATTGCCAGGAAGATGAAGCATGTTTTCTTGATATGCAGACCTGCGACGTAGCGACAAAATTCGTGAGATGGCTTGGCAAGAGCATTGGTCAAACCTGGCCACGAACACGTTTGTCTCAGCAATCCAGCTGGTTCTTATCTTCACGTTTTGTATGGTCACCACGCATGGCTACCTCCTCCTATCGAGTTTCAGCAATATCAGCAAGTATCCACCTAGCTGTGCCTGTGCATGACACGGCCCAGCCGCGGCCGACTTCCGGAGATGGAGAACGGGTGTATCGGCAGGGCTGGCGCCTTGTCATAAGGCTAAAGAGCCTTACAGCGCCCAAAGAGAACATCGCCCTATAGCCAACTTCGGCTATTTCCACTACAGGCCGGATGGCGCAGTGGGTTTCCCTTGCCTCGAAGCTTATCACGTCTGCACTTGTATCAACCCCAAGAAAACATCAGCGCCGTCAGCCACTTGGCATTGCAGTAATGGCTAGCGTCTCTAGGCTGAGCTGGTCGAGTCTTGGTATAATTCACCTGAAGCTGTGGCCCAGCTCCTAGCGTCAGGGCGAACACTGCGCCATGCAGTTTGTGGCAACTGGTAAATCGAAGACGGGAACTTGGGACACCTGGTTCCGTGTCTCCTTCTTGTTGTGAACCCCAAATGTCCTTTCTTTTAGTTTACATACTGTTAGGTTGAACGGTGCTCAGTCTTGTCCCGTTCTCTACTCCAAGATGAACTCCTACACTGCGGGATCACGTCGACCACGGCTGCACATTTATGTCGCTGCTGTCTTCCTCGCCCTGCTAGGGCTGTCGTTTGTTGGATTTCACGATGTGAGTTTGCTAATCGCTGGGCTTTGAAAGTAGTCATGCTTACTCTTGCCAGAACACAAGGAAGGCAGTCACTTCAGCATGGGATGGGCAGATGGGGAAGTCGTCATCGCATGCAGTCAATGATACGAGATTACATGTCCTCATCCCAGCGAACAATCCCGATGTCAACTTATGCAAGACGCTACTGACGTCAAACGCGCTGGGCTATCCAGACCCTACCATCCTGGCCTGGCAAGAAAGACATGATATTGGTACGTATTTGCAAATCATTATTCACAGTTGAGGCAAAGCAATTGACATTGCAGCAGATTACTTGCTTGGTGGAGGCAGTCATCTTGCCAAGGTCAAATCTGTACTTGACTGGCTCAACGAGCCAAGCAATGGAGCGGACAATGATCTCGTTGTGATGATGGACGCTTATGGTGGGTCATTGAAACGTGTTATGAGAGGGCCAATGCATGACTGACGACACTTAAGATATCTGGTTCCAATTGAAACGGGAAGTACTCATCGAGCGTTATTATTCCGTCAACGCCGCGGCAAACAAAAGACTGTTGCAGCGTCTGGGATCAGCTGTCGAAGCCGAAGGTCTCAAACAGACTATCATCTTCGGATCTGGAAAGCGATGTGCGCCAAATCAAGCTCAGACCATTGGATGCTATCCAATACCACAGTCGCCACTTCCTGCTGATGTCTACGGCAACAATACCGATACTAGCCTCGGGAGAAACGAATGGTACAGCTTACGTCAAAGGTGGCTCAACTCGGGCTTTATTATGGGACCGAAAGGTGATATGCGCGCTCTATTCGCCAGGGCAGCGCAGAAAGCAGCGGAGACCGAGCGTAACATGCCCAACGACGACGGCTCTCACAGCTCTGATTACATGTACCATGGCAGCGACCAAGCCTTGTTCGCAGTCATCTTTGGCGAACAAGAATTTCAACGCGAGGTCATGCGCCGTCGCCATCATTCGGTCACAGACAGCATTAAAGGTCGTGGCAAGGCGCCAGAACCTAACTACATCTTCAACACTCGCGTCGACGATCCTACGAACCCGAACTTTCCACACGAAAACCGAGAGCCTAAGGATGGCAAACCGGACGAGTTCGGCATGGGCCTCGACTATTTCTCGGAGTTTATTCAGCAGACTATAAACTCTGAGGAAGACTCAAAGTACATTGTGTACAAAGACGACATTGAGAAGCAGGTCAGCAAGAACCGCGAAATGTTCGACTGTCCTTCTCGTGTCACGGGTAACCTGCCTGAAGACATTGTTCGCAGCGGCTCACCCTTCAACTACATCGACACGGATGCCCGCAACACAACGGCCGACGACTGGAGACAAGTTCCGCTTTACACCAATATTTGCTTGAACAAGGTGCCTATCATGATCCACCACAACGGCGACAAAAGTGCACGCGAGCGGCAATGGGAGACGTTGTGGGTCCAGCGCCATGCCAGGAAAATTGTCGAAGGTATGCGCCATGAAGGCGAGGGTGTGAAGGGCGGTGCTTACCTTCCCGACGGAAAGTACATGCCTTGGCCTGAACTTTGCCCATCTGAGTATGACCAGGAAATCTTCCGGCAGTGATGCGTTTGCGCAAAAGCCTGGAGCGGTGTGAATACTGCGCAAGAACCGCGCTTGCGGCCTCGTTGAGAATGGTGTGCGCTTGCAGCTGGACACGATCCTGAAGTGAAGACAGCTTTCATCCCCTTCACTTCAGGAACACACATAGTCAGTGACTTTGGAATCGCCCAGTCACATGCCAATCTGTTCGCGTAGACGTCACTGTCTGGTCGCGCCTTCCCAAAGGGTGCACAACATGAAAACACTGCAACACCACAGCAACTCCACTCTCGACTCTTCGCGAATCAAGCAATGACAAACCAACGCAACAACGACCTAACAACCAAGAAAAAACTCAGCGCAGACCTATCAATACCAATACGCACATCGCCAGCATGCCTCTCATCCATCTCGGAAACAAGATACGTCAGTACAAACAACTCGCAGTCCTTCAGCAGCGTCGGCTGAACCGCTCGACTGACCCAATCTCGGCTTCTCAGCGTGAGCAGCATCGCACAGCCTTGCTCCGTGTCGCCGACATCCTCAAGCAAAACTGGGCACTCCTACTCTTCGAACGCCGTTTCTTGCAGAACTACCGAACTTACACTGAGTATCTCACCAAAGCTGAAGTGGTGGACAAGTTTCTTGCGGCCCTTGTCGCTTACGAGAAGTGCTTGACTCACCAAGCTGCCGACACGAACGGCGTTCGATATGACTTGGCGGATTTCGAACGTAGCCTCGGCAGTGCTATCTCCACAGTACATGATGCTGGGAAAGCAGTGTACTACGAGGCAGTGGGAATACCGAAGGCGAGCTGGGCGTGCGTCCAAGAGTACCAGGGGTGGAAAGCAAATCGGAGAGATTTGATGAACCCGTCCATTGGCAAGCTGCGGATCACACAGTCCGAGGTCCCCGAGTTCGGGAATCTGATGGATGGCAGGTTCACCGTGACTTTCAGTGACGAAGCCGGCGAGGACGCAGAAGAATTGCCGCTAGGCGATACGCTGCCGGAAAAGCTCATGGAAACCTTTGATAAGACTTACAGGCACGCTGCAGACATGAGTGCGGAGATGCTGCCTCCTGATCTGGGCCTGGAGGAAGAGGCAGTGGTGCCGGTTGCGGTTCCGCAAGGCCGGAAGAAGAAATCGAAGAAGAATAAGCAGAAGAGGGTGCATTTCGAGCTGAAGAGAATTGAAAAAGTCATCGACGAGATCAAGACTGAGGCCGAAGACACAACTGATGCGGTCGCGGTCGCGGTAGAGGTCGCTCCTGTTGCGCCGAAAAGGGGTGCCTCCTTTGGGTACGCACTCCGCAATCGCAAGCCGACGGGACGTACAGGGTAGTGCCACGCTCGTTCGATGATGACTCCTCTCGCGAAGTGCGCGCAAAAGGAAATCGGACGCTGAAAGGGGAGGCAGACTCCATGCATTGAGAGAGTTCGGATTGGAAAAGTGGCATTTGAGACTGTGGAAGCCAGCGAGTTAAGTAATGCTTCTAGCAACTTTGAAAGCTGATCTGTTTACGGAACTGCCATTCACCGCTTTGAAGTGAGTTATAGCTGTAGCCATGCAGTGAAGTTGGATTAAAGTCTCATCATATGAAACATTATTGATCAAGTGAACTGTGAAGAAGCACGTGAAGTTCAAGTGCAGGAAGGCAAGGTTTTGCGCTAGCGGCACTTCTACCGAATCGAATCGCGCTCGCATTCACGCGACGCGATCAAGGCAATCAATGCCCCGCGAACATCGACTCGACTGCGACCAAGAATAGACTCTCCACGTTGCCATCTTCCTAATGTTGATGTTTACAAACAGTAGACCGACGCGATAACCCACAGGACTCGAAGGTCACACGAAGCCAGCACGTCACCAGCACCCCAGCAAACCTGTTGGCGCCGGCTCGTCTACCTTCGCGTAAACCTCTGCGTACATTTCCATTCACTTTTCTGGCGTACTCGACATGGCGCGTATCAACACAGCACCCTCCGCAGCGTCCTCGAGATACGCATCAGCGACCCCAACCTCTACCACCTCCGACCAGGAGAATCGCGACCCCGAGACGCGCCGACGAGACAAGGGTAAAAGCCGCGCATCAGATATGCCCTCCCAGGGCAGCCTACCCACGCCGAACTCAGTCGATGAACAAGGAAATCTGAGGGCGCAGAAGCGAAGGCGAGCGCAGGCACCTCGATCGCACGGGTCGCCAAATGGAGACACTGGTGACGAGGAGGGCAAGTTCAATCGATACTTCGACCCCAATCAAGATGCAGACGAAAGACGCAAAATAAAGCGGAAAAGTCGGGCTTTGGAACGAGAGTTCAACGGTATGTCTCAGCCTACCTTGGTGACATGTGTACTTGTGGCTGATTGAAACAGAGAACCGTGATGAAATACTCAAGAACGATGATGGACGGCTTGCGGAAACTGTCAGAAAGGCCGATGCCATCTTCAATGGAGTTAAACAGACGAACGACGCCACTTTGGACTCTCGCCTGCTCGTCAATGTGTCCGACATGGCATATCGCAAGGCTAACCAGCTCGTTCTTGGAGATGCAAGCACAGGTGTGGACGTGGATGAGTTTCTCTCAAAATGCATCACGTACATGCGTAACGGAGGACCTGCGGAAGTCAATGAGGAGTCAGCTGCCACTCGCAGACGACGAAATCAAAATCGCCATGACAGTGACGATGACAGTGAGGACGAGCCGGCCGGCGAGCCTTTAGACTGGGAGCTGTTGGGTCGACACGCTTGTGTACCATACAACTCCAGGCCAGCAGTACCCAGCTTCTTACTTGGTCCTTTGTCTGTGCAAAAGAAGCAGCGGACGCAGACTCAGAGGAGAGCACGCCAGACTCGGGAGACAGGCAGGGAAGCAAGACCAGAAAACCTGACCAGCAATGATCTTAATCTCTCGAATGAGAATGATCTCAAAGCAGTCTGTGGGCGACTCCACAAAGATCTGCTACAACATTGCGAGCGCGCCGATGATGCCCTGTCAAATGCTGGCATCACGGAGCTCGATCAACTCAGGTCGGACAAGGGTCGTGCAGTTCTTCGGGAATATCGCATTGCTGAGACTGGCGGCCCCAACCTTCTAGAGTACGCCCTTGACCCGCTGGACTTTGGTCAGACCGTCGAAAATCTGTTTCGTATTAGCTTCTTGATCAAAGAGGGCTCTTGCGGTGTGCAGCCTGACGACGATGGTTTACCGACACTCTGTAAGTTGACACACACCCCTGCTCGCCTTGCACTGTGCTAATGATGATCTCTAGGTGTCACACAGCCTCGCAGTCTGGAGGAGCAGCGCCAGAATAACGTCAGCAAGCACCAGGCCATCTTCTCACTTGACTATCCTACATGGCAGCTTCTGGTAGAGGCATACGGGGATCGTGAACCTCTGATCCCACATCGTGAGACGGAACAACAAACGCAGATGGGTCAAAGAGGCTGGTACAATTGAGAATCACATCTTGAGCGATGGTTAGCCGGCCGAAAAGAGAAGAGAAGCATTTTATCGTTGAGCGAGGCGTTCCATTAGGTGCACACATTTTTCGAGATATCCACTAGAGCATGACTTTACGCAATGAATTCATAGAGACGTATTATGAACATCATCTGACTTTATCGATCTTGTCATCTCATTCCTCGTAGAAATGACTGTTCATCACTGAATTATTTCATGCGACCATGTTGATATTCACGTCAACGAGCTGAAGCGGGACGCCCCATGGGGTTCGACCGCCTGACGTTGATCGCATGTGCGCGCAGCAAGCTCCAACCACACGTGCAGCTTGCTCTTACTGCGACCGCTTCTTTACATTCATCCCACAAGCTTGCGTCTTCCACCACCAGCATGAGATCGCGCGAATGAGAGTTGACCGCGGATGGAGCCTTTTACGTTCGCCAGCTCTTCGCAGCTGACCTTGCCCGTTGCGATAAAGGTGTGGGTTCACCCGACAGTCCACTTCTTGCCTAGCAAGACACTGACCTGATACAGGAACCGCCTTGAGGGCTACGAGAAACCTCTTGCATACTCCACCCTACTCAGGCGCCCAGACCTTCGACACAGAGGTAGTAACCTCAGCCCGAACTCGGAGCTATACATTACGGTCCAGCCGTTTGCCGACTCGAAGCCTCTCACCGTTCATGCGCAGACGCCGTACAAACACTTTAAGAATGGTCGCGTATGGAGTCAGTGGCTCACACTGCCAGTCAACTACAGCTCGCTTCCGGCAAATACTCAGCTAGCGATCACTCTTTGGGACCTTTCGCCGATCAATCCGAATGGTGGTGACACCAGCCACCACATTCCGTTCGGTGGCACAACAATATCTCTCTACGACGATGATGCGACGCTGCGAACTGGAAGGCAGAAGTGTCGCATATGGAGGCACAAACAGGCAGATGGGTTCTCGGACACAACAACACCGTGGCAGGAGCCTAAGAAAAGAGGACGGCGGGGTACAGTTGACGAGCCTGTTGTTGTGAGCGAGAAGCACGTCAGACGCGAGGCTGAGCTCGAGCGTTTGGTTGGCTTGATGAAGCAGCATGAAATGGGCGAAATCACGGAAAACAAATGGCTGGATCAAATGGTCTTCCGCCAGATCGAGAAGATGGAGAGGCAGAGCGTCAAGGAGTCTACAAAACCCAAGACGAATGCAATTAGGTCCGGAGACAACGAACAAGGCCAACTCTGTGCTGAAGGCGACCGCGACCACGTGGATGGGGCATTCTACCTTTACATCGAGTTGCCTCGATTCGACCATCCTATCGTGTTTACAGATCACGAATACCCTGCGCCTCCAATGAGCAGCATCAAGCCTGCGCATACTCAAGCAGGTGCAGTCAACTTCAAGCCGCCGCCAGAAGTTCAACTTGGTCCGGGTATACATTCTGATGCCAACGGAAACAGTGATACGGAGGGTGGCAGAGCAAACAGACTTATCCAAGTCTACGATCCGGAAGTCGGCTATGCTGATAATCCTGCTGAAGCCAAACACCGACGTCTAATTCGTGGTCAGCGTAATGCTTTGGATCGCGACTTGAAACCGAATCCCAAGATGCGAGACTTCTTGAACAAGGTGCTGTCATATGGACCGACGGTAGAACTGAGCGACAAGGAGAAGGATGAGATCTGGCGCTTCAGACATCACCTCACGCGAGACAAACGTGCCCTTACCAAGTTGGCCAAGTCGGTCAACTGGAATGAACAGGCTGAAAGTAGACAAGCGATTGCATTGTTGCCCAAGTGGGTCGAAATCGACGTTGACGATGCGCTTGAGCTTCTGGGACCTAGCGTGAGGAACCCTGAGATGCGTACTTACGCTGTTGATCGACTACGAAAGGCAGATGATGAGGAGCTTTTGCTTTACCTGCTGCAGCTTGTCCAAGCACTGAAATTCGAACCACCGATCACATCGCGAGATGAGCATGAGCCTGACTCTTCACTCGCCGCGTTTGTAATCGCTCGCTCTGCGGCGAATTTCAAGCTGGGAAATTTCCTCTATTGGTACCTCATGGTGGAGATTGAAGCGCCCATGCAGGATGAGCACAACCGTAAGCTGTTCGCTCATGTCAGCTACGATTTCATGCAAGAGCTCGAGTGCACTCCGACAGGTCAAACTCGCCGGAAAACACTACTTCGACAAGCCGAACTCATCACCGTACTAAGCAAGATCAGCAAAGATGTGGTCAACTCACGGACTGATCGGACAAAGAAGGTCGAACAACTCAAGAAATTCCTGGCGGATCCCAAAAACGAGCTTGTGCACATGGAGTCACCACTACCTCTGCCGCTTGATCCAAGCGTGCAGATTGTGGGCGTCTTTCCAGAAGACGCTAACGTGTTCAAGTCGACACTTCTACCGCTATACGTGAATTTCAAGACAGACTCGGGAGAAAAGTATCCTCTTATCTTCAAGACTGGTGATGATTTGCGACAAGATCAGCTTGTGGTGCAGATCATTGCACTCATGGATCGACTTTTGCTGAAGGAAAACTTGGACCTCAAGTTGACACCATACCGCATCCTTGCTACGTCGACCTTGGCTGGTGCCGTACAATTCATTCCCAGCACGCCAGTGTCGACGATTCTGAGCAGCAATAAATACAAGCTCTCGATTCTGGGCTACCTCCGATACAATAACCCTGCTTCGGCCTCTGCGCCTTCGACGCTGGGTGTGCGAAAGGAAGCCATGGACAATTATGTCAAGTCTGTTGCTGGCTACTGTGTGGTGACCTACCTTCTCGGTGTGGGTGACAGACATCTGGATAACTTGCTTATCACACCTGACGGCCACTTCTTGCACATCGATTATGGATATATCCTTGGCCGTGATCCCAAGCCGATGGCGCCTCTCATGAAACTCTCCCGTGAAATGGTCGAGGGCATGGGCGGATCAACAAATTCTGGCGAATCGCAGTTTGAGGCGTTCCGACAGTACTGCTTCACTGCATACACCACTCTACGACGTAGCTCGTCCCTCATCCTCAACTTGTTCTCTCTTATGCAAGATGCAAACATCCCAGGCCTGGCTATTTTCGGCGACCAAGCCGTGACGAAGGTGGAAGAAAGATTCAAACTGGACGTCAGTGAGGACGAGGCGATTGCATTCTTTGCGCAACTGATTGATAGGGAGATGAGTGCATGGGGTCCAGTTATGATTGATAAGTTACACGGCTTGGTGCAGAATTGGAGGGCATGATCAATTCTATTGAGCTTTCCTTTTACGCCGCAAATATACCCCAAGTTCTTCTTTAGTCTGCCTTCATGTCTTCCGAATTTATGCATTGACCCTCGAAAGATTTTATAATACCCCATGATCATTCCTGGCGAAAGTCGGTGAGTGCCTGCACTATACGACCGTCGACGCTTCAAAGTAGGCTCACGCTCAAGCCTTCTCAACAGCACTCTTCTTCTGACAAACAATCTTACTCTTATCAACAAACGGGAAAAACTTCTTGCCCTTCCTGCGCCCGTTCTTCACGCACCGATTGTACAGATCATGCTCGCCGCAGACCTGCACCCTCGTCAACCACCCTTTCTCGCACTGGTAAATGGCGCGCATGGCAACGATTTTACCAGGCCCAAAAGAACCACAAGCATATCCGCCTTCCGGAATCCCGCCGCATTTCCCTGGATATTCTTTTGCGATGCCAGGCCAGCCGGGCTCGCTGGGGATGCGGCCGAGGTCCCAGACTTGAAGTTGGGAGTTCCAGTGGGCGGCGGATGCGAATGGGATGGTGCTGGCTGCGAGAGCTAGGAGGATTGTGAGGGGTGTTGTGAACTGCATTTTTGCTTTTCATGGGTTGTAAGTGCTTTGGGTACGTGTTGAGTGTGATGTATGCTGATCAACGTAGAGATGGACATGGTCGTTGGCATGATTTTCGTGGTTCTTTCGTCAATGATCGGACAAAGGGAGGACAATGACTGATTTTCACTGTCAAAGCGATGAGTATATATGAGCCGCTCTCTGCGACAAAGAGGAACGATTGTGCATTGTCTCACCTAGACTACCTCCAAGGTCTCGTGGTGTTGCTGGTCGCCGTAGCGTGCTAGCATCATAATGGCTGTTGTTGCTTTGCCCTTCATCAAATACCTTGATACCAGGTTCCTTAGCTCAGTTGGTTAGAGCGTGGTGCTAATAACGCCAAGGTCGAGGGTTCGACCCCCTTAGGGACCATTCTTTTGCATTCTAGATCGATATCTATCGTTTTGGAGTCTTGAGAGGCATTTTGGTGATAAATCCATTTTTTAGGCCCCGTTTTGAAGCAAGCGTGATTGTAGCTATTGGAGATTATATGTGTAAGCTGGAAATTACTACATAAACTATCAATCTGCCTTTGGCTTCGCTGGAAATCGAAATTCGATAGATTTGGTGCGGGCAGACTTCACAGACACACAGAACGCTCCTGCCTTGTCAGATCCGACTTTGGCATTACACTTCGACTGTGTAGTGATTCTCGCGCCGCTACACGAATAATTGCAAAAGACTATCCCACCTACTGCATTGATAGACAGATGATCTCTCTGCACATTATGCGTACAGGCGTATTCAGATCTTTGGCTGTTTGAATTGCAAGACGGCTGTCAACCCTTGCAGTTCAGGGTTTAGGGTAAAATGTCTATCCATCATCTCCAATAACAGTCTCCAACTACTAACAAACACTCTGTGTTCCTTGCCTTAGCATAGCGTAGCTGTGGCAATGCCTATATCATGCTTTTGGGAAGCTTATAGCGTCTATGAAGCTGCAAACGCTCAAACTAGAGTATCTCTGTCTGTCAAGCTGGAATCCCACCCAAAGCTATCACGTTCTCGGTCGCCTATAAATACTAGCTGATCACTCTACTCGACTCACATCATTAGCATCGATGTCATGAGTGGGGAATAGCTCGCATATACGTCGCACAATGCTTTCAACCCCAAAAAGATCAGAACTTCGGAATCTTGTAATCTTCAAGGTTCGAATCGAATTGTGGCCTTAGACTGAGGTGATCTAACTACAATAACAAAAAGAAGTCAGACCAGCAATAGCCTGCGCCTGAGATCAAACTTACAATCAGACAGATTCCGTTCACAATCAGGGATCTTGTATCAACAATAGTGACTAGCGGATGCGACCCACGATCGGGTACTACACCATCCAATCTAGCGCGATCGAGTTTGGACTTCCCCGACTACTCAAGCATTGCTACTGATCGAAATGAGCCCACAAAGATCTTGGTTAGCAAATCGTGTCATATCAGTGTTGTGTCTCTTTTCATCTAGAGACCACGACATCCAACGACGAATTGAACGCTCAAACGAAGCCTGATCTAGCGGATGATCGATCAGGATTTTCTGGAATCAACACACAGCATTATATTGATTAAAATGGCACGAAAAACATCAATAAGCAAGCCTGGTCTAGCGGTTATGATTTCTGTCTAACACTCAGTTACAACATGAGCTCGATTGGCAGCACAGAAGGTTCCCGGTTCGATTCCGGGGGTTTGTAACAGATGTTCATCATTGTTCTTTTGCTTTTTGCATCGTCTGTGGGGGGCCAAACGACTTCATGAACGTTCGACTTTTAGTCCGGGGAACTGAGCCGACGGGTGAAATTGCTCGAGTGTGTGGGAGAGGCTGGCGGTTAAGATTTTGACTCAGATTGAGGAATGGCAAGACAGTTTGCTTGCAACTGAGCTTTCCCGATCGAAGCAATTCATCCGAGGCCGGCGACGAAACACCCAAGATCATATTGCTCTTGACATCGACAAATGTGAGGACTCAGTCGTAACGTTATCGAAAGGATAATGCGGAGTGCGTGGTCTGGTTCATGGAGTGGTCACATCATGTTGCTTTGGGCTCAGCTTGTTCAAACCACCAAGCTTCGCTGTCTCATCACGATCGAGCACCTTTCCTCCTACGTAGCCATGCTACCGAGGTAGCGTCGTTTCTAGTTCTGACAGGCCTCAAACCGCAAATCTGCGTCCAAGAATTCATGCCGATTAGCGTGGAAGCTATCGCGACCTGGGAACACGATTGCTGGCCCGTTCGCTATGCTCGATTGCGGAATTAGCTATGCTCGATTGCGGAGGAAACAACTCTCAACTACGGAAGACAAGGCTATTTGGAAAGCTAGATGTGGCTTTTGATTACTATCTCCGCGCCGTTCGGGCATGGCAGGGCCGGCGCCATTACACTGATGGTCCGGATGACCGGTGAGAAGCCATTGGATTTTCATGATGGTCACATGCTCTTGTGCTCATGCAGGAGTAGCTCATAAGCGGCGAAGTGGTGAATAGTGCAGGCGGACTGATATAGGAGTGAATACAGCCTCCGACTCCCAAATGCCGCAGTCCATTCTCGAGAATCATGGTCTCTGGAAATTCTGGTATGTGTCTGAAATGATGGCCAGATCTCAGGCCTTCCAGATTCCCAAATTTGGACGCTCACCTTGTCATCGAGTTTCTGCGAGTAGCACGTGAATTTGAGCAATCCTTGTGATTAACCATCCGCTGTGAGCTGTGTGGTGCCTCCACATTGCCGACAATTGAGTGAAGCGGCCTCACTCATACCTTCAGCACGTGAGACTGACTACTGACAAGGTTTCTTTACTCATGACCCATCAGTGGTCATACTGATCTTCACATGATCCGAGAAGAGATGCCAAAAGAATGATTGTCACACAACTTCATTCTTCTCACACCCTCAACCTTCCCACAGCTTCAACCTCTTGCTCCATCAACCCAGCTACCTTACCACCATCCTTCCAATTGAACAACACGGCAGATCTCCAACCTTCCAAGGAAACGCCCATTCAACCAGACAACAACATGCCAGACCAAGCTACCTGCAAGTCGGAAGACCGCCTAGTCGACGACACAAGCGCTCCCTCAAATGTCACCAGCGATATGGCTGCACCGCCCAATGACGCAACATTCCGATTGATGGATCTTCCAGGCGAGCTTCGCAACAACATCTACCGGCACTACTTCGACGAGCTAGCCAACGAGAAACAAAAGCGTTCGAACTACTGGCCTAAGAATGGCGTCGATTTCATGGCCATCTTGCACTCAAGCAGCCAAATCCGCAAAGAAGCAGCGCCAATCTTCTACAAAGAGTACATTGGTAACCTCGACAAAAAAGACAAGCGCTATTGGGTTCTCAAGTCTACCAGAACAGTGGAGATGTGTGACAAGCTCCTGGCAATCTCACGGTCGCTCGAAGAATACAGCCCAAGCACCAAAATCGAAGTCCAATGCAAAACCGCAGACGGCTTCGTACAGATGCTTTTCACGGACATTACCAGGATTTGTCCAATCACTCGTGCCTTCACTTTCAAGCTTTCAGGACGCGCCAAAAATGGAAATGATGGTGTTGTTAATTTGCTCGATACGCGGGCCGCTTGGACAGGTTGGCTTCAGTTCTCTTGCAAGCGAGTACGGGCCATGGTTGGGTTGTTCTCGGCGTTCTGCGTTGAATGCCATGTTTGGCGACGAAGGTTTCGAGGATGAAGAAGCATGAGACCATTACGATGACTTGTTTTATGGAGAATACTAACAAGCGACACTCCATCTGTGGCAGAGGAGGGTGCTACTTGAGCGTTTCAATGGATAAGGCATAGGAAAAGGACTTGTTGTGACTCTTCCAGGGACACTGTTGTGAGTCTCTGGAAGTTATGGAATCCATACAATCTGGACTGAGAATCCCGAAAGCTGCGGCGGAGGGCAGAGCGACGGCTCGCCATGTCGTCCGATGCAGCGATTTTGGAGTTGGAGCTGTGACCATGTTGAAGGTATTTTTCTAGAAGTGGTGGAGATGTGCATATGCTCACAAATACTTAAGCATTGAAGCACGTCTGATGAGACACTCTGCAAATGTTTACATACAGCAGCTGCGTAGGATGCACACAGTACGTCATGTGGAAGCAAGCTGGCTCATGTCGTCCGTAAATGTGCTCGTGTCTCCAAGCTCCAGTGTGCAGACCTTGAACATGTAACTTCATCTGTTTGAATCTCGATATCACTGATGATATGTTTAACAAGCTACGGCGGAAGAGCAGAGCCTCAGTCCACCCCTCTGCCAACGTGGCCCCGTCAACTTCAAGTACACTAGCTGACTCCCAGAAACCCAACGCCACAAGCTTTTATGAGCTTCCCTCGGAACTGCGGATACATATATACGAGCTTGTCGCCCGCGATACAAAACTCTCACTGTTCGCTGCTCGGTCCATGATCAAAGCACCATCGCTGCTCTTCGTCTCCCATCAAGTACTAGCGGAATATCGGCCAATCCTACTCTCCATCGCGCCCGTCCGTGCTCATGTCCAGAACTATGACTTCCGCCCTCTAATGCGCGTTGTCGGATCGCTCTACTCAAGCGAGCTCAAAGCTCTCCGGGTAAATCCCAGCCTCACCGTAATCCTGAACCTCAAGAACTTCAATGTTACAGATGGGACCAGCATAGCTTCACTCCGGCGCTGGGCTGTCAAGCGAGCAGAGCATTTAGATCGGTTACCCTGGTCTTACAAGCTCGTCAAGTCGGTGCCCAATAGGGTGCACTACACTATAGCAGCTGCGCAACTGGAGCGCCTGGAAAAAAGTATGACGGCTGTTCGCACGCTTCAGAAAAGCGTGCACGAGAGTCTAGTCGCCGAGATTGAACCAATCGCTTGCCTCCTGCTTGAGAGGTGCATCTCATGGGAAGCTGCGATCAGTCACGTCTACCAGGCAGGGGCGTCTGAGCAAATTCTCATTGAGTGAGGGTCAAGGAACGGCGTGTGACTTTACCTGGAAGAACACTCGCCTCCACACGATAAGTCCCAAAGAAACATCAAGCCCTCTTGAGGGATCCTTCATATCAGCGCTCTGATCAAAGACGCCTACCAGCGAAGAGTGCTTGTCTCCGTTTGAACATCACCGATACGCTGGCCGATCTTTCTTACCGGTGGCTACGTCGACGATGGCTTGAACCGTTCTGGTAGCGGGCACGGAGCGACCACAGTTTCGAGCGATGTCTGCGTCTCGTCGCGTATCCGGCATTGTAACGATTCGCGCACACTCTGGAAGGTGGTCATTGTCGGAACCTTGCAGGTGTGATTTTCATCGAAAGACCACACCATGGCAAAGCAAGAGAGAATGTGTAACGTTTCAAACAACTTTGATACGCAGCCTACACGCCAACAAGAAAAAATAGTCGCGATATTTACAACTTTAACAAAATGAAATAGACTTTGGCCTAAGCACTGTACATGATGCTCTAACACAATCGCTCCTCATGTCTTCTTTCTTCCTCTTTACAACTCTCTACTGGCCGGGAGAGATAAGCATACCCTTCTTGCCAGCATCGTGTTGCCAGCCACCAGCGAGCGCCTCACCGCCGGATCTTTGTGCGTTCGACTGAATTCTTGCCTCAAGCTCGGGCCTGAAGTGTCTGATCAGACCCTGGATGGGCCAAGCGAAAGCCTCGCCAAGAGCGCAGATGGTGTGACCCTCAACCTGCTTGGTGAGCTCCTGCATCATGTCGATCTCACGCTGGCGGGCAGTGCCCTTCTCGAAACGCTGCATGATCTGCTCGGTCCACTTGGAACCCTCGCGACAAGGAGTGCACTGTCCGCAGGACTCGTGGTGGTAAAACTTGCTAAGACGGGAGATGGCGCGGACGACATCGGTAGACTGGTCCATGACAATGACGGCAGCGGTTCCGAGACCAGACTGCGAGTCCTTGAGTGCGTCGAAGTCCATGAGCTGCTCGTCACAAATGTTCTTGGGAAGAATGGGAGTAGAAGAGCCACCAGGAATGACAGCCTTGAGGTTGTCCCAGCCGCCGATGACACCACCGCAGTGCTTGTCGATGAGCTCGCGAAGAGGGATGGACATCTCCTCCTCAACGGTGCAGGGGTTGTTGACGTGACCAGAGATACAGAAAAGCTTGGTACCAGCGTTACGCTCGCGGCCGAAAGAGTTGAACCAGTTGGCACCACGGCGAATGATCGTAGGTGCGACGGCAATGGTCTCGACGTTGGCGACAGTGGAAGGGCATCCGAAGACACCGACGGCGGCAGGGAATGGAGGCTTCAGGCGGGGCTTGCCGGGCTTGCCCTCGAGGGACTCAATGAGGGAGGTCTCCTCACCGCAGACGTATGCGCCCATACCACGGTGAATGTAGACGTCGAAGTCGTAGCCAGTGCCGCAGGCGTTCTTGCCAATGAGACCGGCCTGGTAGGCTTCCTGGATGGCGCGCTGCAGGACAGCAGCTTCGTGGTAGAATTCGCCACGGATGTAGATGTATGCAGCAGTGCACTAAGTCGATGTTATTAGATACTCTTCCATATCACAGCTTTTAGCGGCGCTCAACTTACGTTCATGGCACGACCAGCAACCAAACATCCCTCAATGAGCTTGTGCGGGTCTTTCCTCATGATCTCACGATCCTTGCAGGTACCGGGCTCACCCTCATCAGCGTTGACGACCAGGTATCTGGGGGTGTTGCCCTGCTCCCAACCCTTGGGGTTCATGAATGACCACTTCATTCCACTGGGGAAACCAGCACCACCACGGCCTCTGAGGCCAGAAGCCTTAATCTCGGAAATGATCCAGTCGTGTCCCTTGTTGACGATCTCCTTAGTCTTGTGCCAGTCACCGTGCTTCATCGCGCTCTTGAGGTCGGCGCCGTGGTGGCCGTAAAGGTTGGTGAAGATGCGGTCCTGGTCCTTCAGGCCGCGCTCTCTGTGGACAGGCGGCGCATCCTGGACAGTGGCCATGCCACGCTTCTGTTGAGCATCCTTGGCGGGAGTTGCCTGCTGCGAAGCGGCGGTGGAGAGTGCGCGAACGGCGCCCTTGTTAAGGGTGTTGTTGGCAGTGGCGGAGGCGCGCAGTGCGGTCTTTGCCGGGGTGGAAAGCATTGTTATGGCGGCCAATGCAGGTGATTGTCGAGTGTAGATGTGCGGCTTCGTCGCCTTCAGAGCTCCAGGTGGAGGTGTTGTAGGTGGAGGGGTGGAGCGGAGAGGTGGTGGTGAGGTGCGGCGGCGGCGTAGACACGAGGTCGAGGTCCATGATGCCTCTTTCCTCGGAGGCTTTAGAAGTGCATCCGTGCGCTGACTTTCAAACGTCTCTGATTGGCTCAATGCATCTGGCTTACTTTTGGCCTTGGCGAAGTCGACTTCACTATGGAAGTGATCATCATCTGATTTGATTTGAGATCTCCTATCCGATAAGTTCTCGATATCTTTTGATGGTGATCTCAGTGCAGACTGACCTGATACTGCTTGCTTCCACATCCTGATGTGATTTACTAGATTGCTGAAGCCTCGGACATGGCAGGTCCTTTCCTGTGGTAGGACATCTAGCATGCAGGCATGCCACTATCATATCACGCACGAAGCATCTTCATGGTAGTGATTATCATCACACTGGGAACCTCGCGATGCATGTCCTTTCGATCAAATGCGTGCAACCGCTTCTGTCGTCCGCATGGCCAAAGTAACCCGGAATTCTTGCTTCCACAAACATGTTCACCATGTCAGTGATCAATGTCAACCTTGCGATGTTGATTGACATGGAATCTAATTCGGAGATGTCTAAGACTGGGTGTATAAATATGTGTTAAGTATCTTTCTGTTGAAGTGATGCCTGCATAAGGGTCCGCTCACGTGCCATGCTAGTAACATGCACTATCTGATCAACCAAGTCGAGTCACATGGATGCATCGCGATCACATGCAATCTCGCAGAGGCTCAGCCTGCTGGTGGCAGCTCGAACTTATGCGCTGACATCTGTGAGAACGTTTTGCGACTTTACGACCACTACCCACAAACACTCATCTCAACCACCAGCAACCTGCCTTTCTCTGATCACAGTCGCGATGGCTAGGAACGTCGCTTTGCCGGGATCGCGCAATGCAACGCCCAGCACGCCGCAGAACAGAGATACTGTCAACGAAGGCGAAGAGCAGTCGCCACCCGAATCTGTGGGAAAACTCGACCCGACGACTTCTGCACGCCGGTACTGGCGCGATCCGTTGATCGGCACGCAGAGGGAGATCTGGCGCCCTGGTATGATTCACATAGATTGGTCGTGATTGTAGTATAGTCGCTAAAACAAGAGCAGGAGATGGCAACGGCGATGTTGTGCACGACCACTACGAGCGCAGTGGGCCCATGGCTCCACTCGAGAAGAGATGGCGTTTATACCAGGTCAGTCTCCCTTAACAAGCACCTTAAGTGTCACCGTCGCCTCAGTGGGCGGAATACCTGCATACAGAGAAGATAAGAGCTGTCACATCTTACTAACAGCCGATCAGTCACCAGGCCCGTTCAAGTCTCGCATTACTGAGCCTCCCAGTAACGTCATCCTAGACGATCGAGCCGTCTACGATATTCTCGAATCCAACATCCCTCGTGCCCAGCTCTCGAAACGCTGGTCTCACGATTTCAGTGGCCAGGCGAATGTCCGCCACCGCCGCGCTCACCGAGGCCGTCCGGCGTACAAGGATGAAAACGGCATCTCCGAGAAAGATAAATACCACTCTTTTAAACCCACCGGAAAGAACGCACCCTTGTACTACTTCTCAGGTGAGAAAGAATTCGAACCAACCTTCTACCACGACCTCCCAGAACAGCCTGCCGAGGCGTCCGATTCCGACGACGCCCCGACAAAACCGAGACAGCACAATCAGTACACTGCGCCTGAACTTCTTGTCCGCAACGGCGCACAATCAGCAAGCTTGACCAAGGGAAAATACCGCCCTCGTGTCAACACTTTTCTCCGGCGCAGTCCGAGCCCTCCATGGGTGCAGGATCGCAAGCGGCTGTTTGGTGGTGTTGGTATCGGCAGACCAGGTGCGGACGTCACAGGAAATGCATCTTCATCGGTGAGATTTGACTTCAGCTTCGCTGCCGCGCCGGCACCTGATCTCACTGCTACACCTGCCCATGGTGAGAGCATGTGGGTTGAGCAGGACGATGAGAACGAGCTTTATCGAAGTGGTGATGAAGAAGTGATGCCGAGCGTGTTCGACAGACCCGCACCCACACCTACACCCACACCCGCTTCAGGAAACGCTGCAACCGCCGGCGATGAAGAAGAGGCCACCGCCGAAAGCACATCCACCGCACCACAGAAACGTCAAGCCCCAACGGAGCAGGTCTCTGTTCGCCGCAAAGTCCCTAGGCAGATGGGCTACATCGAGCGCCTTGCCGCTGGTCTTCTTCAGGAAGATGCCGAAACGACAGCAGTTGCATCGGAGCACGCGAATGATGCGAGTGTGGCTGCTTCGAGCGACCAGAATCGTATTGCTCAGCTCGAGTACGAACTGCAAGTTGCAAATATCACGCTCGCTGAACAGAATGCGAGGATCGAGGCGCTCAAGCTGGAGTTGGAGAATCTGCACGACATGATGGCGTGATGCAGTAGCATCGGTGACAACGACGAGGAGAGATGTCGTGAGACGAGTTTGATGACGCGGACGTGGATGATGTGTATGATGGGAAAGCGATGCTTATTGCGACAAGATGAGAAGAACATTTTGTACGAGCGAGCCATATGGCAATTTCACTGAATGATTAGCACAACAAATTCAGAGTCGGGCATTCCAAATGATAGTAAACAGTTCAGCTCTGCCAACAGACGCCATGCATCCTTTCGCTAACTATCAAATCTCACTCCGCCCGCCTAACAACAAATTCCAACAGCCGAATTCCATCCTCCATCAACTTCGCATTCTCAGCTCTCCACTCCATGTCCTCGAACGTCCGCAGCCAAGCCTCAACTTCCCACTTCGTCCCCGTGGCACGCCCGACCTCATCCCACAGTTTCGCGAAAGTCTTCTCGTCATGTCGCCACAATGGCAGAGGTAGAGAAGGCAGAGTGACCTCTTGAGGTTTTATGTTGCCCACCTGATTGCCAACGATGAGAGAATTCGGTTTGCAGAACTTGATCAGTGCTTTGCACGCTTCGACTTGGCCGTTCCAGTCCCATTGGTGGATTACCTGGGAGTGAATAAGTATCCTGGTCTTGGTCTTTTCTGATCAAGAGGATGTGAGAAGTCTCACCTGAAACACAGACACAACATCGAACTTCCCTTTGAACGACCCATCTTCAGCCGCCGCCAACATGTCTGCTTCCGTGAACTTGGCCTCGAACCTTCCCCGATCGTTGAACATATCGAATCCCAGATCCCAGAAGTTCACAATGTCGATGCCGTGCAGATTTCCAGAAGGAACGCCTGCGTTCACGAGGTGCCGCATGTCAGATCCGAGAAAACACCCGATGTCTAGAAACTGCTGGCCGGCGGAGAGGCGCTGCACCAGCTCGGGATAGACTGGCAGGCGTGAGAGTTGGGGGACGAGGAAGGCACCGATGCCGATGCAGGGGTAGGGTCGGGATGACCATGCTTTGTCGCGCTGCGAGTGGTGAGCTATGGTGCGGTGGGGGTTTGCAGAGAGTTTAGTATGGGACTCACGATTTCGTGGACATGCTTGACTTGCGAGTCGGCGGGGATGTGGCTGTAGTTTTCGAGAAGATTGCGTGTCTTGCGTAGGCTCCACGTCAGAGGCGATGCTTGCTTTTTTGAGAAGACAGGAGTGCTTACGGCTGGTACTAGCATTTGACTGATATCTGGGCGGTAGAAATGTTCTAAGGCCTTATTGCCCGGAGCCACGTATGAGGGCTCTGAGTAAGAAGACCCATCTTTCTTCGAGTCGGCCATGATTCTGGTGGAAAAGCAGAGGAAAGTTGACACGGCACGAATCTAGTGGATACGAGGTATGGAAACTAGGAATCTCAATGGAATCGGAGTACTTATGCTGTTCAATGTGGCCACATGTACGCTATGGCCCTGGCACGCCTGATGCGCCGACATGTAGAAGCAGGCTACACTGGACCTTGGGTTAAGCTCCATCCTTCAAGTTATACTTCGTCAGCCGCAGTGCAACCCACGAAGCTTGACCTGCACTCAGAGCTGATCGGCTGTCGTGCGCGAGGGGTGCTGATCTGCCGAGCCATTGGAAGTGGACAGAGATGACAAAGACCATGAGTACCTAGGTAGGCACGCCATCTCGAAGGGGAAAGAAATACGATTCTACTGGTAGTGCTGCAGGCACGTGACAGCAGCTTGAGGTGGGTCTTCTCAGGGTCAGGAAAGTGGGCGAACATGAACGTCGCCCTTCCAGACTCCAGGTCCTCCGATGCGACAAGACTCCAACGCGCCGCGTAGCTTGTGGAGAACATATGCTGCTATGTATCTCTCTTGCTGGCAAGCTGATCACAATAATGGCTTGCAATATTGCCATGCCGCAAGACGCGGTTTAGAAGAATCTTGACCAGATCGCAGGATGGCACCGCAGCGTCACAAGCGGATCATAATTGCACACAAGCACATCAGGATGACCATACCGCTGTGCTGGCGATAGATATGCCCAATTCGAGTTTTTGTATACGTTCACGGTCAAGATTTTAGGCTTCCATACAAAAGGTCACCGTTGAAGCGGCTTGCATCTCATCCGCCAGCTGCAGTCTTGCCATACTATTGTCTCGTACCCGGAAACGGCACTTGTTCTACCATCAGATGGCCTATCCCGCCAGAAAAACAAACAAATAAAGAACAAACCCTTCAATCGGGCCTCTTCGAAGACCACGCGCAAAAATGTCACAGTCCTCACGACTCCCAAATCATCCCTCCCACCCCGGCCTGCGAAAACGACGAACCCGCACCCAGAACCCCTCATCAGAGGACGCATTCGACGCGAGCTTCCCTCAGCCCTCCGACACCGATCAGCTCTCAGACATCCGTCCACGTCGTGAACGAACCCGACAGGATGATTACTTATACTACTCGCTCGCTGGCCCTCCTGCTCCTCCCCCACGCTATGATCAACACCAGACTTACCTCGATGAAGGATATCTAGATCTCAACCCCTGGATGCAACAGGAAGACGAAGGGCCGAACTTCACGCTTGCGAGAAATTTCCCAAGGACTGTGAGGTGGAAGAAACGGAGTGGTAATAATGGCGGTGGCGATGATGGTGAGACCGACGTTGAGGCTGATGAGAAGGGCGAGAGCGAAGCTGCGCCACAGGTAGAGGCAGCGGAGGAGTTGGGAAATGCTGTCGAGAGCGGGCGTGAGGAGCGCGGTAAGGCGTTGTCGAAGGTCCCTCTAACGACGTTGTGTCTTTTGCTAATGAAGCCCTGGAAGATTCAATCGACGAAGCCGAGACAATGCAGGGAGAGGAAGACGCCAAACGCCGCCGTCGCGAACGCAACCGGCCACCTGACGATGCAGGCATTTCCAGAACTCGCACTAACAAGTCGGCCAAGACGCAACAAGGGCCTACAGACCAGGAGCGAAACCCGCATAAACCTTTCAACATGTGGGCTGTTGCTCGGCAGCGAGCGCAGAGACCTCTAGGGGAGCTCCTGGGGATGACTATCTACACTTTCGTGGGAATTGGTGTTAACCTTGCGGCCGTCACTTCCCAGAACGAAGCCGGGACGATGGAGACACAGTATTGGGCTTGGGGGTTTGCTACTATGATTGGTAAGTCTGCTTCGTTCTGCTTTTACACTACCACTCATATCTCTCTACTTCTCGGATATGATCCAAGTGATCGATCTAATCATCGTCCAACGACTTGAATCATCTTAAGACTTTTGAGGGTCGCGTGACGTCCGTAGAAAACGATTGCTACTCGTCCGCACCTCAACACATTGTCAGATTATTCTTCGATGAGACTTTCCCGTACAAACCTGACACAATACATCACAGGCATCTACATCTCCGGCGGCAGCTCAGGAGCCTTCCTCAACCCCTCCCTAGTAATCTCCCTCGCCCTCTTCCGCGGCTTCCCCTCCCGCCGCATCCCCCTCTACATCCTAATCCAGATCCTGGGAGCCTTCGTCGGCACCCTGCTAGCCTTCGCCGTCCACCGCGACAACGTAGCTCACCTCGACAACAACGCTCTCATCCCTTCATCCACAGGCGTAGCGATGTATACGCAACCTCAAGACTGGACCCGCCCCTCCACAGCCTTCACAACCGAGCTGCTCGGCAGCGCAGTGCTAACCTGCACGATCTTCGCCCTGGGCGACTCAGGAAACTCGCCCCCAGGAGCAGGAATGCACGCCTTCATCATCGGGCTCGTCGTAACGGCCACAAGCATGTCGACCTCCTACCCAACGCGAGGCTGCTTCAACCCAGCCCGCGACCTAGGCCCGCGCCTCGCCGCGCTCGCAGTCGGATACCCATTGTCGTCATTCAGCGCGTGGAGTTCGTGGTGGATTTGGGGCGGGTGGGTTGCGCCGATTCTCGGCGGTATAGTGGGAGCGTTGGCGTACGATTTGTGCGTTTTCAAGGGAGGCGAGAGTCCGGTGAATTACAGTTTTGGGAAGTGGAGGACTAAAGCGCTCAGAGGGGAGAGTCGGGTGCTGAGGAAGGGGTTGAGGTCTGGGCGGCATAGGGGCGTTGATCGGAGATTGGAGAGTGGGAGGGTTAGGGCGAGGGAGGACGCGAGGGAGTGAGGTTGTGATTATTGTGAGGGTCTCAAAGTTGTATGTGTGGTTGGTGGGTCTTTGAGACCTTTCCTCGACCTTGTTGTTGGTGGTGATGCTGAGGGAAACTTGCGTGGTTTTCTTGTTGTTGCACGCAAGACCAGCACTTGATTATTGACGGCCTGCAATCGACGTGACATCCGACACACTACACACGAGATTGCTAGATGAGATTTGGAGCAACCCTGATTCAATTTTTTTTTCAATACAACTATAGAATTAGATAGACCCGCACGCAGGTCGCGACCAGCGCTAATCTACCTCCATGCTCTGCGACCAACATCGTTTCCAATGTTGGCGGTTTCTCGATCCCGTGACATCGATCGTTGCTTGCGGCGATTCTTCTAGAACTTGCCGCAAATCCAGCGCTTCCACTTCTTACTCTTCTTCTCCCGTTGGTCGATTTGCAGAACTTGGGTTTTCTTCGGAGCGCCGCTCTCGCTCGTAGCGTTTGAGCTTGCTCTTGTGCCGGTGGCGGCGGGTTTTTGTCTTTGGGTTGGTTCGGTTCGTGGTGGCGTGATAGGTTCGTCCACTTCTGATTCAGACTCGTGCTCTGGGTCGGGCAGAACGCTGGCTCGTCGACTGCCCATTCCGGTTGTTGCGCTTGCGTTGCGGCTTGCCTGGGGAGGAGTCTGCAATTCTGTGGCGGGAGTTCCTTCTCTACTGGTCTCGCGCATGTCGCTTTGGTTGCCTGCAGATAATAGCTCTGGACGCCAGGTGGCTTGAGAGCGATTGTTGCGACGGTTGCTGGCTGCGCGGTGGACGAGGACGGTAGATGCGGAGTCTGCTCGTGCACGGCCTGTCACTTTCGTGCTTGCAGACCGCGTAGGGCTGTCCACGAGGGTGCTGTTGGGCCGGTCTACAGTTGAGAGTGTTGAGTTGCGAGCGGATCGATTGCCGCGTGCACTGTTTTTGCGGAAGAGGCTGGAGCTGACGGAAAGGATTGAGGAACGCTTTTCGAGCACGGCATGGTTTGGCGCTGGTGATGCTGGAGGTGTGGACACGGGTGTGGTGACGCTGTTGCGACGGGAGGAGGTTCCCTGATCGTCGTATCTGAAATGTGGCGACCAGCCCTCCTTGAATGTGACATAGATGCTGGTCATCGTGATGATAGATCTGATGAAGTCGTCGGTAGTGCGGACCTCTTGTTTGGGTGAACCATTGTCATCCGAGTCCAACCCATCCTCGAGGATTGTGGCTTTTTGTTTCGGTGTTGCTGTTGGAGTCGATGTGGACAGGTCAGGCATTTTGTAGGAATCGTAAATGTCAAGTGCTGATTTGGAGAGATTTGCGATGATAGGGTGGCGACGAGTGTTTGCTGAAATGGTAGAAAAGTTGAACCGCCTGGGCTCTGATTTTGCACCCTCCTTCTTGCTCTTCTTAGGCACCCAGCGAACTGTCAACCCGAGACCATGCTCGTCCGTGGTGAAGAACTCGTAGCCTCCGTTGACGCTCGGATATGCCTCCCATTCTCCACCATCGGCCATGCAGATCTTGGCCTTGCCAGTAGCGACACCATCCTCTTTGCGGCCCTTGCAAATCAGTGCAACTACATCGCGAGCCTCCTGGTCCTCCTCAGGCTCGTCGGCGTAATAGTCCTCAGCTCGGAGCACGACAAGATCGTTAGGGCAAAGGCTGTGTTTCGCGCGGAAGACCTTGGTGGTGGCTCGTGTCAGTCGGACGCTGAAATTCGCGGATGGAATGATTTCGTAGGCGGGCAATGGCCTTGAGTTTGCGACAACTTTGTGCAATTGTAGCAGAGATCGTGGTCGTCTGTGCAGCTTTTGTCTCGCAGCCGAAGCAGGTGGAGGATGGCATATGCTGAACGCGGTCTTGGGTCGGTTGTTCTTTTTGCGTCTCTTGCCGTCGATGCTACCCTCGCGAGACCCGCTTATGCTGGTGCCTTGAGACTCTGGCTCGGCGAACATGATCGAGGCTGAGCTTTTTGTAGGCGAAGGAGGTCCATTGTTCTGGGCTAAGATTGAAAGGGCCGAGCGACGTTTCTCGTTGTCTCCTGACGGTGAGTCGGAGGCATCTTTGGGTGGTTCGGTGGTAGCGAAAGGATTGAGTGAAGCGATGAGACTGGTCGGCAACGAAGGAACCCATTGGCGTGCCTGGCCAAAGGAAGGTAGGTGCTGCTGAGGACTCGCAGCTGTAGCGGCGGCCATTGTTGACTACCGGTGTGAAGATGGAATGTGGTAGCGACTGCTTTCAAGCCAGCAGAGAAGCAATGGTGGTGGTAAACATGTGGATTGTGAGAATGGAAGAGTGAGAAGGACACGACCCGGCCGTAGACTGGCCAGCAGCAGGCTGGGAAGTGTTTGTGGTACAGCCTCCTAAGTGAATGCCTAGAAAGGGCTTGTGAGGAGGAAGCGGGACGACGATTCAGGTCGCGACCCCACTGACGATCGGTGGCTGTGAAACAAGGCTGGGATGGACTAGTCTGGGGATTGGTCGGGTAATTGATTGATGATTGATTATTATTGAAGCGTGGTGAGCAAGAGCAAGAGAGGCAAACTCGTGTATACAACAGTCAGACTCGCACGAGGGAAAATCGAACCACTTCGCCGGTGTGCTGCTTATGCGCGTGTTCCTTATGCATGTTTGCAGCGATCACGCGGCTTGCTTTGTTGCCCTTTGTTCGCTCGCTCCCGGCTCGCCCGGAACTTGCGCTCCCGCTTGGCTGACGCCGGCTGATCGCAGCTCGCAGCATAAACCGAAGCGTCATCATTGACTTTGAACATCAATCCTGCCACCGTCCGTCTCGTCTACCAGCACCCGAGCGAATGCGAACTCCTATGCCCTACTTGTGTCCATGATGCCACTGCGCACTGTATGCCTGAATTGTGCTTGTTTGCTGCAAGGCTAGCTACATGATCGCCTCGCTGCATACGTGTACACAGCCACTCGCTTGTAGACAACAGAGAGAACATCAAGGAACAGGCACTCTCAGCCCTACACCCCGCTCTACCTCGCGCTCCTCTCCTCCTCTCCCTGTCCTTGTTCGTTCGCGAGTGCTCCATCGCTCCCGTCTCGCTACCGAACCCGAGTTGCGAGCTCCTGAGCGATTTGTCGCATCCGTTTCCTAATCGCGATCTCTCTCTCCACTCCATAGCGGACCTCCGTCCATTTGGTCCGTCGCTGGCGCAACGCCCGCAACTCATGCAGCCAGCCGTATCTGATACGCTGACCTTGCTTGTGGCTGTATTACATAGCTAGCTGATGCAAAACTATATTCCATACACCTTCCACGCGCAGGCCACTCGGAACCGGCCGAGCTATTCCGCGCTGCTGGTAGAAATTTTTCGATCGCGTTCATCGGCGAGCGGTGTGTGCACTAGCATTGACACCGTTCTTCGTCTTGACTGCTTGGCGTCCATACCGCTCTGCCAAGCCGGCTCCAGTGAGACATTTACTTCTTCCAATTGCTTGACGTTGATTGGTGCGTTCGTAGCGTAGGGCTGTGAACGAACGTCCTCTCGTGCGTATCGTTCCACTTGCTAAACACGTCGTTCCAACCTACTCTGCCCACGGTCCTCCAAGTCTGCCGCATCGTCTTGTGTCCACTGCACAAGTCATCGGCGTCGGCACCATCTGCTTGCCGGTTCGCGTGGTACTGTGCGGTTGCACTCTTGCTCGAGTCTAGACCTCGTGCCTTCAGCGGCGCCATCAAGCTTCCGCCTTCATCATGTTCGAGGTCATCAAGACCTACTTCAGCCCTTCCACGCGCATCGGTGGTCCAGCTGAGAGGAAGACCAAGAACAAGAACGGTGATGCCAACCGCCCGTCGAAGCCTTACCTGGCTTGGCTTCTGGCCTTCTTCGTGGCTTGGAAATCACTATTGCTTGTTGTAGCATGCGCCAGCCCAGGTCCTGGCTACGATACATCTACCCATGTCTTGTTCGACCAATACCATGTGCACACAGACTCGTGGCTCACCCGAGCAGTCGAGCATCTCACACTCAGACTGATTAGATGGGATGGCCTTTACTTCTCCACATCCTCCCAGCGAGGCCATCTGTATGAGCAAGAATGGGCGTTCAGCTGGTTCATGTCTAGACTCACGGCTATGCTGTCTGACGGTGCGTTTTGGTCTCATCTCGCGGATGTAGTAGCGCTTCTTAGGCTAAGTATGACTTTCAGTATTCCCATCATTTCTCTCTGCATCACCCATTGTTAGACATGCTTTGAGCGGAATTCTCGTCTCCCACCTCTCTCATCTCGGTGCAGTGATTGCCCTCTTCACACTAGTCCGCCGCATCATATCGTCTTCATCCGAGCGGAAGCAGGAGCTAGCATTCATCACAGCATGTCTGCACAGTATCTCAGCAGCGGGCCTATTCCTCTCGGCCCCATATGGAGAAAGCACCTTCGCTTTCACGACCTTCCTTGGTGTCCTTTTTTACGTCCGCGCACAAGAACCCGAACAACCTACACAGCAATCCACGCTCGCTACAGCAACCTGGACAATCCTCTCTGGCTTCTGCTTCGCCCTCTCCACCCTCTTCCGCAGCAACGGTCTCCTGAACGGCACGATCTTCCTCTTCGACGCCCTCACCTCACTTCGCACCTGCCTCACAGCTCCCAGTGTAAGTAACGTTGTCCACCTACTCAGCGCTATCATCGCTGGAGGATTCATAGCCGTCGGCTTCGCCCTCCCGCAAGCAGTCGCATACCTCGAATACTGCACACCCGAACCTACCCGCCCATGGTGCTCCTATACCATTCCCAGCATCTACTCGTGGGTTCAAAAGCACTACTGGAACGTAGGCTTCCTGGCCTACTGGACGCCGAACAATATCCCGCTATTCCTTCTAGCAGCGCCAATGCTAGCGGTGCTGCTCATCACAGCAGTAGCAGTCCTTCTCGAACCACAAGCTCTGCTCGCTCGCATTGGCGGACCCGCCGACTCCAGCGAAGAAGGTCAAAGAAAGCTCTTCACACACGTCATGCGCCAGCTGGCTGTTCCCCAGATCATTCTTGCACTGATGGCTGTTACGAGTTTCCACGTGCAGATCATCAACAGGATCAGCTCGGGGTGTGTGCTGTGGTACGTTGTTTTGGCGATTCTGATGGATGGTCAGAGCGGGACTTCGAGGTCTGGCTTGCTGGGTGTGCTGGAAGGCAAAAGGACAGAGCTGGCAGTCAAAGCCATGGCGGCATATGCAATCGTGCAGGGAGGGCTGTATGCTGCGTTTCTGCCGCCGGCTTGATGGTGAGCTTGCGAGCATTCCTGGTCCGCCAAAAATGGACACTGAACGAGGCTTGGTTGTTGTGGGCATATTCGCTACCTAGATCTCAGCAACACGAAGACTAGCAGAGCAGCAGTACGAGCTACCATAACATCTCGACATATCATACCAAAACTTGTTGAAGCCAGAGCCTGATGCTACTGGATCCACGTGCTCTGGTCGAAGGACAATCACGTGACGTCGAGATCGACTCTCCACTTCCCCATGCTCCGCCTCCAGACTCACCCCGCACGATAAAGTGGATCAGGCAATCTCACACGACGACTATCAATTCCCAATATCCGTCCTCACGACCACTCACGTCTGTCTGCATCGACGTGCCGGCGTCTATCCCTGCTCCGGGCCATCAATTTAGTGACCGGACAACCTGGCAGTGCTCGCGAAGGATGCTGGGCAGACTTTTGTGCCACGCACTCGCCGCTCGCCGGACGCCGCTCGTGCGAGATCGTTGCCATGCTGCCGCCATGAGGGGCAAGGAAGGTTTGGGTAGAGCTCGCATGCTGTGCCGCGGATGGGTGCCATGTGATTGAGGAAGCTTCGTATATAGGAGGTTCGAAGGGTCGGTTCCGTTTGGTATCGGTTCCGCGCATTGGCTTTGTTGCTTTTGATGTGAGACGCTGTACTTATTGGCTCACTACCTGACTACGAAAGATACCTTGTACTGTTGTTGTCTCTCCGAGAATCTCTACAAAGCCGGACTGCCGTTGATCGAGGAATAGCCCGAGCTAGCAAGCTGTTTGTCACGACAAGATGCGCGCTGCACGATATTATGGAAAGGAAGATATCAGGATTGAGCACGATGTCCCTCCGCCACCGCAACAATTGGGTGAAGGGCAGGTGAGGGTTCAGCCTGCATTTGTTGGAATCTGTGGAACTGGTAGGTCCTGCTCTCTGTTCCTTATCACGAAGCGGATCAGTTGACTGACGGATCTCACCAGACCTGCACGAATACTTCGCCGGCCCCAAGTACTGCTACCATCCTCCTCCAGACTCTCCAACAAGCCACTAACATACCCGCTTCAGTTTCTCTCCCGTCACACCCCACCCAGTAACAAAAGAAACCCTCCCCATAACCATCGGCCACGAATTCAGCGGCACCATCGTCTCCCTCGGCCCTAAACCACCCCGCCACCTCCGTCCAGGCATGAAAGTCGCCGTCCAACCCTCGATCTACTGCGGCGCCTGTCCAGCCTGCAAAGTCGGCGCCGAGAACGCTTGTCCATCAGGCGGTTTCGTCGGCCTCTCCGGTTACGGCGGCGGCATGAGCGATGAAGTAGTCCTCCCGGCTGAAGCTTGCCATCCTCTACCCAGCAATATCGGTCTGGACATCGGCGCGCTCGTCGAGCCTCTAGCAGTAGCGTGGCATGCGGTTGACGCCAGCCCGATTGGGGAATACGAAGCTAGAGGCGAAGGACCCAAGTGCCTCGTTCTCGGAGGCGGACCGATTGGACTGGCAGTCTGTCAAGTCCTGCAAGCCCGCGGCGCAGCCAAAGTCATCATGTCCGAAGTGTCAGTGAAACGGCAACAATTCGCCCGCCAGCTCGGCGCCAGCAACGTGATGGACCCGCGCCAGTTCGACATCGTCGCTGCCAGCCGGCAGATCTGCTCGGGCGCTGGGCCGGACATTGTCTTCGACTGCGCTGGCGTGCCGCAGAGTCTGGAAACGGCCTGCAAAGCTGTGAGGGCTAGAGGGAGTATTGTCAATGTGGCGATTTGGGAGCATGAAGTGCCGTTTGATCCTAATTGGCTG